>CM060926.1:27517884-28149615 GCA_030737875.1 Allium sativum | reverse complement strand
TTGGCAAAGGTAACGCAGTTATAGATGCATTGAGTTGAAGGCATGCAAGTTTGGGAGCGATGTTTTTGGAATGGAAAAGCCTTGAGTATTTGGCAAGGTTTGATTTCAGGCCAAGGTGTGAATTGGAAACTGAAATGTTGGCAAGCTTATCGATAAGACCTACTCTTATCGAAAGTATTGGCAAGAGCCAAAAGCTACATGTGAAGCTTGTCGAGTTTATCCAAAAGCTAGAACCGAAGAATAAGGAGTTCAAAGTCGATCGAGAATTTTGGCTTCGAAAGCTAGGGCGATTAGTTGTTCCTAATGTCGACAGATTGAGAGATGAGGTTCTGAAGGAATGTCATCACTCGAAGTTAACGATTCATCCTGGTGGTAATAAGATGTGTCAGGACATGAAGCGAGTCTACTACTGGGAGGGGATGAAGCTAGATATTAGAAAGTTCATTTCCAAATGCATGAACTGTCAATTGGTGAAAGGTGAACAGAAAAAGCCAAGTGGTTTACTTCAGCCATTGGAAGTTCCTATGTGGAAGTGGGAACAAATATTGATGGATTTTGTTAATGGACTACCAAGAACCAGGGAAGGAAACGAAGGGATTTGGGTCATTGTGGATCGCTTGACCAAAAGTACAAGGTTCATTCTTGTCAAGTCGACAAGGACGACATCGAAATTGGTTGAACTTTATGTGAAATGGATAGTTCGATTCCATGGTATCCTGAAGATCATAGTGAGTGACCGAGATCCATTATTTACAAGTAGATTTTGGAAGAGTTTGGAGGAAGCTTTGGGAACTGAGTTGTGTTTAAGTACAGCTTAGCATCCCCAAACTGATGGTCAAACCGAGAGGGTTAACCGAGTTTTGGAAGATCTCCTAAGAGCTTCTATGTTGGATTTTGGGGGATCATGGGAAGACCATCTTCATCTAGTTGAGTTTGCATATAATAATTGCTATCAATCTAGCATTTGCATGGCACCATACGAGGCGTTGTATGGGAGGTCATACAATTCTCCAGCACGTTGGTTAGAAACTGGAGATAAGTTGTGTTAGACCGAAATTTGGTACTAACACCCAAATTCAGTGTGAAATCCTCACAATCACAAATCATAGAGAATAAAATAAAATGCAGTAAACCACAAGAGACATACGAGGTTTTTATAGTGGTTCAGCTCAATCCAAGCCTATGCCCACTTTATAGCTTCTTAAATCCTCAGAAGTTACAAGTACAATTCTCTCGATTTATACATGAAGTCCTCGTGTTTACAATGAAAATAAGTGAGAAAAATGAAGATTATACACGAAATCCTCATGTTATAGTGTGGAATTTGGCTTCTATGTCGTGCAAGGGCCTTGCGTAGAACAATGGTGGAAGCCGCGAGGAGTTAGATCCAAAAGATCCTTTGAAGATCCTCAAAATGGTATATTTATACCTGTGGAGGAGCTTCGGATCAGATACCACATGTCACGACCGGAGGAGATCCCGAGAATAGTGGAGAAACAGCCCAAAATTGTGCTATGCAATGTGGAAGTCAGTCCACGCAAGTAGGAGGCGGTTTTACCGTGAGAATAGGTCAAATTAGATGTGCAGAAATATTCCCAGGCGAGTCGGATCGGATCTGAACCGAACTGGTGCCCTCGAACCAATTCGGAGCCTTTAAGCCCGAGACAGCGTGCTCTTCTGAGCGCCTGGAGCAAGCGGGTCTGGTCCAGGCCCAAACGAACCGAAAGTGCTAGCGTGATAACATAAATGCCAAGCTATACATTATGAAGATAAGGCCAGATCCGAACCGAGACCTCCGATCCGATCCGAGGAGTCGAATCAATTCCCAATTTCCAAGTTTTCAGTTTTGCGCGTTCACGGAAACAGACATAACTTCCAAACCATAAGTTCTTTTAACGAAACGAAAGCTCTACCTGAAGCTAATTCGGAGGGCTACAACTATTATTGATCAAAGCTCTATAATTGATGTTTTTGGGCCCAAAAGAGGTCATCTGCTAGGTGTTTGGGCCATTCTTTGTTTTTGATGCGACTTCAACCAAATCTCTTCCTGTCTTCTAACAATGTTCTCAACACTTGAGTGTGTTGCTAACTAAAAATTTCACATGTGACTTCTTTGAATAAAAAGCATGTCAATAAGTTGGTACTTGGGCCTGAGATGATAAGAGAGACATCTGATTGTATCATGATCGTTCGGCAACGAATGAAGGCCGCTTAAGATTGTCAAAAGAGTTTTGCCGATAAGCGTTGAAAGGTTTTGGATCTTGACGTTGGTGATATGGTTTTTCATGAAGATTTCGCCTTTGAAGCATGTGGTTCGGTTCGGGAATAAAGGAAAGTTATCTCCAAGGTTTATTGGACCATTCCCGATAGTCGAGCAAATTGGAAAGCTCGCATATAAATTGGAGTTACCCGAGAAGATGTCGAACTTGCACAATGTTTTCCATGTGTCATTTCTACAGAAGTTCATGCATGATTCAAATGTGGTATTATCCCCAGAGCAGTATGAAGACCTGGAAGTAGAGGCCGTAGTTGCAAAGCCTCGTAAGCTGCTTCCTGTTGAAAGGAATGGCATGAAACAGCTTAGAGGGAAGACGGTTAAGCTAGTCAAGTTACAATGGAGTGAAGATGGTGATGAATGTACTCGTGAGACGGAAGAAAGGATGAAGGCAACCCATCCAGAACTCTTTGCCAGTAGGAACCGTTGATATCGTATCATCGTTATATCTTGTTGCTGTCTGATAAAACTCCGTTTGTTAGGATAAGGCTATGGATGCATGGCTTGATGGTTTCTAGTTTGGATGATAGAATTGGCTTCTCATGGATGATAGGCACGCGGGATTGTTATAGTTGCTTGTGTTTGCTTGGGATTTCCGGGGTGAAACTCCTAAGGGTGAGAGAATATAATAGCCCGCATTTTACATATCAGAGTATCGTAAAATATTTTTATTTTATTCCCTGAGTGTTAGATCATTCTCATAGTTTAATATGTTGCTTATGAGGATGTGAGACATGTTCATAATTTTTACCAATCTTGATTGTGATCATTTTGCCCCTATCAGTCTTGTACATGGAATAACTTTTGACTCAGGTCGAATCAAGTGGTGAGACCTGTGCCATTGAAAAGGAAATGATGATTGTCTTTCTGTAGTGTGGTTACATTAAAGATTTGGTTTAATGGTTTGGGTGGAATCGCTGTTTTAAGGTTTTTCAGTTGGTTGTTCAGGTTTTTAAGCCGTAATGGGCTGATTTGAAGACGCCCATTAATGAGCTAATGGAAAGCAATAAATAAGGGGTGGGAGGTATAGGAAATAGTTTATTTTTTCCATTCTCTCATTTGGAAGAGCCATGGGATTCTCCATTACTCCATCTTTCCACCATTAAAGCTTAGGAAATCGAAGATTTACACCATTTGAGGCTAGATCTACATCGTTTCAAGGGCGAGTTCATCAAATCTAGGAGTTTGGATCCAATTCCTTGCTGTCCGGAATCTTAATTCATTTTTTTTGCTTTGATTAGAAGAATTGGTCAGTGATATACACCTCTGCCACAGATTCAATAAAGTATATGAATGTTTGGTCATGTTTTTCATCAAATTCAAGCATTTTCTCATAGATCTATACCTTGGTAAGTCCATTTTCATATGAATCATTATAGAATTTGATTTAGCAAGTTTAAACTAGAAATTCATATGCTATTTCAAATGTTTATGCAACTTAAATCCGCAGTTTAGATCATATGTTCATTTATAATGATTTTTGGTGAAAATTGTATGATTTTGATGAAATTGTAATATTCGTGTTTGTTAGTGATTTCATATCATGTTTGTGGTTATATTTGATGAGATGGACGAGTTGCTTCCATCGATTGTGTCGATTGGCAAAGTTTTGGTCGAAATTGGACTTGATCTGGGGATGTACAAGCCATGGGTCGAGTGTGTAGTACGGGTGAAGTACAAGTGTAGTACAAAAAGTGGGTTGGTCGCACTTAGCAGGGCTGGTCGCACGCCGTGCCCTGGTTAGTTGTGCAACCCATAGGTGTCGATCGGTCTCCGTGCTGATGGAGGGACGGTCGAGAATGAAAGGTAGGTCGGTCGATCCTCTCCTGGTCAGTCGGTCCAACCTGGGTTTGAGCAAAGATGGTCGGTCATGGTTTCTGGTTCGGTCGTGTACCCATGTAAAGTTGGTCGATCTGCATAAGGATTGGAGTTGACAGGGTCGGTCGGTCCGGTGAAGAATATGTCGGTTGGTCTTATGGTGAATGGTCCAGTCGATGTGATGATTTAGGTCAGTTAATGATGACTTGATTGTTGATGTTGAACCTTATATTGATCGTTGTTTGGTTCAATGATGTTATGACTTCGACGAATATCTAGGTGGAAATGTTCGAAGTGATGTGGTGAGTTCGTTGATTGGCTAAAGCAACGAATAAGTAGACAACTCAAAGGCGTTGGATTGTGGATAATGGTTACTCGAGTGGGACTTGAGTTTGTAACTAGTCACCGGTGATGACGACTAGAGATGCGAAGGCCGAGAGATTATCGTTATCGTAAGTTCTAGCAGATTCAAAGCAGGGGTACTTTGGGTAGTCATGCAGGGTCTCGTACCTTAGCCAGTCATGAAGGGCCTAGTTGTCGAGATTTGAGAAGACAAACATAGGAGTCATGATGGCATATGGAGTTTTTGCTAGAACTGGGGTGACCATTAGCCCTTGACATATCTCAGTCATGATAGGCCGTCATAGACTAACGATGGTTTCGAAGCAGGGTTGACGGTGATAGCCAGAGTCATTGATGGGTGATTGGCTGTTCTGTTTATATCGTCTCATGTAGATTGTCCAATGTTGAAGGAGATATTCCTTAGGTGTTTGTATTGTATTGATTTAGGCCTCTGGGGCTTGTGCTTAAGGGATGTTGAATTCGATTAGGATTGTTTACAAGAGTTATATAATTTGGATGTCATGAGTGTTTTCCATGATTGAATCAGTATTCTGGTTTCCATGGATGAATGGTTGGATTGTTTGATGTAAAGGCTATCACTGTCCAATATGGGGAAGATGGGAGTTGAGTTCTTCTCTGATGTTTGTTAGATTGGTTTGTTAATCTACCTATCCTCATATACTTTGTTGATGATGTTTGTTAGCAATTTTATCACTCACTAAGACTATTGTCTGACTCAAGGTTTTATGTTTCCCTCTTATTACCTTAGGCTGTTCATCCGGTTCTTGATGGACAGACTAGGTGGCAGGTGAAAGGTGATTGCTTGGTGAGGACGGTGTAGTTGTTCGGAGGCGAGCAGGAGGCTGGCATACTATCTTTCTATTATATAATATTTGGATATCCGCTATTTGCTATTCTCTGAGTGCTGTAGTGAGGCAATTTGTACAAACACTATTGTTGTAATTCAAGTATATGGATATTACTTTCTAGTCACTATGAAAGACTAGTGTTTTCTACTTCACTAGTAATACCTATTGTATATGTTCTATTATATTTTTTCCCTTGCGCTGTGAGTTCTACGACAGGTTCCAATGATGTTATCTTACCACGATGATCATCCATAGTTGCCTGACACGTCTTTCAGCGCATTATTCCTCTTGTTTAGTGTGGGGGCTGTGGCCGGTCATCCTGCGAGAACGGTACCAAATCAAGGAAAACTCTGAATATTAGAAGTGACCCCAAAACCTGTAGTTAAGCATACAACCATCAGAGTTATAATGACTATAGCATTGATTAACCAATGGAAAATCAGACAATTGGACACGAATAATGCATTCTTAAATGGAGAATTAAAGGAAGAGGTTTATATGCAACATCAAAGGGGGTACATCAATAAGAAAATAAAGGTCTTGTATGCAATTGCATAAAGAAATATATGGATTAAAACAAGCATTTAGAGTTTGATATGACAAACTAAAGGTTGCATTCACCAAATTTGGATTCTCCACAACAAATTCTGATTGTTCTTTATATGTGAAAATTAAAGAAGCCACAATGATATACATCTTGTATGTGGATAACATTATGATCACAGGAAATAATGACAGCGAGATTGATAGTGCAATAAAGTTTCTAGATAGAACTTTTTCTATCAAAGACATGGGACTATTTACTATTTTCAGGGAGTTCCAGTCTAACATAAAACCAGCACAGAAGTGTTTTTTTTTTTTGAAAATTGGTACGCTTTATTAATTTTTGAAATATAGTACATAGCCAGGTTAGCATAATAACCTGCTAGAAATTTAACAACAAACAAAGCGAAATAAAATATAAATACAAGAACTGCAGTACAAACGTAAATAAATAACAAGCTAGACCTATGATAAGATCTGCATTATCAAAAACATGCTTTCAAGTGCCTTATCCTTGCACTTCATAATGCTCCTTCATAACATCTTCAAAAAATTGGACTGTGAATTTTAGTTACATTGATATAACTAAATTTTGCATAAGAAAAACAGGTATAATGGGTAGTGAATACTGTTGGATCCATTATATATCTCCAGCTCATACCTTACACTACTCCATTCCTCTGCACAGTAGCATCCCTTATTTATAGACACCTGAATTAACAAGAACTAAACTCCCAAACTTACCACTCAATCTCAATAATCTGAGTAATATAGTAACAATTCAAGTCCTTCAATACTCTCCATATTCATAAGACAAGTCATTTGTTGAGCGAAGTACTGGGATGAAGTGTGTAAACTATAGATTCGCATAGTTCTCTATCCAGTGTACTAAGTGAAGGGGGTTGTGTTCCTTGTCAATAAAGTCCTCCAATTCGAAACATGAAAACCATAATAGCCATTTCCATCACTCTGCTTCTTTGGGCATTAGAAGGATACGCATGCCTAATAAGTAGATTTGGAAATGCCTTAAATAATCTATGATTCTTCACGTAATTAAATTAGAATGGAAATGCAAGTCAGAAACTATTTTGAAACAGAGATTCTGGTGAGTCTCCAAACTGGGTTAAATGCAGATCCATTATTAATCCTTTGGAACTTTGCATTTCTGTAACATATGGCTTGGATTTTCACTCGGGTAAGATTGCAAAGGTGTAAATCACGTTGTAGTAGGGAAATCACAAATTGTGAATCAGAAAAAAAAACAGGGCTCGTTTTGCATTAACTGCAAAAAAGTTAACTAGATATAATCCATTAAACTACAAATTAACTGTGAATCCAAACTCCAAAAACATATATAAATCCAAGACATACACCGTCGAATAACTAAAATCAGTCCAAACCTCAAAACCTGGAGACTGAATTAAGCAATCATACCTTTCTAAAATCAAATCTAAGTCAAATTGAACCGAGTTAAAGAAGATCGGTTAAGGGGATTAGGGGATATAGAATTATATTTAGCGATTGATTCAGTTACTCCAAATATCACCCGTCCTAGTGGCTTGATCTTCAGTAATATGGCTTAAAGAAGCGATTTGAAAGTTGATCATTTGGATTCGAAACTCCAATTTCAAGTAGAAGTGATGATGTAGACACGGTAAACTTGGACTCTTTGGTTTTAATGGATTTCGATTGAATACGTTGTAAAGCGGTATTCAAACATAGAAAGAGATGATTGTAAAATCCGATCATAGTTTTGTGAAAACATACGAGGCACACTTAGTTATAGATTATCACTGAAGGCAAGTAAAAATTTAAACATACAAGCTTACAGTGATGTGGACCGGGCTTCGATCATGATGATCGAAGACCCACGACCAGTTATTGCATTTATTCGGGGTCCAGTCCGATATACCTATGCTAGAAAAGCATGCCACGGTTTCTCACTCCAGTACAGAAGCCAAGTATAGAGTCGTTGCAAGCACCAAAATAGAATAGATGTGGATCGGATATTTGCTCATAGAGATTGGAATCTCCATCGATAAGAAGCCTGTAGTTTGGTGTGACAACATGAGCACAATATCCACATCCTCTAACCCTGTACAGTACTCGCGCACGAAGCACATAGACATAGATCTGTACTTCGTGCATGAAGAGATAGAGAAAGAGAAATTAGACATCTGGCATGTTCCAACTAATTTTCAACGAGCGGATGTTCTAACTAAAGCATTATCCACAAAGAATTTTCACCGATTTAGAGCAGATTCGAAGATTGTTGGTGGCAATAGACATTTTGAAGAAGAAGGGAAAACCCTAGATCGAATTGAAGGGGCGAAAAAAGTAAATAGGTTTTCATCGACAATGCTGAGATAATATAAATGTTATTAGTATTAGCTGGGCCTCGCCCATTCTCTATTATCTTTTTATTTTTTTTTATAGCCCATGCGGCATTCCTGTGTACAACGTGTATATATACACGTTCATTTGTACCATTTAGATCATCCGATCACATTATCTTTCTTCTGCAATAAAATATATAGTGATATTTGTTAACTTGATCCAGACTGGAATGATTTTAATACTACAACCAGGGTTTCCTATTGCTGCATCCTAGGGTTTCACAATAAATTATTCCTCAAAATGACCTGGTCAGCTTCTGCAATTTTAGTTATATCTTCAATGCTAGAGAAATGAAAGAAAAAGAGATACCCATTTGATTTGACCATGATAGCTCCTCTTGGTTTCCAGATTTTATTAGGATGTTAATCACTGTTGTGTAGGAAAAAGGGGCGTCAAAGAAGAATCCAATTAGATAATCTTTCCAAACATTTTCTACGACATGTATAATGGCATTTGACTGTAACAACCCGCCCGGAATGGGCCCAAATTTTGACCTAGAAAAGGCCCATCGAAACTTAGAGCCAATGGGTCGTTGGATCCTGTGAGGATTACATTTGCACAGATAATAATAACATATACTTCGAATGGAAATCTCACACAGCGGAAAGAAAAAATATAATACTGAAAATAAGCCGTACCACTTATTTAAAAATCTCAGAAATACAATAGTCAGAGTTACATATGTTCAATGGGTACATAAAATAGTTCATTCTCATAAGTTTCCAAAAGAAGTAAAGCAGTAACTACTAATAATAGCATAACAACTTCATCTTCTTTATCAGCTTCAATCATGACTTCATCAATGGCGTTTACCCCATCTACTGACTTGTTGGATAAGTTAAGGAGAGGGATCAGAACATAAAGTTCTATATGACTAAAATATGGTGTTACTTAATGTTCATACCCTACATTTTTAGCAGGTTACACATGTTAAGGTATGTTTACGCAGCACACAACAAACACCAAGTATCTAACCAATGGGTGGATATCCAAGTCAATCGCCCATTAGTGTTTTTAGGGTAAAGACCCAACGAGGTGGGCATTCTCGATCACTTATGGCCCTATTAAAGGTGGATTCTTATAATCTCTTATAAGCCTGAGGCGGACCCTTAGCCCCTTAAGACCCTGTTCTAATATGTTAACATTCTTAGACCTATACTCTCACTTGTAATATGAGAAGTAGTATTGTGAACATTACTACTTAATTGATATTACGGTAGGACGACTGTGTCGCTTAAGACTTCCCTTAGACAGTTGGTGAGCATGCAATGGCCACATATCTTTCAAATACCAATCTGTCCCTAGTTGTGCCCTTACAAGCTTCTAGAGGAAGTGGACATCCCCGTGAACTACCCTACTCCGTTACCGTTTATACCTAACCACTTTTAGAGAAGGAGTACCCAAAGACTTACTTCAAATCTAATAAGGGTGGGTCCCATGACATGGGTTCCTCTCCAAGGAATAAACCTTCCGAGGGATCCTAGTCCTAACCACTTAAGACCCAAACTAGATAAAAAGATAGTCAGCCACTTAAGACCTTCTTAAGGAGTAGTAAACCTACCTATTTTCACACACAATAGACTCATATGTAAATATAGTTATATATACACACACTAGACCCCGCACATTAAATCTTACACCTATAGATGCTGGATATGATGGTCGGTTCCGGGTAAACTTCTACTACAAGTTGGTTCAACCTCGTGTCTAGTGTACTAAGTTTTTGAATGGCCCATGGCACCTAGACATCTCATGTTAGTTCGACCCGCTTGTGGTTGTGGGATTTGTCGGTCGGTTCCCAGTAGACTTATACCACAAATGGCAACTAACCTCGTGTCTATGTGTCACTATTCATATACATAAAGCCATTCTATATACGCACACACAAGCAATCAAATATATATATTTATTGTAGGGACATTTTAAATTCGAATTCTAACATAGTCGCATTTATTACGCTAATACAATGTAAATTACACTGATTACGTTTATATAGTTATAATAATTATGTCGTCTAAATAACGTAAATATTCGTACACATGAGGAAACGTTATAACGAGATGACAATTGTAAATTTGTCCAAATTAAGGTATACAAGTTGTGTTTCCATACTTTTACCGCTACAACTTAGGCATGATGGCATAATAACAAGATAATAGCAGTGAACAAAAAATATACATTCATACAAACTTTCAACTTGCATTCCAGGCTTGTTGAAATGATTTCAATATTGGATTATAAATAATGTATTACATGCATTTACATATGTATGTTTATAATTTCCACTTTGCCTGATTCACCTCTTTTTTGGTGCTATGCACATAAAAACATTTATATTTGACATATTTAAAATATGAATAAGGCAGCATGGAGGCAGGGATAGGGAATGGTTATGGCTTCACAGTGTGATATGAGGGGCTATATATAGTTGCCTGTATGAGCATAGACCGTTGGATTAATCTAATTTAATCAAGGCCTTTTATTTATATATGTCCTTTAAAAAAAACCTGACCACTTAGATTTATTGGGTTGTCCAGCCGCCAGGCGGTCGACACCCCTTAAGGGGGCAGTCGATCCCTTAGGGGTTGGAACGCCCCTTAAAGGTGCATTGCTTAGGTGTTAAATTTAATTAATGCATTCCTTAATCACTCAATCTTATTCCTTATATGCAATATCCTTTGTTCCCATGATCTTATCTTCATTTCAAAATTCTAATTCTCCCTCTTTATTTAGAATTATATTTTGGACACATTCATATTATCCATTTAATTATATATATATATATATTTTGACTGTCCATTTTAAATTGTTCACAACTTCTTTATACATTGAACGTTTTCAACATATCATATATGAAAATGATTCAGAATTTCGCCACGAATCCAAATAAAAGAATTTCGTAGAGAAATTCCTAAAGCTGCAAAATCTCATTTTCTAGCCTTATTGTTCAATTGCTTATTTTTAATTAATTATTTATTATTAATACTTATGAATTTTATGGGGTGTTACATTCTCCCCCCTCCCTCTTTAAAATAGATTTTTGCCCGAAATTTGTTTAAGGGGCGAAAAATACAACTCCCTTGAACAGATCCATGTTGTACATCCATGTTGTTTTTAATTCATCCATAAACATACATGACTCACAGTGGTTATCAGCTGCAGACCCACTAAGGTGAGCTGTATCCTAGCATGTATGTGTAATAAGTGATGCAATATGTACGCAAACAACCTAACTATGCATATTATTATATATGAGTGTGTTGTGCAATGGTGTTGCATCTATTTCCTAACATCCAATCCAGCAATCACAATGCATCCATAACGAAAATTTAAGGAAAAATTACCTAAGAAAAGCTCTGGGTGAGTTTGTCTCATCTTATCCTCGGTGTCCCATGTGTTTTCCACAGGGTCATTTCCCTATCGTACTCGGAAAAGGCGAACGATTTTGTTGCGGATCTCTTGATTGCGTGCTCTACAATCCTTGCAGTGGCATGGGGCACCCTGAATTCCAACTCGAGTTTTTCTATGTCCCCAATTTCATCAAGCTCGAGTCTGATAGCAGAATCATGAAGGCATTACCTTAGATAAGATACATGAAAACATTATGGATTCCTAATAGACGCTCTGGGTTATCCACTTGATAGGCCAAAGATCTTATTTTCTTGATGACACGAAAAGGCCCAATAAATATGGGAGCCAAATTCCCAGTCTTCCCAAACCTAACAGTCTTCTTAAGAGGGGATACTTTTATGAATACTAAGTCTCCAACATTAAACTCAAGTTCCCTCCTTCGCTTATCGGCATACGATTTTTGACGGTCTTGGGCTGCCTTTATCCTCTGCCTAATCAAAGATATCTTCTCCTGGAATTATAGACAAAGTCTTGTCTGAGTATAACCTTGTCGGTAGTTTCCCAACAACAAGTTGGTGATTTGCATGGCCTCCCGTAAAGCACTTCAAAAGGGGTCATACCAATCGTTGTTTGAAAACTATTACTATATGTGAATTCTATGAGTGGTAGGTGCTGCTTCTAAACTCTTCCAAAGTCGATGATGCAAACTCTAAGCAAGTCTTCCAAGATTCTGTTTTCTCTTTCTGTCCGTCCATTTGTCTACAGATGATAAGATGTGCTTAGATTGAGGGTCGTTCCCACTGCTGCTTATAGGATTCTCCAAAATTTACTTGTGAATAAGGGGCCTTTATCACTCACGATACTCGATGGGATTCCATGAAGTCTGTCTATCTCTTTGACATATAATTGGGCTAACGAGGCTACAGTTCTTATCTTCTTGACTAGTATAAAATGGGCTCTTTTGGTTAGACAATCTACCACTACCCAAATGGCATCATTCCCTGTGACGATCCCAAAACCCCGTGACACGGTGTTAAGGATAATCATTGGAATATAACACACTAATCATCATTAGCAGATCACAGATAATAGCATAAACAGAAAATAGAATAATTTACACACATATGACAGTGGAATCATATAGATATCATCACATCAGAGAAGCACAGTACAGGATACAACTTAGTGCATAATGATACATAATCAGTCACCATCGCCTGAGGCGGAATCATACACAAAGAGTACTTAAAATAAAGATCAGTCTACATCGCCAATGGCGGAATCATAATATAGATACAATAATGGCGGAGAAAATCCAAGTCAGCACGGTGTAGTCAAGCCTCGCCATGAGCCAAAAGGTGCGTCAGAAACCTATAACTAGGCTGCCCGTGTGAAAATGAGGGCACCCGAGTTTGCAAGGTGAAACAAACTACGAGTCAGTCATGGGACTGGTATGAGAAATCTACTCAACTTATTAACAACAATAATAAGGAAAATCAAAGGACCACGCCACTTTCGCGGAACGGGTTTACTCCAATGAGTGCTAGTGCATGAGATAAAGTAAACGATTAAATCAACGCAATGCTTTTTATAAAATGAAGCCATTATAAGACTCAGGTCCCATCACAGAATGCAACGCAAGCCGGAGGATAGAGTTTTACCTTATAATGGCCAAAGATGCTTCATACGAATAAAACAAAAGTGTTGGATATTATTACTAGTGCATATATGTTTCAAAGCAAATTCAATCATAAATATCAATCCTAGGCGGCATAGCTACCATCTACTATGTCGCCATACTAGTAATACAATCACGTCCGCATATTTCGTAATGGAAATTGGATTCCTTCATGAGTCGAAGCAAGGGGCAAGCTCCTCTCCGTTCGAGACACTCTAGCAAATGCCTCGGGACCGCACACAGCAATCCCCTGGATCCTCCAAGGCCGGTCCTCTCTTACTTTTGAGGATTAATTATTCCTGAACACACGTTTCCCGGTCCTTACAGACCTATAATCGAGGCGCCTCGCATTCCAACAACCACACAGGTGAAAAGTAGATATAAATGTCAGGGCTGGGAGGTCACTGACACCACCATAGCTAGAAAGAAACGTCATGCAGTCCTTGGGTCCTTCTCCCGTTTTTAACTCATACCGGGGTGTGAGGCTCGCAAATTCACGTTATACCCAAACCTACGTCACACAGACCATGCTTTGATCATCAACCACAAGACTTTGCTTTTCAACAGAAGCCTTGATCTTATGCCACTTAGGCGTGCCACACAGGCAATCCACTCCATGCGACTGATTTCTGTCAATACATAACCTCTGAGCTCGTACGTCTCAGAGAAGGCCATTAAGCAAGAGAATAAATTCTCCGCCGCCAAACAGATATATATTTAACAGAGATCAATCAACACAGAACAAAATCCAATGTCAGACACACAGTCCATTTACAAGTCCGTTATGGGTCTGAACGAAAACCGGAGGCACCAATTCCTCGCATATCCGTACAATAAACAGTATGTTTGGACGGCTACTAACTCAGTTCCTTCATGGTAGCTACTCCAATCACGAGCATCAATAGCGCCCATCCATCCAATGTGAAGATCGTCGATCTTCAACCATCTTCCACTCTTCGACTTCTCAACGTCGATCGATTATTTGAAATGAGATGAACTCGGCCTTTTCAAATAACCTACGTATATTTAGATTTTCAAATCAATTATTCACATGGTTGGACTATTCAACATTCACATTTCAGTTATTTAGTTATAATTTTCATGTCAAATACATTCAACCAACACATATCAAGCAAACACAACAAAATTGGTTTATTTCCACTCTATATCGTCTATAGTATTTTATAACGATATCTCGCCATTTTTATTTAATTTAAAACGGCCATATATAATTAAACGACGTTTCAGGTCGTGTCGATGCACTGGCACTGCTTTTCACTAATTTGTTTTTACACATATCTGAAAATCTAACCGTTGGATCTTCACAAATTTTATATCATTAGGAAGGTCATTTCAAAACGAATCCAACGGTTCCAGTTTTGGGAAAATCCGACGGTCGGATCTTCCCCACTAGTCATTTGAAGTTACGATTTCAATTAACGAACTGCAGCGTCGTTATTCGATTTAATTTAATTATATATATATACATATAAATATAATCGTTTCTGGCGCTGTTTTCCTTCAGTTTTGAATTAAACATTCCAGACAATCCAACCGTCGGATCTTCACAAAGTTGGTGCCGTTGGAAAGATATTTCCAAGGCGAACCCAACAGTTGCGGTTTCGGGAAAATCCAATGGTCGGATTTCCCGCACTAGTCGTTTGAAATCACGGTTTCAAAACACGAACTGCACGGCCACGTTTCGTTTTAATTCTATTTATATTTATATATTTATATAAATATAGTTCATTCAAAAGTTCCTATATCGTTTCCACTTCAATTATTTCACTAACGCCTTTAAATTTTGGAAAATTTCGCCATAACCTCCTTTGTACGGGAGGGTCTGGGGAAATTCCCAAATAGCCACACGGGCGTCTCATATCAAAAAGAAAAAGGAAAAGCCAAGCGGCTAGCTAACAGGCTCATAAAATCATCACCCAAACAAAGCAGTAAATGTGTACCTATTTGTTGGGCAGAAAATTTTATTTCTCTTCTCTAGCCCCTTTGCTTTAACCTGTTCAATAGATATGCATGTACATATATACAATTTCTATCACTTATCATTTTCCATTCAATTTCATATTTGATTTACTTTGGTTTAAAAACACCATTCATTCTAATGTTGCATGCATAGGCTAAAATCATATCATTAGCTAATTAATGTATATTTCAACTCATGCACCTTTATTTGAACAAGTGGCTATTTTTAACACTTCACATTTCAAAGATGATAATTTTGGCGAACTAAAATAGATTTCAACACATGACTACTTTATTTAGTCCCTATGCATGTTAAAAAAAATATTTCCTTCACAAATATTTATTTCAACGTCCGCATATCTTTAGCATATCACATATATGATAAAAATGATATTTTTATCATTCAAAATATTTATTCGACAAATGGATGTTTCCAACACTTCATAGTTTCAATAAAAATGTAATTTTTATTGTCCGATCTTTTTATTCAACACATGAACTTTTCTACTACACACACTTCTCAACAAATGAGCATTTTCCACACATGGACATTTTATTTATGTTGTTCATATTAGAAAGATGGGATTTTTATTGTTGAAACTATTTATATAAGGCGAATATTTTTCATACTTCATATATATATATGAATGTGATTTTTATTGTTAGAACACTTCATTCATTCATAAATGAATTTAATTTTCACACAACACTTTTCCACACACAAACATTTCCGCACATGGATATAGTTTCAACATATGGCTTTAATTTCAATGCATGAAAATAATTTCAACATATGAAAATAATTCTAACACACAAAGATTATTCAAAATTTCGGCAGCATAACGGCAGGGTAGTTAAAACTGGCACTGTCCCTAGTACGGCTCCTCGCTCTACCTTAAAACCTCGCGGTTTTTGACAATGGGGATTCATGCATCTAATTCGCACGCAGGCGGCATGTTTATTTTTATTTCCACAAATATTTCCAATTCATTTCAATCACCAATGGGTATTTTTCAACCACAACCAAACAATATCAACCACAAACAATTATTCAACCATTCGTATTTTTCATCCAATATTTCACACCAATTCACCACAATAAATATCGTCCATGGTTTGTGGACGAGGGGAGTATATATATATATATATATATATATATATATATATATATAATTGCTATATTTCACTTGCATTTCAACACATTATATCAATTATTCTATGCATGTAAAATTCATACTTCGCTTATATAGCTTACACTACGCATGTACATGAGGTATACAACACGTATGTAATTTATATTTCGCTAATATAATTTATACACGACATTTTCCATTCAATTTCACGTTAATTTAGATTTCTCACCTTGGTTTTCGGAGCGCTAAAAATCGATACGAAGTCATAAAAATCCGCGGCTTCTTCTATTGGGTAGAGAGCTTCCTTGCGGTCCCGATGTTTCCTGTTTCATCGAATTTCGTCAACACACCAAAAAGATATGATTTTTCAAAGTGTAAAGATAAAAAAGAACTCACCTTTCACGATGGTTCAAAACTAGGTTTGCGGTTTTCGCGAGAACCGGGGCACGAGGGGATGATCGGCGAGTTGGACGTGGAAGAGCTTCGAGAGGGCTACAGGCGCGTGGCGGTTTGGTGGCGTTCGATGGTCAGGATCGGCGGCGGCGGTGCTTGGAAGGTCGGAACTTTGGAGCTTCGATTCGGGCGGCACAGGCGACGAGGGTGGCGATGCTGGGGTCGGATCTGACGAGGGGGCGGAGGCGCTTAGAATGGTGGCGGTGGTGGAGTCTGGAAGCGGCGGCGGCGGAGGAGAGAAGGTCTCGAACGGGTTTCGCCGTTGATTTGGAGGGTTTTCTTTTTTTAAAAAAAAAAATTTATGAATGGAGAATTCTGATTGGCCGAGGACTATATTAAATTTTTAAATAGTGTTTTCTCAAACGATCTCCTTTTTAAACCCAACGACTGTCGCCCCTAGCTAAATACCCCCATTCCGGACACAATGGGATATGTTTCGTAGGCCAATTCGACTGTTACAGTCAGTTATTTTTCAAATTAAAGTATTAAACGTTTAATTTTTAACTTTGAACGTACATTTCAATTTGCCAGGGCCACAAACTGATTCGAAAAATTCTAGAAAAATAAATCTAGCTATGTTTTGACGCTACGATCCCAACAAAACTAGTTTCATCGAATTCTGAGGTTGTTTGAAAAATGGCCATTTTCTGGTCGATCCAATTTAACAGAAATCGACCAAACACATTTTCTTGTGCCACGCTCACATACTAGCTTCAAAAATTATGAAATTTGAAACCTAGCAATAGTTTGACATCCCGGACCCAACAAAAGTGGTTTCGTCGAATTCTGAGGTCGTATGCAAAATATCAATTTCCAGGGCTATATATTCTATATGGCGACCATTCTGAAAATTCATTCGGCCATAACTTTTGATTCTCGTTATGAAACTTCGATTTTTCAGATTCGTTAGAAAGGTATTGACTAACAGATTTAAATATTTTTGGTTTTGCTAAAATCCGTTATATTTTCCACCCTGCACAGTCAGTCAAAGTTTGAATTCAAATTTTCAAACTGACTCACTATTACTAATTCCATATTTTATTGAAATATTCTATTTCAATTGTTCAAATTCCTTTGTAATCACCAATTTAAAATTTTTAAATTGGCTCGTATTTTCCGGGTTATTACAATCTCCCCCACTTAAAACTTTTCGTCCTCGAAAAGGAAACAACAGTAAAGTAGGAAATAAAATGTAAATGCAAAGTATTGTAAAGGCACCTTGCACCGGAGTTAGTCAGAGATATCCACTCTGCATTTGGGGTAAGCTTGCTTAATGCTTTCCTCAGTCTCCCAAGTACAGTCTCTAGGATCACTGCTCCACTACACTTTAACTAAATGAACCTTTTTGCTTCTGAGTTCTCTAGTTTCTTTGCCAACAATCTTTAATGGCTCTCTTCTGAGTGATAATTATGGAGTTATGTCCACATCCTGTTGCGCTGCTTCTTCTACAACAAGATCCGGATCATGCACATGTCTTCTAAGTTGAGATACGTGAAATACATCGTGCACTCCAGGCAACCAATCTGGTAATTGAACCCTATAAGCAAGAGTTCCAATACGTTCGAGTATAGGAAAGGGACCAATAAATCTCAGTGCCAACTTCCCGGTCTTGCCAAATCTGATTACTCCTCTCATCGGAGAAACCTTCAAATAAACATAATCGCCAACGGCAAATGATAAATCTCTTCTTCTCGCATCAGCATAACTTTTCTGTCAGCTTTGTGCGGTTTTCAATCGCTTCTTGATGAAGTCGACTTTATCAGATGCTTCTCTAATCATATCGGGTCCTAACACAAGTCTGTTGCCAGGTTCC
Source organism: Allium sativum (assembly GCA_030737875.1). Taxonomy (NCBI): domain Eukaryota; kingdom Viridiplantae; phylum Streptophyta; class Magnoliopsida; order Asparagales; family Amaryllidaceae; genus Allium; species Allium sativum. Next base: position 28,130,963 of record CM060926.1, on the reverse strand, counting down.
ACCCAACATGCTGGAGATCTGCAAGGTCTGCCATATAATGCTTCAAATGGCGACATCCCCAAACTTGCTTGATAGCTATTGTTATATGAGAATTCTGCCAAATGTAAGTGATCTTCCCATGACCCACCAAAATCAATTATACAAGCCCGCAATAAATCTTCTAGAATTCTATTCACCCGCTCAGTTTGGCCATCTGTTTGAGGGTGATAAGCGGTGCTCATATTCAGTTTTGTTCCCAATTCTGTCTGGAAAGCCTCCCAGAATTTGCTAGTAAATAGGGGATCTCTATCACTGACTATGCTGATGGGAATTCCATGTAGCTTAACAATTTCTTTGAAGTATATATGCGCTAGACTTTGAGCGGTTCTATTGGATCTGACAGGTATAAAATGGGCAGTCTTCGTGAAGCGATCTACGATTACCCAAATGCTATCATTACCTTTCCTGGTTCGTGGTAAACCATCTATGAAATCCATGGAAATCTGCTCCCATTTCCAACTTGGGACTTCCAACGGTTGCAACAATCCAGCTAGCTTCTGTTGGTCACTCTTGACCAATTGACAAGTAGGGCATCTGCTAACATACAAAGAAATATCCCTTTTCATTGCCTTCCACCAGAAAGTGCGTTTGATATCGTTGTACATTTTACTCACCCCAGGATGGATGCAAAATTTGGATTTATGGCATTCGTCCAGCACTTCTCTTCGAAGGCCTGGAATATTTGGGATGCAAATCCTATTATTTAACCTGAGAACCCCCTTATCGTCAGTACGAAAACTCGTGGTTTCACCTTCTTTGACCCTCTGACTGATTCTCTGAATGAATTCATCGTCTTTTTGAAGGGCTGAAATCCTATCAATCAATCCAGGTGTAATTATAAGATTGGCAATGATTGCGGTTTTCCTACTAAGCGCATCCGCTACTACGTTAGCTTTCCCCGGCGTATACAGAATATCAAGATCATACGCTGCAAGAAATTCTAGCCAACGCTGCTATCTCAGATTCAGATCTTTCTGGGTATATAAATACTTCAATGATTGATGATCTGTGTACAGTATAAATTTCTCGCCCAATAAATAATGCCTCCAGATTTTCAAGGAAAAAACAATGGCTAGCAACTCAAGATCATGAGTCACATAATTCTTCTCATGCGGTTTCAGTTGGCGGCTTGCATAGGCGACTACTTGGCCTCTTTGCATTAACACTGCACCAAGACCTCTAATAGAAGCATCTGTCCAAACTGTTAAATCCTGATTGCCATCAATAATAGTTAACACTGGAGCAGTGGTCAGTTTCGATTTCAATTCCTAGAAAGCTTCTTCACAGTCGGAAGTCCACTTAAACTTCTCATGTTTCTTTGTGAGCTTCGTTAACGGACCGGATATCTTTGAAAAATCCTTAACGAACTTTCGATAATAACTAGCCAACCCCATAAAACTTCTAACTTCCGTGGGAGTAGTGGGTTGTTTCCAGTCTTGAATCGCTGTTATTTTGCTTGGGTCAACAGAGATTCCTTTCTCTGACACGACATGGCCAAGAAATTTGACTTCTTCTTGCCAGAAGACACATTTAGAGAATTTGGCTTTGAAGACATTCTTCCTGAGAATCTCCAATACTTGTTCTAAGTGTTTTTCATGCTGGGGCTTTGATTTGGAGTAGATTAAAATATCATCGATGAAGACGAGGACAAATTTATTTTTAAGCGTCTGTTTGTTGAGGTCTCAGTAATCAACACATAATCTAAGAGTACCGTCTGACTTTGGGACAAACACAACAGCTGCACCCCAATTAGAAAAACTAGGTCTGATTAGACCCTTCCACAACAGTTGACGAGTTTGATCGCCTAATTCTTCTTTTTCTTTCGGAGTCATTCTGCGAATTGGATGCACCACTGGTCTAGCATTGGGAATTAGATCGATTCGGAATTCTATTTCTCTTTGCGGAGGTAAGTTTTCAACTTCTTCAAACACATCCGCATAGTTTCTAACAATAGGAATCTTTTCTATTGAAGTGGGGATAAGTTCTAATGCCGACCAAAATTCTTCTCTATTCGGATTCGAACCATGACAGGGTATATATATATGTCCAAGCTCCGTTCGGATTTTAACGATTCCTTTTGCACAATTTACCTCGGCTTCGTATTTCGTTAACCATTCTAACCCAAGGATAACGTCGAATTCGGGAAAATCCATAACAATCAAATTAATGGGAAATTTGTAGAAAGAATAAGAGATTGGCACTCTACAACATGTACTGAGAGTAATAGGACCCCCTATCGGGTTATGTACTTCTACCGATTCCTTAAGCTTCCTCTGTTTTAACTTTAATTTGTGCATTGTGTGTCTAGCAATAAAACTACGTGACGCACCTGTGTCAAACAATACAGAAACAGGAATATTTTTAATTGTAAGGGTACCTCCCAAAACATCAGGTTTACCTGCTCCGTCAGAAGCAGCTGGCGGGCTCGACCCGTCATAGACGGAGCAACTATAGCTTTCTTCAGCAAAGGACAGTCTTTGACCAGATGATTGGTCTTTCGACAATTGAAGCACGAGCGAGGGTTCTGGGAGCCTTGGCTCGAGCCTTGAGAATTTGTCTTCTGCCTCTTCGGAGCTGTGCAGACATTTGAGTAGTGCCCCGGCTTACCACAGTTAAAGCAATTTCCTCTTGGCGGCTTGCCTGTCTGAGGTTTTGAAGATGCTACTTGGCTTGACTTGCCTTGATTTGCAGTAGGCTTGCGCTTGTTTTCGGCTTGGCTTCTAGCGCGATCCTGATCCAGATGCCTTTGATCAAGGGCTTCGTAGTTGCATGTCATTTCCACCAGTTCGTTGAATTCCAGCTTGACACGGGCCATGGCTCTATCATGATATTGTCGTCTTAGCCCAAGGATAAACCTCTTATTTATGGATTTCGCAGTGGCGACGAGCTCTGGAGCATAGGGCGACAACATTGTAAATTTATTCAGATAATCTTGCACGGAAAGATCCCCTTGCTGGAGATTGGTGAAGTCATCGTGTATTCTTTCTAGAGCTTGTTCTGGGACATATTTCTCCTTGAAAAGTTCTTTGAATCCATCCCATGTTCTTCCAGCTTCTCTATTCCCGGCGGTAAGAGATTCCCACCATAATTCAGCTTGTTCCTGCATAAGCCAGGCGCCCATAATAGCTTTGTCTTCGTCTCCAAGCCTTAGGCCTTCAAGAATTTTCTCGCATGTTTTGAGCCATGCAAGGGCCTCTATTACGGTGCCAGTTCCCGAGAAGGTCTTGCCTCCTAAGTTTTTATATCTCTTAGCTACACGGTCTAGCTCGAAGTATTGAGCTGCCGGAGGTTGTATCAAAGGTCCTTCTTGAGCTGGGACTTCTACCCTTCCTCGGCCTCGGCCGGCACAGACTCCTCTAGCGGCGGCTGCTCTGATAGCATTTGTCAAATTCTGTATAAGCAAGAAAAAGTCAGCCAACAGAAATGATAGTCAATTGCATAGTTAAGCAGAAAATTTTACGGAAAGATAACGATGGACTGATCAATTGTTTTCGCTATTCTGCTCGGCTCATTCTAGGACTTTACTAGTCCTATCTCTAATGAGCGACTCGCCTTAGAATACTACTGATTCTATTTTGACGAAGTGTTTAATGTGTTAGACACCAGAACTAAGATTAACCAAAGCTCTGATACTAGCTGTGACGATCCCAAAACCCCGTGACACGGTGTTAAGGATAATCATTGGAATATAACACATTAATCATCATTAGCAGATCACAGATAATAGCATAAACAGAAATAGAATAATTTACACACATATGACAGCGGAATCATATAGATATCATCACATCAGAGAAGCACAGTACATGATACAACTTAGTGCATAATGATACATAATCAGTCACCATCGCCTGAGGCGGAATCATACATAAAGAGTACTCAAAATAAAGATCAGTCTACATCGCCAATGGCGGAATCATAATATAGATAAAATAATGGCGGAGAAAATCCAAGTCAGCACGGTGTAATCAAGCCTCGCCATGAGCCAAAAGGTGCGTCAGAAACCTGTAACTAGGATGCCCGTGTGAAAATGAGGGCACCCGAGTTTGCAAGGTGAAACAAACTACAAGTCAGTCATGGGACTGGTATGAGAAATCTACTCAACTTATTAACAACAATAATAAGGCAAATCAGAGGACCACGCCACTTTCGCGGAACGGGTTTACTCCAATGAGTGCTAGTGCATGAGATAAAGTAAACAATTAAATCAACACAATGCTTTTTATAAAATGAAGCCATTATAAGACTCAGGTCCCATCACACAATGCAACGCAAGCCGGAGGATAGAGTTTTACCTTATAATGGCCAAAGATGCTTCATACGAATAAAACAAAAGTGTTTGATATTATTACTAGTGCATATATGTTTCAAAGCAAATTCAATCATAAATATCAATCCTAGGCGGCATAGCTACCATCTACTATGTCGCCATACTAGTAATACAATCACGTCCGCATATTTCGTAATGGAAATTGGATTCCTTCATGAGTCAAGGCAAGGGGCAAGCTCCTCTCCGTTCGAGACACTCTAGCAAATGCCTCGGGACCGCACACAGCAATCCCCTGGATCCTCCAAGGCCGGTCCTCTCTTACTTTTGAGGATTAATTATTCCTGAACACACGTTTCCCGGTCCTTACAGATCTATAATCGAGGCGCCTCGCATTCCAACAACCACACAGGTGAAAAGTAGATATAAATGTCAGGGCTGGGAGGTCACTGACACCACCATAGCTAGAAAGAAACGTCATGCACTCCTTGGGTCCTTCTCCCGTTTTTGACTCATATCGGGGTGTGAGGCTCGCGAATTCACGTTATACCCAAAGCTACGCCACACAGACCATGCTTTGATCATCAACCATAAGCTATGATTTGCAACAGAAGCCTTGATCTTATGCCACTTAGGCGTGCCACACAGGCAATCCACTCCATGCGACCGATTTCTGTCAATACATAACCTCTGAGCTCGTACGTCTCAGAGAAGGGCGTTAAGCAAGAGAATAAATTCTCCGCCGCCAAACAGATATATATTTAACAGAGATCAATCAACACAGAACAAAATCCAATGTCAGACACACAGTCCATTTACAAGTCCGTTCTGGGTCTGAACGAAAACTGGAGGCACCAAATCCTCGCATATCCGTACAATCAACAGTATGTTTGGATGGCTACTACCTCAATTCCTTCATGGTAGCTACTCCAATCACGAGCATCAGTAGCGCCCATCCATCCAATGTGAAGATCGCCGGTCTTCAACCATCTTCCACTCTTCGACTTCTCAACGTCGATCGATTATTTGAAATGAGATGAGCTCGGCCTTTTCAAATAACCCACATATATTTAGATTTTCAAATCAATTATTCACATGGTTGGACTATTCAACATTCACATTTCAGTTATTTAGTTATAATTTTCATGTCAAATACATTCAACCATCACATATCAAGCAAACACAAAAAATTGGTTTATTTCCACTCTATATCGTCTATAGTATTTTATAACGATATCTCGCCATTTTTATTTAATTTAAAACGGCCATATTTAATTAAATGACGTTTCAGGTCGTGTCGATGCACTGGCGCTGCTTTTCACTAATTTGGTTTTACACATATCTGAAAATCTAACCGTTGGATCTTCACAAATTTTATATCATTAGGCAGGTCATTTCAAAACGAATCAAACGGTTTAAGTTTTGGGAAAATCCGACGGTCGGATCTTCCCCACTAGTCATTTGAAGTTATGATTTCAATTTACGAACTACAGTGTCGTTATTCGATTTAATTTAATTATATTTATATAATCGTTTCTGGCGCTGTTTTCCTTCAGTTTTGAATTAAACATTCCAGACAATCCAACCGTCGGATCTTCACAAAGTTGGTGCCGTTGGAAAGATATTTCCAAGGCGAACCCAACGGTTGCGGTTTCGGGAAAATCCAATGGTCGGATTTCCCGCATTAGTCGTTTGAAATCACGGTTTCAAAACACGAACTGCACGGCCACGTTTCGTTTTAATTCTATTTATATTTATATATTTATATAAATTTAGTTCATTCAAAAGTTCCTATATCGTTTCCACTTCAATTATTTCACTAACGCCTTTAAATTTCGGAAAATTTCGCCATAACCTCCTTTGTACGGGAGGGTCTGGGGAAATTCCCAAATAGCCACACGGGCGTCTCATATCAAAAAGAAAAAGGAAAAGCCAAGCGGCTAGCTAACAGGCTCATAAAATCATCACCCAAACAAAGCAGTAAATGTGTACCTATTTGTTGGGCAGAAAATTTTATTTCTCTTCTCTAGCCCATTTGCTTTAACCTGTTCAATAGATATGCATGTACATATATACAATTTCTATCACTTATCATTTTCCATTCAATTTCATATTTGATTTACTTTGGTTTAAAAACACCATTCATTCTAATGTTGCATGCATAGGCTAAAATCATATCATTAGCTAATTAATGTATATTTCAACTCATGCACCTTTATTTGAACAAGTGGCTATTTTTAACACCTCACATTTCAAAGATGATAATTTTGGCGAACTAAAAAAGATTTCAACACATGACTACTTTATTTAGTCCCTATGCATGTTAAAAATAATATTTCCTTCACAAATATTTATTTCAACGTCCGCATATCTTTAGCATATAACATATTTGATAAAAATGATATTTTTATCATTCAAAATATTTATTCGACAAATGGATGTTTCCAACACTTCATAGTTTCAATAAAAATGTAATTTTTATTGTCCGATCTTTTTATTCAACACATGAACTTTTCTACTACACACACTTCTCAACAAATGAGCATTTCCACACATGGACATTTTATTTATGTTGTTCATATTAGAAAGATGGGATTTTTATTGTTGAAACTATTTATATAAGGCGAATATTTTTCATACTTCATATATATATAAAAATGTGATTTTTATTGTTAGAACACTTCATTCATTCACAAATGAATTTAATTTTCACACAACACTTTTCCACACACAAACATTTCCATACATGGATATAGTTTCAACATATGGCTTTAATTTCAACGCATGAAAATAATTTCAACATATGAAAATAATTATAACACACAAAGATTATTCAAAATTTCGGGAGCATAACGGCAGGGTAGTTAAAACCGGCACCGTCCCTAGTACGGCTCCTCGCTCTACCTTAAAACCTCACGGTTTTTGACAATGGGGATTCAAGCATCTAATTCGCACGCAGGCGGCATGTTTATTTTTATTTCCACAAATATTTCCAATTCATTTCAATCACCAATGGGTATTTTTCAACCACAACCAAACAATATCAACCACAAACAATTATTCAACCATTCGTATTTTTCAGCCAATATTTCACACCAATTCACCACAATAAATATCGTCCATGGTTTGTGGACGAGGGGAGTGTGTGTATATATATATATATATATATATATAATAGCTATATTTCACTTGCATTTCAACACATATATCAATTATTCTATGCATGTAAAATTCATACTTCGCTTATATAGCTTACACTACGCATGTACATGAGGTATACAACACATATGTAATTTATATTTCGCTAATATAATTTATACACGACATTTTCCATTCAATTTCACGTTAATTTAGATTTCTCACCTTGGTTTTCGGAGCGCTAAAAATCGATACGAAGTCAGAAAAATCCGCGGCTTCTTCTATTGGGTAGAGAGCTTCCTTGCGGTCCCGATGTTTCCTGTTTCATCGAATTTCGTCAACACACCAAAAAGATGTGATTTTTCAAAGTGTAAAGATAAAAAAGAACTCACCTTTCACGATGGTTCAAAACTAGGTTTGCGGTTTTCGCGAGAACCGGGGCACGAGGGGATGATCGGCGAGTTGGACGTGGAAGAGCTTCGAGAGGGCTACAGGCGCGTGGCGGTTTGGTGGCGTTCGGTGGTCAGGATCGGCGGCGGTGGCGCTGGGAAGGTCGGAACTTTGGAGCTTCGATTCGGGCGGCACAGGCGACGAGGGTGGCGATGCTGGGGTCGGATCTGACGAGGGGGCGGAGGCGCTTCGAATGGTGGCGGTGGTGGAGTTTGGAAGCGGCTGTAGCGGCGGCGGCGGAGGAGAGAAGGTCTCGAACGGGTTTCGCCTTTGATTTGGAGGTTTTTTTTTTAAAATTTATGAATGGAGAATTCTGATTGGCCGAGGACTATATTAAATTTTTAAATAGTGTTTTCTCAAACGATCTCCTTATTAAACCCAACGACTGTCGCCCCTAGCTAAATACCCCCATTCCGGACACAATGGGATATGTTTCGTAGTCCAATTCGACTGTTACAGTCAGTTATTTTTCAAATTAAAGTATTAAACGTTTAATTTTTAACTCTGAACGGACATTTCAATTTGTTAGGGCCACAAACTAATTCGAAAAATTCTAGAAAAATAAATCTAGCTATGTTTTGACGCTACGGTCCCAACAAAACTAGTTTCGTCGAATTATGAGGTTGTTTGAAAAATGGCCATTTTCTGGTCGATCCAATTTAACAGAAATTGACCAAACACAATTTCTTTTGCCACGCTCACATACTAGCTTCAAAAATTATGAAATTTGAAACCTAGCAATAGTTTGACATCCCGGACCCAACAAAAGTGGTTTCGTCGAATTCCGAGGTCGTATGCAAAATATCAATTTCCTGGGCTATATATTCTATATGGCGACCATTCTGAAAATTCATTCGGCCATAACTTTTGATTCCCGTTATGAAACTTCGATTTTTCAGATTCGTTAGAAAGGTATTGACTAACAGATTTAAATATTTTTGGTTTCGCTAAAATCCGTTATATTTTCCACCCTGCACAGTCAGTCAAAGTTTGAATTCAAATTTTCAAACTGACTCATTATTACTTATTCCATATTTTATTGAAATATTCTATTTCAATTGTTCAAATTCCTTTGTAATCACCAATTTAAAAATTTTAAATTGGCTCGTATTTTCCGGGTTATTACATTCCCTTTTTGGCTTTTAGGAATTCTATCTATAAAATCCATGGAAATATGTTCCCACTTCCATGTGGGGATCTCTAATTGTAGCGACAGTCCTCATGTCTTCCCTTGTTCCGCTTTTATCTTTTGGCATGTTAAACATATGGCCACGAACTCGGCTACATCTCTCTTCATTCCGACCCAATGAAGATTCCTCTTCATATCCTTGCACATTTTATCCCAAATGTGTATGGTCAATTTTGACCTATGGCACTCTTTTAGAATTTATTTCCTCAACCCTTCATCTTTAAGGACGTAAAGTCATCCATCGCAAAGTAAACTCCCATCATCGTTGATCGAATACCTAACTGAATGAGGAAATGTCTCTTTCTTTCCCACTTTTTCCCTTATGCTTCTTAATTCCTCGTCAAGTTCTTGTGCTCTCTGGATCCATCCTCTTAAGGTAGGTCTAATAATCATAGCCCAAAGAAAAACATTAGAAGTGGTTGGCGAGGATTGCAAATTAAAATTAGTGAGGAACTCCAATTGCTTCCATTCTATTATCGCATTCAAAGTCGCATGTTTCCGACATAAAGCATTCGCCATAACATTCCCCTTGCCTAGGTATATTGAATTGTAAAGTAAAATAATGTAATATATTCCATCCATCCTTGTCTCAAGTTTAGGTCATGTTGAGAAAATAAATATTTTAGGGATTTATGGTCAGTAAAGAGTTCAAATTTCTCCCCTAAAAGATAATGCCTCAACATCTTAAGGCCGAACACTATTGTAACTAACTCAAGGTCATGTACTGGATATTTTTCCTTTAGATCCTTGAGTTGTCCACCAGCATAAGCAACTACACTTCCTTCTTACATAAGGACTGCTTTTAAACTGGTCCCACATGCATCGGTGTAAATGGTGAACAATTTTGAAACATCGGGTATAATTAGGACAGGTGCACTAGTTAATACTTCCTTTAATTTCTTAAAGGCTATATCACTTTTATTACCCCAAGAGAATACCAAATTCTTTTTCGTTAATTGAGTTAAAGGTGTAGCAATCTTGGCAAAGTCTTTAATGAATTTTCTATAATATCCGGCCAATCCAAGGAAGCTTCTCACTTCTGTAGCATTCCGAGGTATTCTCCATTCCTTGATTGCCTCGGTCTTTGTGGGATCTATGGCCAAGTCTTCACTCGACACAATATGTCCTAAAAATCTTACTTCTTCCCTCCAGAAATGACACTTAGAGAATTTTGCTTTCAAGTGGTTCTTTCTTAATGTCACTAACACTTATCTCGAGTGATCTTCATGTCCTTTATGGTCTATTGAAAATATAAGGATATCATCTACGAAGACTACCACAATTTTATTTAAAATTCCCCTAAACACTCTACTCATGAGGTCAACAAAGAAGGCAGGTGCATTCATTCATTCGAAGGGTACAAATTCCCTTTGGAACAATTCGTCTGGCATCCTAAATGCAATTTTGTCCTTGCTATCCTCCGCAATTTTTAACTGGTGAAATCCAATAGCAAGGTCTAGTTGGGAAAATACTCGGGCTTCTCCCAAGTGGTCAAAAAGTCATTAATTCTAGATAAACGGTTTCTTCTTTGTCAATTTGTTGAGTTCCTTATAGTCCATACAAAGTCTCAAAGATTTGTATGCTTTGGTGGCAAATACAACAGGTGCACCCCATTCTGAGGTACTTCGTCGAATGAAACCTCTTTGTCGTAACTCTGAAATCAGTTTATCTAATTCCCTTATTTCCTTAGGCATCATACGCCTCAAGGGTAGTGTTGCAGGTCTAGCATCCTTCTCTAGGTCTATACGAAAAGAGATTTCTCTATGGGGTGGAAGTCCCATGACTTCCTCAAAGACATCCAAGAATTCTCATACTATAGGGATTGAAGATGGTCCTTTAGAACTAGGAGATTAGGAGTATAATAAGGATTTATCCTTGTTTCTAACATTACAAGGAATGCTTTGGCTACGTCCTCCTCGGCTCCTAAAACGAACAGTTCTCTTGTCATAATCTAGGATAGCCCCATAAAACGATAGCCAATTCACACTTAGGATAAGTTCATACCTCATAAAATTTAATGCATACGCTTCGCAATGGAACTCGACATTGTCGACCTCCAATACTAGGTCTTTGCACAACAGCTCAAGATACCTAGATCCTCCGATAGGGTTGGCTACCTCTATCAGACTATTCGCGATAAATATGGAAAGGTTCAACATATTAAATCATCATTTCGAGATAAAAGAATGGGTTGCTCCAAAATTGAACATGGTGTATATTGCATTTCCTAAAACAAAGGTTATACCTTCAGTTACGGGATTCCCTTGGTCTTTGTGGGGTTGGCTTTGAGTTGGTGCTGCCATTATTGCATAGTTCTGGCCACTCTTGACAACTTTTGGCTTTTGCAATCCTTTGACATGTGTCCTTCATGGCTGTTGTAACATTTTCCCTTGAACTCCTTTTTCGCCAATGAGGCCCTATTATTCTTGGCCTCATGGACCTTGCGGTTGCACCTCATACAAGTCTTTGCGTCCTTTTTAAACTTGTTCATCTTCTTGTTCTTCCACCATTCCTTTTAATTTTTGTTGGAGCTTTCCCTTTTCTCACCTTCTTTATCTTCCTTGGCACCTTTTGCCATACATAAGATAGTTGTCTCCGTTAGGATTTCAAAAGTCTCCCCAAACGTTACTCAACGAAGAGTTCATTCCTTTAACAAATCTCAGGGCTTTGTTTATTGGGGTGCTTATCAATCTTTTTCCAAACTTACATAATTCGGTAAATTTGGATACGTACTCTTGCAGGCTCAAGCTTCCTTGCTTGAGATGGATGAATTTCTCTAATTTGATAGTCATTTCTGCCCTTGTCAAAAAAACTTTGCTTCAAAATGGGTTTTGAATTCGGCCTATATAAATATACGGCCCTCGTTCTCCCTAGATATTAAATTCCACCATTCAAGGGCCTAAATATCTTTCAAGTGCCAAGTTGTCGTTCTCCACTTCACTTCATTGGGCCAACAAGTAGCTTCAAAAATTCTTTTACAGTCCATAACTCAAGATTGGGCATTAGCAAAGCCTTCCTTTCCAGAAAACGATTTCCATTTGAGATGCGTGAAAGTTTTACAAAGGCAGGAATTGTCAAAGGCTACCTCGGCAGCAGGAGCTGCAGGTGCCGTCGGGGAAGGATTGGCAACAAGGACCTATTCAACAATACGGAGATAATATTGAAACCATTTGGGAATGTAGCAGGGTCTTTCCTAGTTACCCTGCTCAGCTGGGTTTTCAAACATTCTACTATCGGAAAAGAAAAGTAATAATCCCTTAGTGGATACTCCTAAGATAGTATTTAAGCTGAAAAGGAAGAAAAACGATAAAGATGCCTAGTATAAATGCGTATGCTTATTGTAGTAAATATATTATATATATAGTTTGAAAAATCTTTATCAAAATACAAATATGCTTTTCATATGTATAATTCCCTTATAATCGGGTAACTTATGCTCCAATACCAAATGTAACAACCCGCCCGGAATGGGCCTAAATTTTTACCCAGAAAAGGCACATCAAAACTTAGAACCATTCTAAACGGGTCGTTGGTTCCTGTAAGAATTACATTTCCACAGATAATAATAACATATACTTCAAATGGAAATCTCATACAATGGAAAGAGAAAATATAATACTGAAAATAAGATGTACCCCTTAATTCAAAATCTCATAAATACAACAGTCACAGTTACATCTACTCAATGGGTACATCAAATAGTTAATTCTCACATGTTTCCAAAAGAAGTAAAGTAATAACTACTAATAATAGCGTAATAACTTCGTCTTCTTCATTAGCTTCAACCATGACTTCGCCCATGGCTTTTACCCCATCTATTGACCTGTTGGATATGTTAAAGAGAGTGGTCAGAACATAAGGTTCTGTGTGACTGAAATTTGGTGTTACTTAATTTGCATACACTATATTTTTAGCAAGTTACATATGTTAAGATATGTCTATTCAGCACACAACAAACACCAAGTATCTAACCAATGGGGTGGATATCCAAGTTGTTTGTGAACAAATAAAATAATTGTAAACAACGATTGTTGTAGTGGGTGTCGAACTCTAGGACCAAAAATATTTAAACTAGTAAATCCAATCAAGTTATTCTAGAATTTTGATTGGTTGAAAACACTGAAAATAACAGAAATTAAATAAAAGAGAGTTTTATATGACTAAAGAAAGCAATTAGGGAGCAATGACATAGGTTAAATTAACATGAATTTATAACCAAACAGATTAATCAGATCTAATTCATGTTTCGGTCACAAACATGAATCAACGCTTATTAGGTTTTAGAAACAAATATGTGAATAACGACAAGTATATCCTATGCAGGAGCTAGGCTCTTAAACAACCATAGGCTATCAAGACAGATTCACTATTATTTCTAAAACTCTAAATGTTAGATCTAAATCTGATAAACGTTTGATCGAACTCGAATATACCTTGTCAAGGAGCATAGCTCTTAAACAACATAGAGTATGAATGTCCAGATCCAACCATTGGTTCTGATCTAGATCTACATACATGAAGTTCTAATCTTTTTGGCTATGTGATTTATATTGATTCTAATCCAGCGTCATCACCCCCTAATTAAAGAAGATTAGATAGACATAACTAAAGAAGAAGAGAAAAAGAAAATAAACAACATAAATAAAATACAATAGAAAGTAAAGAGAAAGGAAGAAGAATGATTTTATTCCAATAGAAGGATTATAGAATGAAACCTAATGTACTTTTCAATGAACAAAATACAAGTGTATTTATAGCTGATATGACAAAGACAAGTTGGCTAATTACACAATGTGGGACTAAAGAATTAGCCCAAATAGCACATATGCCAGTGTGAACGCAGCTGTAGAGTGAGTGGCCCTGCAAATGAGCTAATGTGAATGCAACATGAGTAAGAGGCCTTACAAATGAGCTAATGTGAACGCAACATGAGTAAGAGGCCTTGCAACTAATGTGAATGCAGAATGAGTATTCATTGAGCCAAATCTACCTAACTGAACTCTATTTGCAACTGTTCTTCGAGCTTAAACTCTTCAAGCTTTAGTAATTTCAAACTTCACTCTTTTTAAGATAATTCTTCATGCTTTATCCATCAAATGCTCTAAGCCATGCTTTTAAAATCTAAAAACACAGCTATAAATACACATATCAGTTATTTTAAAGGGAAAATAAGATAAATAAGTGGATAAAATATACATATTTACGTGTATATTAAATACCCCCACACTTATCTTTTTATTCGTCCCCGAATAAAATAAACTAAGACATGTCATACTTTAGTAGGAAACACGACTGCATTTAGCGTATGCAACAAGCCATTAAATCCCTAGGTGTCCCTAGTCGGACGAGTATTGTCTCGTGAGGGTTTTTAGCGGATACTACCCAAAAATCCAAAGCGTCTTATGTACGCAGATTAATCAAATGATATATTTAAGGTCTTTCACGTTCCAAGGATTTTACCTAACTTCAATAATAACGTTTTTGTCCCAAATTGTCCATCCCATAATTGGTGCAAAAATGAATAAAATATTTCAAGCTGAATAGTAATTCCTTGATAACATTGTAATTGTCTTGAAGGTTAAGAGCGTAGTGTCAACCAAAGTTCTACACATTGACAATGTGCACCCAATCATTTATTCTTTTTGTTTTTTAGAATAATTTTGCACCAGTGTAACTGTAATGTATTGGATGCGAGTTATGCATAGATGAAGAAGAATTTTGTAAGTTCTAAAAATATTATTGATAAGAGGGCAAGTGTATTAGTTTAACTTCAAGCTACAAAATGTAAAGTAATACCAAGGCACATATGGTCACATGGACGTTATGTTTCCTTTTATCTCTTCTACTGCAGTCCTCGCTTTTATGTACGGTATGATGGATGTGGATGGAATGGAAATGAATTATAGTCAAGAATGATGGATGACTGTGACGGCAAGGAATTTCGCTCGGTCCGAACCGGTCGCTAAACCGACCCAGACCGTTCGAAACGCCCTATCGTTTGGAGAACAGGACAAATCAGAACGCATACCAAAGCACGTTTCACTGTATATTACAACAATGCATCAGATTACAAGAATATACAGAGTATAAATGAATATTACACAGAAATATCAGAGATTTAAATTACATTTAAATACATAGCAGCGGAAAATAATACAATACACAACTAGAAGGAGATATATGGATACAAAGCTTTCCGGATATCGTTCCAGCTGTAAACCAGGATCCTGTGAATATAAATCTGCAAAACCAAAACTACTAGCTGCCCGTGTCAAAATAAGGGCACCCAGAGTTTAGGTTTAAAACAATAAACTCCAGGTCAGTCATGTGACTGGTGTGAGAACTAAAATAGTTATTAATCTTTATTTTAAATCATTAGGTAAATCAAGGGACCACGCCGTATAACACGGAACAGGTTTCCTCCCAAGAATACCAGTGCATAAAACAAACAGCGCAATGCTAAATAAAGAAAAATGAAGCTGTTATAAGACCCAGGTCCCATCACACAATGCAACGCAGCCGAGGATAGGGTTTTCCCTTATAACAACCAAAAAATGCTTGATACGTTGAAAACAAATCATTTGATACTATTACAAGTGCATAGTGTATAAAACAACTTCAAATCATAAGTATCAATCATAGGCGGCATAAGTGCCCCATCCCACTATGTCGCCATACTAGGCTCTACAAATAAAACCGCAAAGTCACGTATTTGGAAATTGGGTTTCCATCTATGAACCGAGGCAAAAGATAGTCCTCAACCGATTCGAGACGCGCTAGCCCGTGTCTCAGGATCAGAGCTCGAGTGACCCTTGGATCGTCAGGGCCGGTCCACCGATGTGGATTAAACTTAAACCCTGAACATGCATTTCCCCACCCTATGGGGCGTAAACGAGCCAACTAAATGACTCCATCGGTTCGAGAACGACCGATATATCCGAGGCGCCTCGCAACAGCAACAACCACATAAGTCAAACTCGTCAGGGCATGTAAAACCACTGACGCCACTTTTTAGCTAGAAGGAAACGCATGCCCTCCCTGAGGTCCTCTCCCGTTTTTGGTCCATACCGGGTGTGAAACTCGCGAAGTAAACGTTACACAAAGCTACACCACAAAGGCCGTGCTTTGATCATCACCACAAGACTTTGCTTTTCAACAGAAACCTCGATCAATTGCCACTTAGGCATGCCACACAGGCAATTCACTCCATGCGTTTGATATCCATCAATATATAACCCCTGAGCTCGTACGTCTCAGAGAAGGGCGTTAAGCAAGAGAATAAATTCTCCGCCGCCAAACAGATATATATTTAATAGAGATCAATCACATAGACTAAAATCCAATGTCAGACACACAGTCCATTTACAAGTCCGTTCTGGGTCTGAACGAAACCGGAGGCACCTAGTACCCCGCACATCCATCGATCTCCAAGTACGTCTGGACGATCACCAACTGTTTCCATCTTCTTGGGTGTACAGCCCAATCAAGATCATCAGTTATCCCCCAAACGACGTGAAGACCTCCGGTCTTCGACCATCGTCTTCATCTTCGACTTATCGTCGTATCAGTTATTCAGAATGGGATAAACCCGGTCTTCCCGAATAACTCGCGTATATTTTAAATAAGTGTTACACAAACACAACATACGCCTCATTCCAATTCATCAGTCACTAACCGTAAATTAATCAAGAGAATAATTCTCCAAATATTAACCCCGAAGGCCGAAACCAACATCAGATCAATATCCAGAAAACCATTCTGCTTAGGTAACCGACAGTTAGTTTCTGAATTTCACATTCATAGGGAAAGTTTCCCATTAATTTTATCAAAGATAAATTCTTGAATTTATTCTTTAATCTATTTTTGAATATCAATTCAAACTAGTCGGGATTAGCGAACCTTACCGAAGTAATCATTTGTTTTAATTTCCCAATCCCAACCTATTCATCCCATGAAGTAAAACTGGTAATACTTCATATCTAACACCACGGTGTTATCGGTAAATTCAATTACCATTTCACGTTCAAATCTAACTAAAGATTTAACTATCGCCTGGAGCAAAACTGGTGATACTCCATTTCGATTATTTCAATCTAATTAAAGATTCATTAAAACTCCACTTAGTTTTAATCTGTGACTGGGTTAAAGAATCCGTGTCATTTAAAAACACAGTTCATAATAAACCCAAAATCACCTTCATTAATTATCGGGTTAAAGAACGAGTGTTATTTAAAAACACTGTCCACGATAAACCCAAAAATCAATATCAATTCAATTCCAATTAAATATTATTTAATTGGTACACTTCATTAAATCTAAATAAAAAGATTTAATCTTTTCTCAACTGGGTTCAAGAACAGTGTTAGTGAAGACACCATTCACGACAAACCCAAATCACATTCGATATTCAATACAAGGCTCTAAATAGAAAATATATCGGCTTATATTCAATATCGAATTCTACGACTAACAAATGTCGTATTGGAAATAACGATATAAATATATATCTTTCAAATTTCCATAACAACACCTGTATAATCACGAATTCCCACATCGAAATATTCCGAAGACAATTTCGATTCAAATCCACTCCAATGCAATCATTGGATACTCTGGTTATTTTCAAAACCCTTTTTAAATTCAATTTATTTATTTAAAAATAAATAGAATTATAATTCTAGTTCAAAACCAGTTCATTTCGATAAAAATCTATTTTTATCTTTTCAAATAGGGAGTTTTTCATCCCAATTTTTCCCAAATCATTTCTTATGATTTTACACAAATTATTACTATTTTTAATAATTTTATCAAGGCCCGTACAGTCGATTTCCATCAATGGCCATCGAATTGCACTTACAGCGACCTTTTTCAAATTTGATTTGGACGTAACTCCAAATCCAACCGTTAGATTTCAAATTTCTAATATTCATTAGAAACCTCTTTTCGATACGAACCCAACGGTTCTGGTTTTAGGAGAATCCGACGGTCGGATCTCCCGTAATGTCCGTTTGAAATAAATGGTCGAAATTTACGAACTGCCGCAGCGCGGCGCGTTCTATTCAGGCCATTATATTATATATATAATATATATTTCGTCGATTTCTATTTAAAACGAATTATATAAATAGTTTCAAAATTCGTTTCAAAAGCAATTTCAACTTCCATTTCAATTCAAATCAAAATTGAATTCTTCTTTATAAATTCGTTTTAAAATTCATTTCTATTCAATTCAAATTTCAATTCAATTTGAATTCATTTCAATTCGCTTTCAATTCAATTTGAATTCGTTTTCAATTCAATTCATTTCGAAATCGTTATATATTCAATTCATTTCGAAATCGTTATATATTCTATTCATTTCGAAATCGTTATATATTCTATTCATTTCGAAATCGTTATATATTCAATTCATTTCGAAATCGTTATATATTCTATTCATTTCGAAATCATTATATATTCTATTCATTTCGAAATCGTTATATATTCAATTCATTTCGAAATCGTTTTCAATTCAATTTGAATTCGTTTTCAATTCATTTCATTTCGAAATCGTTTTCAATTCATTTCATTTCGAAATCGTTTTCAATTCAATTTGAAATCGTTTTCAATTCATTTCATTTCGAAATCGTTTTCAATTCATTTCGAAATCGTTTTCAATTCAATTTGAAATCGTTTTCAATTCAATTCATTTCGAAATCGTTTTCAAATCGATATAAATATCGTTCACGTCAAAATGGCGTCAATCTAATCAACACGGCTTCATAAATTTCTATTTTTCAAATATTCTATTTCAAATATTTCTTTTTCAAAATAGTTGTTATTATTAAAATATTTCGTTCAACACATGACCAATCTCAATGGATGAGTACTGTCAACACATGAACTTTTATTTCATATCGATAAAGATGTAAATTTTATATTAAAATATTTCGTTCAACACATGAACAATCTCAATGGATGAGTACTGTCAACACATGAACTTTTATTTTATATTATTCTTTATTTTTCAAATTGGAATGAGGCCCAATCAATTACCATATAAAGTTAATTATATGGATTTCATACAACACATGTATATAATAGCATTGAAAAATAATCAACCATCAACCAAAGTGCACTACACTGTATAAGCATCAAATATAGATATCTAACGCTTATAACAGCCTGTCAATCGATCGATCGACATATTTAATCAATCAGGATGAGTGAACTTCAAATTTCATCCTAACACCCGTGTGGGGTTTCAGACAATCAAACACATATTTTATTTGTGCAGTTGGGCGATGTGTAAAATTTATCGTCCCAATAAATGTCATTCAAATAGGTGTACATAAACAAACCGTCTGGTTTGTAAATGAATATTTATTTATTCACATTCACGTTAAAAATTATATTTTTAACGATAAAACATTTTATTCAACCTATGAATATTCTATTCGGTTCATTTATTCAATAAAATGATATTTTTATTTTTCTAACATATTTTAGAAAATTTCGGCGGCATAACGGCACGATACTAGAAACGGGACGAGGCCTAGCCTTATCCCCGGTCTAGTGAAGGCCCACGCCATTCACACATCAATCAAGTCCATTCATTTTTCCAAACCATTCAAACCAAACCATTCAATTTCAATCAAATAATCTAACTTATTTTTGCAATCAAACAAACAAGTCCATGGTCTGTGGACGATTGTGTCGGGTGCTACTAAGCACCGTCTGCATCCTAGTATATATATATAACTAGAGAAAAAAAAAAATTGAAAGGTGAGAAATTCTCACATATAGCTATCCTAGCTCCACTTCACTTCATTGATAGAAATCTTCGCCAATCTCGCCTTTTGTCGCTTTCGTTGTCCGCTTTCACTACATATGTAAAAATCGAATTTTTACTACGCTATTCGATATATAAAAATCAAAATTTTCTTTCGTTGTTCAATATATAAAAATCGAATTTTTACTTCGCTATTCAATATATAAAAATCGATTTTTTATTTCGTTATTCAATATATAAAAATCGAATTTTTATTTCGCTATTCAATATATAAAAATCGAATTTTTATTTCGCTATTCAATATATAAAAATCGAATTTTTATTTCGCAAAGCTCAAATCCTTTTTCTCTTTAAAGATTAAACCTTTTTCCTATTTAAAGTTTTTACTTTTAAACAAAATCAGTTTTTATTTTTAAAACAAAATCAGTTTTTGAAAACATAAAAATCAGTTTTTTTCTTTAAACAAAATCAGTTTTTGAAAACATAAAAATCAGTTTTTTTCTTTAAACAAAATCAGTTTTTAAACTGTTAAAATAAAAACAGTATTTAATCTTTACAATAAAAACAGTTTTTAATCTGTAAATATAAAACAGAAATAAAATATTAATAATAAAAAAAAAACGAAAACTTACAGCCGAGGGGGGGGGGGGGGTTTCTTCCTGCGTCGGAGGAGGATGGTAGGGGGGGAGCGCGAGTCAGCAGGGAGGAGGAAGAAGAAGGTGGAGGTGGGGAAGATCGGAGGAGGGGGGGGGGGTGTTCGATTTGATGGAGGATCGAGGGGAGAGGAGAGAGAAGGAAGGCGGCGGAGGAAGAAGAGGGGGGGCGTCTCCGACTGGCGGCGCAGGCAACAACGAGGGTGGCTCCGTCGATTTGTTTTTTTCTTTTTCTTTTTAATTTTGATTTCTGGAAAAATAACGGGGGGGGGGGGGGGTCTAATAGGAGATAAGGGGAGATATGAAAAAGAGTTTTATTTATTTTAATTATTTTATTTGGCAAAAAGTTGACTTTTACATACGACCTCGAAACGAGGCCCACCGCCTGTCGTCCATAGCGTATTACCCCCATTCCGAACACAATGGGATATGTATCGTTGGCTGAATCGATCGTTTGAATCAGTTTCCGTTGAATTTACATTTGAATCACTTAATTGAATTTTAAACGTACATTTCAAATTACCGGGGTCACATACTAACTTGAAAAATTCCCGAAAAATATTTTCTAGCTTCGTATTGACGATACGGTCCTAACAAAACTAGTTTCGTCGAATTCTGAGATCGTTGGAAAAATGACCAATTTCCAGTCGATTAAAATCAACTGAAATGGTCAAAACACGTTTTCCTTTGCCACACTCACATATTGATTTGAAAAATTATGAAATTTGGAATCTAACAATTACTTGACATCCCGGACCTAACAAAACTGGTTTCGTCGAAATCCGAGGTCGTTTGCAAAATGTCTATTTTTAAGGGCCTGAATTCCATAGCGACTATTCAGAATTTTCAACTGGACATATCTTTTGATTTCCGCTATGAAATTTTAACTGTTCGGATTCGTTGGAAAGATATTATCAATTGGATCCCATTATTTTTGGTTTCACTAAAATCCGGATTGTTTTGCACCCGGTACATTCAATTGAAGTTTGAAATCGAATTATCGAACTACCGCGCCATTTTCAATTCTATTTATAATTATAAATAAAATTATATATATTCTAACGACGACGTATATAATATATACGTCGAATTATATTCAAAATAAATTTCTCGTCGATATTATTTAAAATAATCTATTTTAAATATTCAAAATTCGCTAAAATTGCCGAAATAAAAATTTTAAACTGGCCCAGATTTTGCGGGTTATTACAATCTCCCCCACTTAAAACTTTTCGTCCCCGAAAAGGAACAAAGTCGAAAGTGGTTTGATCATTCAACTCTACGCTCGATCTGGCTTTCATTCTCCAACTCTTCAGTTTCTGAGAATTTTCAAAAATTTGGCTAACACCCTAAATTTTCGAAAAATTTCGCCATAACCTCCCCTGCACCGGGAGCATCGGGGAATTTCAAATAGCTTCCCCGGTCCTTCAGATCTCAAAAAGAAAAAGAAAAAGCCAAGCGGCTAGCCAATATGCTCACAAAATCATCATCACCCAAACAAAACAGGAAATTATGTAGTAAACATGTACCTATTTGTCGGGCAAACAAATTTTATTCTTCGGCTCTAGCCTCCTTGCTATGACCTGTTCAATGATATACATGTATATGCAAGCAGATGCGACCAATTTTCAATACAATTCAATATTTGATTCAATTAGGCTAAATGGTTCAAAATTATCTAACAAATAAACAAACAACACAAACATCAATCAATTAGTGAATTAGAGTTTCAAATTCATAATTTGATACATAGTCAAAAATCAGGTTTTTGATGCCAATCCACAACCATAGGCCCTATCAAATTTTGGTTCTCACACCAGTCAATAGGAAATATATAGAAAGCCCACTTTCGTCACTCGAACATAAATTCTAATGATGGAGCTCCATCATAAAAATCATCTCCGGGCGACTAGAGTGTAATTCTATATCTATCCAGTATATTAAAATTTCGAATACACGCGGATCAGACGTATACGCAAAATCTATATATACTGGATTGTCCACTTCAATATAAATAAATAACCAAATACAAATAATTGATTTATATTTCAAAACAAGATTTGTTTTCATTTTTTAAAAATATACTCTTCACACTCGTTCTAGGATACTACTGGTCCCATCTCTAACGAGTCATTCTCGTTGGATATTACTAATCCAATTTCTGATGAATTCTTTCGTATGGTTCTAATGTGTCTTGTTCTCTGAGCTTTGTAAACCAAAGCTCTGATACCAACTGTGACGGCAAGGAATTTCGCTCGGTCCGAACCGATCGCTAAACCGACCCAGACCGTTCGAAACGCCCTATCGTTTGGAGAACAGGACAAATCAGAACGCATACCAAAGCACGTTTCACTGTATATTACAACAATGCATCAGATTACAAGAATATACAGAGTATAAATGAATATTACACAGAAATATCAGAGATTTAAATTACATTTAAATACATAGCAGCGGAAAATAATACAATACACAACTAGAAGGAGATATACGGATACAAAGCTTTCCGGATATCGTTCCAGCTGTAAACCAGGATCCTGTGAATATAGATCTGCAAAACCAAAACTACTAGCTGCCCGTGTCAAAATAAGGGCACCCAGAGTTTAGGTTTAAAACAATAAACTCCAGGTCAGTCATGTGACTGGTGTGAGAACTAAAACAGTTATTAATCTTTATTTTAAATCATTAGGTAAATCAAGGGACCACGCCGTATAACACGGAACGGGTTTCCTCCCAAGAATACCAGTGCATAAAACAAACAGCGCAATGCTAAATAAAGAAAAATGAAGCTGTTATAAGACCCAGGTCCCATCACACAATGCAACGCAGCCGAGGATAGGGTTTTCCCTTATAACAGCCAAAAAATGCTTGATACGTTGAAAACAAATCATTTGATACTATTACAAGTGCATAGTGTATAAAACAACTTCAAATCATAAGTATCAATCATAGGCGGCATAAGTGCCCCATCCCACTATGTCGCCATACTAGGCTCTACAAATAAAACCGCAAAGTCACGTATTTGGAAATTGGGTTTCCATCTATGAACCGAGGCAAAAGATAGTCCTCAACCGATTCGAGACGCTCTAGCCCGTGTCTCAGGATCAGAGCTCGAGTGACCCTTGGATCGTCAGGGCCGGTCCACCGATGTGGATTAAACTTAAACCCTGAACATGCATTTCCCCGCCCTATGGGGCGTAAACGAGCCAACTAAATGACTCCATCGGTTCGAGAACGACCGATATATCCGAGGCGCCTCGCAACAGCAACAACCACATAAGTCAAACTCGTCAGGGCGTGTAAAACCACTGACGCCACTTTTTAGCTAGAAGGAAACGCATGCCCTCCCTGAGGTCCTCTCCCGTTTTTGGTCCATACCGGGTGTGAAACTCGCGAAGTAAACGTTACACAAAGCTACGCCACAAAGGCCGTGCTTTGATCATCACCACAAGACTTTGCTTTTCAACAGAAGCCTCGATCAATTGCCACTTAGGCATGCCACACAGGCAATTCACTCCATGCGTTTGATATCCATCAATATATAACCCCTGAGCTCGTACGTCTCAGAGAAGGGCGTTAAGCAAGAGAATAAATTCTCCGCCGCCAAACAGATATATATTTAATAGAGATCAATCACATAGACTAAAATCCAATGTCAGACACACAGTCCATTTACAAGTCCGTTCTGGGTCTGAACGAAACCGGAGGCACCTAGTACCCCGCACATCCATCGATCTCCAAGTACGTCTGGACGATCACCAACTGTTTCCATCTTCTTGGGTGTACAGCCCAATCAAGATCATCAGTTATCCCCCAAACGACGTGAAGACCTCCGGTCTTCGACCATCGTCTTCATCTTCGACTTATCGTCGTATCAGTTATTCAGAATGGGATAAACCCGGTCTTCCCGAATAACTCGCGTATATTTTAAATAAGTGTTACACAAACACAACATACGCCTCATTCCAATTCATCAGTCACTAACCGTAAATTAATCAAGAGAATAATTCCCCAAATATTAACCCCGAAGGCCGAAACCAACATCAGATCAATATCCAGAAAACCATTCTGCTTAGCTAACCGACAGTTAGTTTCTGAATTTCACATTCATAGGGAAAGGTTCCCATTAATTTTATCAAAGATAAATTCTTGAATTTATTCTTTAATCTATTTTTGAATATCAATTCAAACTAGTCGGGATTAGCGAACCTTACCGAAGTAATCATTTGTTTTAATTTCCCAATCCCAACCTATTCATCCCATGAAGTAAAACTGGTAATACTTCATATCTAACACCACGGTGTTATCGGTAAATTCAATTACCATTTCACGTTCAAATCTAACTAAAGATTTAACTATCGCCTGGAGCAAAACTGGTGATACTCCATTTCGATTATTTCAATCTAATTAAAGATTCATTAAAACTCCACTTAGTTTTAATCTGTGACTGGGTTAAAGAATCCGTGTCATTTAAAAACACAGTTCACAATAAACCCAAAATCACCTTCATTAATTATCGGGTTAAAGAACGAGTGTTATTTAAAAACACTGTCCACGATAAACCCAAAAATCAATATCAATTCAATTCCAATTAAATATTATTTAATTGGTACACTTCATTAAATCTAAATAAAAAGATTTAATCTTTTCTCAACTGGGTTCAAGAACAGTGTTAGTGAAGACACCATTCACGACAAACCCAAATCACATTCGATATTCAATACAAGGCTCTGAATAGAAAATACATCGGCTTATATTCAATATCGAATTCTACGACTAACAAATGTCGTATTGGAAATAACGATATAAATATATATCTTTCAAATTTCCATAACAACACCTGTATAATAACGAATTCCCACATCGAAATATTCCGAAGACAATTTCGATTCAAATCCACTCCAATGCAATCATTGGATATTCTGGTTATTTTCAAAACCCTTTTCAAATTCAATTTATTTATTTAAAAATAAATAGAATTATAATTCTAGTTCAAAACCAGTTCATTTCGATAAAAATCTATTTTTATCTTTTCAAATAGGGAGTTTTTCATCCCAATTTTTCCCAAATCATTTCTTATGATTTTACACAAATTATTACTATTTTTAATAATTTTATCAAGGCCCGTACAGTCGATTTTCATCAATGGCCATCGAACTGCACTTACATCGACCTTTTTCAAATTTGATTTGGACGTAACTCCAAATCCAACCGTTAGATTTCAAATTTCTAATATTCATTAGAAAGCCCTTTTCGATACGAACCCAATGGTTCCGGTTTTAGGAGAATCCGACGGTCGGATCTCCCGTAATGTCCGTTTGAAATAAATGGTCGAAATTTACGAACTGCCGCAGCGCGGCGCGTTCTATTCAGGCCATTATATTATATATATAATATATATAATATATATTTCGTCGATTTCTATTTAAAACGAATTATATAAATAGTTTCAAAATTCGTTTCAAAAGCAATTTCAACTTCCATTTCAATTCAAATCAAAATTGAATTCTTCTTTATAAATTCGTTTTAAAATTCATTTCTATTCAATTCAAATTTCAATTCAATTTGAATTCATTTCAATTCGCTTTCAATTCAATTTGAATTCGTTTTCAATTCAATTCATTTCGTAATCGTTATATATTAAATTCATTTCGAAATCGTTATATATTCTATTCATTTCGAAATCGTTATATATTCTATTCATTTCGAAATCGTTATATATTCAATTCATTTCGAAATCGTTATATATTCTATTCATTTCGAAATCGTTATATATTCTATTCATTTCGAAACGTTATATATTCAGTTCATTTCGAAATCGTTTTCAATTCAATTTGAATTCGTTTTCAATTCATTTCATTTCGAAATCGTTTTCAATTCATTTCATTTCGAAATCGTTTTCAATTCAATTTGAAATCGTTTTCAATTCATTTCATTTCGAAATCGTTTTCAATTCATTTCATTTCGAAATCGTTTTCAATTCAATTTGAAATCGTTTTCAATTCAATTCATTTCGAAATCGTTTTCAAATCGATATAAATATCGTTCACGTCAAAATGGCGTCAATCTAATCAACACGGCTTCATAAATTTCTATTTTTCAAATATTCTATTTCAAATATTTCTTTTTCAAAATAGTTGTTATTATCAAAATATTTCGTTCAACACATGACCAAACTCAATGGATGAGTACTGTCAACACATGAACTTTTATTTCATATCGATAAAGATGTAAATTTTATTATTAAAATATTTCGTTCAACACATGACCAATCTCAATGGATGAGTACCGTCAACACATGAACTTTTATTTTATATTATTCTTTATTTTTCAAATTGGAATGAGGACCAATCAATTACCATATAAAGTTAATTATATGGATTTCATACAACACATGTATATAATAGCATTGAAAAATAATCAACCATCAACCAAAGTGCACTACACTGTATAAGCATCAAATATAGATATCTAACGCTTATAACAGCCTGTCAATCGATCGATCGACATATTTAATCAATCAGGATGAGTGAACTTCAAATTTCATCCTGACACCCGTGTGGGGTTTCAGACAATCAAACACATATTTTATTTGTGCAGTTGGGCGATGTGTAAAATTTATCGTCCCAATAAATGTCATTCAAATAGGTGTACATAAACAAACCGTCTGATTTATAAATGAATATTCATTTATTCACATTCACGTTAAAAATTATATTTTTAACGATAAAACATTTTATTCAACCTATGAATATTCTATTCGGTTCATTTATTCAATAAAATGATATTTTTATTTTTCTAACATATTTTAGAAAATTTCGGCGGCATAACGGCACGATACTAGAAACGGGACGAGGCCTAGCCTTATCCCCGGTCTAGTGAAGGCCCACGCCATTCACACATCAATCAAGTCCATTCATTTTTCCAAACCATTCAAACCAAACCATTCAATTTCAATCAAATAATCTAACTTATTTTTGCAATCAAACAAACAAGTCCATGGTCTGTGGACGATTGTGTCGGGTGCTACTAAGCACCGTCTGCATCCTAGTATATATATATAACTAGTGAAAAAAAAATTTGAAAGGTGAGAAATTCTCACATATAGCTATCCTAGCTCCACTTCACTTCATTGATAGAAATCTTCGCCAATCTCGCCTTTTGTCGCTTTCGTTGTCCGCTTTCACTACATATGTAAAAATCGAATTTTTACTACGCTATTCGATATATAAAAATCAAAATTTTCTTTTGTTGTTCAATATATAAAAATCGAATTTTTACTTCGCTATTAAATATATAAAAATCGAATTTTTATTTCGCTATTCAATATATAAAAATCGAATTTTTATTTCGCTATTCAATATATAAAAATCGAATTTTTATTTCGCAAAGCTCAAATCCTTTTTCTCTTTAAAGATTAAACCTTTTTCCTATTTAAAGTTTTTACTTTTAAACAAAATCAGTTTTTATTTTTAAAACAAAATCAATTTTTGAAAACATAAAAATCAGTTTTTTTCTTTAAACAAAATCAGTTTTTGAAAACATAAAAATCAGTTTTTTTCTTTAAACAAAATCAGTTTTTAAACTGTTAAAATAAAAACAGTATTTAATCTTTACAATAAAAACAGTTTTTAATCTGTAAATATAAAACAGAAATAAAATATTAATAATAAAAAAAACGAAAACTTACAGCCGAGGGGGGGGGGGGGTTTCTTCCTGCGTCGGAGGAGGATGGTAGGGGGGAGCGCGAGTCAGCAGGGAGGAGGAAGAAGAAGGTGGAGGTGGGGAAGATCGGAGGAGGGGGGGTGTTCGATTTGATGGAGGATCGAGGGGAGAGGAGAGAGAAGGAAGGCGACGGAGGAAGAAGAGGGGGGGCGTCTCCGACTGGCGGCGCAGGCAACGACGAGGGTGGCTCCGTCGATTTGGCTTTTTTTTTCTTCTTTTTAATTTTGATTTCTGGAAAAATAACGGGGGGGGGGGGGGTTCTAATAGGAGATAAGGGGAGATATGAAAAAGAGTTTTATTTATTTTAATTATTTTATTTGGCAAAAAGTTGACTTTTACATACGACCTTGAAACGAGGCCCACCGCCTGTCGTCCATAGCGTATTACCCCCATTCCGAACACAATGGGATATGTATCGTTGGCTGAATCGATCGTTTGAATCAGTTTCCGTTGAATTTACATTTAAATCACTTAATTGAATTTTAAACGTACATTTCAAATTACCGGGGTCACATACTAACTTGAAAAATTCCCGAAAAATATTTTCTAGCTTCGTATTGACGATACGGTCCTAACAAAACTAGTTTCGTCGAATTCTGAGATCGTTGGAAAAATGACCAATTTCCAGTCGATTAAAATCAACTGAAATGGTCAAAACACGTTTTCCTTTGCCACGCTCACATATTGATTTGAAAAATTATGAAATTTGGAATCTAGCAATAACTTGACATCCCGGACCTAACAAAACTGGTTTCGTCGAAATCCGAGGTCGTTTGCAAAATGTCTATTTTTAAGGGCCTGAATTCCATAGCGACTATTCAGAATTTTCAACTGGACATATCTTTTGATTTCCGCTATGAAATTTTAACTTGTCGGATTCGTTGGAAAGATATTATCAATTGGATCCCATTATTTTTGGTTTCACTAAAATCCGGATTGTTTTGCACCCGGTACATTCAATTGAAGTTTGAAATCGAATTATCGAACTACCGCGCCATTTTCAATTCTATTTATAATTATAAATAAAATTATATATATTCTAACGACGACGTATATAATATATACGTCGAATTGTATTCAAAATAAATTTCTCGTCGATATTATTTAAAATAATCTATTTTAAATATTCAAAATTCGCTAAAATTGCCGAAATAAAAATTTTAAACTGGCCCAGATTTTGCGGGTTATTACAATGACTATTTTATTCTGAGAGATTTTCTCTTCATACATACATAAATATATATATTCTTCTTTTATATATATATATTTTTTTTTTTGCATGATGAATGATGAGTGGAGATGGAATGGAATGATACCGTATATTATTTCATTTAATTCTTCCTGTACTAAACGAATCATAACCAACACTTCATGAAAGGAAAGTTTTATGCCTTAATTACTTTACTTCTATAACCCTGATTCAACACACAAGTCTAAGTTAATGTTATATAGAAAGATGAAAGGAAAGATAAGCAAAGTTTTGTAAGATAGCTAACTCATATAAATTAAGATGTGGTATATGGTTATCCCGCCTTAAAATAAGAATGGAATGGGTAGTGTAATATTGGTATAAAAGGTGACATTTTTAAACCTTTGAAGATAAATCGGTACAAGGTTCTTAAGTATACCAATATAAGACAAACTTGTCAAACATGGATGTAATTTGACTAAAACTTGGGTTTGAATAATGTGGGGTACCGTAGAAGAATGCTAAAATGAGTCATTTCTCCTTAATTGGGCCAAGTGGATTTAGACCTTACGATTTTGAAAATTTAAGTGAGAAAAAATATTATACATGAAAACGAACTCAGAAAATCCAACAAATGTAGGTGCAAAATCATTATTAATTGATTTTTTTTGGATTATTTTTACTTGCACATTCTAACATGTATAACAAGGGTTGACACGCTTACTCCAGAACACGACTAACGTCTGCATAGTCTCAAGCTAGCATCTTAAAAAGACAAATTACGACTCAATGAATAAATAGTGTTCATTCCTACCACCCAAAAATTCAACTTATCAAACAAGAACCAAGGTGTTATTTATGTATTTTAAGTTAGTCCTTGTTCAATGAATGACCTAGTTCAGAAAATTTGATTGCTGATGTAATGTAAATTCCACCCCATTCTTAAAATAGACTGTGTCCCCACAGTTGTCAATCAGACATATCTTGGTGAAAGGGAAAGAAAAATAAGAGGGTAAGCATGGCTTACCGGATGAGCGTGCAGAAAATACGCAGTCATCGAATAGACGAACCGGTCCACGACGGACCAATGGATCAGCCTCATTAAGATTATGATAGACAGCTGAAGCACAGAAAACCAAATCATAAAGGATTTTATATTACGTTTCAGATTTGGAAAACCAAATTTTGTTTCTTCAAAAGTTTGAGTTGGTAATTTTAAAATTTTGAGCTTACAATTGATCCTAAAATTGAATTGAATTTCTATAGCAACTAAAGAGAGGTCACCGAGCTGGGGTTCGGTAAAAGTTTCAAAAACAAAATTTAATTTGTTCAGATGATGTATAAATTGAGATATGTGTGCATCACTCTCACCCCCACACTTGTTTTGAGAAATATTGTTCAGTTTTGTTTCGATATTTGAAATGTTATTGACTAAAGGTTCATTAGTAAACCTAAAGTTAAAACCAAACAAATGATTTTTTAATAAATTTCGAAATCGTATTTTCTCAAAAACATTGTTATTCCAAAAGGAGTTCATATACTACAGAAATTTATCAGTAAAAAACGATCGATCGCAGTGTGGTTCAGTTGAAACGATCAAGTCACAAGAGTTTAAACAGTTTTAAAAAAATCGTCAATGTGTTTAAGATCACATTCAGTAGTTTCATTGTTCTCAGCCTCAAGAAATTCAAAGTTTTCAAACGTTTCAATTTCATTTTTAGACCCAACAACATTATCGTTAATCAGTTCAATAAGTTTTCGTTCATCAAAGTTATCCTCACTTAAATAATTGTTACGACTTCATCATTTCTTTCAGTTTGACAATATAAAGTTGCTAAAGTTTCAAAATTTTCGGAATCTTAGAGAGGAAGATCAAATTGAAGATTGACGTCTTCGTTTTCAAGATAATTTGAATTCAAATCAATTACAGAGATTTCAACAACTTCATTAAGATTTTCATCAATTTCAAAAGTTGTCGGTTGAAAATTTTCGATCTCAGAAAGAGTTGAATTTTCAGCAGAAGCATCAGTTTGAGTTTGAATGTTAGTTTCACAGAAATCAGAGTTTTGCACAAGAGATTTCCCAAAATTTTCATCAACGGTCATATCGTCAGAATCATCAATAATCATTATGTAGTGCTGTGACAAAGTTAAGGCTGATTATTTATTTCAAAAGGAGCATTGGCAAAAACTTGTTTGTTAATAGACTGGGATTTATAGTAGTTGAACATGTTCGTAACTTCAGTTTAAAGAGGAGAAATTCGATAAACAATCCTACGAGATACATTAAGTTTGCTATCGTTTATTGTTTGAGCCAGTTCTTTGATGTAAGTCAAGCCAAGTTTCATGGAATCCTCAAAGTCACCAACATCATCAATTCCCTCAAGTAATAACTTTTCTAGATGTAGCCAAAATTCAATAGTGTATTGAGCTAGTTGTTCAATGATACGCATGTTTTCGATATTTTTATTTTCAGATGCTTGTTTTTCATCTAAAGTTCGTGACCATTCCTTGATGTCCTCGCGACAATTCCAAATGTCAAGCATTAATTGATCAATTTCACTCAAGCTCTCTTCAATCAAATTGGTAGACACACCAGACTTCAAAATGTTGTTTTTTAGACTCGTCGTTTCTATGTGTTCCTCACTGGTTGACCTTAAAAATTCATCAACCTCATCTCTCAGAAGTCGTTCATTATTTAATTTCCACCACCAACATCGCTAAAAATTAGCTTGTCCGCAAAACATTTTTCATATTCGATAACCAACGTATTATGAAAATCATTTTGGTGTTCAAAACATTCGTTGAAACATGTGTTGGAATTGTTTTGAAATTCAGCACTTTGCTTATCCATTTGCGCTAATATTTAGCTCACTTTAGATAAATTCTCTTTAATCATAGAATTGCAGTTTTCATATTGGGGAGCAACCGTTTGATGAGATTGGTGGAAATTATTCAAAAAAAATTCAGCTTGAAATTCATTCTGATTTGAATTGAAACAAAAATCATGTAAATTTTGAAAAGAATTGCAATTTTGGCTGTACATGGGGCAAGCGCGCATGTACTAGTAGAAGAGAGTATTCATCGAAAAATCAATTACAAAACTTATGGCTCAAAAGAAGCTCTTAAAAAAATATTTTCGGATTATTGAATATAAGTCCAAGATAGGTTCAGACAGGGATTATCAGTGTGCCACAAATCACTGTAGAAACACGACTGAAGGTTTAAGAACCTGTTTGAGTTCGAGATTCTATCGTTCCTTAGACATCTTAGAGAGTATGAATCCTAATTGTCAATTTAATGAATATTTTGTCCTATGAGCTTTGGGGAATCCTCGAATCGATTTCGAAAATAATTTATTTCAAAAACAAACTTTTCGATTTATCCCTCGTTCGTTTTAAAATTTCCAACCACACATCAATGGCAGAACAAACACAGAATAATAAATTCCAGAAATAAAATTTTTAGAAGCAAGCCGCGGCACCTGCAAAAATTTTTTACAAGCAATTTCTATATATTTTTCTTTGCACCAGAGCACCTGTAGAGTTTATAAATCACTCACTTAGATCGGCAGTCTATCTAGTGCAACTGAGTAGCGCTAGCACGTTCACACCCCACTTGGTGTGCAATCACTCCAACAATTTTCTTGATTGAGTTCCTCTGATAGTGGTTTATGGTAGCCGTTCTAAAATTGAATGGCTTCAGCAATTAAAAATCCCAGTGTTTGCAAAAATTTTGACCTTTTAAATTCATTGTTTGTTGCTTGAACCCTGTTCTTGCTTTAGCCTTTGAATTTTCTTTTTCACTTGTCTTTTGATTTGATTTGATTTTTTTTATTTGATTTTTCAATTGGAAACAAAAACAAAAGGAAAAAACAAATAAAACAACAAATCTGGAAAAACAAACAACTCGTCGTGGCTTCCTTACCAGAAAAGAAAACAAAAATGATTTCAAAGCCTACACTATTGCAAAACTCAGCCAATAAGCATTTTCCAAATCTTAGACCAAATCTCCTTGCCAATTTGATTCTTTTTTTTCGAATGAAAAGAAAAACACAAGTAATTTAAATAAAGAACTAAATTGGACTAAATGGCTAAACTGGTGTAAAACAAGTAAGATGCACCGAAATAAAGAAACAAAATCTACGTTCACAAAAACAATGACCAATGCAACTTTAAATCCAAACAATCAGGGTGATGCACTCGAATATAAAACCAAGCTTAATAACAGGAAGAATTTCCTCAAAAACAAGCCACCTTCTCTTTTTTCATTTCTAGAATCAAAATTTCAATCTTTGAATAGCGGTTTCGAATAGAAGCAATTGATTTCGGTTTGGGGTCTTAATTGAGGGGGTTTCGAAATCGAATCAAATCTGGTATTTGCTGAGCAGGGTTTGTAATCAAATTTTTATGTTGTCAATGGGGTGGATTTGGTGAAGCTCAGGTGAAGATGCGATTTCATTGTTGGGTGGTTTTCGGATGTCAATATTTTTTGTTTTTCTTGCTAATGAGATTTCGCTGGTTTGAAAAGGGGATTGGTATTTTACGTGAAGAAGTGGAAGAGGATGCAATGGGGTATTTGAGTGAAGGTTTTCTAATGGGGTTTGTAACTGGATTATGTGATGAAGATGGACAAAACTATATGGAGATATTGTGATTGAGAAAAAAAATCTAAACTGTTTGTGGTATGTTGAGGAAGATAGATTTTGGCTGATAATGGTTTGCAGGTAGAAGTGTTGATGTTTTTTGAGAGGTAAACTGCTATAGGAGAAAAACTGTTGATGATGTGAGGGTTTGAGTATGGTGTGACAGGATGATTAGAAAGATGAGCGTGACTGCGCTGGGCGGTTAGCTTAGGTGTAATGTGATGGGTGAGGCGTTCACACAGTTTTGCGGTGATAATGTAGAGGTTTGCAGGAGAATTTATGGGATGGGAAGGAGGATTGTTGCAAAGATTTGCATTGGTTTTGGGATTTGGTTTGCTGATCTTCGAAGATAATTTCTGGGCTACGGTAAATTTGCGTGGTGCTTTAGGAATTGTGGTGGTTGGATGTTGATTTGAGTTGGCAAGATGATGGTCTGAACAAGATGGATGTTACAAAGGACTGGAACGTTGGATGTAGATGTTGACCAGTGTTTATTAACGCTGGTTGATGGAAAGGAAGAATTGAGTAGAAGTGGAGACCGAGGATAATGTGGTGGTGAAAACGTTGGTGGTGAGGCCGGTTTTCGGTGAAGGTATGGAAGAAAGCAAGGGCCTGTTCGAAAGAATGTTGGTTGATAGAGGTGAGGGAGATTGATGGTTGATCGTTGTGTGAGGCTCGTAGGTGATGATACTGAAGTCGTTGGAAAGGGATGATCGAAAGTGAGAAAAATTGGTAAAACAAAGCAAGGAAAAAAATGTAAAAGGAAATTTTTTTAAAATTGTTGAAAAGAGTGAAGAGTTGTACAAGAAAAAAAAATCAAAAATGGAAAGAGATGGAGAAAATTAGCAGAATTTTTTATTTTTTCCAAATTTTAAAGTAGAAAGAGATGTATAGAAGACAAAAAAGAAAATAAAAGGAAAGAAATCGAAAAATTGGCAAGATATGTTTTTCCTAGAGGAATACGGTATCATCGATTACTACCAAATCAACTAATGAGATTTTTTCTATCTATAAAAGGAAAACAAAAGAAATAAAAAAATTGTTTTTTTTTTCTAAAAAAAATAAAATTAAATTAAAACAATAACCCGAAGGATTTAAGAATAAAAATTATTGTGGTCCCCGGCAATGGTGCCAAAATTTGTTTGCGAACAAATTAAACAATTGTAAACAACTGTAAAATCCGTTCGGCTTTCCTAAGCAACAATGATTGTTGTAGAGGGTGTTGAACTCTAAGATCAAAAATATTTAAACTAGTAATTCCAATCAAGTTACTTCAGAATTTTGATTGGTTGAAAACATAGAAAATAACAGAAATTGATTAAAAGAGAGTTTTATATGATTAAAGAAAGCAATTTGGGAGCAATGACATAGATTAAATTAACATGAATTAATAACCAAACAAATTAATCAGATCTAATTCATGTTTCTGTCACAAACATGAGTCAACGCTTATTAGGTTTCTAGAAACAAATATATGAATAACGACAAGTATAGCCTACGCAGGAGCTAAGCTCTTAAACAACCATAGGCTATCAGGAAAGATTCACTATTATTTCTAAAACCCTAAATGTTAGATCTAAATCTGATAAACTTTAGATCGAACTCGAATATACCCTATGAAGGAGTATAACTCTTAAATGACACAGAGTATATAGGTTCAGATCCAACTCTTGGTTCAAATCTAGATCTACATACATGAATTTCTAATCTCTTTGGCCATGTGCTTCATATTGAATCTAATCCAACGTCATCGCCCACTAATTAAAGGAGATTAGCTAGACATAACTAAAGAAGAAGAGAAAAAGAAAATAAACAACGTAAATAAAATACAATAAAAAGTAAAGAGAAAGGGAGAAGAATGATTTTATTCCAATAGAAGGATCGTAGAGTAAAACCTAATGTACTTTTCAATGAACAAGATACAAGTGTATTTATAGCTGATATGACAAAGACTAGTTGGCTAATTACATAATATAGGACTAAAGAATTAACCCAAGTAACACATAAGCCAGTGTGAACACAGCTATAGAGTGAGTGGCCTTGCAAATGAGCTAATGTGAACGCAATATGAGTAAGAGGCCTTGCAAATGAGAAAATGTGAACGCAGCATGAGTAAGAGGCCTTGCAAATGAGCTAATATGAATACAAAATGAGTATTCATTGAGCCAAATCTACCTAACTGAATCTATTTGCAACCGTTCTTCAAGCTTAAACACTTTAAGCTTTAGTAATCTCAAACTTCACTCTTTTTAAGGAAATTCTTTATGTTTTATCCATCAAATGCTCTAAACCATTCTTTTTATCAACAATCTAAAAACCTAGCTATAAATACACAATATCAATTATTTTATAGATAAATAAGTGGATAAAATATACACAATTACGTGTATATCACAACCCAATCGCCCGCTGGTGTTTTTAGGTTAAAGACCCAACGAGATGGGCATTCTCGGTTACTTATAGCCAAATTAAAGATGGATTATTATGATCTCTTGTAAACCTAAGTCGGACCCCTAGCCCCTTAAGACCCAGTCCTAATATGTTATTGTTCTCAGATCTATAATTTCACTTGTAATATGAGAAGTATTAATGCGAACATTACTACTTAACTGTATTATGGTAGGATATCTATGTTGCTTAAAAATTCCCATAGACAGTTGGTGAGCATGCAATGGCCGCATATCATTCAAATACCATTCTGTCCCTAGTTGAGCCCTTACAGGCTTTTATAGGAAGTGGACATCCCTGTGAACTACCCTACTCTGTAATCGTTTATGCCTAACGACTTTTAGAGAAGGAGGACCCAAAGACTTACTTCAAGTCTAATAAGGGTGGGTCCCATTACTTGGGTTCCTCTCCAAGCAATAAACCTTCGACATGATCCTAGTCCTAACCACTTAAGACCCGAACTAAATAAAAAGAGAGTCAGCCACTTAAGACCTTCTCAATGCATAGTAAATCTACATATTTTCACACACGATAGACTTATATATATAGTTATATATACACAAACTAGACCCCTCACATTAAATCTTACACCTGTAGATGCTGGATATGTTGGTCGGTTCCGGGCAGACTTTCTACTACAAGTTGCTTTAACCTTGTTTCTATTGTACTAATTTTTGAATGGCCCATGGGACATTGACATCTCACGTTAGTTGGACCCGCGTGGGATTTGTTGGTCAGTTCCAAGCAGATTTATACCACAGATGGCAACTAACCTCGTGTCTATGTGTAACTATTAATATATATAAAGCCATTCTACATACGTACACACAAGCAATCAAATACATATTTATTATGGGGACATTTTAAATTCGAATTCTAACCTAATCGCATCTATTATGCTAATACAACGTTAATTACATTGATTACGTTTATATAATTATAACAATTTTGTCATCTAAATAAAGAAAATATTCGTACAAACGAAGAAGCGTTCTAACTAGATAATAGTTGTCAATTTGTCCAAACCAAGGTATACAAGTTAGTTTTTCCATACTTTTACCGCTACAACTTAGGCATGATGGCGTAATAACAAGATAACATACAGTAGTGGATGGAAAATATACATTCATACAAACTTTCGACTTGCATCCTAGGCTTGTTGGAATGATTCTAATACCTGATTAAAAATAGAGTATTACATGCATTTACACATGTATGTTTATAATTTGCACTATGTCTAATTCACCTCTTTTTGGGTATTATGCACATAAAAGCATTTATATTTGACATGTTTCAAGTATGAATACGTTTGGATTCAAAATAGAACCAAACCTAATCAAATCATGAAATACCCAAATCTAAACCCTTTTAGGTTACAATCAAATGTTTGATAAAGGTGAATTATACAAAATAGAAACAATAGTAGCAACATCCATTTTCATCTTTTACCTAATATTAAAGCCTAAGTCCACAAAACCCAAATAATCATGATAATTCATAAGCACATACAAGATAGAGTATTTAGGGGGTTTTAGTGTTTATATTATCTATTTCCAAATCCTCCTAGGCATATCTTTCAACATGATAATCTAATAAAAACATGAATATGCCTAAGCAAACGATATTCCACTCACAAATCTAGGCAGAACAAAGAGAAATCTGTAGTAGATCTAGATCTGTGCTTTAATCTTTGTAGTGAAAGATGCTCCAATAATTCTGGTAATTATATATATATATACATATATATATATATATATATATATGTATATATATGTATATATATATAAGAAACATGTACTAAATCTTATATACATATATTTATACCAAATTCCATAATATTAAACATATATGAATTAGAATAGAGAGGGGTTAAGAATGTGGTTGGAAAATTAAAGAAACCCTTAACCGTTCTCTTTTATTTTTCTTTGGAATTTAGTAATGGTAGAGAGGAAGCATCGAGGCAGAGATAGAGAATGGTTAGGGTTTCATAGTGTGATATGAGGGGCTATATATGGTTGCCCGTGTGAGCATAGACTATTGGATTAATTTGATTTAATCCACGCCTTTTATTTATATATATCCTCTAAAAAAATCCTAACCATATAGATTTATTTAGCCATCCAACCGTCAGGCGGTCGACCGACAGCCGACACCCCTTGAAGGGGGCTGTTGACCCCTTGAGGGCTGGAATGCCTAATAAAGGTGCATTGCTGAGGTGTTAAATTTAATTAGTATGTTCCTTAATCTCTTAATCTTATTCCTTATATGCAATATCCTTTGTCCCCATAATCTTATCTTCATTTTAAAGTTCAAATTCTTCCCTTTATTTCAAATTATATTTTGGACACACACATATATATATTATCCATTTAATTATATATTTTTTTTCTACATTTGCAATCCAAATTCATTTGTTCATAAATTCTTCATACATTGGCCATTTTCAACATATTGTATCCGAAAATGATTAAGAATTTCGCCACGAATCCACATAAGAGAATTTCGTAGCCAAACTTCTAAAGCTGTTAAATCTCATTTTCTAGCCTTACCATTTAACTTCTTATTTTTATTTATTTATTTATTATTAATAATTATGAATTTTATGGGGTGTTATATTGGTAGTAACAGAGTTTTACCAAAAAAGTCAACGCAATAGGGATAGGTGAAAGCTTGTGTGGCGACCCCATTTCCCGTACAGACGGAGACAAGGGTTATCTTTGGAATAACACAGAAATAGATAATAGCAGAACAGAATTAAATAAATACACCAGATAATGAACAACAGAATATACTGGATAAAAGTAATCATCAGAGTTACACAGTATACAAGATCTTACTTAGTACAATTACAGTTCAACTACACATATATGTCTACAGTGGAAAACAAACATAATGTACAATAGGAGTTGAACAGCATAAAAAGAGATAAATGATAGAATCCATCTTCAGCTCCAGCTATCCAGAAAGAACTAGTTAAACCTGAATACAAGGCTGCCAGTGTAGAAAAAGGGGCACCCGAGTTTGAAAGTGAAACAAACTACGAGTTAGTCATGGGACTGGTATGAGAAATCTACTCAACACACTCAAAATATGGCTAATCACA
Source organism: Allium sativum (assembly GCA_030737875.1). NCBI lineage: Eukaryota > Viridiplantae > Streptophyta > Magnoliopsida > Asparagales > Amaryllidaceae > Allium > Allium sativum. Next base: position 28,091,347 of record CM060926.1, on the reverse strand, counting down.
GGACCACGCCACTTTCGTGGAACGGGTTTACTCCACTGGATTGCCAGTGCTTTAAAACAAATCTTTCTTTTAAACAACGCAATGCTTTTTATAAAATGAAGCCATTATAAGACTCAGTTCCCATCACACAATGCAACGCAAACCGGAGGATAGAGTTTTTACCTTATAATGGCCAAACATGATTGATACGAATAAAACAAAAGCATTTGATATTATTACTAATGTTTATTTGTTTCAAAAACAATTTCAATCATATCTATCAATCATAGACGACATTAATGCCCCATACCACTATGTCGCCATATATAGGTATATAATCAAAACCGCACAGTCACGTATTTGGAAATTGGATTTCCGTCATGAACCAAGGCAAAAGATAGTCCTTACCGAATTCGAGACAATCTAGCCCATGTCTCAGGGCCCAGACTCAGGTGGGCCCTTGGATCGTCAGGGCCGGTTGTAACAACCCGAAAATCTGGGCCAGTTTAAATTTTTTATTTTGGCAATTTTAGCGAATTTTGAATATTTAAAATAGATTATTTTAAATAATATCGACGATAAATTTATTTTGAATAGAATTCGAACGTATATATTATATACGTCATCGTTAGAATATAAATAAATATATATAATTATAAATAGAATTGAAAATGGCGCGGTAGTTCGATAATTCGATTTCAAAATTCAATTAAATGTACCGGGTGCAAAACAATCCGGATTTTAGTGAAACCAAAAGCATTAGGATCTAATTGAGAATATATTTCCAACGAATCCGAAAAATTGAAGTTTCATAGCGGGGAACAAAAGATATGTCCAGTTGAAAATTCTGAATAGTCAGAACAATAAAATTTTAGTTTTAATGGCGGCCGCCACTTCAGTTCCAAAACCCTTTTTATCCCCCTCTTCCCAGCAAATTGATCCTCCGACCTCGCTTCCGCCTCAAATCCAACCTGCTCCAGCACCTCCAGACCCTAAACCCACCTCCTTAAGAGCAAACCCTATCGATCCCTCTAACCCGCTTCCAAACCCTAACCCTAATCACTCACATCCAGTAACTAAGGAGCCAGATCTGACAAGGACCACCAGCAACTCTTTTTCCCCAAATCAATCTGCCCCTCAACCAGATGATCAACGAGTTTGGACTTCCTTCCAGCGTATGCCGCGGAACGCTGGCAAGTACAAACCCGTTAATCTAAAGCCTGTTTACCATGAAGATGCTTTGATGTTCACAGACCTTGTCCTGGAAGGTGGATCTAAAGTATGGAATGATAAATTAGTTGGTTTCTTCCTTGATGACCCCCTCTCATATACAGCTGTTGCTCAGAAATGCAGAGCTGTCTGGAGACCTAAAGGTGACCTAAGTATAAAGTCCGATGGGGTACTGTTTACCTTCCAGTTCTCTTGTGATGAAGACAAGCAGAAAGCTCTCATGGGTGAGCCTATCATTTTACAAAATAAACTGTTTATAGTCAAACCGTATGACCAAAATGTTAGCAATGTTAGAGGCAGAATTAAATCTGTGCCAGTGTGGGTTAGATTCTATAACATCCCCCTATTTGCTTGGTCCCATATTGGAATCAATTGGTTGGCTAGTAGATTAGGGCAGTTAATCTGCCTAGATGAAACCACTGAAAAAATAGAAAGATTGCAGTATGCTCAGTGCTTAATAGAGATTAATCCAGAACAAGAACTTGTTGAAGAGTTCCTAGTTACTTTGCCTGATGGAGGAACTCAAAAAATCAAGGTAGGGTACTTGTGGAGACCTCACTTATGCTCTAAATGCTGTGTTTTTGGTCACAAAACTGTGGAGTGTGAAGTAAACACTAACAAGGAAAGGAGTAACAAAGAAAACAGTAAACCAAATCAAGGAAAAAATGGAGAAACAGTTGAGAAAGACGTCATAGATAAAAACAAAGAAGCTTCAGTGCAACAACTTAGGAATGGCAACAGAGATCAAGGACAGAAGAATAATGCTTGGCATAAGGTGGAGAAAAGGAGAAGCAAAACTGCCTTCAAGCACTTAAACCCAGCACATAAATCTAGGAGTTACATAAAGCCAACATTCAAGAGGAAGGAAATTAACCTGGGAGATTACATTTTGGAGGATGGTGAAATCAGTGATAAAGTTAAGCAAAAGAGCAATGGAAAACAGCACAAAACAAGTAATAACCCTGAGGACTTGCAAAATGACTGCATTATGGTGGAACTGCCTCAAGTCCAGGTAAATGATAGAAGTAAAATGAAAGAAGGACAAAGCAAGGAAAAAATGAAGTATGTGCCAATTCAGCTACACCAGCTATAGTTGAAGTAGTAGGAGACAAGGATGAGGTAACCCTTGGTGATAACATGGGCTTAAATAATGTAAATCAGTCTGAACTAAATAAAGGAAAAACTGATGCAACTAATGAATCAAATAGCAAACAACAGGCTTCAGAGATAGATAAGGATAACCCAAATGCAGGAAATCATGGCAACTCTGTAGCCAACAATTATAACAAGATTACACCACCTCCAGGCCACAAAGAGGTTATAGAAACAAGAAGCTTAGAACAAGACAAAACCAACCACCTCAACAAGGCAACCAAGAAAAGTGGTTCTATCAAGCAAACAACAAAGCCCTCTGCTGACAGCTCCAACACTAACTCCAACAAGATGAACACCAGATCTAGGTCAAGGAATTCAGAACCTCCTATTGAGTTTAATAATGATGCACAAAATCTGCATTTGGAACATTAGAGGAGCTCATATGGACATCAAATTGGATAGGTGCAAAACTTTGATTAGGAAGAATAACTTGTCAGCTTTAATCCTTCTGAAAACCAAGCTGAATGTTACTTTCACCACAAGAGCAACCAGGTATATTGATTCTAATTGGCATTATATTCATAATTTAGATGAAGCTAGCTATGGTAGGATACTTATTATGTTTGACCCTACTATTTACAAGTTTACATAGGAAAATTCCACAACTCAATTCATCCACTGTCATACTAAACACTTACCCACTGACACTAACTTCTATTGCACCTTTATTTATGCCCATAACAGTTCTGCATCAAGAGATAATATTTTCCATGCTTTACCCTCCTTAAAGCAGCCCCTTCTTCCTTGGATAGTTAGTGGAGATTTCAATTCTCCACTTAAACTAACTGACAGAATTGGGGGCTCCCCTCTCTCATTAAATGAAGTCAAACATATAAATTTAGCTGTCATGAATTCTGATCTGACTGAAATCAACACTTCAGGACCTCCTTACTCTTGGAATAACTGTAGTAGAAATGGTATAAGAACCTTCTCCAAGATTGATCACTCCTTTTGTAACATTGCTGCCCTGAATTGTTGGCCAAGTATCAATAATGAACTTGATTTACCTATTCTTTCTGATCACTCTCCTCAGTTTATTCAACTGAATAATGGTGTGATTGATAGGAAAGCAAGTTTTAGATTTTTTGATGCATGGACTAGGGAGAATGACTTTCTTCAAACTGTTAAAGTAACATGGGATTCTCCTTCTTTTGGGAATCCTATGTTTGTCCTTAGCAAAAAACTTAGAGTATTAAAAAACATTCTGAAACTTTGGTCTAATATAAAATTTGGTAGTGGCAGTATCAAATCTAATATTATCCAAAATCAACTTGAAACCATTCAAAGAAACATGCTAACAAACCCAACTGACCAAACTCTCTCTTTTTTGGAGCATGAAACATCCTTAAAGCTCAAAGAAACATTAATCTCTGAATCTTTGATGAGGAAACAAAAAGCTAGAATAAAATGGTTTCAAGAAGGGGATAGGAATTCAGCTTTTTTCCATGCAGCCCTCAAAGCAAAGCATGTCAAAGAAAAAATTCACACAATTATTGATGTGCATGGTTAGGTATATTCCAATCAAATTTCCATTCAGAATGCTTTCATTAACTACTTCTCTAATCTCTTTGGTAATGTTGAAATGTTATGCCCTCAAATTGATGAAATTAACTCTTTGTTACTTCCTAAGATCTCCTCTGAAATGAAAGAGTATCTTTGCAATACTATCACTGATAATGAGATTAAGGAGGCCATGTTTTCTCTTAATCAGCATTCTTGTGGGGGGCCTGATGGTTTCAACGCTGTTTTCTATACAAAATGCTGGAAAATAGTAGAAAAGGATGTTTTCTTGGCTGTAAAACAGTTTTTTAAAAATGCCAAAATGTTGGATGCTTTTAACAACACTGTTATAGCTCTAGTTCCTAAAATTCAGAATGCTAACTCGGTTGATGCATTTAGACCAATATCTTATTGTAACACTATATACAAGTGTATTACTAAAATCATTGCATCTAGACTTAAGCATGTCCTTCCTATGATAATATCTCCTAACCAATCTGCTTTCTTGCCTAATAGAAACATTCTTGACAATGTACTTCTAGCTCATGAACTAATTAAAGGATACAACAACAAATACATTTCTCCTAGGGCAATGATCAAACTTGACATAAGAAAAGCCTTTGATACAATTCAATGGACCTCTATCACTAGAATTCTAAGTTATATGAATTTTCCTGCATGCTTTAATGCTTGGATTTATGCTTGCATTAGTTCTGCCTCCTTCTCTATTAATGTTAATGCCACTAATGTTGGCTTCTTTAAAAGTAAGCAAGGCATAAGACAGGGTGACCCTATATCAGCATATATATATTTTTCACTGTTATGGAATTATTAACAAGTATGCTCAATCAGCTTGTTACTAATAATCTGTTTGACCTGCACCCCAAATGCTCTAACCCTAGAATAACATCTTTGATGTTTGCAGATGACCTAATTTTGTTTTGTAAACCTACAGATAAGACTCTTATCAGCATTATGTCTACTCTAGATAAATTCAATGATATGACAGAGTTGAGAGTTAACTATGATAAATCCAACATTTTGATTGCTGGGGTTAGTGAGGCTCGTAAACTTGAAATTCAAAACCTAACTAGCTTGCAATGTAGCAACTCTACTCTTTCATACCTTGGTTTGCCTATGGCAGCTTCTAGAGTTACCACATTGCAATGTATTCCTCTGTTTAATAGAATAACACACAGGCTAAACTGTTGGTCTAACCACTTGCTTAGTCAAGCTGGTCGACTAACGCTTGTTAAGACTGTGACAACTGCTATGCAAATTTATTGGTCAAGGACCTATTTACTTCCAAATAAACTCCATCAAATGATTAAAACTGCATGCATGAGATTTTTCTGGAAAGGTAGTATACATGCTAAATATATTGCTCCCACTTCCTTTGCTAAGCTTGAAAAACCCATTATCTATGGTGGGCTGGGCCTGATTAACATGAAAAAAATGGAACTTTGCATCTATTGCCAAAAACATTGATGACATCATCAATAAAAAAACAGCTTATGGGTTCTCTGGTCCCTTAACTATGTGCTTAAAAACAAAAACTTTTGGTCTTTAAGTACAAGGCAAGGGTTCAGCTGGACTTGGAGAAGTATCAATAACATGAAAAGTGTTATTCTCCCTTTTATCAAGTATGGCCCCAGTACTTATGAAAGCATAAGTTTCTGGGATGACCCATGGCTTGACTATGGACTAATTATTAGCAACAAGCTGGATTATCTTGAGAAACAGCAAGCTGGTATAAATCAGAACGCCACAGTGAAAGACTTGATCTTAAACAACAAGTTCCGCATGCCAAGCACCACCATGTCCAATGTTCAAGCTTTATGGACAAGAATAGAAGCTTCAGACTGCTGCAGATCTGACTCTAAGCAGGTTTCATGGAATTGGAAAGGTGAGAGTTTCAATATAAAAAACATGTACATTGCAATTTCTGGTACTTCACCTAGTGTTAAATGCAGATGGTACAAACAAATTTGGAAGACTGATAACTCTCAGAAAGAGAATCTGCTTCTCTGGAAAGTGATCAACCGAGCTCTGCTAACCAAAGACAAACTGATCAACCTTGGGATGAACATTGAAACTTGGTGTGTGCTTTGTGGAGACTGCCCTGAAGACTTCCACCACATTTTCTTTCAATGTGACAAATCTCAAAGCTTGTGGCATGGTGTTCTACAGCAAATTGGATACATCAATTTCCCAACGGACAGTCCAGACCAATGGAGCTACATCAAAAGAAAGAGTGGTGTTAGAAGACCTAAGTCAAGGCTGTTCAATTTCATTTTGAAGAAGGTAGTCAAAAGTATATGGACTGAAAGAAACCAACGGGTATTCGACAGCTCTCATGCGCTTACCGCAATGCAATGGAGACATCAACTTTGGCAAGATATCAGGGAAGGGCTCAAAATGCTTTCTTTTACTTTCGACCCTGGAATTTTTGTGCCATAGTTTTATGTCTGTATATATGTGTTTTAGTCTCTTTTAGCTGCGTTGATATACTGGTTTTCCCTGTTTTGCTGATGTGCTTCCTTCTTTGTTGCTATGTAATCTTCTGATTATATCAATAAAAGTGGTAGGGGTCCACTCAACCCCGTCGGCCTTGCCAAAAAAACAAAAAACAAAAAAAAATTCTGAATAGTCGCTATGGAATTCAGGCCCTTAAAAATGGGAATTTTGCAAACGACCTCGGATTTCGACGAAACCACTTTTGTTGGATCCGTGATGTCAAATTATTGCTAGGTTTCAAATTTTATAATTTTTCGATTCAATATGTGAGCGTGGCGAAGGAAAACGCATTTGACCAGTTTCAGTTGATTTTAATCGACTGGAAAATGGCCATTTTTCCAACTGTCTCGGAATTCGACGAAACTAGTTTTGTTAGGACCGTATCGTCAATACGAAGCTAGAAAATATTTTTCTGCAATTTATAGGGTTAGTATGTGACCCCGGTAAATTGAAATGCGCGTTCAAATTCAATGTATAGAGTTATATGTTGATTTTGATGTAAACTGATTGAAACGATCGAATCAGCTTAAGATACATATCCCATTGTGTTCGGAAAGGGGGTGAAACGCTATGGACGACAGGTGGTGGGCCTCATTCAGAGGTCGTATGTAAAAGTCAACTTTTAGGAATTAAACAATTAAATTAAATAAAATAAAAACAAAACCTCTCTCCTCACCCTTATCTCTCTCAGCCCCCCCCCCCCCCCCCGTTAAAATCGATTTCAAAAAAAAAATGGGCGAGGGGGGGTGAACCGCCGCGTCCACCTCGCCCTCCCTAGGTGCCGCGACCCCCTTCCCCCCTCTCTTCCCTCGCTCATCTCCTTCTCCTCCTTTCTGACAACCCGCGCCGAACCCCAATCCTCTGCAAGCCCTCAACCGCGAGACCACCTGTCGTGCAACCCCCCTGCGCCGCCTGAACGAGCTGCGCCACCCTTCGCTCCGGCCATCCTCCCAGTCCAGCGCGAAAGGCTCCCCCCCCCTCTCGATTTCTGTTGTGAGTGTTCCTGTTTATATTTATTTTCATTTCCTTTTTAAGTAATTATTTAATTTATTCATTTAATTTAGTTACCAATGTTAAATGAGTTTTATAACAAAAAAAGTATTGTTAAATATATATATGTATAAGAAGTTATATATTTTGTTGTTCAAAAAAAAAATACGATCTTTAACATACATGAAAATGTGATTTTCCATTGATTAAAGACGTGATTTTTAATAGGATAAAGACGGGATTTTTAATACGAAGTCGAAGTAAAAAAATTCTATTTTTATATATTGAATAGCAAAGTAAAAATTCGATTTTTATATATTGAAGCAAAGTAAAAATTCAATTTTTATATATTGAATAGCAAAGTAAAAATTCAATTTTTATATATTGAATAGCAAAGTAAAAATTCGATTTTTATATATTGAATAGCAAGGTAAAAATTCGATTTTTATATATTGAATAACAAGGTAAAAATTTGATTTTTATATATTGAATAGCAAAGTAAAAAATTCGATTTTTATATATTGAATAGCAAAGTAAAAATTCGATTTTTATATATTGAATAGCAAAGTAAAAATTCGATTTTTATATATTGAATAGCAAAGTAAAAATTCGATTTTTATATATTGAATAGCAAAGTAAAAATTCGATTTTTATATATTGAATAGCAAAGTAAAAATTCTATTTTTATATATTTAATAGCGAGGTAAAAATTCGATTTTTACATATGTAGAGAATACGGGCAACAAAGGAGACAAAAAGGCGAGAACGACGAAGATTTCTATAAATGAAGTGTCGTGGAGTTGTGATAGCTATCGGTGAGAACTTATCACTCAAATTTCCTTTTTCTAGTTATATATATATACTAGGATGCAGACGGTGTTTAGTAGCACCCGACACCCGTCATCCACAGACCATGGATGGCTTGTTTGTTTGATTGGTGTGTTGTGAAAATTGTTTGTGATGTTGATGTGAAATCGATGATAATTGTTGATGATTGAAATAAATTAATTATCGTCAAAAATATAATTTTAACATGAATATGAATATAGTGAAAGTTAATAAATAAATATTTATAAACAAATCAGTCGATTTGTTTATATACACTGATTTGATTGATATTGATTGAGTCGATAAATTTTACACATCGCCCAACTGCACAAATAAAATCTATGTTGGATTGTTTGAAACCCCACACGGGTATTGGGATAAAATACTGCATAGACTAATCCCAGTAATTAGTTATTGTCGATCGATGGATCGACAGGCTGTTATAAGCGTTAGATATCTATATTTGATGCTTATACAGTGTAGTGCACTTTGGATGATGGTTGATTATTTATCGTTGCTATTATATACATGTGTTGTATGGAATCCGTATAATTAACTTTATATGGTGATTGATTGGGCCTCATTCCAATTTAGGAGATAAAGATCATTATAAAATAAAGGTTCATGTGTTGACTGTACTCATCTGTTGAGATTAGTCATGTGTTGAATGGAATATTTTAACAATAAAATTTACATCTTTATCATATATAAAATTAGAAACTAATTGGAAAATAGATAAGATGAATGGTTTCCTGGATATTGATCTGATGTTGGTTTCGGCCTTCGGGGTTAATATTCAGGGAATCGTTCTCTTACTAACTTGCGATTAGAGTCTAATTTGAAATCAAACGATAGATACCATAATTTTTATAAAATATATTAAATAACAAAAATAGTTACACGTGGACAGTACTCATTCGTTGAGATTGGTCGTGTATTGACAAAAATATAGAATCATGTATTGAAAGAAATATAAATTCATTTATTGAATGGAGTAATGAAGTTAGTGAAAAATATAAAGCCGTGTTGATTAGAGATGCGCCATTTTGACGCGAACGATATTTATATCGATTATATTCATTTTTAAATTTGATTTGAATTGAATTTGATTTGAATAGAAAATGAATTGAATTTGATTTGAATAGAAAATGAATTGAATTTGATTTGAATAGAAAATGAATTGAATTTGATTTGAATAGAAAATGAATTGAATTTGATTTGAATAGAAAATGAATTGAATTTGAATAGAATATAAATTGAATTGAATTGAAAAGAAAACGAATTCGAATTGAATTGAAAAGAAAATGAATTCGAATTGAATTGAATTGAAAAGAAAATGAATTCGAATCGAATTAAAATCGATTTGAATTGAAATCAAATAGAAATGAAAGTAAAAAGGATTTATAATAGATAATTCAATTTTGATTTGAATTAGAAATAAAGGTTGAATTTGTTTTTGAAATGAATTTAAAACTATTTATAAAATTCGTTTTAAATAGCAATCGACGAAATATATATTATATATTATATATATAATATAATGGCCTGAATAGAACGCGCCGCGGCAGTTCGTGGATTTCGACCATTTATTTCGAACGGACATTACGGGAGATCCGACCGTCGGATTCTCCTAAAACCGGAACCGTTGGGTTCGTATCGAAAAGAGCTTTCGAACGAATATTAGAAATTTGAAATCTAACAGTTGAATTTGGAGATACGTCCAAATCAAATTTGGAAAAGATCGCTGTAAGTGCAGTTCGATGGCTGTTGAAGGAAATCAACTATACGGGCCTTGATAAAATTATTAAAAATATCAATAATTTGTATAAAATCATAAGAAATGATTTGGGAAAAATTGAGATGAAAAACTCCATATTTGAAAAGATAAAAATGGATTTTTATCGAAATGAACTAGTTTTGAACTAAATTTAAAACCCAATTATTTTTAAATAAATAAATTAGATTTAAAAAGGGGTTTTAAAGAATCAGAATTTCTAATACATTTGATTGGAATTGAATTAAAATTCATTTGTGGGTTTATCGTGAACAGTGTTTTAAATAACACTAGTTCTTTAACCCGATAATAAATAGAATGTGATTTGGGTTTATCGTGAACTGTGTTTTAAATGACATTAGTTCTTTAACACAGTAAAAGAAGTTTTAATGAATCTGCAATTAGATTGAAATGTGAATTGATAATTTAAATTATCAAATTAGGAAAGTGAGCGAGAATGGAGTATCACCAGTTTTGCTCCAAAACGATAGTCAAATCTTTAATTAGATTTGAACGTGAAATGATAATTAATTTTACCGATAACACCGTAGAGTTAGATATGGAGTACTACCAGTTTTGCTTCATGGGATGAATAGGTTGGGATTGGGAAATAAAATAAATAATTACTCCGCTGTGATTCGCTAATCTCGACTAGTTTGGAAAACCAAAATTTGGTTTGAAATGACATCCAAAGGAAGATTAAAGGATAAATTTTAAAGAATTTATCTTGGATAAAATTAATGGGAACCTTTCCCTAAGAATTGAAATTTAGAAACTAGCTGCAGGTTAGTTAAGAAGAATGGTTTCCTGGGTATTGATCTGATGTTGGTTTCGGCCTTCGGGGTTAATATTTGGGGAATTGCTCTCTTACTGATTTACGGTTAGTGACTAATGAATTGGAATGAGGCGTATGTTGTGTTTGTGTAACATTTGTTTTTAATATACGCGGGTTGTTCGGAAAGGTCGGGTTTACACCCATTCTGAATAACCGATTCGACGATAAGTCGAAGATTAAGATGGTGGTTGAAGACCGGAAGTCTTCACATCATTTGGGTGATTACTGATGATCTTGATTGGGCTGTGCACCCAAGATGAGGGAATCAGTTGGTGGTCGTCCAGACGTACTTGGAGATCGATGGATATGCGAGGAAAGTGCCTCCGGTTTCGTTCAGACCCAGAACGAACTTGTAAATGGATTGTGTGTCTGACATTGGATTTTATTCTGTGTTGATTGATTTCTGTTAAATATATATCTGTTTGGCGGCGGAGAATTTATTCTCTTGCTTAACGCCCTTCTCTGAGACGTACGAGCTTAGAGGTTATATATCGATAGATATCAATCGCATAGCATGAATTGCCTATGTGGCATGCCGAGTTGCATGGATCAAGGCTTCTGTTGAAAAGAAAAGTCTTGTGGTTGATGATCAAAGCACGACCTACGTGGCAACTTTGTGTATAACGTGAATTCGCGAGCCTCACACCTCGGTATGAGTTAAAAACGGGATAAGAACTGCAGGGAGAGCACGACATTTCTTTCCAGCTTTGGTGGTGTCAGTGACTTACCAGCCCTGACATTTATATACTTTTCACCTATGTGGTTGTTGGATGAGGCGCCTCGATTTTAGGTCTGTAAGGACCGGGAAACGTGTGTTCAGGAATTGCCAATCCTCAAACGTAAGAGGGGACCGGCCCTGAAGATCCAAGGGTTGCCCAGAGTGTGTAGCCCTGAGACATTTGCTAGAGTGTCTCAAAAGCGGAGAGGAGCTTGCCCCTTGCCTCGACTCATGACGGAAATCCAATTTCCAACACGTGTATTTCGGCTTTATTTGTAGAGCCTAGTATGGCGACATAGTGGTATGGGGCACTTATGTCGTCTATGATTTATATTTATAATTGAAATTGTTTTGACACTATACACTTATTATAGTATCAAATGATTTGTTTTAAACGTACCAAGCATGGTTGGCTATTATAAGGGAAAACCCTATCCTCCGGCTTGCGTTGCATTGTGTGATGGGACCTGGGTCTTATAATAGCTTCATTTTTCGAAAAAGCATTGCGCTATTTATTCTATGCACTGGTATTCTTGGGGGGAAACCCGTTCCGTGTTATACGGCGTGGTCCCTTGAATAACCCTCTTTTAAAGTAAAGCTTTAAATAACTGTTTTAGTTCTCACACCAGTCACATGACTGACCTGGAGTTTATTGTTTTAACCTAAACTTTGGGTGCCCCTATTTTCGACACGGGCAGCTAGTAGTTTGGGTTTTGCAGATTTATATTCACAGGATCCTGGTTTACAGCTGGAATGATATTCGGAAAGCTCTGTATCTGTATATCACCTTCAGTTGTGCTTTGTATTATTTTCCGCTACTATGTAATTTATTGTAATCTCTGATATTTATCGAATGTAGTTTATTCATATATACTCTGTATATTCTTGTATCTGATGGAATTGTTGTAATAACAATGAAATGTTCTTCCGTCTGCGTTCATATGTATGTTGTTCTCAAAGTATCCTCTCTTTCCTTCACGGGGAAGTAACGGGTTCTCACACCGGTCCACCGATGTGGATTATTATGCCTGAACACTACGTTTCTTCGCCCTTTGGGGCGTAAACGAGCCAACGAATGGCTCCATCGGTCCCGGATCGACCGATATATCTGAGGCGCCTCGCAACAGCAACAACCACACAGGGGAAAAGTATATAAATGTCAGGGCTGGTAGGTCACTGACACCACCCTAGCTAGAAAGAAACGCATGCCCTCCTTGAGGTCCTTCTCCCGTTTCTGGTTCATACCGGGGTGTGAGGCTCGCGAATTCACATTATACACAAAGCTTCGCCACACAGGCGGTGCTTTGATCATCACCACAAGACTTTGCTTTTCAACAGAAGCCCTGATCATTTGCCACTTAGGCATCCCACACTAGCAATTCATGCCATGCGACTGATGTCCATCGATACACAACCTCTGAGCTCGTGCGTCTCAGAGAAGGGCGTTAAGCAAAAGAATAAATTCTCCGCCGCCAAACAGATATATATTTAATAGAGATCAATCAACATAGAATAAAATCCAATGTCAGACACACAGTCCATTTACAAGTCCGTTCTGGGTCTGAACGAAACCGGAGGCACTAAATACCTCGCAAACCCATCGATCACCACGTACGTCTGGACAATCACCACTCCTTATCCATATTTCGGGATGCCTCCCAATCAGGACCTCGGTTACCATCCAAACGAGGTGAAGATCTCCGATCTTCGACCACCGTCTTCATCTTCGACTTTCAATCGTTGGTCAATAATTTGAAATGAGAATTAACTCGGCCTTTTCAAATAATTCACGTATTTTTAGAATTTCAAATCAACTTATTTCAATGGTTAAATCAATCGACAACACCAATTTGTTCTTTAATGTACTTTTCACACCAAACACATTCAACCATCAAAAACCACATAAAATGAGAAAATTCAGTTTTTTTCCATTCCATATCGTTTATGATATTTTATAACAATTTATCGCTATTTTTATTTATTTTAAAATAGCCAATTTAGTCAAAACGACGCTTCGGGCCATAATGCGGCCGTGGCGCTGTTTTTCTTTAGATTTGATTTACACATATCTAAAAATCTAACCGTTGGATCTTCACCAAATTTACATCATTCGAAAGATCTTTTCAAAACGAACCCAACGGTCCCAGTTTCGGGAAAATCCGACGGTCGGATCTCCCGGTACAATCGTTTGAAGTTTCGATTTCAAAATACGAACTACAGCGTCGTTATTCGATTAAAAATAATTATATTTATATATTTTTATATATATATATATATAAATATAATCGATTCTAGCGCTGTTTCTCTTCAGATTTGAATTAAACATTCCAGACAATCCAACCGTTGGATTTATACAAAGTTGGTGCCGTTGGAAAGATATCTCCAAGGCGAACCCAACGGTTGCGGTTTCGGGAAAATCCAATGGTCGGATTTCCCGCACTAGTTGTTTGAAATCACGGTTTCAAAACACGAACTGCACGGCTACGTTTCGTTTTAATTTTATTTATATTTATATATTTATATAAATATAGTTCATTCAACAATTTCAATATCGTTTTCACTTCAAATATTTCACTAACGCCTTTAAATTTTGGAAAATTTCGCCATAACCTCCTTTGTACGGGAGGGGCTAGGAAAATTCCCAAATAGCCACACGGGCATCTCATGTCAAAAAGAAAAAGAAAAAGCCAAGCGGCTAGCCAACAGGCTCATAAAATCATCACCCAAACAAAACAGTAAATGTGTACCTATTTGTCGGGCACAAAATTTTATTCCTCTTCTCTAGCCCTTTTTGCTATAACCTGTTCAATAAATATGCATGTACATATATACAGTTCTTATCACTTATCATTTTCCATTCAACTTCATATTTGATTCCATTTGGTTTAAAAACACCATTCATTCTAATGTTGCATGCATAGGCAAAAATCATATCATTAGCTAATTAATGAATATTTCAACTCATGCATATTTATTTGTTCAAGTGGCTATTTTCAACACTTCACATTTCAAAGATGATAATTTTGGCGAACTAAAACACATTTCAACACATGACTATTTTCTTTAGTTCCTATGCATGTTGAAAATGATATTTCTTCACAAATATCTATTTCAACGTCCGCATATCTTTAGCATATCACATAGATGATAAAAATGATATTTTTATCATTTAAAATATTTATTCGACAAATAGATGTTTTCAACACTTCATAGTTTTAATAAAAATGTAATTTTTATTGTTCGATCTTTTTATTCAACACATGAACTTTTCCACTACACACACTTCTCAACACATGAGCATTTCCACACATGGATATTTTATTTATGTTGTTCATATAAGGAAGATAGAGTTTTTGTTGTTGAAACTATTTATATATAAGGCGAATATTTTACATACTTCATATATATTATAAAAATGTGATTTTTATTGTTTAGACACTTCATTCATTCACAAATGAATTTAATTTTCACACATCACTTTTCAACACATGAACATTTCCACACATGGATATAGTTTCAACATATGACTTTAATTTCAATGCTTGAAAATAATTTCAACATATGAAAATTATTCTAACACATAAAGATTATTCAAAATTTCGGCAGCATAACGGCAGGGTAGTTAAAACCGGCACCGTCCCTTGTACGGCTCCTCGCTCTACCTTAAAACCACGCGGTTTTTGACAATGGGGATTCATGCATCTAATTCGCACGCAGGCGGCATGTTTTATTTTTATTTCCACAAATATTTCCAATTCATTTCAATCACCAATGGGTATTTTTCAACCACAATCTACCAATATCAACCACAAACAATCATAATCAACCATTCGCTATCAATCAATTTTCACACCAATCACAATCAATAAATATCGTCCATGGTTTGTGGACGAGGGGCGTATATATATATATATATATATATATATATATATATATATATATATATAGCAATTCACTTCTATTTCAACACATATATAATTTTTACAACGCATATATAACTTATACATCGAACGTACAACTTATACAACGCTTATACATGAGGTGTACAACGCTTATATAACTCATACATCGACTATATAATTTAGACATCGTCGTTTTCCATATCGTTTATAAATTAGAAATCTCACCTTGGGTTCCACTCCACCAAAAAAAGCAGAAGGCTCAGAAAAATATGCGGTCTCTTCTAGAAAGTAGAAGACGTCCACACGAGTCCACTATCTCTTGTTTCACTGAATTTCGACAAGAAACGAAAAAGATATGATTATACAAATTTTGCAACGGTTTTAAACTGTTAAAATCAGTTTTAAATTAAACAGCCGTTACCTTTCTAAAATCTTCAAAACTAGGTTTGAAGTTTTCGTGCAATCCGTGAATCGATAGCTAGATCGGGCTACGCAGTGTCGAAGGGGAAGGAGAGGCGCACGTGCGCCAAGAGGTGAGGCCAGTACGGTGGTCCCAGGCGGCGACGGCGGCGGTTTGAACGACTCGACTTTCGAGCCCGAGATCTCCCCCAATACTCAACGAAAAAATCCAAACTCTATATGGATTTGAAGATATCTAGAAGATCTTCAAAAAGTTCAACTGTGGCACGAGCTAATTCGGCGTGGATTGATCGGAAAATGAGGGGGAAGGTCTGAACGTGTTTCCGCCTTCGACGTCGGGGAGAGAGAAAGAATATTTTTTTTATATAAAAATTCTGATTGGTCGGGGAAGTTTTAAAGGGGTTTTCTGACACGACCACCAATCTAAACCCAACGACTGTCGTCCCTAGCGTTTTACCCTCATTCCGAACACAATGGGATATGTTTTGTAGGCCCATTCGACTGTTTTAGTCTGTTTTCCTTTAAATTAAAATATATAACATTCAATATTCGATTTGAACGTGCATTTCAATTTGCCAGGGCCACATACTAATTCGAAAAATTCCAGAAAAATAAATCTGGCTATCTTTTGATGATACGGTCCCAACAAAACTAGTTTCGTCGAATTCTGAGACCGTTTGCAAAAAGGCCCATTTCTGGTCGATCCAATTTAACTGTAATTGACCAAAACACGTTTTCCTTTGCTACGCTCACATACTAGCTTCAAAAATTATGAAATTTGAAACTTAGCAATAACTTCACATCCCGGATCCAAAAAAAGTGGTTTCATCGAATTCCGAGGTCGTACGCAAAATGGCCAATTTCACGGCTATATAAATTCCATAGCGACCTTTCTGAAAATTCATTTGGCCATAACTTTTGCTTTCCACTATGAAAATTTGATTTTTCAGATTCGTTAGAAAGGTATTCACTAACAGATTTAAATAATTTTGGTTTCACTAAAATCCGTTTGGTTTTGCACCCGGTACAGTCCGACAAATTTTGAATTCAAATTTTGAAACTGCAGCGCCATTTCAGGCCTTGTTTATAATTAGAATTATTTATATTCATTTTAAATTGTCGATTCAAACTCAGTTTTCATCGCTATTATTTAAAATATTTATTTTAAATATTTAAAATCCATTATTTTAGCCAATTTAAAACTTTTAAATTGGTTTAGATTTTCTGGGTCGTTACAATCTCCCCCACTTAAAACTTTTCGTCCCCGAAAAGGAACAAAGTCGAAAGTGGTAAGATTTATCAACTCTACGTTCGATCTGGCTTCGATTCTCCAACCTTTCAGTTTCTGAGAATTTTCCAATTCTTCAAAAATTTGGCTAACACCCGGAATTTTCGAAAAATTTCGCCATAATTCTATCGTTGATTAAATTAACTGTTGTTTCAATAATTCAGTTAATCAAATCTACAGTCACACAGCACAACAAACAATCAAATTGTTTTTGACTTCTCAAAATCATACAAATTAATTCCTATTCTCTTTTAAAGTCATTCAGACTATAGAGTTAAAAGTGCACATTCATGGAAGGAAAATAACAATAGAATAGAGCACTGATTGGTAATGCAAAGTATGGTAAATGTACCTTGCACCGGAGTCAATCAGAGATATCCACTCGGCATCTAGGATAAGCTTTCTGAATGCTCTCCTCAGTTTCCCAAGTACAATCTCGCGGATCTCCACTACATTGCACTTTGACTAAGTGAACCTTCTTGTTCCTCAGCTCTTTGGTTTCTTTGCCGATGATCTTTAGCGGCTCTCGTCTCACAGCTAATTCTGGAGTAGTTTCAATATCCTGCTGAGCTGCTTCTTCCATGATCAAGTCTGGATCATGAACGTGCTTTCGAAGTTGAGATATGTGAAATACATCATGAACTCCAAGCAACCAATCAGGCAATTTAACCCTATAAGCGAGAGTTCCGATCCGTTCCAGAATAGGAAACGGACCAATGAATCTGGGCGCCAACTTCCCAGTTTTACCGAACCGGACAACTCCCCTCATCGGCGATACTTTCAAATATACATAGTCGCCAACAGCAAAGGATATATCTCTCCTTCTCCTATCGGCATAGCTCTTTTGTCGGCTTTGAGCAGCGAGTAATCGCTTCTTAATAAAATCAACTTTGTCGGCATCTTCTCGGATCATATCTGGCCCTAACACAAGTCCATTTCCAGGTTCGACCCAACAAGCAAGAGATCGGCATGGTATACCATACAACGCTTCGAATGGCGACATTGTCAGGCTCGCCTGGTAGCTATTGTTATATGAAAATTCAGCCAAATGTAGATGGTCTTCCCATGTTCCACCGAAATCTAGAACACAAGCCCGCAATAGATCTTCTAGTATACGATTCACCCTCTCAGTTTGACTGTCTATCTGAGGATGATAAGCGGTGCTCAAGTTCAACTTCGGTCCCAGCTCTACTTGAAATGCCTCCCAGAATTTGCTAGTAAATATTGTATCTCTATCACTAACTATACTGAGCGGCACTCCATGTAGTCTAACAATTTCCCTGAAGTATATCTGCGCCAGACTCTCAGCAGTTCTGTTTGATCTGACAGGTATGAAATGGGCAGTCTTCGTGAAGCGATCTACGATCACCCAAATACTGTCATTTCCTTTTCTGGTTCTGGGCAAACCATCAATGAAGTCCATGGAAATATGTTCCCACTTCCAACCAAGAATGTTTAGCGGTTGCAACAATCCAGCCAGTTTCTGTTGGTCGCTCTTGACTAGCTGGCAAGTAGGGCATCGACTAACATATATTGAAACGTCTCTTTTCATAGGCTTCCACCAGAATGTTCGCTTGAGATCGTTGTACAATTTGGTTACTCCCGGATGGATACTAAGCTTGGACTTGTGACACTCGTCTAACACTTCCCTTTTTAACTCTGGGATGTCAGGAACACAAATCCTTCCTTCCAACCTCAGGGTCTCGTCGTTATCTATTTGAAAACACGAGGGTTCGCCTTTCTGAATCCTTTTGATCATGTCCTTAATAAAATTATCCTCCTTCTAAAGAATAGATATTTTGTAAATCAAGGAAGTCGTAATAATAAAGCTGGCGATCATTACATTCTTTCGGCTTAACGCATCTACACGACATTGGCTTTCCCTGGAGTGTATATAATTTCAAAGTCGTATGCTGCAAGGAACTCTAGCCAACGTTGCTGCCTCAGATTCAGGTCTTTCTAGGTGAACATATATTTTAACGACTGGTGATCTGTAAACAGTTCAAATCTCTCACCCAGAAGATAGTGTCTCCAGATTTTCAAAGAGAATATGATAGCCAATAACTCAAGATCATGAGTTACATAGTTTTTCTCGTGCGGCTTCAGTTGACGGCTAGCATAAGCAATCACTTGGCCCCTCTGCATTAACACTGCGCCGAGGCCTTCTCTAGAAGCATCAGTCCAGACTTTCAAATCCTGATTGCCATCGATAATGGTTAACATTGGAGCCGTCGTTAATCTTAACTTTAGCTCTTCAAAAGCCTCTTCACATTCTGGAGTCCACTTGAATTTAGAATGCTTCTTTGTAAGCTTCGTTAAGTGACCAGATATCTTCGAAAAGTCTTTAACGAATTTTCGGTAATAACTAGCCAATCCGAGAAAACTACGGACTTCTGTAGGGGTACTAGGCTGTTTCCAGTTTTGAATAGCTATGACTTTACTTGGATCCACGGCAATTCCTTCTTTCGATACGACGTGGCCTAGAAATTTCACTTCATCTTGCCAGAAGATACATTTGGATAGTTTGGCTTTTAATACATTCCTTCTGAGGATTTCCAGAACCTGTTCCAAATGCTTTTCGTGTTCGGCCTTTGATTTAGAGAAGATTAGAATATCGTCAATGAAAACCAGAACAAATTTATTCAAAACCCCTCTGAACACTCTATTCATTAGATCGACGAAGTAAGCTGGAGCGTTACATAAGCCGAACGGCATTACTAACCACTCGTAGAATAAGTCGAGACCTCTGAATGATGTCATTGGAACACACTCTTCGGCAATTCGAAGCTGATGGAAACCTGTAGTTAGGTCAATCCTTGAGAATACTTGTGCGCCATTTAATCAATCCAACAAATCATCTATTCGCGGCAATGGATATTTGTTCTTTATGGTCTGCTTGTTCAAATCACGATAATCCACACATAGCCGTAGAGTACCAACAGATTTTGGGACAAACACCACTGCTGCACCCCAATCAGAGAAACTATGCCTGATCAGACCCTTTCATACTAGCTATCGTGTTTGATTGTCTAATTCCTCTTTCTCTTTCAAGGACATTCTTCGAATAGCGTGAACCACCGGCCTCGCATTCGGAATCAAAGCAATCTTGAAATCTATTTCTCTCTGCGGGGGTAAGCGAACAACTTCTTCAAACACATCTGCATAGTTCTTGATGAAAGGAATGTCTTTGATGAGGTCAGGAATATTCTCTGTGATTTCAGGGATATTTTCTATTTGGGCTGGAGAAACATTCAAAGCTGCCCAGATGTCCTTTCTATTAGCATTCTGACCTTCACAGGGGATGGTTATATAATCACCTGATTTAATCCTCGCCTTAACGAATCTGTAGGCGCATTTAACCTCAGCTTCATATTTGGTCAACCAGTCTAACCCCAAGATAAGATCAAACTCTGTAAAATTCACGACGGCCGCGATGGTAGGGAATCGATAATGAGAAAAGGAAACCGGCACTCCACAAACCCAACTGAGGTCAATGGAACCCCTAACCGGGTTCTGGACAGTCATTGGTTCCTTGAGCTTCTTCAAATTCAAATCCAGCTTCTTAGCTGCATTCTTCGCAACAAAGCTTCGCGACGCGCCGGTGTCAAACAGTACTTTAACTGGAATATCTTTGACAGTGAGCATGCCTTCTAATACATCTGGCCTTTCTGGAACAACCGATGGCTCAGAAGCTTCTGCTATTTCATTTATTTGAACCACATTGGTCTTTTTTAATAGCCAGCAATTCTTCGCAATATGACCGGCCTGGTGGCACTTATGGCATCCTCTGCCCTCATGAATCCTTTTATTAGATTTAGATACTTCCTTCTTTTGCTTCTTTAAAGATTTGCATTTTCCTTACAAATGCCCCTGCTTATGGCAGTTATTGCATATGACAGTTGTTACTGGTTCCTTCTCAGATTTAGCCCATTTTCTCTTAGCACTGGGCTTCTTACTGACCTCAGACGTTGTACTGGCCTCGGGACGATCAGTTTCAGATTCAATTTTATTACTAGAGCTGACTTCCTCATCGTCGCGCAACATGCCTTTCTTGTCGAGATCTTCGTACTGATAAGCCATATAAATCATTTCTGAAAAAGGAAGCTTCACATGCCCCCATTACTTTATTCTGGTATTTCCTTTGAATCCCATTGATAAATCTCAAATTCTTCCTCTTCGGGTTTTGAATTAGATGAGGAGAAAAGTGAGAAAGTTCGTTGAATTTCTTATGATATTCTGGGATTGTCATATCTCCTTGTATCAGATAAGAAAATTCATCGCATAATCGCTCAATCGCTTCGGGAGGAGTAAATATTTCCAGGAAAATCACTTTGAATCTGCCCCAGGTGATATCACCTTCGGGATTATCTTTAACAGCTGAATCCCACCAGAACAAAGCTTCATCTTTGAGTGCCCAGGATGCCAGTAATCTTTTCTGGTCATCCCCCAGCTTTAATGCTTCAAAGATTTTCTCAGCCGAATGAATCCAAGCCTGTGTCTTCATAATGGATTCTTCACCAGAGAACGGTACTCCACCCATATTTCGATATTTGATTAATAGGGCCTCAATATCCGGTTCTGCATTCCTTCTGTTTCTGACACTCATTTTCTAGTTCTTCTACAAACAGCAGATCAAGTGTCAGGTCAACAGAAAAGATATTTCAAAATATAGAGACAAATACTTGAATGTAAATGTGTCTATTTAGGTGTTATTTCATTCTGCTACTCATACTAGGATATTACTGATCATATCTGTATAGAGTTACCCGTCCTAGAACACTACTGGTTCTATTTCTTACGAGTTCATTATTATGTTATATTCCAGAACTAAGCTTAACCAAGGCTCTGATACCACGATGTGACGACCCCATTTCCCGTACAGACGGAGACAAGGGTTATCTTTGGAATATAACACAGAAACAGATAATAGCAGAACAGAATTAAATAAATACACCAGAAAATGAAGAATAGAATATACTGGATAAAAGTAGTCATCAGAGTTACAAAGTATACAGGATCTTAATTAGTACAATAACAGTTCAACTATACATATATGTCTACAGCGGAAAACAAACATAATGTACAATAGGAGCTGAACAGCATAAAAAGAGATAAATGATAGAATCCATCTTCAGCTCCAGCTATCCAGAAAGAACCAGCTAAACTTGAATACAAGGTTGCCGATGTAGAAAAAGGGGCACCCGAGTTTGAAAGTGAAACAAACTACGAGTCAGTCATGGGACTGGTATGAGAAATCTACTCAACACACTCAAAATATGGCTAATCACAGGACCACGCCACTTTCGTGGAACGGGTTTACTCCATTGGATTGCCAGTGCTTTAAAGCAAATCTTTCTTTTAAACAACGCAATGCTTTTTATAAAAATGAAGCCATTATAAGACTCAGTTCCCATCACACAATGCAACGCAAACCGGAGGATAGAGATTTTACCTTATAATGGCCAAACATGATTGATACGAATAAAACAAAAGCATTTGATATTATTACTAGTGTTTATTTGTTTCAAAAACAATTTCAATAATAACTATCAGTCATAGACGGCATTAATGCACCATACCACTATGTCACCATATATAGGTATATAATCAAAACCGCATAGTCACGTATTTGGAAATTGGATTTCCGTCATGAACCAAGGCAAAAGATAGTCCTTACCGGATTCGAGACAATCTAGCCCATGTCTCAGGGGCCAGACTCAGGTGGGCCCTTGTATCGTCAGGGCCGGTCCACCGATGTGGATTATTATGTCTGAACACTACGTTTCTCCGCCCTATAGGGCGTAAACGAGCCAACGAATGGCTCCATCGGTCCCGGATCGACCGATATATCTGAGGCGCCTCGCAACAGCAACAACCACACAGGTGAAAAGTATATAAATGTCAGGGCTGGTAGGTCACTGACACCACCTTAGCTAGAAAGAAACGCATGCCCTCCCTGAGGTCCTTCTCCCGTTTCTGGTTCATACCGGGGTGTGAGGATCGCAAATTCACATTATACACAAAGCTTCACCACACAGGTGGTGCTTTGATCATCACCACAAGACTTTGCTTTTCTACAGAAGCCCTGATCATTTGCCACTTAGGCATGCCACACTAGCAATTCATGCCATGCAACTGATGTCCATCGATACACAACCTCTGAGCTCGTGCGTCTCAGAGAAGGGCATTAAGCAAAAGAATAAATTCTCCGCCGCCAAACAGATGTATATTTAATAGAGATCAATCAACACAGAATAAAATCCAATGTCAGACACACAGTCCATTTACTAGTCCGTTCTGGGTCTGAACGAAACCAGAGGCACTAAATACCTCGCAAACCCATCGATCACCACGTACGACTGGATGATCACCACTCATTAGCCATATTTCGGGATGCCTCCCAATCAGGACCTCGATTACCATCCAAACGAGGTGAAGATCTCCGGTCTTCGACCATCGTCTTCATCTTCGACTTTCAATCATCGGTCAATTATTTGAAATGAGAATTAACTCGGCCTTTTCAAATAATTCACGTATTTTTAGAATTTCAAATCAACTTATTTCAATGGTTAAATCAATCGACAACACCAATTTGTTCTTTAATGTACATTTCACACCAAACACATTCAACCATCAAAAGCCACATAAATCGAGCAAATTTAGTTTATTTCCATTCCATATCGTTTATGATATTTTATAACAATTTATCGCTATTTTTATTTATTTTAGAATAGCCAATTTAGTCAAAACGACGCTTCGGGCCATAACGCGACCGTGGCGCTGTTCTTCTTCAGATTTGATTTACACATATCTGAAAATCTAATAGTTGGAACTTCACCAAATTTACTTCATTAGAAAGATCTTTTCAAAACGAACCCAACGGTCCCAGTTTCGGGAAAATCCGATGGTCGGATCTCCCGGTACAATCGTTTGAAGTTTCGATTTCAAAATACGAACTGCAACGTCGTTATTCGATTAAATATAATTATATATATATATATAATCGATTCTAGCGCTATTTTTCTTCAGATTTGAATTAAACATTCCAGACAATCCAACTGTTGGATTTTTACAAAGTTGGTGTCGTTGTATCTTTCCAAGGCGAACCCAACGGTTGCGGTTTCGGGAAAATCCAATGGTCGGATTTCCCGCACTAGTTGTTTGAAATCACGGTTTCAAAACACGAACTGCACGGCCACGTTTCGTTTTAATTTTATTTATATTTATATATTTATATAAATATAGTTCATTCAACAATTTCAATATCGTTTTCACTTAAAATATTTCACTAACGCCTTTAAATTTTTGAAAATTTCGCCATAACCTCCTTTGTACGGGAGGGGCTGGGAAAATTCCCAAATAGCCACACAGGCGTCTCATGTCAAAAAGAAAAAGAAAAAGCCAAGCGGCTAGCCAACAGGCTCAAAAAATCATCACCTAAACAAAACAGTAAATGTGTACCTATTTGTCGGGCACCTATTTGATTCCATGTGGTTTAAAAACACCATTCATTCTAATGTTGCATGCATAGGCAAAAATCATATCATTAGCTAATTAATGAATATTTCAACTCATGCATATTTATTTATTCAAGTGGCTATTTTTAACACTTCACATTTCAAAGATGATAATTTTTGCGAACTAAAACACATTTCAACACATGACTATTTTCTTTAGTTCCTATGCATGTTGAAAATGATATTTCTTCACAAATATCTATTTCAACGTCCGCATATCTTTAGCATATCACATAGATGATAAAAATGATATTTTTATCATTTAAAATATTTATTCGACAAATAGATGTTTTCAACACTTCATAGTTTCAATAAAAGTGTAATTTTTATTGTTCGATCTTTTTATTCAACACATGAACTTTTCCACTACACGCACTTCTCAACACACGAGCATTTCCACACATGGATATTTAATTTATGTTGTTCATACAAGGAAGATAGAATTTTTGTTGTTGAAACTATTTATATATAAGGCAAATATTTTACACACTTCATATATATTATAAAAATGTGATTTTTATTGTTTAGACACTTCATTCATTCACAAATGAATTTAATTTTCACACATCACTTTTCAACACATGAACATTTCCACACATGGATATAGTTTCAACATATGACTTTAATTTCAACGCATGAAAATAATTTCAACATATGAAAATTATTCTAACACATAAAGATTATTCAAAATTTCGGCAGCATAATGGCAGGGTAGTTAAAACCGGCACCGTCCCTAGTACGGCTCCTCACTCTACCTTAAAACCTCGCGGTTTTTGACAATGGGGATTCATGCATCTAATTCGCACGCAGGCGGCATGTTTTATTTTTATTTCCATAAATATTTCCAATTCATTTCAATCACCAATGGAAATTTTTCAACCATAATCTACCAATATCAACCACAAACAATCACAATCAACCATTCGCTATCAATCAATTGTCACACCAATCACAATCAATAAATATCGTCCATGGTTTGTGGACGAGGGGCGTATATATATATATATATATATACATATATATATATATATATAGCAATTCACTTCTATTACAACACATATATAATTTTTACAACGCAAATATAACTTATACATCGAACGTACAACTTATACAACGCTTATACATGAGGTGTACAACGCTTATATAACTCATACATTGACTATATAATTTATACATCGTCGTTTTCCATATCGTTTATAAATTAAAAATCTCACCTTGGGTTCCACTCCACCAAAAATAGCAGAAGGCTCAGAAAAATATGCGGTCTCTTCTAGAAAGTAGAAGACGTCCACACGAGTCCACTGTCTCTTATTTCACTGAATTTCGACAAGAAACGAAAAAGATATGATTTTACAAAGTTTGTAACGGTTTTAAACTATTAAAATCAGTTTTAAATTAAACAGTCGTTACCTTTCTGAAATCTTCAAAACTAGGTTTGAAGTTTTTGTGCAATCCGTGAATCGATAGCTCGATCGGGCTACGCAGTGTCGAAGGGGAAGGAGAGGCGCACTTGCGCCAAGAGGCGGGGCCAGTTCGGTGGTCCCAGGCGGCGGCGGCGGTTTGAACGGCCGAGCCTGAGATCTCCCCCAGTACTGAACGAAAAAATCCAAACTCTATATGGATTTGAAGATCTCGACAAGATCTTCAAAAAGTTCAACTGTGGTACGAGCTAATTCGGCGTGGATTGATCGAAAAATGAGGGGGAAGGTCTGAACTTGTTTCCGCCTTCGACGTCGGGGACAGAGAAAGAATATTTTCTTTTTCTTTTTTTATAAAAATTCTGATTGGTCGGGGAAGTTTTAAAGGGTTTTCTGATACGACCACCAATCTAAACCCAACGACTGTCGTCCCTAGCGTTTTACCCCTATTCCGAACACAATGGGATATGGTTCGTAGGCCCATTCGACTATTTCAGTCGGTTTTCCTTTAAATTAAAATATATAACATTCAATATTCGATCTGAACGTGCATTTCAATTTGCCAGGGCCACAAAATTATTCGAAAAATTCCAGAAAAATAAATCTGGCTATGTTTTGACGATACGGTCCCAACAAAACTAGTTTCGTCGAATTCTGAGACCGTTTGCAAAAAGGCCCATTTCTGGTCGATCCAATTTAACTGTAATTGACCAAAACACGTTTTCCTTTGCCGTGCTCACATACTAGCTTCAAAAATTATGAAATTTGAAACCTAACAATAACTTCACATCCCGGATCCAACAAAAGTGGTTTTGTCGAATTCCGAGGTTGTATGCAAAATGGCCAATTTCACGGCTATATAAATTCCATAGCGACCTTTCTGAAAATTCATTTGGCCATAACTTTTGGTTTCCGCTATGAAAATTTGATTTTTCAGATTCGTTAGAAAGGTATTCATTAACAGATTTAAATAATTTTGGTTTCACTAAAATCCGTTTGGTTTTGCACCCGGTACAGTCCGACAAAGTTTGAATTCAAATTTTGAAACTACAGCGCCATTTCAGTCCTTGTTTATAAGTAGAATTAATTATATTCATTTTAAATTGTCGATTCAAACTCAGTTTTCATCGCTATTATTTAAATTATTTATTTTAAATATTTAAAATCCATTATTTTAGCCAATTTAAAAATTTTAAATTGGTTCAGATTTTTTGGGTCGTTGCAGCTTATCAATGTTTCTTATTTTACAACTAAAAGAGACGACATTCAGGCTTAGCAGTGCTAAGATTGGAAGCATGGCTTGCCTTAAGGAGTGTGGGGTCAAAGACGAAGGAAAATGTTAGAGGATGGTGGTCAATCAAAGGGGGATGTGTGTTGGTGGTGAATCTATAGAAGGAGGTGATGTGGGCCCATTAAGGTGAATGGTCAGGAGAAAAAAGTGAGTAAGTGTATGTATTTGTTACAATTGGATTCATTATGTTCTTGCTATAATATTTTGTTTGTTGGTTTATTGTTGAGTTAAATTTCTAGAATTCTTTTTATTAGTACGGATTTATATTAATATGTGTGTGTATCAAATGTATACGAATATGTAATTGTTAATATGTATAATTGTATACATGATTATATATCATACTTTATTG
Source organism: Allium sativum (assembly GCA_030737875.1). NCBI lineage: Eukaryota > Viridiplantae > Streptophyta > Magnoliopsida > Asparagales > Amaryllidaceae > Allium > Allium sativum. The sequence goes on along the minus strand of CM060926.1, from coordinate 28,063,633 downwards.
ATCTTAAAAATTTATTACGATGATTTATAATTATTATAAATATAAAATATTATAATGTTTTAAATATGCATACATTTTATTGTTACTTTTATGATTTTATGAGTTTTTAAATATGCATAAAATAGTTAATAGTTCAAATATTTTTGCATCATATGAGAAGCTTACTATAAAATTACATATTTTTTTAAATTGGTTTACTATTTTTTAAAATTTATTTATTTTCATCCTATAATCAATTTTTAATTAAAACTATAATTTCAATAAAGAAAATTCTAGAAATTTTTCTTAGGCTCCAAATGCATCTGAAGTACCTTTTGAAAAAAGATAGATTTTAATAACTCATAACGAACCTACCGATTTCTGATCCTGATCATCGACACAAAACACCATATCGACTAACCAGGCATTAGAAATTAGTGGATCATTAATAGACAGAAGCTAGAGGGTGAGAAATAGAACGAAAGAAAAATTATAATAGAAGAAAATATGGAACACAAATCTCACAGTGGAACGAATAAAATATATTATATAACATAATTATTGAAATACAAATCTGGAACTATATATATACATACTATCATCAGAGTACAATACATTCAACATCACAGCAGAAATAAATAATAGCTATCTAATGCTGAAGCCTCCTACTCCAAGCTTCTCCAAGTATATTTGAAAAATCACGACTACTTGACTGCCTGTTCAAATTTGGGCACCCAATTAGAGTTTAGGGTAAAACAAAAACAAGATATATTCTGGGTCAGTCATCAGACTGGTATGAGTAAACTCCAACCATTTGATTTAACTTTCAAAGCTCCTTTCGAAAGGAATGATAACCGTAAGACTGGTCCACACATAAAAATGGATGGTTTTTACCTTATGATAAACAAAAATATTTTTGAAATCAAATCCAGTGATATTATAATAGTGTCTAAATCAAATAAATAGCAATCTAGCGGAACACTTGCATCTCACGTTCCATATATAATATAAAATCAAAAGCCGTAGGGCGCTTATTGGAGAATGGATCTCCAACTATGATAAGGTACGGGACCACATACTGATAGTGTATCTCTAGAGAGGAATACACTGAGTTCAATGGGAATATCTTGCAACCCGGCTACATATGACTCGTCACTCATTTAACTTGAGTGTATCGAGCATATTATCACCAACGGTTGTGATCAACAACCATTACTGAAAGCATACAACAGCGAATAGAATAAGAAGCAAATGGAATTTCTCCAGATCTGGTGATAATACCCCTAATGGGAATGACCCACTTATGCTACCTGCTTGATTTCTACCATTTCCCGGTTGATGAGGCTTGAGGTCAAGATTTCGTTCTAGAACATCTTGCCACCATTTACTTTGAATGTCACATCTTCAGATCCGTCAAATCACTAATTGACGTCCACAAATACACTCCGGGTGTTAAGCTGAGAGAAGTTTCCTTTTCCTCCACTAAACTCGGTATATTTGAAAAAGTCAGTGTACATGACTATCTAGAAATACTCTATCAGACATTCGTTCATATACGTTGTCCTAGGACTGGAAAAACTTAAGGCACCATTCTATTAATCCATCTTGAGTAATTTCTACCTAAGATTAACAGTACAACGCTAGCACTTTACTCTTTCTTCAATTATGTTCAACATAATTCGATTCACAACACTTTTTCCCATATGGAGTGGCTTTTAGATATTAAATCTGATCTCGGTCCGTATTGAAAATGGAGGTACAAAATAAACTAAAACTTTGATAATCGGTGGTTTAACTAATAAGGAAAACATCCATACAACCAACGATTCTATTTCCAAATGGAAATTCTGCCAATCAATCGTCAGACAACATTGGTCCCTTTCTAAATCCGTTTCTTATAAATTATCGTTTCCCAATTTTCGACTAACCGGATTCACATATTTGTTCCCAGATTTTACTCAAAACCCCTTTTCTTTCATGATTCTCTAGAAAAACATTTCCACATATTATAAACTATTTACTTTCGATATTCCAAGAAAATATTTTTTTATCATAATTGGAAAACATTTCCATATATTCATGAACTCTCTTTTTTCTATATTCAGAAATATATGTTATTACCATCTAGAAAACATTTATGTATTTCATTTCTTAACTACTCACTAACCCGTTTCATCTCATTTTCTATACTTAGAAAATATCTCTGATTCTATTTGAAAACCTGTTTTTCCCAAATCGTTTTATTTTATTAAACCGATGTTATACAAAATATCATTATTATAACTCAAACCATTAATCTTTCATTAACTAACTGTATCACTAACAAACCTTGCTACTGAACCTTAACTATTCGTCAGTCAATCAGGAAGTCTATCAAGTTGGGGTATAATTATCTCTTAGACCTTAACTGAACAACATTCTTAACTTCGAAATAGTCAATGCTCACAACTTCAAATAAACCATCTCCTACGCGACCCTCGGATTTCATTTTAACAGTCCACTTCTTTTTACAAAAAACATCGATTATAATAATAGCGTTATAATCCCTGCTTCTAAAATATTTTAAATTAAAATATATCTTTAATTCATTAATTTAAATAATAATAATTACATAATTAAATCTTGATTAAAATGGAAAGTAAGAATTACTTTCCTTAATTCGATATATTCGAATTTCAATAAATCACTCTTTTTTGAATAATCTATGGTCGATTAATATTCCGAATTCTGGAATAAATCTACCATTTCAAGTTAACTCAAATTTACCTTACAACTGTACCCATTTACAAAACGTTTGCTTTCAAACCGTTATTCATTTTCAAAATTGAATATTATTCCTTAAATAGGAATCTAGATTCGTTTTATCGGTCAACTTGATTTAAGTTGAAAATATCATTATAGATTCAAATCTCAGTTATCGATAAACCCACATCATATTCTACTTCATTTATAAATTTTGTTTATAAAAACGGTTACTGACACATTTCTCTTTATATAAAACAATTCCATTTCACTTTTTAAGCGTATTTACAAGCTAAACATTCTAAACTTCTGAAATCAACTTAATTTGATTTTTACATTTTCCTTCTCTTTTAAAAGTTCTATTTTTAAAATAATAATAAATTATTGCAAAGCATAGAGTTCGGTTTTCATATTTGTAACCATTGAAATATTTTCTTCTTAACATATTTTATTTAAATTATAGATTCATAATAAATAGAATTCAAACCTCCTTTCTGAAATAAATCATTATAATAAAATTCGAAATAGTAGAATTATAATTATAAACGCCTTGGATTTATCTCACTTTATTTTATATTCCAAGCTTGGGAATAAAACCCCTCTTTTCTTTCGAAAACAATTTTCTTATTCCAATTTCCATGGGAATACATATTTCCTTTATAATCGTTAAGTTCCAAACCCAATTACAAATATTGGTTTCAAAACCCACTTTCACTTCTCTATATAAGTTCAAACTTAAATTTATATTCCAATCTATCCAACAATAATATTTTTCTTAATTTATAAATATCGTTTATAATAAATTTCTCGTTTTATTTATTAAAACAAACACCTATTTTCAAGTCCATTAAATTTCTACTTGGAAAAAAAATTCCATTTTAAGATCTTAAATTCTTTTTCTACATTTAAAAATATTTTATGGTATTTAAATAAAAAAAATTGTAGGGCCAATGTTATTCAAACACAATGTAATCGATCACAGATTATATATCACATCATATATCACAATCAATGAAAAAACAGTAATATAAATTGTAGGGCCAATGGATTCCCCCAACCTGTTTCCCTGCATCCACAGATGTTAATCAACATCAATAATATAAATTTTACATCAATATAAAATATCATAGTATACAGAATTAATAATCAATCAATGATTTATATATAACTATATTAACCAATTTCATTAACCATTCATCCAAAAAATCATCACACAGTATTAAATTACTATATATAAATTTAAAACTCGTTTATATAAAAATATAAATGAGTCAGAGTTAGTGAGTTTACTCAAATTGGTTCGCAGTTGACTATTCTGCTTTTATAATCAAACAGATATTTGATTTTTCTATAAAATTCTAGTAGCTCTATTCTTAGCGTAAATAGTTCCATGATGTAGAATTCGTCATTACGAATCCATCGCACTTGGTCGCATCTAATTTTGATAATATATACACAAGATATAACCATTATAAACAATATGATTTTAATTTAATCACTAACCCTTAGTTATATAATTGATTTAACTTTAAATATTTTCTTTTATAATTGAAAAACTGATACCCTTTTATTTCTTCTATTATTTCTTCTATTCCCGATCAACCGCTCCTTGTTTTGAAAATGCCAGCTCTCATCCTATATTCGTTCTAAATTTTCGAACATCATCTCTCATGTTTTATGTACTCCTTTCCATACCAAGAATTTGGCAACAGCTTGATAAAATCAATCCTCATCACACGACTTGACACATAGCCGTCATTCCATTAATCACGGTTTCATTTGCACACTTCCAGATGATTGTTCAAAATCCCAAGGTCTTTCTTCCCTGTGATTGAAAAATATAACACAAACAACCCCGTAGTCGTGCTCCTCTCATCCACCAAACCACATGAAATTATCACCATTCTTCCTTGTTTAAAATTATCAAACTTGCTTACAGTATTTTTTCCCCAAACTCACGCTAACTCAGCTTCACCATTTTTACACAGTCGTGGACGAGCTAACCTGTCTTCCTCTTTACTTATCTTAATATATATAATAATAAAAATTGTACGGCAAATACCATTTGAGCTTTTCCTTTCTCCACTAATCCTCTTTCTTCTGGTTTCCATACCTATACTATTTTAATTCGTCCCACAGCCATTACCGATTTGTTCAACTCTATCTCATATCCCCCTCTCCAGAAAAAAGTTTGAATACTCAACAACCCACTCCCTCTAGCTATTCAACATGGCTAAACTCTAACTCCAACTTCACTTTTATTTACATTACAAATTAATTATTTACGTCCTAAAATTTCCATCAGCCTGTCTTCCTCCATATTTAGTTCAACCGCAGGCTTAAGTACGCCACCCACCACACGTTTAACATTTTCTTCCCCAGAAAAAAACGAACAGAACCCTTTCAACAAAATTTCAAACCACCACTGTCTCTTCCATGGGCCGTCGGACCTATGGCATTGCCATTGTGGTCGTCACCTACTCCTAGCGCTCCATCACTTAAAGTCTTCCAACGTGCCCCCTCATCGCTTGAACCAGCGTGCTCCCTCGGCCGATTTGTGATTAGATTCCGGCCACCACCTGAGTTTGAGTTCTTATATAATCCGCCACGTCGACGAGCTTCCCATCCTCTTCCAATTTACTTCAGACCGAAGGCCGTATCTCCTCCTCTAATGATCAATAATTGCAACCATAGGCTCCACTGTAAATGGTTGAACAATAGTAGAGACATGCACACCCCTCCCAAAGAGCAAAGATCTTCATAGTTTAAACACACTCCAATTTGTTTTGAAATTTTTAACAATTTTCTTGATTGGATCTTGAATTTTAACGATCACATTTATATTAAGGGTGGCTGCTTCTTTAGCTGCTAACCACAAAATGAAACTGATGTCGGAAATTAGTTTTTGACTGGTTAATATATATGGGTGAGGCTATAGTATTATATTAATTTTATGACTATGTGTCTATCGCAGTTCTATTTGTCATTTATAAATTTGTATGCTCACGTACCAAATCCGTTCGTGATGAAAAGATATACCCAACTATAATTTGACATTCTGGTCCTAATGTGTTTCATTGAAATTCGAGTATGTTCGGAATAATCGCTAAATTTTGAATATTAAACTCCTCAATTGATTTACATTTATTTTCTACATGACCACAAAATAATTCCAAATGGTCCAAAAGTTGAAATCTCACAATAATAAAACATTACACACCCAATGAAACTAATTTCGTCGAAAATGTAGGTTGTTTGCAAAAAAGGCTATTTTTTAGGCTTAAATAAATCGACTAAATGTAAATAAATTCAAAAACAGTTTAGTTAAATAATAATAAATTATTATTATTGTATGTATCTAAATAGAATATCATATAGCTCCAAAATAAACATAACTGGATTTTAAACTCGATATTTAAAATTAATCGATGTTCGTATTATTTAAAAATCTGTTCATTTGTATAATAAATCGTTATACTTTATAAACAATTCCATGGAGACTATTTGAAAATTTAATTTGGAGATAACTTACAATCTACAAGACGAAATCTCGATTTTTCACTTTCACTAGAAAAATATAATCAAATAGATTCAAACATCTATTGTTTCAAAAAAATCCAACTTATATTGGATTCTGTATATTCAATTGAAGTTCAAACGTTAAATTACGAACTACCGCGACCTAACAAGCTCGTTTTAAACTATATTATAAATTATACATTCTAACGTCGTTTAATTAAATAAATTCCTTATAAAAATCGATTTATATTTCAAATATAATATTTAAAACAAATTTAAATATTCAGAATTAAATGGCTAAAAATTCGGGTCGTTACATAACTTTATTTAATAATTTTAAAATAAATCTTTTGGCCTATAATCAATTGTTTAATTATAATATAATTTCAGTTCAAAAATGTAACATAATGTAAAATAACCCTAAAATAGACATAAGATAATTAAATTTAAAATAAATTAATGGACTGAAAAATAGAATTTTGAATGATTGGGAATTGGGCCATTAAAGTATTAATATTGCGTTCGTGGCGAGATTCTAATACGTTTTTATATTTATTTACTGAAAGCGGAGTCTGTACGAAAAAGATATTAATAAAACAAGTTATGCGTAAATATTAACACATGATTTGAAATTCAAATAGATTAAATATAATTTCAGAATATATTAAATTATAGATTAGCATGAAAGAATATTCCAAGAGAATTTGAATTTATGTGTGTATATTCTTCTAACAACCCGGAAAATCTGAGCCAATTAAAAAATTTTAATTTGGCTATTTTAGTGGATTTTAGATATTTAAAATAAATTATTTTAAATAATAGTGACGTAAAGTATGTTTGAATCATTGTTTGAAAAGAAATATAGTTATGATTATAATTAAACAAGGCCTGAAATGGCGCAGCAGTATCAAAATTCGAATTCAAACTTTGACTGACTGTACCGGGTGCAAAATAAAACAGATTTTAGTGAAACCAAAAATATTTAAATTTGTTAGTGAATATCTTTCTAATGAATCTGAAAATCGAAGTTCCATTGCGGGAATCAAAAGTTATGGCCAAATGAATTTTCAAAAAGGTCGCTATAAAGTTTATATAGCCCATGAAAATAACCATTTTGCAAAGTACCTCAGAATTCGATGAAACCACTTTTGTTGGATCCGAGATGTCAAATTATTGCTAGGTTTCAAATTTCATAATTTTTGAAGTTAATATGTGAGCGTGGCAAAGGAAAATGTGTTTGGTCGATTTCTGTTAAATTGGATCGACCAGAAAAGGGCCATTTTCAAACGGTCTCAAAATTCGACGAAACTAGTTTTGTTGGGACCGTATCGTCCAAACATAGCTAGATTTATATTTCTGAATTTTTGGGATCAGTATGTGGCCCTGAAAAATTGAAATGTACGTTCAAATCAAATATTGAATGTTTTATATTTTGATTTGAAGAGAAACTGACTGAAACAGTCGAATGGGCCTATGAAACATATTCCATTGTGTTCGGGATGGGGGTATTTAGCTAGGAGCGACAGTCGTTGGGTTTGGATTGGAGTCCGTGTGTGGAAGGAGGTATTTTTGAAATTATAAAACCACGGGCCAATCAGAAAATTATAAAAAAATAAAAAAAAGGAAAAACCCGCTTCTCTCTTCCGATACAGCTGCGATCGACGACGGAGGAAGTTCAAAACTTCCTGGCCATTTTCCGGCGAAACTGCTCACCCTTTCACCCCGACCCAGTTGAACTTTTTGAAGAACTCTCTCTACTCTTCAAATCCATAGTTGTTGCACCCTCCTCGTCACGTAAATCGAGAGAACCGTCGCCTCAAAGTTCGGACCTTCAAGCCGCCGCCGCTCCCTCCATGTGGCGTCGAACTCCACCGCACCACCAACACCTGGTGCGCCTCTCCTCCCTCTTCCTTGTGGTGAAGACCAATCGATGAATCGCTGCACGGATTTGCATGAAAATCAAAACCTAGTTTTGAACGAATAGCTGAGGTAACGGTTTATTTTATTTTAAACTGTTCTATAGCACTTTAAAGCGCTACGATTTTTGATTTCATAATAAAAATCATATCTTTTTCGATTGTGGTCGAAATTCAGTGAAACAAGAGACAGTGGACTCGTGTGGATGTCTTCTACATTCTAGAAGAGACTGGATATTTTTCTGAGCCTCCTACAATTTTTGGTGGAGTGGAACCCAATGTGAGATTTCTGAATTATAAACGATATGGAAATAACGATGTATAAATTATATATTCAAAGTATGAGTTATATAAGCATTGTACACCACATGTATAAGTTGTATGTTCGATGTATAAGTTATATATGCTAGGGCTGTAAACGGATGCAGTCGGATACGGATAGTGCCGTATCCGAATCCGTATCCGAAAATGAAAATCCGTATCCGATATCCGCGAATACCAGTTAAAAATATCCGTATCCGTATCCGCGGATATCTGCGAATACGGATATCCGAAAATATCTGTATCCGAAACTTAAAACTGTACATTGGATGTGTATATCCGAAAATATCCGAAAACATCCGAAAAAATATCCGAAAATAAAACAGTAAAAGTTTACAAATACATCACTCACATACAAATTTGGCTCATAAAATATTTTTTTTGAAAATATTAATACATCTAATTAAAAATTACAAGCAGGACATCAATCAAATAATTTTCTTACAACAAATATTTTAAGACACAAAGTGTTCAAAATATGAAATACACAACCCTAAGACTAAAATAAAACAAAATGTAAATCATATAAGCACATACACAATTATGTTTTAATTATAACCATACCACAAAATAAAATGAGTACATGATTTAAAATGTTGCATAATACAAAATACAACTTTCCCTTATAATTAAATAGTTGAGTTTAGCTTAGCTATTTTAACGAAATTTATATATTAATTTATCTTAAATATAAATTAAAAATTATATAATATATATACTACATACACGTATCAGAAAATCGGACGGATATTTTTCGGATACGGATACCACTATAACCATATCCGTATCCGAAATAATTTTTGGATATCGGATATCCGTATCCGCATCTCGGATAACGGATATTTTTCATATTTTCGGATACGGATTCGGACAGATATCGGATTTTTCGGGTACCCGTTGACAGCCCTAATATATGCGTTGTAAAAATGATATATGCGTTGAAATAAATTGAAATGAAATCGAAATATAGTTATATACGTGTATATATATATATATATATATATATATATATATATATATATATATACATACTCCCCTCATCCTGTAACGGCGGGGAATTTTCGCGACTTTGGTTATCGCCATAAACACGACGACGACTAACCAAACATCAAGAAATCCCGGTCGTTAATGGAAGAAATTAGAAGATGAGATAGAAAAGATAGAACTAATTAGAATAGAAGAAGAAAAGAAGCACTTATATCATCAGAGTAACACGAATCTCGCAGCGGAACGAATAACATATAATATATAACATAACTTTGAAATACAACAATTATGTATACAATAGCACTTATCAGAGTACAGCACTTACAACACAGCGGAAATAACTATAGCTAAATGATCTTGAAGCCTCCTGCTCCAAGCTCTCCAAGTATATCTGTAAATCCCGACTACTTGACTGCCCGTACAAATTTAGGCACCCAAGAGTTTAGGGAAAACAACAAAGTAAACTCCGGGTCAGTCATGGGACTGGTATGAGTAAAACGGTTTAAAACAGGTATATGATATCTCATAAGACCACGCCGTGAATACGGAACGGGTTTTCCCTTATGAGTATCTGAACAACTTTGACAAGCAATATCATTGTGATATTATAATAATGTCTAAGTACAAATAGGTGTCAATCTAGTAGAAACGCTTTCATCTCACGTTCTTCATACATAGTATAAAATCATAAACCGCAGGGCACTTATCGGAGAATGGATTTCAACAGACAAGGTATGGGAGCACCTTATGATCAGTGTACTCTAGAGGGTATACACTGCAGGTTCAACAAGAACGTCTTGCAACCCGGCCACACGTGACCGCGCACTCATTAGCTTGAGTGTCGCGAATATATTGCCACCACGGTTGTAGGCCAACAAACCGTCATCCGAAGATACAGAATCAAAAAGAAGTATAAATATGAATATTCCCTAGATCGGTGACAATACACCCTGCTTGGGGATGACCCAACTAGCCATGCTGCCTAGCCCAACTTTTGTTACTTCCTGGTGTGAGGCTAGAAGCTATGCTTTATCATCACATCAGATTTACTTCGAATGCCACATTGTCAGATCCATCGAGATCACTAATTTGACGTCTACAACCGTACATTATGTGTTAGCTAAGAGAAGTTTCCTTCTCCGCTTCCACTCTTGGTACGGTCGAAGAAATCAAGGTACGTGACCTTTCTGAAAATACTCTGTCGGACATCCATCTTCATTTACTTAGAATGTCACATCGTCATACCCGCCAAATCACAAATTGACTTGTCCAAAAATAACACGGGTACACAGCTAAGAGAAACGAATTCCTCCGCCACCAAACGTGAATACGTTTGACCAGATCAACTTACGCGATCCATTGGATATACTCTGTCAGATCTTCTTCCATATACGTTGTCCTGGGACTGGACAAACCGAAGGCACTATTCAGTATATCCATCTTAGTCACTGTTATCTAAGACTGATACAACAGCCCTTGCACTTTACTCTGTCTTCAATTTATCCTTGGCATATGTGCTTCGCAATGCGTATGCCAATACAGAGTGGTTCTTTGGATAATAATCCAACCGGTCTCTCCATATTAACAACGTTAAAATGGTCAAAACTTCGATAGTCTGTGAGTTAACTATCAAAGAAAAACAAGTGTGCAACCAACGATATTATTTCCAGATGGAAATTATATCGAACAAACATCATTTAACATTAATCTCTTTAACTCACTTATCTCCTGTTTCCCTATATTCAACATTTGCTATTTTCTAGATTTAGAAAATATATTTATTAACACTGGAAAACATTTCCATTTCCTTGAATTTCTACATTCACTTAACCATCCTTTCGAGTAACTATACTCGTTTAACTCCTTTCAATTTAACTCAATTGGATTACCCAACAAACTCCTTGGGATTTCTTACTAACTCCTTTGGATTTAACTTCGACTAACTCCCTTGGATTACCCAACTAACTCCTTTGGATTACCCAACTAACTCCTTTGGATTTCTCTTGACCAATTCATTTAGACTAACTCGACCACTACACTTGGTTTAACTACTAACTCCCTTGGATTGCCCAACTAACTCCTTTGGATTAACTAACTTCGAATAACTCCTTTGGATTAACTATCCGACTAACTCCTTTGGATTAACTAACTTCGAATAACTCCTTTGGATTAACTCTCCGACTAACTCCTTTGGATTAACTAACTTCGAATAACTCCTTTGGATTAACTAACTTCGAATAACTCCTTTGGATTAACTCTCCGACTAACTCCTTTGGATTAACTCTTCGATTAACTCCTTCGGATTAACTAACTTCGAATAACTCCTTTGGATTAACTAACTTCGACTAACTCCTTTGGATTAACTAACTTCGAATAACTCCTTTGGATTAACTCTCCGACTAACTCCTTTGGATTAACTCTTCGATTAACTCCTTCGGATTAACTAACTTCGAATAACTCCTTTGGATTAACTAACTTCGACTAACTCCTTTGGATTAACTAACTTCGAATAACTCCTTTGGATTAACTCTCCGACTAACTCCTTTGGATTCACTCTTCGATTAACTCCTTCGGATTAACTAACTTCGAATAACTCCTTTGGATTAACTAACTTCGACTAACTCGATTCGATTAATTTGGTTAACTTAACTTGGCAACCTAATCTCGATAACTCACTGGATAACTTAACCTCGATAACTTAATCTCGATGACCTAACTCGATCTCGATTACTTAACCTCGACAATCCCACTCGATTATCTTAACCCGATAATCCAACTCGATTATCTTAACTCGATTTACTTAACTAATCACTTTAATTAACTTAACCAATTTACTTAGTTTAAATTCTATTTATTTATCAAATAAATATCTCCTTGATTTAATCCTATTTATTTAACAAATAAATATCTCCTTTATTCTATTTATTTAATCCCTAAATAAATGTCATCTTTTAATTCTTTATTTATAAATGGTTTATAAATATTTCTCTTTCTATTTTATTTGTAAATGTTTTACAAATATTATTCTTTATATTTGTTTCACAAATATATTTCCTCTATATTTGATTTACCAAATATATTCCTTTATAATTGAATTACCAAATATATTTACTCTATATTTGTTTTACCAAATATATCTCCTTTATAATCTATTTGATTATGGTTTTACACTATTTCCTTTTTAAACCTTTATTTGTAAATGGTTTACAAATATTTCTTTATTCATTCTCTAAATAAATAATCCCTTTATTTATTTTCTAAGTCAATATCTCTTTATCTTATTCATTTAATCAAATAAATAATCCACTTAAATATATAATCTATTTGTTCTAAATAAATGACTCACTTTATAAATATTTCATTTATAAAGGGTTCCCTTCATTTATTTTATTTCCCATTAAATGTATTTTCTGTTTATGAATGTTCCATCTATAAATATTTCTATTTATAAATATTCTATTGATAAATATTCTGTTTTATAAAATCCTCTTGATTTTATAAATATCCTCTTTCAATATAACATTGAAAATTTCCTTTTATAATTACTCTATTTATTTTCTCAATAAATATTCCTCTTTATAAAATCCTATGATTTTATAAATACTTTATTTTCAAAATATTCCCTTTTATAAAATCGGTTGATTTTATAAAATTCCTTTATTTCAATATACATTGAAATATTTCTTTTTACATCCCAGGGTCTCTTATGGTGTTAACATACAAATTGACAATCATCCATATCATTTCTAACACACATAATCAATAACTGATTATATATCACATCATATATCAATATATATTAAAACGGTAAAATAAAGTGTTGAGGAATCCAGTCGGATTCTTCCAACCTGTTCCCATGCATCACAGATGTTAGACCATACCAATATAAAATATTCTAATAAACAGAATCAGCATATATATATATATATAATCTCCACTAACTGACTAGCAGTTCAATCATACAGTCAACACAAATCAATCAAACAATCTTAACAGTTCTAACAATACAATATGAGAATATGAACTGTTCAGAGTTGGTGAGTTTTACTCACATTGGACTATCATCGTTAATGACGATAATTGTCGCTTGATTCAGATAATTTATTTTGCTATAAATTGTGACGGACTCCAATCGACTCGCGGTCAGTTCCACTGTGTAGTGTCCGTCCCCACGATCCCAACGCAACTTGCGGTTCGTCAATCCGATCTTGTATGACCAAGATACAGTGTTTACAAGATTGTATATATTTTAAATAAAACTTAAACTTTAATTTAAAAGACATATGGGCTTTACCCTCCTTATCTCGGCCCACTTCCACTTCTTAATAGCCCACCCGTTCAAACCTTACTCCTTCTTCTTCGAAATGCTCCAGACAAAAACGCTCCTCCCAAATCACCATAGCCGCCCCTTCTCTCCTCCACCATCCCTTCTTTACTCCACCGAAATTCAAAACGATTTCACCAATGATCTCTATTTCGAAATCTCCACATCACTGTACCAAAAACTTCCAACTCGGTGGCCATGCTGGAGTTGCGTTCTCCAGCTACTCTGCGACGCAAGGTAGTGTCGATCGACACTTTTATTCACGGAAAAACCCCAAAAACTCAAACCAGCCTCTAATCGATCTTGTGAACTCCAAAACAACTTCGAATCGAACCAACCCTTTCTTGTTTTGATCAAATCTCGAGCCCTAACCCCTAGTACACACGCTGTGTATTTCCTGCGACATCAAAGGGTGTCGAACACCACTATACCCATATAGAAACGAAGCTAAACCCTCCACAAATCCAGAAATATTAACCTTGTGATTTGTAGATTTTTATTTGAAATGTTCTTGAATTTTGAAGCCAAGGTTTTCACGTTGAAAAGTTCTTGGGTGGCGGCTGAGTTTTATCTGAGGGGGGAACTAGGTTTAGGCAAGAAAAAGGTATTATATAGGACTTTAATTTAGTTTGTATGGATTTGTTTTCTCCCACATCTTTCGGTTTGAAACCACACAATACTGGTGGTTAAAACAAAGCAAGGTGTGGCCTTGTTTAGGACCATAGAATAGTTAGGATATTTTTATGTTTTATTTTATATTTTATTTATTTGTTTATGCACTCTAAAAATTCCTATGGTCATACGTGATACCCAAAAATCACCAAACTGGACATATAGCTACAGCTCGACATTACGGTCCCAACGAAACTGGTTTCGTCAAATTCCGACTTCGTATGCTCACGCAGTGTATTTTTAACTGTCAAAATACTGACTGTTTCTCACTCTAAAAATCCGTACGGCCACACAGTGTCTCTAAAAATCACGGAACTTGACATCTAACAACTATTTGACATTGCGGATCCAACAAAACTTGTTTCGTCGAATTCCGACTTCGTATGCTCACACAGTGTATTTTTAAAGCTCTGGATGACCCATTTAAATATATAAATATATTTAAATATAATTAAATTAAATATTAATAAATTAATATTATCGTATATATCCATATACAATGTCGTCCGGTTCCAGAATATCACCTCAGATTTTATGACTTGATTTCCAGACTCTAGATTATCCCGATATTCAGTTCGTATCGAAAAATCGATTTATAACGTATATAAAGCGTCGCAAATTATAAAGGAATTCCACAGCGACTTTTCTGAAATTTGATTTGGACATAACTCAAAATCTACCCGACGAAATCCCGATTTTTCTCTTCCACTAGAAAGATATACTCCACCAGCACCACACGTTTCTTGTTTCACAGAAATCCGATTTAAAACGAACCCTGTATACTCAGTTGAAGTTCAAATCGCCAATTTATGAACTGCAGCGCCATTTCGAGCTCGATTTTAATTATAATATAATTATACGTTCAAACTGTCGTCGATTGAATATATACGTCAATATAATTCAACTCCAAGCTGAATTAAATCTAAGGGACGACCCCGTTCACAGAATATTGTGATTTCCAATTATTTCGACATTATAATATATTTTTATATTATACACTTTAATTAAATATTCAATATTATTTAATTCAAGTCATCGATATCGCCCAATCGATATTTAATAATTAAATAAATTAATTATTCGACCGCTAACAAAACGCGCCATTACACGTCCACAGACCATGGACGATATATATTGGTTGTGATATTGTTTGGATTATTGGTTGATGTGAAAATTTGGTGAATATCATGAATGGTTGGTTTGAAATGATGGATTGTGATTGAAATCCCAATAGGATTAGTATATGAGAAAATTCGTCTGCGTACGAACTAGATATTGAAAATCCCCATTGTCAAAAGCTGCGAGGCTTTAAGGTAGAGCGAGGAGTCGTACTAGGGACGGTGCCGGTTTTAACTACCCTGCCGTTATGCTGCCGAAATTTTCTGAAATATTTCTATGTTTGATTTAAATTCATGTGTTGAATGTTGAAATAAAATTCATATGTTGAATGTTGAAATAAAATTCATGTGTTGAATGTTGAAATAAAATTCATGTGTTGAATACAAATTCATGTGTTGAACGGAGTTCGTGTATTGAATAAATTCTTTGAAAGATAAAAATAACATTTTTATCATATATATAGACTATATAAAATATTAGTGTTTTAAATAAATTGTTTTAACACCAAAAATAACAATTTTATCTTATATATAAACTAGATAAAATAATCGTGTTTTGAAATAAATTGTTTTACAATAAAAATCATATTTTTATTATATATATCAACTATAGAAAATATTCATGTGTTGAATAAAGGACTAGAACGATAAAAATCATATTTTATCGTATGTGTGAAGTCAAAAACATTCATGTGTTGAATATATAGATTAAACAATAAAATCTACATTTTATTGTGAATATGAAGTGCTAAAAATATTCATGTGTTGAACAAATATTTTTGATGATAAAAATATCATTTTAATCAAATATACGAAGTGAATACGGCTTTGAAATTGAAGAATGAATTACATACATACATACATATATATATATATATATATATATATATATAATAAATCGAATAACGAAGCTGTAGTTCGTATTTTGAAACCGTGATTTCAAACGATTAGTGCGGGAGGTCCGACCATCGGATTTTCCCGAAACCGAAACCGTTAGGTTCGCTTTGGAAATATCTTTCCAACGACACCCACTTTGTGAAGATCCAACGGTTGGATTGTCTGGAATGTTTAAATCAAATCTGAAGAAAAACAGCGCCAGAATCGATTATATATATATATATATAATTAAATTAAATCGAATAAGGAAGCTATAGTTCGTATTTTGAAATCATAACTTCAAATGATTAGTGCAGGAGATCCGACCGTCGGATTTTCCCGAAGCTGAAACTGTTGGATTCGTTCTGAAAAGATCTTTCTAATGATATATAAAGATCCAACAGTTAGATTTGCAGATATGTGTAAATCAAATCTGAAGAAAAATAGCGCCATGGCCGTGTTATGGCCTGAAGCGTCGTTTGAATGAAATG
The DNA here is from genome assembly GCA_030737875.1 of Allium sativum. Lineage (NCBI taxonomy): Eukaryota > Viridiplantae > Streptophyta > Magnoliopsida > Asparagales > Amaryllidaceae > Allium > Allium sativum. The sequence goes on along the minus strand of CM060926.1, from coordinate 28,046,688 downwards.
GCTATTTTTAAATAAATAAAAATAGCGATAAATCGTGATAAAATATTATAAATGATATGGAATGGAAATAAACTGAATTTGCTCGGTTTATGTGATATTTGATGGTTGAATGTGTTTGGCGTGAAAGTTACATTAATGAATTTAATTCTTGGTGTCGAATAATTTAACCATTAAAATAAATTGATTTGAAATTCTAAATATACGTGAATTATTTGAAAAGCCCGAGTTAAATCTCATTTCAAATAGTTGATCGGCGATAAGAAGTCGATGATGAAGACGGTGGTTGAAGACCGGAGATCTTCACCTCGGTTGGATGATAACTGATGTCTTGATTGGGAGGCATCCCGAAATATAGATGATAAGTGGTGATCATCCAGACGTACGTGGAGATCGATGGATATGCGAGGTATATGGTGCCTCCGGTTTCGTTCAGACCCAGAATGAACTTGTAAGGGGACTGTGTGTCTGACATTGGATTTTGTTCTCTGCTGATTGATATCTATTAAATATATATCTGTTTGGTGGTGGAGAATTTATTCTCTTGCTTAACGCTCTTCTCTGAGACGTACGAGCTCAGAGGTTATATATCGATAGAAATCAGTCACATGGAGTGAACTGTCTGTGTGGCACGCCTGAGTGGCAAATGATCAAGGCTTCTGTTGAAAAGCAAAGTCTTGTGGTTGATGATCAAAGCACGGCCTGTGTGGCATAGCTTTGTGTATAACGTGAATTCGCAAGCCTCACACCCCGGTATGAACCAAAAACGGGAGAGGGCCTCAGTGAGGGCATGTGTTTTGTAACACCCCACATCCGTTAAGGTCACTCACAAAGGGAATGCCTTAACTTCAATGGAGCATTATTTGTACTGGAACAGAAATATTACAAGACAAACATATATAAAACAGCGGAAAGTAAAGTGGAAGTACCTCAAATCACTTGCTAAATATAATTATTTACAATAAAAGCCCATCAACTTCCAATACCCAATTACATATTTAAAATATCTGTCTTGCTCAAAAACAAAGAAGCATAAAATAAGTTGTAGTATTCCCCGATAAAGTAAAGCAAGCCAAGCCAAGAGTAATCCAACCCGTACAAGAAAAAGCCTTGGAGCTTGGTAAGATCCGAACTAAGCGGTATTCCCACCCTGTGAACTTGGGGGAGGGAAACGGAAGAAAAAGAGGCGAAACAAAACGGGTCAGTCATAAAGACTGAGTAAGTCCTAGTGACTTTCAGCATAAAAACAGGTAAAGATAATGTGGCATGAATAAACTGAAAGTAAACATAAGCATGATGACAAGATAAGCTACAGGAAAGATAACTAAGAATAACCTCATATGATTTTTGTCATGTATAACATTGCAAGGTTCCCATTCAAGATGAACTAAGTATAGTTTCGCAAGATTTCTATCAAGCATCGCAAGATTTCTCTACTTCACCATTAAAATTATATCTATTTGCTCTGCACCACCTAACTAGTGTCCCAACTAGTAATCTATATGAAATGATAAAATCATAACGTGATCCCAATCCCCGAAATTAAGGTTGCTTTCACGTGTACATCTATTATTAATTACCTAGATCTAATCTAGGGTTTTCTATCGAGCAATTCTTAGATTCAACCAGGATTTATGCCACCTAGGTCCAACCTAGGGATTATGCTACTAATTGAACGCTTCTTATATTTAGGGTTTATGCCACCTAGGTCCAACCTAGGGATTATGCTACTAATTGAACGCTTCTTGGATTTAGGGTTTATGCCTCCTAGGTCCAACCTAGGAATTTTGCTACTAATTGAACGCTTCTTGGATTTAGGGTTTATGCCACCTAGGTCCAACCTAGGGATTATGCTACCTACGTGTATCATACGGCCCCCAATGATTGTAGATACCTATGCTGGTCCCACCATGGGGTGTATCAAGACCCATGGTGGCGGCCCCAACACAAAACTAGAAGGCAAAGGTTATACTACTGGTGTCCCCAGTGCCCTGGTTGTCTGCTCCGGAGTGTGTGCACGCCCGCACCCCGTTAGACCTGCACTGTGCACCCACCGCCGTCATTTGACCGCTTACAATCAGCCCAGTAATCGTGCCCCACCCTGCCTAGTTTTAGGGTACCGTTGATACCTGATTTTGGGTTACTACTGAAACGTGAAACACCCCACCTCCGTTAGGGTCACTCTCAAAGGGAATTCCCTAATTTTGGTGGAGGTTTATAAGTACAAGTCACAGATATACAAGACAGATACAAGAACACATATTTGTAAACAGCGGAAGAACAACAAACTTTTATTTCATAAAGTCAAATACGTGTTACAACAACATCCTTTCCAAAAACATAACATAACACTTTCATAATCTGTCTTGAGTACATTATTTAAAGAAGCATAAATAAAACATAGATAAACTGCAAAAGCCCCATAGTGGATTGTCCAAAGCCATAGTTCAAAACAGGAAAGTCCAAGCAATACATTTCTCTTCTTCAAGCTGGATGTTGAGGTTGGTCAAGCTGCTGTGTTCCCTCCCTGAGGACCTGGGGGGGGGGGGGAAACGGAAGAAAGAAGACGAAAGAAAAGTAGAGTCAGACATAAAGCCTGAGTAAGTCTAGTACTATTTTGTCTATGAATAAAGAACTGGGTATGATAAGTATAAACAAGAAGTGGGCAAGCACAATAAACTTGGTTAAGTTGTCTAGGGTCGAATACACTATCGTACCCCATGTTAATCTCTGAACCCATATAAACTAGTTTCCAATTTGCACCCCATAACCAGGGTGATGTGATCCATTCTATGATGATCGGCTCCTACTCGCATAGTTACATGTGTCTTACGGCCCCCGATGTTGTAGTTACCTATGCTGGTCCCACCATGGGGTGTATCAAGTCCCATAGTGGCAACCCGACACAACCTTAGAGTGCACAGGTATGCTACTGGTGTCCAGTGCCTTATTTTTCTGCTCCGGAGTGTGTGCACGCCCGCACTCCGTTAGAACCTACACTGCTACACCACCGCCGTCGCTTTGACCTCTTATAATCAGCCCAGTAATCGTGCCCCACCCTGCCTAGTTTCAGGGTATCCTGATACACCTTTTAGGGTTACTGCTGAAAAGGGTCCCCCCCGTTACTAGGTTTTCTATCTCTAGCCAACATGCTAAGTTGGTTAAGTGTTTCCTAACCTAACCCCCACCAGTCCGTTTAGTTTAGCATGTTCCATTTTGATTAAGTCTTTAGTTCACTTAATCCTATCAATCCTGACTCAGCCTTAATTGTCTTATTAAGGCCCTGACCTCTCACATTAGACAGGTATTGTTGTGGCTGCCTGTTGCCGGTTGGTTCCGGGCAGTCTTACGCCACAACTCAGTCTAACCTCGGGTCCTTGCTGGGCTCCATGTTTAACCTCCCACATTGGATAGGTATTGTTGTGACTACTGGACAGCCGGGCGGTTCCGGGCGGGTTTACATCACAACTCAATCCAACCTCGGGTTAAACACATCGTATGTTCTACATTTACATATCTTGTCCTTCTTCTTTATTTCTTATATGTAAATATTTGCGGCCCATTATTAAGCTAATGGCGTAAAGGTTACACCAATCACGGGCCCAACCCATACTTGAATTTGGGCCCTTCTATTTTATATTTTCATTCATTAATTAATTTTAACCCAACGTTATTTTCCCCCGTTTTACACGTCCTTTATATATATTGGGCTTAGCCTTTTTAAAGCCCAATTTAGCCATGCGAAAAGGGGAGGCTTATGGCGTATACACGAAGAGGGGAAGGTGAGCGTATGAACTTGCAATATGACGATGGGAATACAAAATAGAAACTGGTGTACTTGCATAGTAGTGACATATACTTTGGTCATAAAACATAGGTGACATGAATCAAAGCTTGTGAACTTGTAATTGAGATACCATTATTGACACATGAACCTATATTTTTATTTAGGCATAATGTCAAACATAAGCATGGCATAAATATTCCTAATCATGGTGTTTGCTTTAAACTTGCAAAAAGGGATTTTGAGTCTAACCTAGCCATGTCTCACATATGTCATCATATAATTCTTTTAAACAAGATAGACTTAATCATGGATTTCAATTATGCCAAATATCATTCATAGCCTAGCCATATTCATAAGTTTGCAAAAGCATGACTTAATACATGGATTATGGTGTCAAAATTCCAACATAGTTTCATATGAACTATAACAACCAACCTTGTTTCAATTACTTGCAAAATGATTTATGCACAAAATATACATCATGACGACATAATAACAAAGCCCCAAACTTGCATGAATTTCATTCAACTACATACATGTAGCTTCAACATAGATTACATAATTTGCGCAATATTCCAAACGCATACTTGCATAGAACTACCGCATGTAGTTCTTTATAATGAATAACATAATTTTGCACAAACATGAATTTATTATCCCAATTCAAGCATACAAATCAACACAATTGTTTATTCATACCAAAGTAATACTCTACTTACAATGGTTGCGGCGAATTCTCTAATTAAGAGATATGATTCCTTTGTTGAATTGATTGGCTTTATGTTGCTTGAATTGCTTTAGGCTTTAGAACTTTCTTTCTAATTCTCTCTCTAGTCGGCGGCTACTCTTAGTCGTTCCTCAGCAACATGGCGGCTATGTTCTTAATTTTGAATGAATAGATTAGGGTTTAGTCTAGGGTTGTTTATATAGAGGTTAGGAATTGATTAGGACCATTGATGTTGCTAGGTTAGATCATAGCCATTCATTAGATAGAGAGACCAATCAGAACCCGCCACCTAGCCCTAATGACAAAGCAGACCACAGAAATTCGACCAAACACAGACCTGGCTAGCCAGGTTTACTGGGCTCGACCTGGTCGACACCCCTGTCGACAGGGCTGTCGACAGCCCTGTCGACATGGGTAGCCCAGGTCGACAGCCCAGTCGACCTGGGTGGCCTAGGCGGGTGTTTATCCGCCCTGGCCCACTGGGCCCGATTTTTAATTATTTTATTCTGTTTGAATTTTAAATTTAATTCAAAACTTCCGAAGGCCATATCTTCTTCATACGGACTCCGTTTTTCGAAAACTCGGACTCTATTTCGCGTATTTTTCCGAGACGAACGCAATGGCGTATCCCGTTTCCCTTAGTTCTTTGATTTCAAATTAATTATACTTTAATTTGTTAATTTCACAGTTATAGAATTTTCGGGGTGTTACATTCTCCCCTACTTAAAAGGATTTCGTCCCCGAAATCTTCAAGTTAGGAGGAATGTATATCCTAACATCCAATCATCCATCTACTCATCCATCAAACACGAGCATCCATTGTCCTTAAAAGACTTCTAATGCTTCATGATCATATGCGAAGTGTGTGTGTACATGTACTTATATAATGCAAAATCAGGCGGTCTACTGATTCAGTTGACCTCCTTAATGCGGATTATGTAAGTGCCATGAATCCATTATGTATGCAAATTTTCCTATTCATGATTCTACATGAGTGCACAATCATTCAATACAAATGCAACATCCACATGACAACACATTAAAGTTCAACCATATACGAATACAAACATATATGCATATGCAATATGAAGTGATTGAGCCGATCTAAAACCTAGATTGTGTGTATATATGCAACCACGAGCAACCACTAGCAATCACTTGCAACCACTTGCAACCATCATCCATAACATGTTTCAACTACATGTTTCCATCCAAAAAGATTCTATCTAAAAGATACGGTCGAGGAAATATACCTAAAAAGATAAAAGCGCAACTTAAGGAAAGAGAAAGATCAAGGATGTACCCTCGAATAGAAAAGGGTAGGCTGTACGGATTCTAGCTTCAGTTTCCCAAGTCGCGTCTCCCTCGGCGTCGCTCCACTGAACTTTGACGAGCTTGACTTCGCGGTTGCGTAGCTTCTTCACTTCTGTTCCTAAGATGCGGGTTGGAACTTTTCTTATGGTCGCTTCGCGTTCCACTTCGGCCTCTTCGAGGATATTTGGCTCTACCACTTCAGCTGACTCATGCAGACATTTTCGGAGATGTGAAACGTGAAAAACGTTATGGACTCCAGCCAACTTCTCGGGTAACTCTAATCTATAAGCCATTTTCCCAATTTTCTCGATAATAGGGAATGGCCCTACGAATCTTGGCGCTAGCTTTCCTGTGGTTCCAAAACGAACAACGTTTCTTAGTGGTGATACCTTGAGAAAAACTCTGTCTCCAACTTCAAATTCAAGGTCGGTCCTCCTCTTGTCGGCATAGGACTTTTGTCTGTCTTGGGTCGTCTTCATCCTTCTTCGTATTAAGTCTACTTTCTCTGAAGTCTCTCGGATCATGTCTGGTCCAAGAATGAGCTTATCCGTGGACTCCCACCAACAAGTGGGCGATCGGCACGGTCTTCCATATAAAGCTTCGAAGGGCGCCATTCCGATGGTTGCTTGATAGCTGTTGTTGTAGGCAAATTCCACCAAAGGAAGGTGGTCTTCCCATGTCCCTCCGAAGTCAAGGACGCACAGTCTTAAAAGGCCTTCCAAAACTCTGTTCACTCTCTCTGTTTGGCCGTCGGTTTGGGGATGATAGGTTGTGCTCAAGCATAACTGCGTTCCTACTGCTTCTTGCAGACTCCGCCAAAACTCGCTGGTGAAGATGGGGTCTCGGTCACTAACAATGCTAGATGGTATTCCATGGAGTCGAACGATTTCCTTGAGGTAAAGTGATGCTAGGGATGAGGCAGTTCTTTTACTTTTGACAGGTAAAAAGTGGGCGCTTTTAGTAAGCCTATCCACTATTACCCAAATACTAGTGTTGCCTCTCCTAGACCTAGGCAACCCATCGATGAAGTCCATTGAGATGCTATCCCACTTCCACTGCGGGACCTCCAGAGGATGTAGTAGTCCGCCAGGCTTTTTCTGTTCCGCTTTAACCTGTTGGCACACCATACACTTAGAAACGAATTCTGCCATGTCCTTTTTCATGCTGTTCCAGAAGAAAGTCCTTTTTATATCTTTGTACATTTTATCTCCGCCTGGGTGTATCGTCATCTTGGAATGATGCGCTTCCTCGAGAATCTTCTTTACTAAATCTTTTGTCTGTGGGACGCAGAGTCTTCCGTCTCGCCTTAGCAAACCCCTATCGTCAATGGAGTATCGGTTGAGGTGACTTGAAGTCTCACCCCTAATTAGCCTATCAATTATTTCCTCAAGCTGAGGGTCTTCGCGTTGTGCTGTCCCTACTGAATCCACTAAAGTTGGGCGCACTTCGAGAGATGCTAGCAAGCCCGGTACAAAATCGGAGGAGGGCCTAAAGTCGAAGCTGGCTATAAACTCTAGGCTTTGTCTTTCAACAAACAACGGGCTTAGGGTCAATTTCTTTCGGCTCAACGCGTCTGCCACTACGTTGCCTTTGCCCGGAGTGTAGGAGATTTCGAAATCGTACGAGGCAAGAAACTCCATCCATCTTTGTTGCCTCAAGTTAAGATCCTTCTGCGAGAAAAGATATTTCAACGATTTATGGTCAGTGTAAAGTTCGAACTTCTCACCTAGGAGATAGTGTCGCCAAGACTTGAGTGCAAAGACGATGGCGGCCAACTCAAGATCATGGGTTGGGTAGTTCTTTTCGTGCACCTTCAATTGCCTCCCGCCATAAGCTACTACCCTTCCTTCTTGCATTAAGACGGCGCCTAGCCCTGTCCCACATGCATCCGTATAAACAGTGAACATCTTGCTCCCATCTGGCAGCGTCAAAACTGGGGCTGTTGTGAGAGCCCTTTTCAGTCGTTGGAAAGCAAACTCGCAATCCAAGTCCCAATTAAACACTAGATTCTTCTTGGTCAATTTCGTGAGCGGAGCTGAGATTTTCGCAAAATCCCTTATGAATTTTCGATAGAAACCCGCTAGTCCTAGAAAGCTTCGGACCTCAGTTGCATTCCTTGGTGTCTTCCAATCCTGTACCGCTACTACCTTAGCAGGGTCCACCGCTAACCCTTGTTTGGATACTATGTGCCCAAGGAACCTCACCTCTTCTCTCCAAAAGTGGCATTTGGAGAACTTGGCTTTTAGTTGATGGACTCGCAAAGTTTCCATGATTGCCCTTAGGTGCTGAGCATGTTCCTCTTCACTCTTTGAGAAGATAAGGATATCATCTACGAAGACCACTACGAATTTGTTGAGGAAATCTCTAAATACCCTACTCATCAGGTCCACGAAGTAAGCAGGTGCATTTGTCAAGCCGAAAGGCATGACAAGCCATTCAAAGAAACCGTCTGGGGTTCTGAACGCCGTTTTATCGATGCTATCTTCAGCCACCCTTAGCTGATGAAAACCGGTTGCTAAATCGAGCTGGGAGAAAACAGACGCTCCTACAAGCTGGTCAAATAAATCGTCAATTCTAGGGAGAGGGTGCCTATTCTTTTTCGTTAGCATGTTGAGCTCCCTATAGTCAACACACAGACGGAGTGAACCATCCGCCTTTGTAGCGAACACCACTGGAGCGCCCCATTCTGAAATGCTCCTCCTAATGAACCCCTTTTCTAGAAGCTCTTTAATCTGTTTACTGAGCTCTTTCCTTTCTCGTGGAGCCATATGTCTAACGGGTAACGCAACGGGCTTTACATTATCTACAAGATATACGCGGAAGTCTATTTCCCGCTTCGGAGGCAAGCCCTTCACCTCTTCGAAGACATCCGGATATTCCCGGACCACTCTAACTGATTGCAAATTTTCAACAGAGGCATCTAGCGATTCAAGATAACTAAGCATAACCGCATACGAGGGATTACAAGAAATTTCCAAAGTATTACCGAGCTGGGTTAGGAGCCTAACAACCCTTTTCTCACAATCAAGGATGGCCCCATTACTGGATAGCCAATCCATACCCAAAATCAAACCATACCCCGAAAGCCCAAAACAAAGGCACTACATTGAAATTCTACACTTAGAATAGAAATTTTCAATCCCACACAGATCATAGACAAATGAGCTGGGCCCCCAATTGGGTTCGAAACAATTAAGGGGTCCTCTACCATACTAGTTTTTAGGTGCAGAGATTCTACTAAAGCAGACGAGATAAAGGAGTGTGATGCACCAGAATCAAACAAAGTGCGAACGGGGTGATCATAAAGATAAACTACACTTTCTACAGAAGTATTTATACCTCGCTGTTGCAGAGGTGGCGCTTCTAGCACATGAACCTGTGCCCCTGGGGTGGATCCAGCCCTCTGCCCCTGTCCTCGTTTCTTTGGGCAGTCCTTAGCCCTATGGCCCGTCTCACCGCAAGAAAAGCACCCACCATTCTCCTTGGCCTTCTTTTTCCGGCAGTCCTTTAATAAGTGCCCCACTTTGCCACAGAAATTACACTTTCTCTTCTCTTTGTTGCCTTTCCCGCCCTTCTTAAAGTCTGTCTTCTTGGGCTGCAAACCCTCTTTCTTCTTTCCCTTGTCCTCTTCATTCAGCAATGCCATTTGCACCAATCTTTCATACGTGGCTCCCATGGGTATATGGGTCATGGCCAAACTGTGTAATGGCTCATTTAACCCTTTGACGAAATGGAGAGCCTTCTTGTGCGGGGTGTTGACTAGGTCAAGCCCAAACCTAGCCAGCTCATCGAACTGATTCACATATTCTCTGACTGTCTTGTCCCCTTGCTTAAGAAATAAGAATTTTTCCAACTGCAAACTTCTTTCCGCATCTGAGAGAAATTTGGTCTCAAACCTTGCCCTAAAGTCCTCCCATGTCTCCACTGGTCTCTCAGCATTAGTGACTTCCCACCAGTAGGAAGTCTCGCCCTTCAATAGCCACACCGCCAGTTGTACTTTTTGTCTATCCTCTACCTCAAAGATGATGAATAGGTCCTCCGTTTCTTTCAGCCAATTCCTAGCTGCTACGAAGGACTCAGTTCCATGGAAATCCCTTCCTCCCATAGCTTTAAAATCTTTACATATCTTAGCAAACGTGTTTCCCCGAGGAGGAGGTGGAGGAAAAGGTGCCGCTGCAGCTGGATGATTTCCTTCCGCTGGGGGAGGAGGAATGGTAGGACCTGGCTGAGTGGCCCTTGCTTCTAAGAACCGTCTAAACCAACCAGGTATTGGTACCCCTTCCGGCAAGTTAAGATCTTCGGACATGCTGAAACAAAAAGGATAGATACAAAACGAAGGATAAGAGATAGTTCCTATGGCTTTGGGGGGTGGACTTTGCCTTTTTTTAAAATAAAATAATATTTTCTTTTTTAAAAATGCTTCTTTAAATTTCCTTTTTGAAAATAAAATTTTCAAAACTTTTTGTCTTATCTGGTAAACCTATGCTCTGATACCAAGTGAAACACCCCACCTCCGTTAGGGTCACTCTCAAAGGGAATGCCCTAATTTTGGTGGAGGTTTATAAGTACAAGTCACAGATATACAAGACAGATACAAGAACACATATTTGTAAACAGCGGAAGAACAACAAACTTTTATTTCATAAAGTCAAATACGTGTTACAACAACATCCTTTCCAAAAACATAACATAACACTTTCATAATCTGTCTTGAGTACATTATTTAAAGAAGCATAAATAAAACATAGATAAACTGCAAAAGCCCCATAGTGGATTGTCCAAAGCCATAGTTCAAAACAGGAAAGTCCAAGCAATACATTTCTCTTCTTCAAGCTGGATGTTGAGGTTGGTCAAGCTGCTGTGTTCCCTCCCTGAGGACCTGGGGGGGGGGGGGGGAACGGAAGAAAGAAGACGAAAGAAAAGTAGAGTCAGACATAAAGCCTGAGTAAGTCTAGTACTATTTTGTCTATGAATAAAGAACTGGGTATGATAAGTATAAACAAGAAGTGGGCAAGCACAATAAACTTGGTTAAGTTGTCTAGGGTCGAATACACTATCGTGCCCCATGTTAATCTCTGAACCCATATAAACTAGTTTCCAATTTGCACCCCATAACCAGGGTGATGTGATCCATTCTATGATGATCGGCTCCTACTCGCATAGTTACATGTGTCTTACGGCCCCCGATGTTGTAGTTACCTATGCTGGTCCCACCATGGGGTATATCAAGTCCCATAGTGGCAACCCGACACAACCTTAGAGTGCACAGGTATGCTACTGGTGTCCAGTGCCTTATTTTTCTGCTCCGGAGTGTGTGCACGCCCGCACTCCGTTAGAACCTACACTGCTACACCACCGCCGTCGCTTTGACCTCTTACAATCAGCCCAGTAATCGTGCCCCACCCTGCCTAGTTTCAGGGTATCCTGATACACCTTTTAGGGTTACTGCTGAAAAGGGTCCCCCCCGTTACTAGGTTTTCTATCTCTAGCCAACATGCTAAGTTGGTTAAGTGTTTCCTAACCTAACCCCCACCAGTCCGTTTAGTTTAGCATGTTCCATTTTGATTAAGTCTTTAGTTCACTTAATCCTATCAATCCTGACTCAGCCTTAATTGTCTTATTAAGGCCCTGACCTCTCACATTAGACAGGTATTGTTGTGGCTGCCTGTTGCCGGTTGGTTCCGGGCAGTCTTACGCCACAACTCAGTCTAACCTCGGGTCCTTGCTGGGCTCCATGTTTAACCTCCCACATTGGATAGGTATTGTTGTGACTACTGGACAGCCGGGCGGTTCCGGGCAGGTTTACATCACAACTCAATCCAACCTCGGGTTAAACACATCGTATGTTCTACATTTACATATCTTGTCATTCTCCTTTATTTCTTATATGTAAATATTTGCGGCCCATTATTAAGCTAATGGCGTAAAGTTTACACCAATCACGGGCCCAACCCATACTTGAATTTGGGCCCTTCTATTTTATATTTTCATTCATTAATTAATTTTAACCCAACGTTATTTTCCCCCGTTTTACACGTCCGTTTATATATATTGGGCTTAGCCTTTTTAAAGCCCAATTTAGCCATGCGAAAAGGGGAGGCTTATGGCGTATACACGAAGAGGGGAAGGTGAGCGTATGAACTTGCAATATGACGATGGGAATACAAAATAGAAACTGGTGTACTTGCATAGTAGTGACATATACTTTGGTCATAAAACATAGGTGACATGAATCAAAGCATGTGAACTTGTAATTGAGATACCATTATTGACACATGAACCTATATTTTTATTTAGGCATAATGTCAAACATAAGCATGGCATAAATATTCCTAATCATGGTGTTTGCTTTAAACTTGCAAAAAGGGATTTTTGAGTCTAACCTAGCCATGTCTCACATATGTCATCATATAATTCTTTTAAACAAGATAGACTTAATCATGGATTTCAATTATGCCAAATATCATTCATAGCCTAGCCATATTCATAAGTTTGCAAAAGCATGACTTAATACATGGATTATGGTGTCAAAATTCCAACATAGTTTCATATGAACTATAACAACCAACCTTGTTTCAATTACTTGCAAAATGATTTATGCACAAAATATACATCATGACGACATAATAACAAAGCCCCAAACTTGCATGAATTTCATTCAACTACATACATGTAGCTTCAACATAGATTACATAATTTGCGCAATATTCCAAACGCATACTTGCATAGAACTACCGCATGTAGTTCTTTATAATGAATAACATAATTTTGCACAAACATGAATTTATTATCCCAATTCAAGCATACAAATCAACACAATTGTTTATTCATACCAAAGTAATACTCTACTTACAATGGTTGCGGCGAATTCTCTAATTAAGAGATATGATTCCTTTGTTGAATTGATTGGCTTTAGGTTGCTTGAATTGCTTTAGGCTTTAGAACTTTCTTTCTAATTCTCTCTCTAGTCGGCGGCTACTCTTAGTCGTTCCTCAGCAACATGGCGGCTATGTTCTTAATTTTGAATGAATAGATTAGGGTTTAGTCTAGGGTTGTTTATATAGAGGTTAGGAATTGATTAGGACCATTGATGTTGCTAGGTTAGATCATAGCCATTCATTAGATAGAGAGACCAATCAGAACCCGCCACCTAGCCCTAATGACAAAGCAGACCACATAAATTCGACCAAACACAGACCTGGCCAGCCAGGTTTACTGGGCTCGACCTGGTCGACACCCCTGTCGACAGGGCTGTCGACAGCCCTGTCGACATGGGTAGCCCAGGTCGACAGCCCAGTCGACCTGGGTGGCCTAGGCGGGTGTTTATCCGCCCTGGCCCACTGGGCCCGATTTTTAATTATTTTATTCTGTTTGAATTTTAAATTTAATTCAAAACTTCCGAAGGCCATATCTTCTTCATACGGACTCCGTTTTTCCAAAACTCGGACTCTATTTCGCGTATTTTTCCGAGATGAACGCAATGGCGTATCCTGTTTCCCTTAGTTCTTTGATTTCAAATTAATTATACTTTAATTTGTTAATTTCACAGTTATAGAATTTTCGGGGTGTTACAAAATGGGTCCCCGTTACTAGGGTTTCCTACTGGTTAAGTGTGTGGGCCTATATATATACAGATATTACCCACCTTCCCGTGATGTACTTAACCCTCTCCGTCCATTACATTAAATTGGTTAAGTGTTTCTCTTGTTTTACTTAACCCTACCACACATCATGTTATATTGGTTAAGTGTTGTTCCTTAAGTTACTTAACCCTACCGCAAGTCTTGTTATACTGGCTAAGTGTTCTCCCTTGTGTTAACTTAACCCCACCGCATGTCATGTCATATTGGTTAAGTGTATATTGACTTAGCCCACCTACTTATCATGTTGTGACGGTTAAGTGTTACCCTATGTTGTTACTTAACCTTACCACGCATCACGTTATATTGGTTAAGTGCATGTTAACTTAACCCCATTCACCAGTCATATTATAATGGTTAAGTGTTACTCTCGTGTGTTTACTTAACCCTACCACGCATCAAGTTATATCGATTGGGTGTTATCAACCTATTCAAGTTAGCCCAACCCATCCGCTAGTCACGTTATAACGGTTAAGTGTTATTAGCTTAGCCACGTTACTTAACCCACCCACTCATATCATATTGGTTTAGTGTCATTAGTCTAGTCATATTACTTAACCCACACATTGGTCTGATCAACAGTTATGTTGGTTGAGCCTGCACTTATAAGTTTTACATGTTCTTAACTCATACCGATTAGGTCCACATTTATATGACAAAATTTCATGTCATCCCACCTAACCCTCTAACCATACCCACGTCTTATTATGGTTAGTATTCCTTAATTCATTCATTATGACGAACGAATCATGACCTCTCACATTAGACCGTGCATTTTGTGGCTACTGGATTTGCCAGGCGGTTCCGGGCAGATTTACACCACAAACTGGGTCTAACATCGTGTCATAAACCGTTTTGCCTACAATTTGGCCTTCGACTTCTCACATTAGACTGACACTTTGTGGCTACTGGATTTGCCGGGCGGTTCTGGGCAGATTTACACCACAAACTGAGTCTAACCTCGTGTCAAAGGTTCATTAATGGTCGCATTCCACCCAAAACCCCAATATCAGTTCATGTGTTTAACATATAGAAATATTCATGATTCATGTTTTTACCCCAAAACGTATTCCCAAATTATTATCATAATTCACTATAAGGTTATGCCAAGTTATAGCCTCCTATTTCCAATACATACCAACTACCCAAAACCCAACTTAGGCGCGTTCATATTAAACTTTCTCCAAATCATAAATTATCATATATGTTTCTACTCCAAATTTTACATAATTAACATATGCCCAAGTTTAGGTTACATGTCAGTTTTACATATGCCCAATTCATACAAATTTACATATGTTCAAATCATGCCGTCTTACATGTATGCCAATTTTATGCTAATTTACACATATACCAAGTTTCATGTCGTTTTACGTATGTCAAGATTCATGATCTACATGTTTATAAAGCTATGCTTAATTTACATAGATCCAGTTTTATACCCAAAATTACATGTTTAACATGTTTACAACAATTTACCCATAATGGGTTCTAGCCAAATTACATATATCAAGATCCATGTCAAACTATATATGCCAATCCCCATTCTTGCAATTACTATTATAATGACAATACCCAAATATTCAATTTCATGTTAATGGTAGTAATACCCAAATATCCCATTTTTATGTTATGCCATCAATTCCACCAAACACATAAATCTAAATAGGTATTAACCCAATATTCCCCCGTATTCAATCATACGCAAATCACGTTTTAGGCCTAGGTCCGAAATTGACCAAGGTTCATCAAAAGAAAATAAATAGGGGGAGGTAGAAGTTGCAATAAGAACAAGATCAGAAAGAAAACAGCATAAATCATCATGATAGGAACAAAGATTACAACTTGATGATAACATCATTACGAATCAAGAAAACTGCTGAATAGATCATAAACTTGGCATGAGAATAAAGATAGACAAGTCTCAAAACTCAAGATTCAAGAAGAAACAGAAATAGATTGGTAAACATACTTAAATCCAATTTCACTTCATCACATGCCCATATTATATATAAATATTTTAATCTGAAAATAACTAGAACTTACAGAGCATGGAAAATGAATTACGAACTGAATTTGTTGTAAAAACATCGCGGCGTTGTTGATTTATTGTCTTGAATCATTGTAGAAGCCTTGTTCTTCGAATTAAATTGTGGATGAAAGCTTTGTCCTTATAATTAATTGGAGTTTGAATGCTTAAGCTTTAATTTGGGGCGGCGGCCATGGTTCAAGAGGAAGTTCAGCAGCATGACGGCTTTAGTATTATATTATTTGTGTGAATTTAGGGTTAGACTGAGTTGTATTTATAGAATTTTAATCTAATTTGAGCCGTCGATGAAGCTAGAGTGAATCCAGACCATCCATCTCAAGAGAAGCCAATCAGAAAGTGACATGTAAGCCCTAGTGACTCAGCCAAGCCTCAGAAATCGACCAGAACCCGACCAGGCCAGCCAGGGCCTGACCAAGCCAGTTTTCTGGCTTGGGCGCACTTGGCAGGTGCGCCAGTGCTAAAATTGTACCGGCGCACTTCCCAAGTGCGCCAGTGCAATTTTGTTCTGGCGCACTTCCCAAGTGCGCCAGTGCATTCTGACCCATTTCTGGTTTTTCTGCCCAACTTCGTTCGTCTATATCTTCTTCATACGATATCCGTTTTACGCAAACTCAAACTCTATTTCAAGCAGAATTCCGAGACGAACGCAATGGCGTAACCCATTTCCCTTGATTCTTATTTTAAAAATTAATTATACCCTGATTTCTAGTTTCAACATGTTATTAAAATTTCGGGTTGTTACACGTTTCCTTCTAGATAGGGTGGTGTCAGTGACCTACCAGCCCTGACATTTATATTATTTTCACCTGTGTGGTTATTGCTGTTGCGAGGCACCTTGGATATATCAGTGACTGTGTGGAGCCGATAGAGTCATTTGACTCATTGACGTAATGCAGTGTTCAGGCATTTGAATCCACATCAGTGGACCATAGCAACCAATTTAGAATCAATAGAAAATGAAGTTACAGAAGAATTAAATCTCCTATATCGACCCTAGTAGGAGGGGTCGACCTAGTTGTCGACCGCGGTCCTTTAGCGGGGTTGACTACCCTCTTGGGTGGGGTGGTGTTGGATGTGTGTTATTTGGGAGATTTATATAATTTGCATCAATTAGACCAAAAAAATTAAATCTAAATAATCCAACTATCTATACTTTCACTTACAACTATAAATATGACTACCTAGCCTCACTCCAAAACCTACTTTCATTTCTCTCTATGCCTCCATACCGCCTTTCTACCATTGCTAATTTCAGAGAATAAGGTTAGGGTTTTCTTCTATTCCTATAACCTTAATTCTACCCTCTCTATCCTAGATTTATATAGATTCAAGTTCAAGTTTTGGAATTTAGTTTATATGTATAAGATTATGATTCAATTAGTTCTTATATATATATATATATATATATATATATATATATATATATATATAGAGAGAGAGAGAGAGAGAGAGAGAGAGAGAGAGATTGGAGCACGATTTCGAAGGCTAGATCCAAACCTGACACTACACATATCTTGATATTCTTAATCCCCAAATCAGTGTGAATGGAAACCCTTTAAGTTCTATTCTCTATCTTTTGTAGTTTAGATTTGGAATATTATGCCTACATGGGATTTTGATTAAACGAAAATAAAATACCATGAACCTTCCAAATCTTATATCTTGTTTATCGCTTAAATGGTTAATCAAAAGTGTTATATTAAGGTGTGTGTTATTTGAATAGTAGTATTTGGACTTATGATGTTGTGAAACTCTTAGTTTTTGGTTGTGATTCACTTGACTCTTCTTCTATTATTTATATACGTTTGTGTGCAAAAAGGGTAAGATTTGTATATTGTAAATTAATAGATTTAAACATCCATTTTAAATGGATTGTTCGAATGTATTATATAAAATATATTATAATCTTAAGTTTTTGCACGCAATACATGTTAAAAAGTGAAGTAGTGTCAAAGTAAGATTTTTGCATATGTAGTTGGATTTATTGCACCTTGCCTATATTTTTATTATTTAAATAACTATTCTAGCCTAGGTTGTGAGTTTTATTCATATATGTTATTATATCACTTTTTATCACTAATTGTGAATATGCATGTTGGACCATGTTACTTGACAGGGAAATTAACATGTATACCTTAATTGTGATTGCTAGGATTGGCATTTCAAATGTGATTCGGTCGTTATTCTCATGTTCTTAATTCGTGCCTATTTGTTTATATTCATTTATATCATAATTAAATGTAATATTAATGTTTATTAAGTGCATACTAAATAGAACTAAATTAGAAAATGAATTTTGAATGTGAATTTGTATGTATATTGTGAGTTAATGAATTTGATTATAATTATCTCTACTAATAATGCAAATACTTTACAATGGTGAAGCTTTTTTGAACTTCCAATCGAACCCTTTACCTATGTCCAAAATAATGAAAAAAACTTAACGACATAGGGCCATGTTTGTTATTTCTACTACCCATGTTTTGTTGCCCACAACATCAGCAGTTATTCAACCAGTTCTCATGGCTTTAATTTTTTCCTTACTATTCTCTCGTTCGTGGTCACATGATTTCTTCACTAGTGGAAACCACTCTATTTAGTTGACCACCTCTCAAATACCACTTTTCACATCTGCTCTTCTTTCGTTCAACATATGCTATCTTCCTTTATAAACCTCGGTGGGTTCCGAACTAAAATTAATTCTTCCTCTCAACATTTGCTCTCTCATTCCACCCAACTTGATACATGTAAGCTATGTTGATTTATTTATGTCACTTTTAGATTGAGGGTTTATGGTGTCAATTTAAAGAAAAAAGTAAGCTAACATTTACGATGTTAATCAGGAAGAACCAGTAATTAGGTAAATTGCATCCTACTCTTATATGCCTAATTGCTCTTCTTATTGATTTAACCTATAATTTACTATTCCAACCTAAAATTAAACTACCTGCAAGCTATGATGATTTATTTTTGTCTCGTCCAAATTAGGGGTTTACGGTGTCATCTTGGGGAAAACATAAGCTAGGATGTACGAGATCAATTCTGGAGAAATGCGAGTTAGGTACACTACATCCTACTCATTTGCGCCTAATTTTTCTTCTATTTATTTTCACTCATTGTTTTCCTATAGAGAAAACCCTATTTGCTTCCTATTTTTCAACTCTATTTAATGCACACATAATGGCTCCAATTTGTTTTCTTAATTTCCTTTGTATAATTACAATTTACAAATTTTAGTTTTAGGCTGTTTTTATCATTTTTAATGATTTTCTTGAACTTTTGGTTCACAGATGGTGATTTGTTTGACATTGTTCATATCCTGTTACAAACTGTTAAAACGGATAATATGATCTTATATACTTATTGCGTTTTTAGATTTTGTTAACGTGGCCAAGTAAAAATAAAATATCAACTTAGTGGATACAGATTGGTTCTTTAAGCCTTCGTATGTTTTCTAAATTTATTGTTATAATTTTCTCCTTTTAGCAACAGACCAATTCTATCAGTGAATTCACAACTGATTAGACTTTAAAGTAGAATACTGAATTACTTCTTTAATACAACAAAATGCCTTTATACATATGTTCATTTCGTGATGAATTAATTGAAATAGTCTCTATATTTGCAGGAAACTATATACAATGGAAAATGAAAATCCACAATTGATAAAATCAATTATCACTGCAACTACATCAACAAAAGGATCGATTGCTCAATGATACACTTAGGATTTTAATGGTATGTTAAAATCCATTTCTACTATTGTTCTCACAAACTTATATCTGAAATTGCAATATGATGTGTCAATAACATTGCTTGATTATCAGATCTGTATAATTCACCTTTTTAAATTACATTGCTTAATTATCAGACCTACATAAGCTCGGATTTGATCAAGAATGGCATTATTTCTTTTTATG
Source organism: Allium sativum (assembly GCA_030737875.1). Taxonomy (NCBI): domain Eukaryota; kingdom Viridiplantae; phylum Streptophyta; class Magnoliopsida; order Asparagales; family Amaryllidaceae; genus Allium; species Allium sativum. The sequence continues at coordinate 28,027,253 of CM060926.1, read as the reverse complement.
GTTGACATAGTTACTATATGCTCTACCTACGACTAAGTTTATTAGCATGGTATATTTTCTCTAAATATACATTCATCGTTTTTAATTAAGATATCGCCATCATTTCAGTATTTATAGGCTGCTTTAGTAATAAATAGAACATGTGTATGAAATTATGGGTTTACTCATTGATGTATTTTTTGTATTTGTGAATAGATAATAAATTTCAAAACCATTAACTCTAATATACAATAAGTTAATAAAACTTCGATTATATTTTAAAACAACTTCAGCTTATTATTATCAGCAAAAAAGCTCTATTCTAAATGAAGAAAAAATTGGCTATTAAAAATAGAATATTTGACTTTCGATTACTCTTTTCTTAAGAAAATTGAACATCGAATCTACATATGTTTTTGTGCGAGCACAAGGATATATATGTTAATATGTGTATATGTCTGGGTGGGTATGTATGAATTTACATACATGCAAACATTGTGGTGATTTGGCTTTCAATAATATGTTTAAGATATTTCCACCTTTACCATATTGTTTATCACATTGTACTTTTGTCAGTTGAATTTTCAGCGTGTCGTTTGTTTAGTTTGCTAATTGTTTCAGTTTCCATATTTAATACGAGTATATATGCATGTCTAGTGGACTTGCATTTGATTGTCGAGCCATATTTTATAGCATAGCTATTTAAAAAGAAGACAACAAAATCAGTGATATGATCGCTTACCATATCCACACATTCAGATATAGTTAGTGCGCTTAAATTGCCTCATGAATTTATTCAATGTACATGAATAGTCAAATCCTACTTATAACAAACAATAATGTTTTATGTACCAATTTTAGTTTAAACCGATTATTTTGCCAACAACTATGTTTGTGAGCTTTTGTCAAGTTAATTTATTGATGCTTTCTCTACGTATTTTGATATTATATTAATACTCCGTGTATGTACATTTATTGTGTAGTTAAACATTTAAATAAATGATAATCATGTGAAGGTGATTACGTTTCTTTTTCTACATTAATAGGTTTTGTGTTGTCCCTACCATGATCAATGCTTTGAATTTCAGAGCTTTCACTTAATGGCATAATCTACATTGATTATGCTGTTTGCATATAATGGAGAGTGCTTATAACTTATTTTATATAGTGGGTACGTGTGTGTGTGTGTGTGTGTGTGTATATATATACATGTGTGTGTGTTTGTATGTGTGTGTGTGTGTATATGTATGTATATGTATATAATTACCTTTTGAAAGAAGCTCTTTGTCCTTAATATTATATTTATCATTTCAATGTTGTTTAGTTTTTTCCTTCTTTGTGCTACCAACCGTTCATATTTCAAGGCCTTACCCTTCAACTTTTGCTACCTACAAACAAAATTCTCAAAAGAAGATATTAACCCGAAAAGCAAAATTCATATATAAATTTGTATGTAGGTAGCAGGTGCTAACATGCCAAATGGGTTATTAGGAAAAAGATTTAAATATAAATATTTAAGAATCTTCCATCATATAATAACTCAGTGCACATTCAATTCCATCATCTGATAACTCCATACATCATGAAAATATCCTTATTGCTTGTGATGTACACATACAAACTTCATACTTGTAACTATTAATAAATTTAAAATAAAAGTGTTTACAAATTGTAATTTTAATGCCCTTTCATTAACCTACGTGACTAAATTTCAACTGAACAAACGCCTCTTATCAAAAATATAATTTAGTAAATATATCATCTTAATAGTTTCTAAACTGAGATATGGAGCAGGTCATCCTGACTGAGAACTACAATGTTGCTAGTCATGATCTGTGGCTAGTCATGATCTTTGGCTAGTCAGAACATTATGGAAAGAAAAAAAAAGGATCTAGAACATAAATTTTAATCAACATCATCACTGATTCATATATCTTTTATTTCCCTTCCTTTTTCGCTCCTGCTGCATATCAAAAACATATATGAAAAAAATTCAAGGTATTTCCCTATATATAAATAAAATTTCCCGATGCAACCATCTAAATATCCTATGATGAAAGCTGCATCAAATAAATAAATAAAATAGAAGAATGGTAGTATTGCGCTTAGGTTTATTTAACAATCTGATAAGTTAGAACATAGCCAAAAATATCATGACATCCATGCCAGTCGCCCTTCTCTATAGACTCCCAATAGCCACCCATGTAGCTGTATGCGCTGTAGTGCTGCCTTTAGCAAACCGTCATGGCTTCCAACCCTGTTCTTGCATTTTTCTTGCCTACATCATCATCAATAGTGTTATGCTCATGTATCGAAACTCGTTTATTTGGGTTGTTGGAGCAAAGAAGATCTAGTGGCCCAAATGAATGGGTGTATTTTAGCACACATATTTAGGGAATAATGAAAACCAACCACCATGTCATACAACTTCTAAATGCCAGGTTATAATACATATTTTCTTTTTCCCTTTTATTTACTTTCCAATATGTGTGCTTACTATGGTTCATATTTGGGTGTTTTTGTTGCAATAATTCCATGAGTACACTGTAATTTACTCTTCATTTTTTCGTCTAACTTTATTCAACATTATGCATTTAACTGCTTTCAATTCTATTTTAGGAATAATTACCTATTGTGAATACTACTGAAGTCATGCCTACCATATTTTCCCAAATGAATCAAGAACTATACAACATCCACCAAATACATCAAAATACGGAATATGTCATTTAACAAATTATATAGAACTTATCCTATACATAGTATAATCTGGGATGATTCCTTTGGACTATATAGTAATATATAACTTCATCTCATCTTAGTACTCGATAATCAGTAACTTTTATAACTTCATTTAGCAAACAAATGACCATTTTTTATCTCCATGATTGGGTATTTTGATATAGGTATTATTTACAGATTTCATGAAATTATTTATGAACATACATAAGCATTGATGATACTTGCGCAATAACCATGGTTTATATTTGGGAAAGTACATAACAATAACTATTAATTGTCTATATCGGTAAATTTGATTTTTGATTGCATTATTACACGAAGTCAACTACAAAATTGTTATCCATAAAAAAATTAATTAGCCAAATAAATAGCAGTATAAAAAATTAAGAGGATCCAGTGACCTAAACTCATTTATTTGGTTTGTTGGGGAAAATAAAATCACACGACTAATCTTTGAGTTAACACACATTTACTGTGGAATTTTATAACATTTTTCACTAGTTTTCAGCACATACAGCACTATGTTCCGTCCTCACACTACAAAATTGTCAATGACCCTACATATTTTTATCAATAATAAACAGGATTAACTAGTGTTTGTTGTTTCAGCTGTCATCGAGTTACAAAAATATCCTTTAAAATTTACATATGTTATGCTCTCTCCAAATCACACGGATACATGCATATATGCGCACGTCATACTTGTTGTGAAGCAAGACTTGCAAAGATATCCATATTAAAAGTGAACAAAAGCACTAAAAAGAAGCTAAAGTAAAAGCTTACAAAAATAGATATAAACGACCAAATTCACAGACGCTATCTATGTTCCAGTCCCATTTTTTATGCATTAGCTATTTCATACTCCTCATTTTCCAAGCATCTCTGGTCAGGTCTTAGACTTGAATCCGTGGGTGGAAGTTTTTCCTGCTCTCAATAAAAGCATTATTCGCCTTACCAAAAAAGAAAACTGAAAAAATTTACGCATGACATGAATGCGTCTTGGTATGCAGAATGACCAAATTGCCAATATGAAAGAACAGTCAGTTGATTAAAGGGCATTATGGTCTTTTAGTTTATAATTAAACTAATCTTTTACCCTGGAGTAAGTTAATTAAGTATGATGACAAAGCGTGTCAAGTTATACCGAGTTGGATATTGAGAAGGCTCGCTATGTTTCCATAATAATTTAGGCTCGGAGTTATCTCCTTTTGTATAATGCATGCCCTCATCCCATTTCCCGAAGAGGGTAGTAGTTGTTTTCCCATTTTTATCATGAACACCTCCATGAACCTAAACATTACAAATTTTTATGATACTTAGACTCCGCTTCCTGAAGTAGATGGCATCTTAACTGCTACAATTTAACTAATAATGATTAATGAGTGCATATTAGTAGATAAACAATTCAAATGAATTATGTTTCCATTAAGTTTTAGCACACTAAATATTTTTACATTTATCGGTAAAATGCAATACTATGGTTGTTAGACCAAAAAATGGCACTACCACCCAACTGGCTGGATTTGGCAGAGAATAATGAAGAAATACAAACTAAAAACAAGATAAAACAAGAAAACAACACAAGATTTATAGTGGTTCGATGTTAATGAGCCTGCGTCCACTTTATAATTCTTTACTTAAGTGGAGAATTACAAATACAAGACTTTGAATCATCAAACACTCGACTACAACCAATTTCTTCACTCAAATATTGATTTCCACTCTCACTATTCTGAAGTAGGGTCGAATGATAATGGTGGCTGATTACAAGGTGTTCGAGTTTTCAAAGTATCCAAAGATCCTTCTTTCTAATGTGAGTCGGGTATATATAGGAAACAGTCCTGGGTTCCAAGGCGGGAACGGTTACGTGTACATGGGATCATCTCCAACGTTGTAGTTGTTTAGTAGATCGGTTCTATAGGGATTATGGAGCCCCAATTCATGGCCAGTGGCGTTCGACCTAGTAAAATAAGAGACAATGTACAGTTATATATCATGCCTTATGTATGCACTTGGGTCAGGTCGAGTTTATTTGACCCGATGGGTTCCGACCTGGTATCTTCTATTTCTTTTGATTCGCTAATATGTTATTCCGTTCGACCCGAACGTGCTTTATACCATTCGACTCAGAGACTACCTATGTAGTTCGACCCAAAGCCTTATGCTACCGAATGACCATGATTCTTGCTCTTTAGTATGCTCGATCATGGATATCTGGACTTTGTATGGCCTAGTGACAAAGTAGACCAACAACGATTATGCCCCTCGAAGTATGCATCATCGAAGGTGGGGCATGCTTTTAAGTCATCAACCTATCTGTTCTTGAATAAGAAATAATCAATGGTCATGTCTCTTGATTCTTGTGCATCACACATATAAATAGGAGATCATATCCATGCTTGTCTTTGACATGTATAGTCATTCAGGATCTTTCAACTAGAGTACGGGAAGACTTACAGGTAACTCTTTTAACTTTTGCTAAATCAAAAAGTTAAAATCATTTGTTTTGATAGCGTCATTTATAGGTCGTAAAAGGGAAGTTGCAATCACTCTCCCCTTTATCCAATTCGTCATCCTCCGCCTTCTTTTGTTTTGTAATCCTTATCGGGTCGAACAGCTTGCACCCGCACTGGGTCGAATACATTCGACCCACTGCCCTTTCGATCCGCAGAATTTCAAGCCTCTTCTTTTTCATCCAGAAGAAAAGGTCAAAACGTCACTTCAATGGAAATATGAGTGATCTCGTTTGGATTATATTAGCTGATCCACTTCTCTTTAACCTCCATTCTATCTCCACTCATTCATTTCAAAACAAGTTAGGTTTTCAAAACCCTAGATTTTCAATTTCCCTCGAGATTCAATCGATTCTTAAGATTAATCACATAGGTAGTTGTTGAATCATTACATTCTCGTTTTAATTTAGATCATCACGTGAATTTAACCTTTAAATCCATTCAACTTCTCCACCTTATCATCGGGGCGTCTATATTCTTGGGTCTGATGTCATAGTTGGTGACGATGTCAGTACCTCCGATCCTTCGGTGATGTCAGAGGTTAGGTGAACGGTTCCTCTCTCCGCTCTAAAGCTTTGGCGAGTCCGAGGTGAAAAAGGAATCATGGAAAAAATTGAAAATATAAAGGAGGATGAAGCGTAATATGAGTCGAATGGAATGGGCTACTAAGTTCATGAGACCTAAATGTTGTATATAACGGTGTTGTATACACAATTATATGATTTTTGTTTGATGATAACAAACAAATATATTTTATTATAAATGTGTTTGTTATTGTACTGTTTCATATATTCATTACAGACATGAATATAATATTTATATTTAAATAGAATACGACTGTATAGACATTTATATATTCATACAGTATATTATTTAAATTGAATATTATATTTCAAACATTCAAATAATACAACTATTTAAAACTCCACTATTTGTATATTCTTCACATGATATTGTACTTGTATATAAACTAAATCCGTTAAACAAATTTATTTGAATACAATAAAATAAAATAAAAAATTAATCAAATTTGTTTAATACTAACATGATTACCATTCTTTCATTTCATACACAGCTCCTCACTACAACACTCTATCACACAGTTATACAATTTTATACATACATTTATTCACAACTCTTTTACATATAGACACATTCATTTTTCACTGATTCTTCACTCAGTCTTCTGTCTTCACTTCACTGCCAGTCCAGTCTTCATACCTGTCATATATAGAAACACACTCAGAGTATATGGGACAGAAATAATATTCAAAATTCACGCAAATATAAATTTTAATTTTAAAATTTTATTTTGCCATAGTTTTTCGGTGTGTTTCTCATCATTTTTCATAACTTGATCTGATATGTATATATTTCTAGTACCCACTAATCAGTCTCAACACACTACACCAGTTTGCTAATCAGAACCAGTTGATTCTGAACAACCACAACACAGTGTAGCAATCTATTGATATATACTTGAATAGAAACACATATATATACACACACATATATATATACACATACGTGTGTATATACATATATGTATATACACATGTCAACATGGTCAGCACAATAGTGAAATGGAGCAAATGCAATACAAGCAAGCCCAAGTGTCCAGCAAAATGGAAAGGCAATAGACAAATGATCAAAATGACATAAGTATATATGGACAGGGTGCATGACTGATCAACTGGTATAAATAGATCATCACACAAAGTAGTACAAGGTATTTCAGGAAACCAAATTTCTTTCAACACATGTCTAAATGGTGCAGCCAAATTTTCAACTTCAAGTACTAAGCAGCATATATCAATATACATGAATCAAGCAAGTGCCACATCAAGTCAGATTTCTCATATGATCAAACATGGATGGTCATGGTCCAATGTAAACTGAAGCAAAGTGGATAAGCAAGGGTGCATCAACACATTATTGAAATGGTGCACAAAATGTTTTACATGAACAGTGAGCAACAAACAACAGCAACTCAAATTTTCAGGCATGAGTGACAACATGGTCAAGTGAAGGAGCAAAATGAGGTTGACACATGTGCATGTAGTTTATACAGAAATGGTGAAGCTAGAATATACAAAATATAGCTCAAGGAAATATACACAAGAAAACAACAAACTTGGTAAGATGCATACAATGATGCAAGTATAAACTGGTAAGACTGCAGCTGTGATGAAGTTCTAATGTGCACAAATACATAGTATGAATGGTTTAGCAACATGCAGCATGAACTATTCTAAGCAAAAATGTGCAACAACTTTCAGCATAAATGGTGAATGGACCAACAGGAATAATTGCATGTTCAAGACAGTGATACGAATGGTGGATAAAATCATTTTTGCTCAGTCATTTTTGGTAAATCATTTAAATTTCCTGATATGCAATTCAAGGCATGTTTGTCTTTGAAATAAAAGAAGGTTGAATTAAGGCTTCGGTATTTGAAAGTAGACAGTGATCAAAAAGGGAAAAGCTTTTAATTTGTTTCCTGAATTACACAAACTCATACAAGTCAAATTCAAACAAAGCCTAAGTTGTTCAATAAAGAAAATCTGAGTGCTTGTATACGGCAATAAGAATCACACAATTTTGGCAAGAATCCATTTCGGTTCAAATTCTTCTAGAAATACACAAGGGAATTCAGCGAATGGTACACAGGTTTAAAAGCATTCTTGTTAAAATTAGTTTCCTGAATTCCATCAGTCTGGCCTAAAGAGATCGAGTTATTCAAGGGGACTATGATGTTTAAATCAAGCAAGAAATATGGGAAATCAATTCACTCTTTCCAAGTACTCAATCACAAAATTCACGGTTTTTTAATCAAGGCATCAAATTCTTTTTCAGCCGAATTTATCAACAAAATAAATAAGAGGAAACCAACGCAAATCAGACGAAGTCATCACGTGAAATCAGAGTGTCGGTTGTAACACCCCGAATTTCAGTTAATGCTAAAATTCACTAATTGCAGAATAAATAATCTCAAATGTGAGAATTGGGGTAAACGGGCTGCGTCATTGCGTTCGTCTCGGAAAAATACGCAAAATAGAGTCCGAAATTTTGTAAATCGGAGTCAGTATGGCCCAGTTATGGCCCAATGAAGTTTGCAGAAAATTCAAAGTTCAAAACAGATTTAAAATTCAGGTTCAAATTTCGAAATTGGGGCCATTGGGCGCAGGCGGGGAAAATTCCCGCCTAGCTACCAAAGTTAACAGCCCTGTCGACTGGGCAGTCGACTTGGCTAGGACCAAGTCGACAGCCCTGTCGACTTGGGTGTCGACAGGGGGTGCTCGGCCAGTTTAACCTGGTGCACCATTTTAGGGTTTGGCTGTGTTTTGGGCTGTTCTCTAGAAGCTTCCGAGATCTGATGGTCCTAATCTAATTTAGGGTTAATCTAATGGCCTAAAACACTTGTCTAATCTACAAATACACCCTAACACTACCCTAATTCATACTAAAAATAGATTCAAGGGCCTCATGCCGTCAAATTAAAACTAGAAGGAGCCTCCACCAAAGTTGAAAGGAAGTTAGCATCTCAAATCAACTCTAAGCAAATTCTAATCCACTCTAGCAACTTAATCTTCCTCATTGGAGTGCTAATTAGTTATTTGTGAGTTCCTATGCCTTTAGCAAGCAATTGCTAAACTAATTAGGATAGGATATTAGGAGGCTATGGATGTAAATGTGGATTTGTGCAAGTTGTGGTTGTCATATGTTATAAGTTCATATGCAAATTTGTCTCTTTTTATGATATGATGTGTTATGCAAGTTCATATGCAAGTTTATATGCAAGTTCATATGCAAGTTTGTCTCTTTTTATGATATGCATAACATATGCAAGTTTGCCTTTATGATATGACATGATATGCAAGTTTATATGCAAGTTCATATGCAAGTTTGTCTCTTTTTATGATATGCATAACATATGCAAGTTTGCCTCTATGTATGACATGATATGCAAGTTCATATGCAAGTTTATATGCAAGTTCATATGCAAGTTTGTCTCTTTTTATGATATGCATAGCATATGCAAGTTTGCCTCTATGTATGACATGTTATGCAAGTTCATATGCAAGTTTATATGCAAGTTCATATGCAAGTTTGGGTTAATGATTTGTGCTAGTTGGGTTTAATGTTATGATGCAAGTTGACACCTTTTAAACCCATGTAAATGCCAACGTTGTGCTAAGATTGAACCCATTACATTTATAGTGAATCTTCCCATTTATATGACATGTCATGAGAACGAATTACGTGGGAAACGATGGGGTTAATATGCATGTTAATAGAAATGTGTAAAGTTGGTATGCTTAAGCATAACATAAAATGAATGGACATAATTGGGAATTTACCTATTAAGTTAGGTCTACCCATATTATGGAGTTGGGAATTTACCTATTAAGTTAGGTCTACTCATACTATGGAATTGGGAATTTACCTATTGAGTTAGGTCTACCCATATTCTTAAAAATGTGTAACTAATTAGGGATAATTAATACAAATTATGGGGGTGATTAATTAGGTGTAATTAATCAACTAAGACACGAGGTTGGACCCTTTTATAGCGAAAGTCTGCCCGGAACCGACCGACAATCCAGCAGCTACAAATGATTGGCCCAATGTGAGAGGTCTTAGTCATAAATTAAATACGTGATTAAATTAAAGACACGAGATTAGACCCTTTTTATGACAGAAGTCTGCCCGGACCCAACCGGCATATCCAGCAGTCATAAAAGATGGTCTAATGTGAGAGGTCTTTATGAGGTCATGATCTTAATTAATTAATTAAGAAACACTTAACCATATTAGCATGTAGAGGGACATGAGGGGTTAAGTGGGTGCCTTGGGTGGCATGTGGAAATCTAGTGGTTTCCTTGGGTGGCAATAGAAAATACGATTAGAATACTTAACCAAAGTGGAACATGTAATTAAAACATGATTAAAGGGTTAAGTGGTATACACTAGAAATGACAAGCTTATGTGGGTAGCTTGTGGGGGCCCATTTCAACCAATATCCCAAACGTATCTTTGTGGGCTCGACCCAAGTCGAGGACGGGACACGCATATTGGGCTTGACTATAAGAGGCCAAAACGGGGTAGCGGTGGCAACGCGAGTCCAACGGGTTTCATATGCGTGTGTGGACCCGGGCTGGTAGGTAAGACGTTGTTGCATCGTGTAGATATAAGCCATGCACCATTTGTTGTATCGGGTTGCCACTTTGGGGAGTGATACACCCCATTGTGGGGCCAGCACGGGTATCTACGGTAGGGAGCCGATCGCTTGGGAGTAGTGGGTACACCTAGTGGAGATAGGGGCAGACGGCACCTATGTAGTCAGCTAGGGGTGCACGAAACTACTGGGTAAATTTTCTAAGTCCTTGGGACGGATCAACCTTTAAGTAGGAATGACTGGTGTGGTGCAGTGTAGTAATTATCCTTGGGTGGGTAAATGCGTCTTTATCGTTATCTTAATTCATTCTAAGTCTGATTGGCTACGGAGTGTAGTCATTTATCCCCAGTCACACCGTACCAAGTTATATCATACCCTAATTACTTTAATGATTGTATTGTTAAAGTTATAGGACTCGCTCAGACTTATGTCTGACCCCGTTGTTTTTATTTTTTTTTCCAACCCTCAGGTTCTCAGAGTGGGCCCAGCACGAGTGGGCTTTGATCAGGCTGCTTTTATTACTCTCTTGGAGCTTGGACCCTAGATGTAGAGCCCAGCTTACCCTTTTCTTTTATGGCTATCAGTTCATGTATTGGGATTATGTATTTTTATTTATCAGGATGGATATTTTGTACTTGACCTTATTATGGTTTTGTGATGTAACCAGACATGTTTTACTTTCCGCTGCAGTGAAATGATGTTTTAAATTTTCAAGCATTACTTATATCTGTCTTGATGTAATTTTTCTGTTCTATATTCACTTAAAATACTCCACCAATGTTATGGCATTCCCATAGCGAGTGACCATAGCGGGAGTGGGGTGTTACACGTGGTATCAGAGCAAAGGTTACCGGAACAGATAAAATTTTTAGAAAACTATTTTTCTAAAAACATTTTTGGAAGAGATATTTTCAAAAACATGTCTTTAAAGAGAAAAGTTTTTGAAAGAAAAGCATAATCCCCAATAGCCATATCTTTATCCTTCGAATTCTCCGTTTTGAATCTTTCCTTTTTCGTTTCAGCATGGCTGAGGATCTTAACTTTCCGGAGGGTGTGACGATACCAGTATGGTATAGGAGATTGATGGAGGCTAGGGCCACCACTGCGGGTCCAGCAAATGTTCCTCCACCAACCGTAGCACCCGATCTTCCTCCTCCCCCTCCTCCTCGCACGGATACTTTTGCTAAGACTTGCATGGAATTTAAAGCTATGGGAGGGAAACCTTTTCAAGGATCAGAAACTTTTGTGGAGGCTAGAGATTGGCATAAGGAGGTGGAAGAGTTGATAGATATCTTTGAGATGGAAGAAGGAAAGAAAGTCAAGTTAGCTGCTTGGTTAATGAAGGGAGAGGCCTCATTCTGGTGGGAGGTCACTAATGGAGAACGCCCCGTTGACTCTTGGGCGGATTTTAGGCAAAGATTTGTGGCAAAGTTTCTCTCAAGGGCGGAGGAAAACTTGTATATGGAAAGATTCTTGACTCTAAAGCAAGGAAATCTCTCAGTGAAGGAATATGTCAACAAGTTTAATCAATTGGCAAGGTTTGGCCTAGACATGGTGAATACACCGGAGAAGAAGGCTTTGAGGTTCGTGAAAGGCTTGAATGAACCGATGCATGGGTTGGCTATAACTCATATCCCTATGGGAGCCACCTTTGAGAAGCTAGTTGACATGGCACTCATGCATGAAGAAGAGAAGGGTCCCAATGCTAATAAGGCACCCGAGAAGAAGGGATATCAAAAGAGACCTCAGCAACAACAACAAAACAAAGGTGGGAAAGGCAACGGTGGCAAGGGAAAGAAGAAGTGCTTCAATTGCGGGATACCAGGCCACATAAGCAAAGATTGTCGAAAGAAGAAGAAGACTGGCTGCTATAACTGTGGCGAAGCAGGGCATCTAGTGAAGGATTGCCCTAAGAAGGGGCAAAGGATGGGATCTACCTCAGGAGGACAGGTGCAAGCTCTTATGGCACCGGGTCAGGCTAGGGGGCAAGTACAGGCTCTCGCGGTTCCACCGATTCAGGAAAGAGGTAGAACTATTTCCGTTGAAAGTCTAGTTTTTCTATTTGATCATCCTGTCCGTACATTGTTTGATTCTGGCGCATCGCATTCGTTTATCTCATCATCATTAGTTGAGTCACTGCACTTAGAAACCAGTCTAGTAGATGATCCCTTGGTTGTTTCAAACCCAATTGGGGGCTCCACTTATTTGTCCATGATATGTTTGGGTTTGAAGATTTCTATACTTAGCATTGAGTTTAGATGTGATGCTTTTGTTTTGGGCTTACGGACTATGGGTTGATTTTGGGCATGGACTGGTTATCCAGTAATGGTGTCGTTCTTGATTGCGAAAGGAGAATTGTTACGCTCATGACCCGCTTGGGTAACACTCTCGAGATCTCTTGTAATCCCATGGATTCGGTTATGCTAAGTTATCTTGAATCGCTTGACGCTTCGGTCGAGAGTTTGCAATCTGTTAAAGTGGTCCGGGAATACTCGGATGTGTTTGAGGAGGTGAACGGCTTACCTCCGAAGCGGGAGATTGACTTCCGAATATATCTGGTGGATAATGCTAAACCTGTATCTTTACCAGTGTGCCACATGGCTCCTCGTGAGAGGAGGGAACTCCATAAGCAAGTAGGGGAGTTGCTTGAGAAGGGGTTCATAAGACGAAGTATATCAGAGTGGGGTGCTCCAGTAGATTTTGCTACGAAGGCGGATGGGTCCCTCAGACTTTGTGTAGACTATAGAGAACTCAACAAGCTCACAAAAAAGAATAGGCACCCATTGCCGAGGATTGATGATCTTTTCGATCAGTTGGTTGGCGCTTCAGTATTTTCTCAGTTGGACTTAGCCACGGGGTTTCATCAGTTGAGGGTGGCTGAGGATAGCATAGACAAGACTTCCTTTAGGACTCCGGATGGTTTCTATGAGTGGCTGGTGATGCCATTTGGGTTGACGAACGCCCCTGCATACTTTGTTGATTTGATGAGTAGGGTGTTCAGGGAGTTCCTTAATAAGTTCGTGGTGGTCTTTGTGGACGATATCTTAGTATTTTCTAAGAGTGAAGAAGAGCATGCCCTACATCTTAGGGAAGTGTTGGAGACTCTTCGAGCCCATAGCCTTAAGGCTAAATTCTCTAAATGTCACTTCTGGAGGAAGGAAGTGCGGTTCTTGGGGCACGTGGTCTCCAAGGAAGGGATAGCTGTGGATCCCGCGAAGGTAGTATCAATTCAAGATTGGAAGGTTCCGAAGAATGCTACCGAAGTAAGAAGTTTCTTAGGGTTGGCGGGTTACTATAGGAAGTTTATCAAAGACTTCGCAAAGATATCAGCCCCATTAACCCGCTTAACGAAGAAGAATCTTGTTTTCACATGGGACGTAGATTGTGATGATGCGTTCCGACGGTTAAAGAGAGCTTTAACCACTGCTCCAGTTTTAGTGTTGCCAGATGGGAGTAAGCCATTTGTTGTTTACAACGATGCTTGTGGAACAGGACTAGGCGCAGTCTTAATGCAAGAGGGAAGGGTAATAGCCTATGGTGGAAGGCAGTTGAGAGTGCATGAGAAAAATTACCCTACCCATGATTTAGAGTTGGCCGCTATTGTTTTTGCGCTTAAGATTTGGCGCCATTATCTTCTTGGTGAGAGATTCGAATTGTTCACTGACCACAAATCATTGAAGTACTTGTTTTCTCAGAAGGATTTGAATTTGAGACAGCAAAGGTGGATGGAGTTCTTAGCATCCTATGATTTCGAGATAGCGTATACCCCTGGCAAGGGTAACGTGGTGGCGAACGCCTTGAGCAGAAAAAGGTTGTCCTTGAGTCCATTGTTTGTGGAACAACGAAGCTTGGAATTTATCTCGATGTTTGATTTCAGACCTTCCATTGACTATATACCCGGTTTGCTAGCATCCTTGGAGGTCAGACCTACTCTTTTGGGGCGGATTGGAGAAGCACAGAGGGACGACCCACAGTTGGTCGAGTTGGTAGAGAAGCTCATAAGGGGGGAGTCGTCCAGCCATTTGAGTAGGTACACCCTAGACGATGGGGGGTGCTTGCGTAGAGACGGTAGACTCTGTGTACTGCAAGGCGAGGGTTTGAGGAAGGCTATTCTTGATGGTGCACACCGTTCTAGGATGACCATTCATCTCGGTGGGGACAAGATGTACCAAGACATGAAGCGGGATTTCTTCTGGGCCGGTATGAAGAAAGATGTGGCCGAGTATGTCGCTCGATGCTTGGTGTGCCAACAGGTGAAAGCGGAGCAAAAGAAACCAGGTGGGTTGCTTCACCCATTGGAAGTTCCGCAATGGAAGTGGGATAGCGTCTCGATGGATTTTATTGACGGGTTACCCAGATCGAGAAAGGGTAATACGGGAATTTGGGTTGTGGTAGACAGACTTACTAAAAGCGCCCATTTCATACCTGTGAAGAGCAAGAGGACTGCTCCATGGCTAGCTTCAGTATGTCTTCGAGAGATAGTTCGATTGCATGGGGTACCCTCTAGCATAGTGAGTGATCGAGATCCTATCTTCACTAGCGAGTTCTGGAAAAGTTTGCAAGAAGCAGTGGGGACTCAATTATGTCTGAGCACCGCATATCATCCTCAGACGGACGGCCAGACTGAGAGGGTGAATCGTGTCCTAGATGACCTTTTGAGGCTTTGTATCTTAGATTTTGGAGGTACATGGGAAGAGCATCTTCCATTGGTGGAGTTCGCATATAATAACAGCTTTCAGTCCAGTATTGGTATGGCTCCTTTCGAAGCTCTTTATGGAAGGCCTTGTCGATCACCTACATGTTGGTGGGAATCTACGGATAAGATCTTGCTTGGGCCTGATATGGTTAGGGAGACTTCTGAGAAGATTGACTTGATTCGAAGAAGGATGAAAGCAGCGCAGGATAGGCAAAAATCTTATGCGGACAAGAGGAGGACGGATCTTGAGTTTGAAGTTGGGGACATGGTCTTTGTCAAAGTATCTCCATTACGAAATGTGGTTCGCTTTGGATCTGTTGGGAAGTTAGCACCAAGGTTCGTAGGGCCGTTTCCTATTAAGGAAAGGATTGGACGGATGGCATATAGAGTGGAGTTGCCCGACAGACTTAGTGGTGTACATGATGTATTCCATGTGTCACATTTGAGGAAGTGCCTACATGAGACCGCAGAGGTGGTAGAGCCGAGCTTGCTTAGAGAAGTGGAAGTAGAGCGTGATGCGACTATTCGACGAGCTCCTACTCGCATCCTTGGGTCAGAGACTAGGAAATTGAGGAATCGAGAGGTTCAACTAGTCAAAGTACAATGGGGAGAAGATGAGGGCAACGCTACTTGGGAGACGGAAGCGAAGATGCGTTCATTGTACCCATTCCTTTTTGAGGGTATGTCTTTTAACTTCTCCTTTATCGTTTGTCTAGTACTTATCTTATCTTTAGTATGTCCTCTCGTTAGTACCTTTAACCTTGAGATAGGGTAAACCTATGGTTGAAACATGTGTTTGAGATATGTTATGGTTGATGGATGCATGTGGATGCAAGTGTTTGCTAATGGTTGCTCGTGGATGCATATACACACACTCTAGACACTAGATCGGCTCAGTCACTTCATATTGCATATTGCATATAATTGTGTACAGGTAGCTATGTTTATGGATGTATAATGACTGTGTTATCATATGGATGATGCATTTTGGTGAATGATTGTGCACTCATGTAGATATTGTATGTGTCGATAGGGTTCTCTCGCATACATAATGGATGCATGGCACTATCATGGTTTGCATATGTTCATACATTAGATAGGGAACATATACACACACTTTTTGCATATGCTCATACATCATTAGAAATTGTTGTAAGGACAATGGATGCCCGTGTTTGATGGATTGAGTAGATGGTTGTTTGGATGGTAGGATATGCATTCTCCTTAGCTTAGAGATTTCGGGGACGAAATCCTTTAAGGAGGGGAGAATGTAACACCCCGAATTTCAGTTAATGCTAAAATTCACTAATTGCAGAATAAATAATCTCAGATGTGAGAATTGGGGGAAACAGGCTGCGTCATTGCGTTCGTCTCGGAAAAATACGCAAAATAGAGTCCGAAATTTTGTAAATCGGAGTCCGTATGGCCCAGTTATGGCCCAATGAAGTTTGCAGAAAATTCAAAGTTCAAAACAGATTTAAAATTCAGGTTCAAATTTCAAAATTGGGGCCATTGGGCGCAGGCGGGGAAAATTCCCGCCTAGCTACCCAAGTCGACAGCCCTGTCGACTAGGCAGTCGACTTGGCTAGGACCAAGTCGACAGCCCTGTCGACTTGGGTGTCGACAGGGGGTGCTCGGCCAGTTTAACCTGGTGCACCATTTTAGGGTTTGGCTGTGTTTTGGGCTGTTCTCTAGAAGCTTCCGAGATCTGATGGTCCTAATCTAATTTAGGGTTAATCTAATGGCCTAAAACACTTGCCTAATCTATAAATACACCCTAACACTACCCTAATTCATACTAAAAATAGATTCAAGGGCCTCATGCCGTCAAATTAAAACTAGAAGGAGCCTCCACCAAAGTTGAAAGGAAGTTAGCATCTCAAATCAACTCTAAGCAAGTTCTAATCCACTCTAGCAACTTAATCTTCCTCATTGGAGTGCTAATTAGTTATTTGTGAGTACCTATGCCTTTAGCAAGCAATTGCTAAACTAATTAGGATAGGATATTAGGAGGCTATGGATGTAAATGTGGATTTATGCAAGTTGTGGTTGTCATATGTTATAAGTTCATATGCAAATTTGTCTCTTTTTATGATATGATGTGTTATGCAAGTTCATATGCAAGTTTATATGCAAGTTCATATGCAAGTTTGTCTCTTTTTATGATATGCATGACATATGCAAGTTTGCCTTTATGATATGACATGATATGCAAGTTTATATGCAAGTTCATATGCAAGTTCATATGCAAGTTCATATGCAAGTTTGTCTCTTTTTATGATATGCATAACATATGCAAGTTTGCCTCTATGTATGACATGATATGCAAGTTCATATGCAAGTTTATATGCAAGTTCAGCTGCAAGTTTGTCTCTTTTTATGATATGCATAGCATATGCAAGTTTGCCTCTATGTATGACATGTTATGCAAGTTCATATGCAAGTTTATATGCAAGTTCATATGCAAGTTTGGGTTAATGATTTGTGCTAGTTGGGTTTAATGTTATGATGCAAGTTGACACCTTTTAAACCCATGTAAATGACAACGTTGTGCTTAGATTGAACCCATTACATTTATAGTGAATCTTCCCATTTATATGACATGTCATGAGAATGAATTACGTGGGAAACGATGGGGTTAATATGCAAGTTAATAGAAATGTGTAAAGTTGGTATGCTTAAGCATAACATAAAATGAATGGACATAATTGGGAATTTACCTATTAAGTTAGGTCTACCCATATTATGGAGTTGGGAATTTACCTATTAAGTTAGGTCTACCCATACTATGGAATTGGGAATTTACCTATTGAGTTAGGTCTACCCATATTCTTAAAAATGTGTAATTAATTAGGGATAATTAATACAAATTATGGGGGTGATTAATTAGGTGTAATTAATCAACTAAGACACGAGGTTGGACCCTTTTGTAGCGGAAGTCTGCCCGGAACCGACCGGCAATCCAGCAGCTACAAATGATTGGCCCAATGTAAGAGGTCTTAGTCATAAATTAAATACGTGATTAAAGTAAAGACACGAGGTTAGACCCTTTTTATGACAGAAGTCTGCCCGGACCCAACCGGCATATCCAGCAGTCATAAAAGATGGTCTAATGTGAGAGGTCTTTATGAGGTCGTGATCTTAATTAATTAATTAAGAAACACTTAACCATATTAGCATGTAGAGGGACATGAGGGGTTAAGTGGGTGCCTTGGGTGGCATGTGGAAATCTAGTGGTTGCCTTGGGTGGCAATAGAAAATACGATCAGAATACTTAACCAAAGTGGAACATGTAATTAAAACATGATTAAAGGGTTAAGTGGTATACACTAGAAATGACAAGCTTAGGTGGGTAGCTTGTGGGGGCCCATTTCAACCAATATCCCAAACGTATCTTTGTGGGCTCGACCCAAGTCGAGGACGGGACACGCATATTGGGCTTGACTATAAGAGGCCAAAACGGGGTAGCGGTGGCAACGCGAGTCCAACGGGTTTCATATGCGTGTGTGGACCCGGGCTGGTAGGTAAGACGTTGTTGCATCGTGTAGATATAAGTCGTGCACCATTTGTTGTATCGGGTTGCCACTTTGGGGAGTGATACACCCCATTGTGGGGCCAGCACGGGTATCTACGGTAGGGAGCCGATCGCTTGGGAGTAGTGGGTACACCTAGTAGAGATAGGGGCAGACGGCACCTATGTAGTCAGCTAGGGTTACACGAAACTACTGGGTAAATTTTCTAAGTCCTTGGGAGGGATCAACCTTTAAGTAGGAATGGCTGGTGTGGTGCAGTGTAGTAATTATCCTTGGGTGGGTAAATGCGTCTTTATCGTTATCTTAATTCATTCTAAGTCTGATTGGCTACGGAGTGTAGTCATTTATCCCCAGTCACACCGTACCAAGTTATATCATACCCTAATTACTTTAATGATTGTATTGTTAAAGTTATAGGACTCACTCAGACTTATGTCTGACCCCATTGTTTTTATCTTTTTTTCCAACCCTCAGGTTCTCAGAGTGGGCCCAGCACGAGTGGGCTTTGATCAGACTGCTTTTATTACTCTCTTGGAGCTTGGACCCTAGATGTAGAGCCCAGCTTACCCTTTTCTTTTATGGCTATCAGTTCATGTATTGGGATTATGTATTTTTATTTATCAGGATGGATATTTTGTACTTGACCCTTATTATGGTTTTGTGATGTAACCAGACATGTTTTACTTTCCGCTGCAATGAAATGATGTTTTAAATTTTCAAGCATTACTTATATCTGTCTTGATGTAATTTTTCTGTTCTATATTCACTTAAAATACTCCACCGATGTTATGACATTCCCATAGCGAGTGACCATAGCGGGAGTGGGGTGTTACATCGGTTTAGGCTTTTAAATCCTATAAATTCACATCCATTTCATTATCGGCATGTATCGAAACCCACAATATCAATTCAAGCATTTAAAAGCAAGAAATTTCAGAAAAATTCACAGTTTCGATCGAGCTAGAGAGAAAACCGAAATTGGATGAGCATCCGAATCAATAGAGAGAGAGAGAAACTCAATGTAGTGGAACACTAACATGAATCGCAACTTTATTTAATCAAGCAGTGATCGATTTGGGGTTTGAAATCAGAAAACCCTAGAATTTCCTAATCGTAGGTCGCCATATTTTTTTTGGGGCAAAGTGATTGGGATAAAAGGAGAATGGGCCGACTTCTAATTTGGTCTTAAGGGAGTTTGTTTTTAATCTAGGTTTTTCTAGCATTTTTTAATTTTGTTTTGGATTTTCATTTTGTAATTCATTCTGAATCAATTTCTAGAGTCTGTAAAATTCTAGGGAATTCAGTCAGGGTGTTGACTGACAGTTGCTAAAGTCTGTAAAATCTAGGTTACTAGTTACGTGGTCGTAATCAGGGGAAATCCGATCTAGGGGATTAGATCAGTCTAGGGTTTTGAGCGTAGGGTTAGAATAGGAACAGGGTTTGCGAGTGTACATGGTCTTGTATGCGGGATCTGTTCTATCACCTAGTAGAAACCTTAGGAATGCAGTAGTAAGCAGGGTTTTGCCGAAGCTGGGTATCTCTTGTGTCATTTACTTTCTACATTTCTATTTCTACGATATTTTGTGATCTGTGAATATTTTAATATCTCGCGAAAATTTAATAAACCTTATTCATCCCTCCTCTAGGCTTAATCTAGATCCAACATTAAGAGTTGAAATATTCGTTGGCAGCACCAGATCGGGTCGAGTTGTTTCGACGCGGGACCAATTTGACCCGATGTCCCAATTCAACCCGAAGCCTTCAACTCATGAGTTTTGATCCGACTCGCATATGATTGGCCTAGCTTTTATTTTCTTCTGCATATTATTAAACTTATCCAAGGTTGCGACTTTGACAACTCAAATCCATTGTACGTGCTTGTGTATGACCCAGCTAAGTCTAATTATAACTCACGATACTGAGAACGGTTAGGATAGTGCCTCTTTAAAGTCAGACTTGAAAATGATACAACTTATTTAGTAAAGAAATTCTAGACTCGAATACAAACCTTAACCTCGCAACAGATATCAAGCAATTGCACTCTTTTACTGCTTCCTTTCTTTATGCAACTTATCATATCTAAACTGCACACACTAGCACACACACAAAGGGGGGTAAAGGCTATTTTACTCTAATCATCGACTTTTCTATGATAGTACAACTAATATGTCCTGACGTTACCCCACTAGATTCTCATAATTCAAGAAAGGCAAATCTTTGAAGTCATCATCCAATCCTTATATTTCTCTATTGAATACTGAACCTTCAGGCAGCCCAGACTCCAAATTTGGGGTCGATCTCTACGAAGATATAGAATTCACTTAATCGAATACTTCTATCGTTGAAAAGGATGGAGGAGGGGGTGACAACCGAGCTCCCGATGATTTCAATGGCACGATTGTTCTAACAAACCCAAAGACTCTTAGGTTTCGACAACCGATAAAGCCAGACTCAGACAGATAAGTTTAAGACACGGAATATCTTGGAAGGAGGTCAGGGTTGCATCAAAAGTTACAAACAGTCCCCATAACCCGCCAGAGGGATATACGACAATAAGAAGATTAATGTGTTTAGTCGGTGCCATTCCTCCATTTCCTCCTTTCGTCGTCGATTTTCTAAGACGACCGAGGATAGCTCCTATGCAACGTCAACCAACGACTTATTCATATTTGTACATATTATACATAGCATATAGGGAAGCTCTAGGCGTAGAATCCACCTTCGAAGATGTAAACTTTTTCTACTACTTCAAGCATCGTCAAAAAGAGATTCCTTGTTTCGCTTACTTTGAATCTGTCCCAAAGAAAAAAATCATCAGCGATGGGTTTAGTAACGTGGGCGACATAAGTGACGAATGGTTTTATATTCGAAAACAGCCCAGGTATGCTAGGAGGTGGTTGCAATCCAGTGAGTGTTCAAACTCTGGTTGTCTCGTTTCAATTGCACTTGTATCTTTACTAATCTCTCTTTCTTGCTTTCAGTTCCAAATCCATGGAAGACACAAGGCTAAGTATATCAGATCGCCTGACTAACTTATTTTCTCAGCCTTAGAAAATGCGTTGTTGACGAGTTTCTTCATCGGCACCATTTGCTCGACATGTAGAGAATCACTGGTGCTAGAGGC
Source organism: Allium sativum (assembly GCA_030737875.1). NCBI lineage: Eukaryota > Viridiplantae > Streptophyta > Magnoliopsida > Asparagales > Amaryllidaceae > Allium > Allium sativum. Next base: position 28,005,487 of record CM060926.1, on the reverse strand, counting down.
CGTGCTTACATATATATGCCCCCGGTCCAAGTTCCTTCTGGACTGTGGGGACTGAAAGCATTCCCCTTGCTGAGGGGTAAACAACTACAATAGTTGAAGTTGAAGAGGGCTCAAAAAGAAAATCTCCCACAGGTTCAAGTCAAGAACCATAGCCAGGGGAAAAAGAGAAAACTCCTAAGATAGTCCCTATCAATTTCCCCGAAAGTCCTTCCCCGATATACATTCCTACCGAGTAACTGTTGGAAAGATCGCCTTAGTAGGGACCATAAGGTAGCTCCCCTATAGATGTACCTACCCCCGAGGGGCAGCATTCTCTGAAGGCCCCGTCTCTAGCCAATTCTCCCATTCGTGATCCCCGGCAAGAGGACTCCATAATCAAAGCTTGGATAAACTCCTCTTACCTGACGACATATATACTACCCAAGACATTGGTTCTGGCTCCTTCTTTCCTCCTTCTAAAGAATAAATTACAACCACTAAGACTGGGCAGACGACTCCTTCGACCCGAGCTCTGGGCTCTTGTCTGTTGGGGGGATCACGTAGGACACACACCACACTAGCACTGCACGTCATAACACCTGTGTGATGCATCATCTCCTGATTCTGACATCAGCTTATGTTGAGTTGCAGGTAAAATGTCTTATTGCAACTACAATCCTAGGGTCATTCTAGAGAGTATTCCCAGGTATGGCTCTGATGCTGAGCATGATTACAGAGAAGATCGCAGTATGGATGAGAAAAGACGTTATCATTCAAGACAACATTATCCCATTCTCTGGTCCGCTCTGGTACTGATAAGCACAAGAGTCACCAGAGCCATCGCGAAGGAGAGAAACAAGTCTACAAAGCTCCGCTTCCTCCAAAGGGCCTCATTTTTATGAAAAATCTCCTAAGAATGTACTGATCTTAAGGACAAGCCCAAGGATAAGAAAAAGGATAAGAGCAGCGCAACAATCATTCCCACTAAGCACAAGTCTAAGGATATAACAACGACAAAACCTATGGTACTTGATCCTTCTACCGAACAAAGAATAAAGGCCTTAAAGGAGTAGTTCCAGATTATCATTTCAGCAACGTGAATTTCGTGCCCAACCTTGAACCAGTCCCAACCAACTGGACTGACCCTACCAAGGCACGAATAGATTTCGTGGATCGTCAATACTAGGATACCTACAAGTGTGCTCGAAAGCTATCCAAAATTATAAGGGTGCTTAAGTAGGACTTGGATAATCAAAAGCTCATATCCGATCAGGATGCATCTGGCAGGGCCTCTTCCGTTAAAGAATGTGAGGAAGCTTAGACCCAACTTGCTCTTGCACAGCTCTAAACCGAGAACTATAAGAAATTGCACAGGAGTTACTGCAACGCTTCGACACTGAATTTGAAAGTCACAGTAGAGAGTGTACAACCCTTAAGAAGCAAGTTTAGGATGTCACTACTAAGAATGTTGAACTAAAACTATTGCGTAGTCGATTTGAAACAGAAAAAACTGAGCTCTAGAGAGAAGTTTCCAATTTGAAGATCAAATTAGAGGAGGCAGAAGAGAGAGCTGTATTAACTGAGGGAAATGCCTGCCTTACACTTGAATCATCTACAACTAACAAGGCACAGTTTGTCAAAGCCCAAGAGGAGCTAGATGATTTCAGACGTCTCCTTATATCTTTCTTTGCCCAGGTTCTTCGAACCTGAGACATATCATGGATAAAGGATTACGAAACAACTTTAGTCAATGTGTGGGATGTGCTTGTCATTGATGAGAAGAGCTGACTAAAAGTTGATACTATTAATGAGGAGGAGATGATGAAGACATATTTGAGGGGTGAGGAGCCAGATCATTTAGCAGAAGGGCGGAGATGACTGAAGGAGGCAATGGAAGCTGCCCAACATCAAGATAAGATGAAGGATGTCATTGAAGGTGGATCCAATTCTTCCTCCGCAATGCCCAAAAATATAGAGACAGAGAAGTATGATCCATATGATTCGGAGATCAACAAAAGCGCTATTTTATCTCCTATTATTGAAGCTGCAAACCCAGCCACTCCGGAGGACAAATCAGTCTAAGGTATCTCCACCTTTCTCCATAATTTTTCAAAGATGTTCTAGAATGTCATCGCATTGTAGAATAGACAACTGAAAGGCCCGTTTTATCTCCATAGCTAATGGCTACTACTCTTCCTTATTCAGGTACGAAGCCTGCTAAGGGGACAGAAGAAAAGCAATAGGAGTCGACCGAAAAATCTATAGAGTTCTCTAGTGGAGATTCCCTAAGGAGAAATGATTGGCGCTTTAAAAGACATTGATGGAAAGGAGGTCGAAGAGGAGGTAGGCATTGTAATCACCAGAGCTTCTGATGAGATCAAGGATCTAACCCTTGCAGAGATGAAGGCAAGAAATGAGCAACTCTTGAAGGCCAAGACGGAAAGTGTAGAAGTGCCTCTTTCGATAAAGCCTATCCAAATGATTCCTCCTCCTGGCACCAAGGTTTCCGTAAAGATTTCTAAGTCAATCACAGGAGGTGCGACTTCCCAATATCGCTGACCCAGCAGATCCCTCCACCACGAAAGACAAAGGGGAAGAAGCGCCTCCTTACAGAAACTGAGAAAGAGGAGAAGCAGAAGATGAAAGAGTCCAGGAAGTCCAAAAATACTCCCCAGTCGAAGTGAAGCTTTATTTTGATTTCTTTTTTGTTTCCCAGTAGCTTGATGTGGTTGTTGCGAGTGCGACCCTCGTATTTTTGTCTTGTATAAACCTGCACCTTATAAACAAAGTTATATTCCTACAATGTCATATGTTTGCAAGTTTGCTATTTCCTCCAATGTAATGTATTCATAATTGAAATATTACAAAACTAAGTAATAAACACTGAAAAACATCACAATCAGGCTAAAGTTTTCAAGTTAAAAATCCCTTCAATTAGCGCACTACTAAGCTAAGCAATAAACAACAGGTCATGTCATAGCTATTCAAGAGATGTGATGTGTACATGTATGCCCCTTATCAATCTTGAACAGAGTGCGTAGCCAAGACTTGTTCGGGATTAATTAATAACAACATGCCACTATCCCCAATATTAGTGGGGACTTCAAGCTCAACTCGTATTCATGCCCCCAATCCTTCTATGGTGTAAGAGCCGAGTTCTTTGAGCACTCTTTTCGAGTGCTTTTATACTCTCCTGTCGTAAGTCTAGGTTAGAGTTTGGGTTTAAGCAGTCTTTATTCATGGTGCACAATTTCACGTTTTATCCTTTTATACTCGTTCTCAGATCAAGAGAGTTTGGTTTTATTTGGCGAACAGTCATGCTACTTGCCTTGGCATTCCATCAACACTCTAGTCCGTAGAATGGGAATTTGCCTGCTCGAGTGTCGATATCGAAACTGAATTCAATCCGTATTCCATTCCACTCTCTGGTAGACAAAGTTGGTTGGGTTAGTAGTCAAGTCACACTCACCTGGGTTTTACCCTTTCTTGCCCCATTGTAGAAGGGTCAAGGATTCTTTCAAGGAAGGTCGAACAACATCCTCATCGTTTATACCCATTCCATCGATTCACGAGGAAGAGTTTCAAACATGTACAACATTCTCTAAAACACAAGTCATAGAGAAATAAACACAGTAAATAACAAGGGACACACAATATTTTTATAGTGGTTTGGCCCAGTCTTAGCCTAAGTCCACTATATAATCTTTTTCTATGTCAATCAAATAGTTTCGGATAAGTCGTGCCACATTACATAGTTTTAAAACAAAACAAAAGAAATTCAAGCTCAAGTCAAGTAGTGTCGTAAATGATCGGCATTCCATGCTCTTGGGAGATGATAGCCATCAACGGTCATTAGCCTGATAGCTCTTTTATCAAGCCTCCAATGAATGACGTACGGTCCTGCCCACTATGAACCTAAGAAATTCTGGGTCGAGAAGACACATTTTAGTACTAGGTTTCCTGGTTCAAATGTTATTGCTTGAACTTTTCGATGTAATATCGAACAACTTGGTGCTTGTGCTCTGAGGCATGCAAGTCCTCCTCATGTCTCTTCTCGTCAATCATGTCCAAGGATTCAAGGAGAAGAGCCTTGTTTGTCAAAGGATCATAATATATTGTTCGGTGAGAGGGAACTTTGAGCTCCATAGGAATGACTGCTTCCGAGCCATATGACAGTGAGAATGGAGTGTGGCTTGTTGTTGTCTTGTATGTAGTTCGGTATGCCCACAAAGCCAAAGGTAACTCATCAACCCACATGGCCTTTGCCTGCTCTAATCGTTTTTTAAGAATGGTCTTAATGATCTTATTCACATCTTCTACTTGTCCATTTGATTGGGTGCCACAGTGGTGTTTTTTTCTCAATGCGGTACCGTTGACAAAAATCTTTGAACTCTGCACTATCGAATTATGTCTCATTGTCACTGATGATAGTCCTCGGGATTCGACATATAATATTTCTAACAACGAAATTGATCACTCTCTTTGTCGTGATTGTGGTTAGTTGTTTGGCCTCTACCCACTTCATAAAGTAATCCATAGCCACGATTGCGTACTTGGCTCCACCTTTAGCGATTGGGAGATTTCCAATGTTGTCAATTCCCCCATACTACAAATGGTCACGGACTCACCATAGAGATAGTTAACTAGGTGGAGCCCTAAGAATCCTTGCAATTTTTTATAACTTATCACAACATTGTGATTGATCAGTTGCGTCGTTATTTATGGTTGGCCCGAAGTATCCATATCATAGTTTCTTCTTTTCCAACGTTTAATCTCCATTGTGATCACCATAATCCCCTTCATGTACTTCCCTCAATACACACTTGACATCGTCATGGGCTACACACTGGAGCAATTAAACGGAGAACCCCCTTCTATAGAGCACATCGTGTTGAATAACATATCTGGATGCTTTGTGGACAATAGCACGTCTTTGGTTCTTTCTCATTGGAAGGATTTCGTGTTGTAATAAATTCTTTATGGGTCTCATCAAGGAATCTCTTTCGTGTTCACTCTCTAAGGCTTGTTTGACTTCCATTTGATCAATACTCGGAGTATCCAAGGCTTTAATCATGACCATTTCTATGCCATCTAAATTGTCGGAACTCACCAACTTAGCTAGTTTGTCTGCCTTTTGATTTTCTATCCGGGGGATATGAGAAATGTTGTGATGTTCCAATCCATCCAGCAGCTCCTCGACTTGTTCTGAATAGGCTGCAAGTCGTGGCCCCTTTTTTGGGAACTCTTTGCGAACCTAAAATACAACAATTTGAGGGTCACTGTAGATTTCCAGCGCAACTACTTCCAATTCCCTTGCGAGTTTCAGACCGACAATTAGGGCTTCGTATTCTGAGTCATTGTCAATAGCTGGAAAGTTCAATTGTAAGGCATAGTAGATCAATAGTCCCTCAGGAGTTACCAGTACAACTTCGGCGCTGGACCGTCGATCGTTGTGACCACTGTCTGTATACAGCTTCCAAGTGCTCGATTCAACTTTAGATCCTAAGGGGCCAGCTTCCTTGTCCAACACATCATCTTCAGGGATTGTGATTTATGCTATAAAGTCCGCTAGCGCTTGTCCCGGATCGATTTCCTTAGGAGGAAAGTAAGATCAAATTTTCTCAGTTCATTGTTCCATTTAAGCAATCTCCTAGATGCCTTAGGTCTTTGGAAGACTGTCGTAGTGGATGGTCAGTATATATCATGATCGTATGAGCCTGGAAGTAATGACGCAACTTTATGGAGGCGATCAATAGGCTGTAAGCAAGCTTTTCGATCTTCGGATAGTTATGCTCTGCTGTAGCCAACTTCTTACTTACAAAATATACCAATCTCTAAATCTTATCCTCCTCACGAACGAGCGTGGAGCTGATTGCATGCGATGATACTGCCAAGTATACGAATAGGTCTTCATGATATATCGGCTTGGATGGTATTGGCAGTCTCTCCATATGGTCTAGCAGGTTTTGAAAGGCTTCAATGCAGTCTGGGGTCCATTTGAAGTTACACTTCCCCCACTTTATCAACTCAAAGAAGGGTATGCACTTGTCGATGGCCTTGGATATGAATATGTTTAGCGCTGCAACCTTCCCTGCTAAAATTTGCATATCCTTAATTCTTATCGGTTCATGAACATTCTTTAACGCTGCAATTTTGTTTGAATTAATCTCGATTCCATGAGAGCTTACGATGAGACCGAAAAACTTTCCTTACGCGACGACATTTTAGAGTGTTGAGTTTCATCCCATAATGTCGGAGGATATTGGACTGCCAAATCTGAGACGTGGTTGGCTGACTGCTTAGACTTCACAAGCATGTCATCCGCATATACATGCATGGTCTTCCCAATCCGATTATGAAACATGTTGATTCACAAGTTGTTGGTACATTGCACTAGCATTTTTAAATCCGAAGGACATCACTATAGAACAATAAAACCCAAGATTTACGATGAAGCTGGTGCGCTCCTAGTCCGGCACATGCACTGGGATTTTGCTGAACCCTGAGTATGTGTCCATAAATGACAAAATTTTGTGTCCTGCCATCAAATCCACTAGTTGGTCAATCCTTGGAAGTGGAAAGTTGTATTTTGGGCATGCTTTATTCAAATCTGAAAATTCAATAAACATCTTCCATTTCCCATTGGTCTTCTTGACAAAAACAGGGTTCGATATCCAGTCAGGATATGTCGAATCTCGAATAAAGCCATTGCTTTTGTAACAACCCGTATTTTGATAACGTGTTATAACCATAAATCTAGGCAGAATTAAATTTTAAAATAAGAACCAAGGGAAACGGGTAGTGCCATTGCGTTCATCTCGGAATTCTGCATGAAATCGAGTCCGAGTTTTCGAAAATTGGAGTCCATATGACCAAGTTATGGCTCCCCAAAGTTTAAGAAATTTTCAGAGTTCAAAACAGTTCGAATTCGAGTTCAAAATCGAATTTCAAAACCCAGACAGACTGGGCGGGAAATTTCCCGCCCAGCACCCCAGGTCGACTGGGAAGTCGACTGTGCAGTCGGCACCCCCAGGACCAGGTCGACTGCGTAGTCGACTTGGGTGTCGACCTGGTCCCCGAACCTGGTTTGGGCCTGGCTGCTCCTGCTTGACCCTGCTGGCTTGTTTGAGGGCCTGTGACGATTTTTGGCGGTTCAGATCGATTCTAGGGTTTATCCTATGGCCTAAACTAGTTGTTGCAACTATAAAAACACCCTAAGACCTAGGCTAATCCACAACAAATCTTTCTAACACCATTATGCTGCTAAGTCTCCTCTTGAACCATGGCCGCCGCCTCCAACTTGAAGCTTAAACATTCAAACTAGATCCAAATCGAAGGCCAACGTTTCTACAATAATTCAAGGGAATAGATCAACATCTCAACAATGATCCTGCGACAATTTCTGTTCTTAGTTCTCAAAAACCACGATCTGTAATCCCCAGTTACTCTTAGATCTAAACTCTAAACTTAATATGGACATGTGTAAATTGAAGTTGAACATAAACATGATAACTACTTGAGACCTACTCTTGTATATCTTTGTTCTATGACTATTCCTTTTTAATCTGTTATTTTAGATCTACTCTTGTTCACCCTAGATCTATTCACCTTGAACCTAGTACCGTTCATATTGAATCTTGATTTGTGGAATACTGATAAGAACTTGATTTAGGGGCCTGTTCATGTCATAACCTAAACCCTATCATTATTTTAACATGCCTGTGATGTTGTGATGTTGAAACTTTTGCTAGTCACAAGTTTTGGATTATCATCTTATGTCATTTATTGCTATGTTTATCACCCTATTTCATATGCCAGTGATGTTATGATCATATCCCAAGTAACACCATGCTTGCCTTGAAATCACCTTTGCCACTTTATACCCATCCTTGTTATGTTATTCCCTAGTTACATCTATTGCCTTGATTCGAATTCACGAGCGTTGGGGATGCGATTTGGGTAGTTTAGGAAAACCTGAATTTAGTATGAACTTGAAAACATGAATATCGTTATAACTTGAGCTTGGATAGGAACATGAACTTGACATGAAATTATACTTGAAAATATGAATTTGGGACATGACACTTAGATAACTTGAACGTGGTCAACTCGAGGTTGGGTTGAGTTTGCTGTATAAACCTGCCCGGAACCGCCCGGCGAATCCAGTAACTGCAAACAATAGGACCCAATGTGAGTAGTTGGTCATATCGCACTCGAAACCCGAGGTTAGATTAGGTTATGGTGTAAAACTGCCCGGACCCGCTCGGCATATCCAGTAACCATAACCAAGTCTAATGTGAGAGGTTAGGGGTGCATTAAGTAAATTAATGCCACTGGATAGGGTTATGTCATGGACCACTTGAATATACTTAACCAATTTGACACGTTGATTTGATAGAGTTAAGTCATGAACCGCTTGAACACACTTAACCAACCTGACACATGATTCATAGGACTAAGTCTTGAACTAGAACGACACACTTAGTCAATTTGACATGATACGTAGATGGGGCTAAGTCTCGAGTTTAAATGACAACTTAACCTGCTGAACGAAACCCTAGTTACGCGGTCCTTTTCAGCAGTAACCCACTAGATGTATCACGGTACCCTGGGACTAGGCAGGGTGGGGCACGATTGTTGGGCTGATTGTAAGCGACCAGAACGACGGCTGATTTGGTGCGCCATTGTAGGTTCAGGTGGACTAGGGTCGTGCACTTAGTCCGGAGTTGAAAAAGCAGGCATTGGGCATCAGTAGGATTATCTGTGCATTCTTGATTCGTTGCAGTGGTTGGCACCCTAGGGCTTGATACACCCTATGGTGGACCTAGCACAGGTGACTACATTTGTGATAGGTCCGTATGACACAGACACACGACGAGCTAGACTTGTAGGGAGCCGGTCGATTAGATCATACCGTTGGACCCCGAATTGGGTCACTTCACGATATTGGGCCAAGGGATTATTTCTTGATTTATAGTTGACACGGGATTAGTATACCAGTATAGTTGGTATGGCGAACCTTGAATACGCAATGTTAGACTTGAGTTATCTTGTTAGCTTAGTTATCATGTCAGACTTATCATCATTCCTATGTTTAATTCCAGTTTATTCATGTCTTGTTAACTTTACTAGTTTCTATGTTGATAGTCACTAGGGCTTACCAGTCTTTTTGACTAACCCGTTTTCTTTCTCCTCTTTGTCTTTCGTCCCTCCCTCCCCCCAGGTTCTCAGGGAGGAAACTCTAGCTCTTAGCTTGGACTTTGCTTGCTTTCTGATAGCTCATGTACGATTTGGTCTTGAGCTATGCTATGGCTGCACTCATGCACTTTTTGGGGAATAATATTTTACTTATGTTGTTTTAAGTACTTTGCTTCTTTAGAACGTGATGTAATGAAATAATGACTTGGCATTTTGATGTAAGAGGTTTTGACTCTATTTTTCAGTAATGAGATTTGGTTTTAATGTTTATATCCACTGCTTTATATACTTTATTTTATCTATGTTCTGTCTTATGTTATCTCTGTGCCTGTTTACTAGATAATACCCCTCCAAAACTAGGGCATTCCCTTTGTGAGTGACCCTAGCGGAGGTGGGGTGTTACATTTGGTATCAGAGCAGAAGGTTACCAGACTGGGCAAAAGTTTTAAAAACCTTCTGAAACTATTTTCAAAACCGTTTATAAAGAAGCATTTTTCAAGAAAAGTTTTATTTTTAAGAAAAGGCTATTCCCCAAAAGCCAGTAGCACTTTCCTTTGTTTCCTCGTTTGAATCTTTTTCTTTTTCGCTTTTCAGCTTGTCTGATCTTAACCTTCCTGAGGGAGTACCCATACCTGGCTGGTTCTGAAGATACTTGGAAGCTAGGGCCAACGGCGCGGGCCCGGAAGATATCCCTCCTCCTCCTCCTCCCCCGGTGGCCACGGTTCCTCCTCCTCCTCCTCCGGGTACCGCCTTCGCCAAAATATGCAAGGACTTTATAGGAATGGGCGGCAAGAACTTTGTTGGAACTGAAACCTTCGTTGGAACTGAAACCTTCGTTGAGGCGCGAAACTGGCTAAAAAAGACTGAAGACTTGTTTGTTATTTTCGGTATGGAGGATCATAGGAAAGTTCAGTTGGCAGCATGGTTGTTGAAAGAGGAAGCTGCATTATGGTGGGAAGTCACCAACGCTACCAGGCCAATTGCGACTTGGGCAGACTTTAGAGAGAGGTTTGGGCTTAAGTTTTTATCATCCGCAGAAGCGAGCCTTCAGATGGAGAGGTTCCTGTCACTTAAGCAAGGGGACATGTCTGTTAGGGAATACGTGAATAAGTTTAATCAGCTTGCTTGGTTTGGTTTGGACTTAGTCAACACGGCTGAGAAGAAGGCTCTACGCTTTGCTCGAGGATTGAGCGAGCCACTCCACACTATGGCCATGACTCATGTACCCATGGGGGCGACCTTTGAAAGCTTGGTGAATATGGCCCTACTTCATGAAGAAGATGAGAATGGCAAGAAGAAGGTCAAGGTGAATGAGTCTCAAGACAAGAAGGTAGACTCCGAGAAAGGAGGAAAGAACAGCAACAACAAGAATGATAAGTCACATGAGAAAAGAAAATGCAACTTCTGTTGTATTGACGGGCATATAGTCCAGGACTGTAGGAAGAAGAAGATGAAGATAGGAGCATGTTTTCAATGCGGTGAAACAGGACACATCAGCAAGAACTGCCCTAAGAAGCAAGGGCAAGCCCCGCAAGAAGGACCTTCTAGGGGTACATCTTTAACTTCTTTTCCCTAGATACTCTGTTTTATCTTGTATATCCTTTCGATCCTGTCTTGAGAACCTTAGGTAGAATCCTATGAATGTAAACATGTATTTGAAACATGTTATGCTTGATGTTTGTGAATAGTTGCAAGTGGTTGCAAGTGATTGCTCGTGGTTGCATAACACACATTAGGCACTAGATCGGCTCAGACACATTTTCATATTGCATATGCATGAGTGTTTATACTTATTTATGGATGAAATTGAATGTGTTATCATATGAATGTTTCATATGGATGAATGTTTGTGCACACATATAGTGCTTATGTGACTAGGATTATTTGCATACATGTTGGATTCATGACACTAAACATATTTTGCATTAGAAAGACCAATCAGGCCTGATCATTTGCATTAGATAAGGAACATATACATAAACTTTCTGCATATGTTCATACAGCATTAGAAATCTGTTACGGACAATGTTTGCTTATGGATGATGTTTTGAGTAGATGGACGATGGATGGTAGGATACGTTCTTCCTAACTTAGAGATTTCGGGGATGAAATATTTTAAGGAGGGGAGAATGTAACAACCCGTATTTTGATAACGTGTTATAACCATAAATCTAGGCAGAATTAAATTTTAAAATAAGAACCAAGGGAAACGGGTTGCTCCATTGCGTTCGTCTCGGAATTCTGCATGAAATCGAGTCCGAATTTTCGAAAATCGGAGTACGTATGACCAAGTTATGGCTCCCCAAAGTTTCAGAAATTTTCAGAGTTCAAAACATTTCGAATTCTAGTTCAAATTCGAATTTCAAAACCCAGACAGACTGGGCGGGAAATTTCCCGCCCAGCACCCCAGGTCAACTGCGAAGTCGACTGGGCAGTCGACACCCACAGGACCAGGTCGACTGCGCAGTCGACTTGGGTGTCGACCTGGTCCCCGAACCTGGTTTGGGCGTGGTTGCTCCTGCTTGACCCTGTTGGCTTGTTTGAGGGCCTGTGACGATTTTTGGCGGTTCAGATCGATTCTAGGGTTTATCCTATGGCCAAAACTAGTTGTTGCAACTATAAAAACACCCTAAGACCTAGGCTAATCCACAACAAATCTTTCTAACACCATTACGCTGCTAAGTCTCCTCTTGAACCATGGCCGCCGCCTCCAACTTGAAGCTTAAACATTCAAACTAGATCCAAATCGAAGGCCAACGTTTCTACAACAATTCAAGGGAATAGATCAACATCTCAACAACGGTCCTACGACAATTTCTGTTCTTAGTTCTCAAAAACCACGATCTGTAAGCCCCAGTTACTCCTAGATCTAAACTCTAAACTTAATATGGACATGTGTAAATTGAAGTTGAACATAAACATGATAACTACTTGAGACCTACTCTTGTATATCTTTGATCTATGACTATTCCTTTTTGATCTAAGATCTACTCTTGTTCACCCTAGATCTATTCACCTTGAACCTAGTGCCGCTCATATTGAACCTTGATTTGTGGATTACTGATAAGAACTTGATTTAGGGGCATGTTCATGTCATAACCTAAACCCTATCATTATTTTAACATGCCTGTTATGTTGTCGTGTTGAAACTTTTGCAAGTCACAAGTTTAGGATTATCATCTTATGTCATTTATTGCTATGTTTATCACCCTATTTCATATGCCAGTGATGTTATGATCATATCTCAAGTTACACCATGCTTGCCTTGAAATCACCTTTGCCACTTTATACCCATCCTTGTTATGTTATTCCCTAGTTACATCTATTGCCTTGATTCGAATTCACGAGCGTTGGGGATGCGATTTGGGTAGTTTAGGAAAACCTGAATTTAGTATGAACTTGAAAACATGAATATCGTTATAACTTGAGCTTGGATAGGAACATGAACTTGACATGAAATTATACTTGAAAATATGAATTTGGGACATGACACTTAGATAACTTGAACGTGGCCAACTCGAGGTTGGGTTGAGTTTGCAGTATAAATCTGCCCGGAACCGCCCGGCGAATCCAGTAACTGCAAACAATAGGACCCAATGTGAGTAGTTGGTCATATCGCACTCGAAATCCGAGGTTAGACTAGGTTATGGTGTAAAACTGCCCGAACCCGCCCGGCACATCCAGTAACCATAACCAAGTCTAATGTGAGAGGTTAGGGGTGCATTAGGTAAATTAATGCCACTGGATAAGGTTAATTCATGGACCACTTGAATATACTTAACCAATTTGACACGTTGATTTGATAGGGTTAAGTCATGAACCGCTTGAACACACTTAACCAACCTGACACATGATTCGTAGGACTAAGTCTTGAACTAGAACGACACACTTAGTCAATTTGACATGACACGTAGATGGGGTTAAGTCTCGATTTTAAATGACAACTTAACCTGCTGAACGAAACCCTAGTTACGCGGTCCTTTTCAGCAGTAACCCACTAGATGTATCACGATACCCTGGGACTAGGCAGGGTGGAGCACGATTGCTGGGCTGATTGTAAGCGACCAGAACGACGGCTGAGTTGGTGCGCCATTGTAGGTTCAGGCGGACTAGGGTCGTGCACTTAGTCCGGAGTTGAAAAAGCAGGCATTGGGCATCAATAGGATTATCTGTGCATTCTTGATTCGTGTCGGTGGTTGGCACCCTAGGGATTGATACACCCTATGGTGGACCTAGCACAGGTGACTACATTCGTGATAGGGTCGTATGACACAGACACACGACGAGCTAGACTTGAAGGGAGCCGATCGATTAGATCATACCGTTGGACCCCGAATTGGGTCACTTCACGATATTGGGCCAAGGGATTATTTCTTGATTTATAGTTCACACGGGATTAGTATACCAGTATAGTTGGTAGGGCGAACCTTGAATACGCAATGTTAGACTTGAGTTATCTTGTTAGCTTAGTTATCATGTCAGACTTATCATCATTCCTATGTTTAATTCCAGTTTATTCATGTCTTGTTAACTTTACTAGTTTCTATGCTGATAATCACTAGGGCTTACCAGTCTTTTTGACTGACCCGTTTTCTTTTGCCTCTTTTTCTTTCGCTCCCCCCCCCCCCAGGTTCTCAGGGAGGAAACTCTAGCTCTTAGCTTGGACTTTGCTTGCTTTCTGACAGCTCATGTACGGTTTGGTCTTGAGCTATGCTATGGCTGCCCTCATGCACTTTTTGGGGAATAGTATTTTACTTATGTTGTTTTAAGTACTTTGCTTCTTTAGAACTTGATGTAATGAAATAATGACTTGGCATTTTGATGTAAGAGGTTTTGGCTCTATTTTTCAGTAATGAGATTTGGTTTTAAAGTTTATATCCGCTGCTTTATATACTCTATTTTATCTATGTTCTATCTTGTGTTATCTCTGTGCCTGTTTACTAGATAATACCCCTCCAAAACTAGGGCATTCCGTTTGTGAGTGACCCTAGCGGAGGTGGGGTGTTACAGCTTCCCAGCCTTTCCACTTCTTCCTTTAAGGTTGCGGACCTCTCCGGGGCTAAGCATGCACCTTTTTTATTTGACTGGGAGATTTTTCGGATTGATGTTCAGTGAGTGACTAATAACAGACAGAGAAATCCTGCACATGTCAGCATGGGTCCACGCAAATACGTCCAAATTAGCTCGTAGGAAATTCACCAATTCCCTCGTTCAGAGGGGATCTAAATAGGATCTGATATTCAAGACCTTAATTGGGTCATCGTCATCAATTAGAATATCCACAGTTGTTTCAGTAGGGGTAGCCTTTCTACATCCCGGTTCGTCGTCCTTTCTGAGATCAATATCCTTGGACCGATAATCTGGCAACTTTGGTTGGGATGCATCCTTTATTTTCTATGCCGAAGCCTCCCTAGTAGGGAGGAGGTTTTCATGGCCTCTGCATGGTCTCCTTGGCGGAATACCTTCCATTTAGCCAAATAGAAGGCTCTCCCTATCACCTGGTCTACTCGAACCATTCCTATTCCCGATTCAATTTGGAATTTCAACAATAGACACCTAGGTGCAATGCAGGCTCTAAATTTGGCAAGAGCGAGTCATCCCAAAATGCATTATAAGGGGATTCAATGTCTGTTAATGATATTTTCGCCAACACCGGACATAGGTCTATGGAAAATGGACCTAAGGGAAAAGGGGATTATTTAGTTTCTACCAGCTTGATTGAATTCACCGTTCCTTAGGCACCAAGATCCCTAGTCCAAGGATTAGTTGCTCTTCCTTCAAAAGGTGAGTATCACGCTTGTAGGACTTTTAGGATCAGTAGTTACCCAAGAATTGGGTTACAACAACCGTCACTAATCGGGACTAAAGTATACGTTAAAGGCATTTAGGTTACTGCTGGAAAGGTTGGAATGAGGAGTGCAAACATGCATAAGCACCACAATATACACTATAATATGCAGAAAAGTAAAGAACAAAACAATTTATAGTGGTTCAGTTCGGACTGAACCAACGTCCATTTTAAGATCTTTGATGATTTTATTCATGGAGGAGCTTACATAAGAAATCCCCAAATTGATTTACATATTTGGGTTAGTTCTCTTAGATTTGAGAGGCAGATTGTGGAATGAAGAAGATGATCATTTCAAATGTGACTTTGGGGTCTTATTTATAGAGGTTTTGGGTCCCCTTTTGCTGCTTCTTTTTCTCACCATTTTTTGGCCACTTTTTTGGTGCCACCCTTTTGTTCCCACTTTTGGATCTCATTTTATCGTCTTTTTCTACTCTCCCCTGCTTCCTAGATCATTTTGGTCCCAGTTTTTGTCATTTTCTGCCTTTCTCCTGCTTCCAACAGCCTTCTGCTATCGGTTTTATCTTTTTCTGCCTTTCTTCCGCTTCCTACAGCTTTCTGTCGGTTTTATCTTTTTCTGGCTTTCTCTAGTTGTCTCTAGCTTTCTCTACATTTCTCTGGTTTTCTCTAGCTTTCTCTACCTTACTCTTGCTCTCTCCGGCTGTCTCCAGTTTTCTCTAGCTATCTCTAGTTTTCTCTACCTTTCTCTAGCTGTCTCCAGCTTTCTCAAGCTGCCTCTAGCTTTCTCTACCTTTCTCTAGCTGAATCCATCTTCCTCTAGCTTTCTCTAGCCGTCTCTACCTTTCTCTGGCTTTCGCTGGCTGTCTCTAGCTTCCTCTAGCTGTCTCTACCTTTCTCTGGCTTTCTCCGACTGTCTCCAGCTTACTCTAGCTTTCTCTACCTTTCTCTAGTTGTCTCCAGTTTTCTCTAGCTTCCCCCACCTTTCTATGGCTTTTCCCAGCTGTCTCCAGCTTCCTCTAGCTTTCTCTTCCTTTCCCTAGTTGTCTCCGGCTTTCTCTAGCTTTCTCTACCTTTCTCTCGTTTCCTAGACCACGTTGCCGATTCCTAGACCCCTTTTGCTGTCGGTTCCTGAACTCTTTCTACCGTCGGTTCCTGAACCCTTCTACCGTCGGTTTCTGAAGCCCTTCTATTGTCGATTCTTGAACCCCTTCTATTGTCGGTTCCTAAACCCTGCTGCAGGTTTCAGCTTTCTCTAAGTTTCTTGTTTCAGCTATTACTCTCAAACGATACACCCGTTTGTTTAATATAACCACTCTACTGAATGGGAAACCATCATATGAATTCAATGGAAGTGGTTTCAGGTCTGAATCTCTCACTAATCAAAAGTTATAGGAGAAACAAGATTTCATCTTCTTCTTTTGTTGTTGACATAGTTGTATCAGGGCTTTTCCTTTTACATTTTCTGGTATTGGAGCTACTGCTTCTTTATACTTTGCCAGTGCAAATTTTGGTGTTAACAGTTAGCCTCCCCCTTAGTACAAAGAAGCTTTGTTCTTTAGGAAAAAATCTTGTAGCTCCTACACACCTTGTATTGGGAAGATTGCAATAAGTATTTGTCCCACATTGGCAAATATTATGAACTATCTGATACTATACATCAATACTTGGAATAGGATATTGTGAAATAAATAACTTGGGCTTGGAGATGGACACAATGGCTTGGGCTGAAATGGTTTGGGCCTATAAAATTATTATAGGTCAAAGATGGGCACTTGGGCACATGGGGCACGGGGGCGCGTAGGTTTGGCATTTCTGAACAGTCCATTCGCCCCTTATAAATACTGCACCATTCTGCTTGGAAATGAAATTCGAAAATTCTATTCTTCTCCTTCTTTTTCTTCAGTAAAATCTACTGGTTGTGGTGTGCTAGATAAATTTCGCTTCTCTGTTGTCTGCAAATATTGTGGAGTCGAATAATTCCTTGAGCATAATGTTCTGCACCTGCCTCAAATGACTACTCCGGCTTTCTCGTTCATTCTAGGTTCCACAGCTTGCCTGTCACTCAAGAATCATTATAAAAATCTTTGGTATTACTTTCGTGTAATCAAGAGTAATGATGCAATGGGGAAGCATATACTTTCCTTAATCAAATAGGGCCTAAACATAAAGCCAAAGTTATGAACTTTTTTGTTTTAGACACAGTGTGCAAATTTAAACATGTACTCATGTTGGATGACATGATTAAAAGCATACCATATTTTATCAGCGTTGGATGAGCATTTCATTATTTTTAATTAGACATTCAATATTCAAGAATTCATTCTAGAAAGTATGATATAATCGATCAAAATTTACATTTGGATATTTGCAATCAGGGGCTCATCATTGACGAATATAATGCATTAGTAAACGTAATATGACTTGCATAGTGAGTGATATTTCACTTATAATGTGTAAAGCAGTGTTTTAATCAGAACTTGTAGCAATGAAGTTATGGGTAAAAGTAGCATAAGTTTAGAAAACTTCCTTATGTGCGGTGTTGAGGAACCATAACCTTTGTTTGGAAATTTAAGGTAAAAGACTTGAGGCACCAAGCCAAGTACTTGTGATACAAGATTAGAACTCTTCAAACCAAAATTAGTAAAACCCCAATATTCATACTTGGATAAATAGGAATTAGATATCATATGTAACCCCAAGACTCATACTTGGGTAAGTAAAAATCAGAAATCATATGGAAACCCCAAGACTCATACTTGGGTAAAGCAAAAACTCATGTTGAAGAATCATATCTTTAACTGATAGTTATTAAAGAATGTCGTAGCTAAATAAAAAGCCCTAATAAAGGAAAAGAAGAAACATAGAAGGTTAATTAAGAATCATCCAACAAAAGCATCACAAACCATCCAAAGGCTATGCATTTGTATAGTGTCAACTTATCCAAATATAATTGAAAGTGATCAAGCAACCATAGATTATGTATGTGTTTCTTGGACGTTCGCTTAGAGAACATTTGGAAGAAAGAGTCTTAAATATTCCAAGAAGTAATTTTTTGGTGCGTATATATAGAGGATTGCTTTCGTTATAAATTAATCCTGTCCTGAGTTAGTTAGTCGTTCGACGAATGTTCCTCTTAACTTTCTAACCATTGGGTATCTAATGTTTAGTCTTATTCCTAACCCATAGGATATGTAAATGAATGAATACTATCTAACAGAGTGACACTTGTCCCTTTATGGGTAGATGCATGCTTTATAACTAGCCCCACTTAAATGGCGACCCCATTAGCAGGAGAAGAAGTATTTAGCCCTACTCAAAGGCGACTCCTTTGCAGGAGATGAAGGTATTGTAGCCCTACCCCAAAGGAGACTCCTTTGTAGGAGATGAAGGTATTGTAGCCCTACCCAAAAGGCAACCCCATTATAGGAGAGGTTGCTTCTCTTTTTGGAAGCTTTTGTTGCTCCCCTTTGGAGGCTTTTGTTTGTTGTGTCTTCTCTCTCTGGAAGCTTTGTTTGACGCTCCTCTTCTAGGAGGTTGTGTTTGTTATTGAAACTCCACTTTTGGAGGTTTTGTTTATGACTTCACTCTCTGGAAGCTTTATTTGACGGTGCTTCTCTCTCCAGAAGCTTTGTTTGTTGTGCCTTTTGTTCTGAAGGCTTTGTTGGATATCTCTTATAAAGGGTAGGGTCCACACCATTTTCTTGTGACATGTTTATCTGAGTAGCTTCCATTGAAGCTTGTTATTGATTGGTAGCTTTGTTGTGCACTCATTCATGCATTGGGCTCTTTATGTGCTCCCTTTTGAGCTGTCTTCCCTTCTGTGGGACGAGACATAAGTAGAAATTAAATATGCTTTAAGTGCTCCCTTTGAGCCTTCGTTCCCTTCCGTGGGATATGACATAACAGAAGGTGCTTCCTCTGAGCTCTTGCTGTATGCATAAGCTAGAACAGAGTTTAGTTTTTACCTGTAATAGTACTCAAACTTACATAAGTATTTGTTTGATTACAAGAAAGATATAAACTGAAATGATTAATGAAAGCAAGTTTTTGAGATGGAAGACTGATTGTCAAGTTCTTATTCCAACTCTGTGTTGCCTCTGACCAGCTTTCCTACTAGTCTCACTTCAAATTTCTTAGTTAGGCTTTCTTTTCTTTTCAGCTTAGTGCATCTTTACCAAATCACGACATTGGTTAGTTTTGTGTCCCTTTGTCTTGTGATAGGAACAATAGTCTTTCTCTTCATTTGACCTTGAAGAGTTGCCTGCGAAGAAAACAGAACCAGGTAGTTCTGCTCCTTGAGTTTGCTTCAATCTTTTCTTTGTGTTAAGTATCTCTTCTATGCAGATGAATTTGTCGGCTCTATAATAAAGATCACCTAAGTTTTCACATTCTCTTAAGTAAGCCCTTTCAAAAAGGGGGGAGGTGATTATAATCCTGATTGCATAGCTATTAGCTTTTCTCTATCCGTCGTTGTTTGTACTTTGAGCGACTCATTATGAAATCTCTTTAGATAATATTTTAGTGACTCTTGTGGTCTTTGTATAATTCTAGCTAGATCATAGATGCTGATTGTTGAATCTTTCTATAGATGAATTTTTGTGCTAAAGGCGGTGAATAATTGTTTTCATGTAGTGATGATAGGGCCACAATAAGGTCTATACCATTTGATAGCTTCTTTACGAAGGTTTGTAAGGAAGATCTTGCATTGAAGTGCTTCAGAAACGTTGTACGCATCCATATAACTTTCAAAGACAGTGAGATGTTCATTGGGGTTTGTGGTCCCATCATATGTGGGCTATGGTACTTCTATACCAGGTGGAAATTCAACCACCATAATTTTTTCAGAGAAGGGTATTCCTAGTAACTCCCAGTCTTCTAGCCACTATAGGATTTGGCTTTCCTTGGAACTGGCCACTTCTATTGATGCTTGATTGTTTCCATGTGAAAGTGGACTATCTTGTAAACTTGACAAAGGCTTAATTTGGATATAAAGCTCTCAAGGTGCCATTATCCTTGATTCTGCTTCATAGGGTTCTGCTTTAGAGGACCTTCGGACTAAGTCTTCTTCAATAAACATCCTAGTGTTATCAATTTGCGTAGCAAAGTGTAATATTTCCTACTCATCTTTATTAAAGTTGAAGATCCTCCAGTTTCTAGTTTGGCTATTTTGATGTTGTTTTATGGAATGGACGACCGTTGCATCCATTTTTACCACTTTTCCTCAATCGAATAATACTTCAATTAATTTTTAGAGTAACTTGGTATTCAAAAGCTCCTTGTTGAGATTCCTTCTATAATCTTGCTTCTTCAAAGCATAGCCCAAATCAGGATGGAACAACACAGTTAGAAGTGTGGCAATGCGATCCAACAGGTTAAACGTGGGGATGGAGACGGAGGTTTAGACTGTCCTTCTAGCTCCAAAACGTTAATGATATTTTCGCCAACACTGGAGATAGGTCTATGGAAAATGGACCTAAGGGAAAAGAGGAATATTTATTTTCTACTAGCTTGATTGAATTCACCATTCCTTAGGTACCAAGATCCCTAGTCCAAGGATTAGTTACTCTTCCTTCAAAAGGTGAGTGTCATGCTTGTAAGACTTTTATAATCGGTAGTTACCCAAGAATAGGGTTACAACAACCGTCACTAATCGAGACTAAAGTATACGTTAAAGTCATTTAGGTCATTACTAAAAAGGTTGGACTGAGGAGCATAAACATACATAAGTACGTAATATACAGTATAATATGCAGAAAAGTAAAGAACACAATAATTTATAGTGGTTCGGTTCGGATTGAACCTACGTCCACTTTAGGAGCTTTGGTGATTTTATTCATGGAGGAGCTTATATAAGAAATCCCCAAATTAATTTACATATTTGGGTTAATTCTCTTAGATTTGAGAGGAAGATTGCAGAATGAGGAAGATGATCTTTTCAAATGTGACCCTTGGGGTCTTATTTATAGAGGTTTTGGGTCCCCTTTCGCTGCTTCTTTTTCTCGCCCTTTTTTGGCCACTTTTATTGGTGCCACCCTTTTGTTCTCGCTTTTGGATTTCATTTTTTTGTCATTTTCTAGTCTCTCCTACTTCCTAGATCATTTTGGTCCTAGTTTTGGTCGTTT
Source organism: Allium sativum (assembly GCA_030737875.1). Lineage (NCBI taxonomy): Eukaryota > Viridiplantae > Streptophyta > Magnoliopsida > Asparagales > Amaryllidaceae > Allium > Allium sativum. The sequence goes on along the minus strand of CM060926.1, from coordinate 27,984,379 downwards.
CTGCCATTCTTCTGCTACTTATAGCCTTCTGCTGTCGGTTTTGTCTTTTCTGGCTTTCTCCTGCTTCCTACAGCCTTCTGTTGTTGGTTTTGTCTTTTTCTGGCTTTATCTAGTTTTTCTAGCTTTCTCTACCTTTCTTTGGATTTTCTAGCTTTCTCTACCTTTCTCTGGCTCTCTCCGGCTGTCTCTAGATTTCTCTAGCTTTCTACACCTTTCTCTGGCTATCTCCAGCTTTCTCTAGCTGCCTCTAGCTTTCTCTACATTTCTCTAGATGTCTCCAACTTCCTCTAGCTTTCTCTAGTTGTCTCTACCTTTCTGTGGCTGTCTCCAGCTTCCTCTAGTTGTCTATACCTTTCTCTAGCTTTCTTCGGTTGTCTCCAGCTTCCTCTAGATTTCTCTACCTTTCCCTGGCTGTCTTTAGCTTTCTCTAGCTGTCTCTACCTTTCTCTAGCATTCCCCGTTGTCTTCGGCTTTCTCTAGCTTTCTCTTCCTTTCTCTAGTTGTCTCTGGCTTTCTCTAGCATTATCTACCTTTCTCTAGTTTCCTAGACCACGTTACCAGTTCCTAGACTCCTTCTACTGTCCGGTTCCTGAACCCCTTCTGCTGTCGGCTCCTGAACCCCTTCTGCTGCGGTTCCTAAACCCTACAGCAGGTTTCAGCTTTCTCTGACTTTCTTGTTTAATCCATTACTCTCAAATGATACATCCGTTTGTTTAATATGACCACTCTACTGAATGAGACACCATCATTTAAATCCAATGGGAGTGGTTTTAGGTCGGTATCTCTCACCACTCAAAAGTTATAGGAGAAACAAGATTTCATCTTACTCTTTTGGTGTTGACATAGCTGTATCCAGGGCTTTTCCTTTTACATTTTCTGGTATTGGAGCTACTGCTTCTTTATACTTTGCCAGTGCGAATTTTGGTGTTAACAATGTCCATCACAAGAAACAGGAGAATCCATACCCTCCTGTAATTTCCTTCACCAAGTTTGATAGGAAAGTCAACTACTCATGTTGGGCTAGTTCCCAAACCAAAGCCACATATCCAGCATGTGTACGGTTTTAAATCTCTAGCTTCCAACTTCATCTAGTCAAAAGCTTTCTTAAATAGGATGTTGACTGAACTTCCTCAATCAGTTAGAACTTTTCATACCGTTGTCGGTCCAATTACAGCTGATATCACCAAAGGGTCTATGCTTGGAGTCTCCACTCCGATGCTCTCTCGCTCACAAAAAAAACTATCGTCAATCACTGTTTTCTGTTGTTTGATGGGTATAGCATCCTTGGGAACACTGCACTCCCATATCTTAAGATGCATTGCTATGTTGAGATACTGTTACATGGCTCTATTACTAAAACTTGCCATGTGAGGTCCTGTGGCGATGGCGTTGATGATTATGCCTTTTCTTTTCTATTAGTGCATGTTTCCAGGGGTTGCCTGCCCCTGATTCGGAGCAGATCTTCCTTACCACCCGTCCCTCGGGGCAACCTTATACTTATTTAGCATTCCTTCTCGCAATAATCTTTTCGCTATGTCTTTCTGATGTCGGTACTCATTTGTAGTATGGCTATAGGTTTAATGAAATAGGAAAACTTTCCGGTTTCGCGTATTTTTTCTCTTGAGTCTCTTGGTGGGGGCTTCTTGTATTGCATTACATTGCAAGTATCCAGATAAAAGTTTTCTAGGATATCGTTTAACGGTGTGAAAGTTTTGAAGGATTGGAATCAGGGCCTTTTCTTGGAATCACCCTTCCTATTTTTGTTCCCTTTATTACCAATCTTGCTCTGAGAAACATTTCCTTCGTTACGATTACCAACATTGACTTCGATCTTTCGATAACTATCGCCAGATTGCTTAACAACAACATTACTCTGGGTATCCTCTCTTACAACTTCGTTGGACCTTCGTTTTCTATTTGAATATACTTCTTCCTGGCATAACCATATACTCTCTTTTTCATGAAACTCTTCAATGGTTGTAGGGGGTATTTGACCAAGTATCTTTCGAATCCAATGTCCTTGTCCACCCTATCTATCATGGCCATTAGAATAGTCTCTAGGTTTGGATTACTCACTTCCTTGATAGCTATGTGGAAACGATCCGAATACCCTTTCAAGGTATCCCTAAGATCTTGCTTAATCGTTGAAAGCTCGATGACGTGCTTGGATTTCTTGTCATGCAGTCAGACTTTAAAAACTTTTCGCTTGGGTCCTTGAAGTTAGGAGTCGACCGTGGCGGGAGTCTAGTGAACCACTTTATAGCAACGTCTTCAAGATATATAGAAAAGGCTTTACACATTATAGAATCAAGGTCTAACGCTGTGTTCATATACCATGAGTATCAGCGGATTAGTTCTACTAGAGTAAGGATTCATAGTGGGCAAGTTAAACCATCTTAGGAATTGTACGTCTAAGATATCATCCGTGAAAGCTGTATGACTACGATCTATACCCAGACTTCGTTGGTATAACACCTACTGTCTCTCATTATCTAATGAACCATTTCTTCTACCTCGACATTAGTTAATGTGTTCTCCGGTTCATTGCTTTCAGCTTCTTGTACCCTCCTTCCCTCGTCTTAGGCAACGTCACCTTAGCTGTTGTCTAACAGAGTTTCCTTGCCCTGTACAGTCCCGATCAGTCACAGGACGAGTTGGTTGAATAAGCTGTGCTTGAGTGAGCTAGGAAAGGTTTGGGTCTCTAGGAAGAACATGAGATCCGTGCATTGGTAGTAGTATGGGTTCCACTAGGCTCAGATCATTACGGCCAAGATGAACTGTTGCATCTTCTCGAGAACCCAGTGAGCCAAACAAGACTTGTTTGAGGATCTCAGGCCTTTCCAAAGGTTTTCTTTTATGTGGATGGAGTTTATTTTCCTCAAAGGAAGATGAGTCTCCTGCTTCTTGGTGATAGTTAGGTGATAGTGTTCTCCTTATTCACAGTTCATCCATTTGTTTTACCATCGTACTCATATCATTACGAATCGCAGCGCTATCTCATCTCTGAGCTTCTAGAGCAACATTGGTTTCCTCCAACCTAGCGAGCAAGTGTGCGAAGTCATTGGACGAGATGGGCATTGAAGTAGGAGCTTGATTGTTTTCCGCTGTAGGCGGGTAGGATGTTCCAATGTCGGGTCGGATCAGAGTGCTTGCATTGGGTCGGGTCGGTGCATTGTCACTGGGCTGGGTCGAATTCGACTTGGGCACACTTGACCCAGGCTGATTCGACCTGAGTGTCTGGGATGCTGGTGCGACTTCTTGATCATCTTATCGCTCCTTACTGGTCTCATTTCTTTGAGAAGCTTGTTGATTCTTATCTTTTCTCGGATCCATGGTAACAAACTTGTTGAAATCAACAAAAACTTTGAAAGTGACGAAAATGTGGATTGTCTCTTTGGACTTTGTGATCCAAATAGTAGAATACTAATATAGAAAGCTATGAATTCAAATCTCTTAATGAAAGCACCAAAATATTTGACCAAAAAATGGCACTAACACCCAACTAACTAGATTTGGTAGAGAATAATGAAGAAATACAAACTAAAAACAAGGCAAGCAAACACACAAGATTTATAGTGGTTAGGCGTTAACAAGCCTACGTACACTTTATACTTCTTCAATTCAGCAGAGAATTACAAATACAAGACTTTGAATCACTCAAACTCTTGATACAACTGATTTATTCACTCAAATATTGATTTCCACTCAAAAATACTACTCTGGAGTCAGGTTGAATGATAATGGTGGCTAAATACAGGGTGTTCGAGTTTTCTAAATGGCCAAAGATCCTTCTTTCTAGTGCAAGTCAGGCATATATAGGAAACAATCATGGTTCTAAGGCAAGAATGGTTATGTGTATGTGGCATCAACTTTAACGTTGTAGTTGTGTAGTGGATCAGTTCTATAAGGATTATGGAGCAGCAGTTCGTGGCCACATGGCGTTCGGGCCTGGAAAAGTAGGAGATAACGGACAGTTATATATCGTGCTTTATGTATGTACTCGGGTCGGGTCGATTTTATTCGACCCGATGGGTTCTGACCTGGTATCCTCTATTTCTTTCGATTTGCTAATATGTTTGTTTGTTCGACCTGAACGTGTTTTATAACATTCGACCTGGAGACTCCTTCGACCCAAAGCCTTGTGCTACTGAATGGCCATTGTTCTTACTCTTTAGTATGCTCGATCATGGATATCATGACTTTGTATGGCTTAGTCACAAAGTGGGCCAACAACATTTATGCCAATTAACAATAATGTTCAAATACTCAGTATAAGTACAATTTTGAGTTACAATATTAACAAATTCAAAATGATTTATCATCCTAATTTAAGCTAACTACATTCAAAGAAGCCAACTAAACATGAAACAATATATTCACTTTCCTCGGTTTAATCTCTGTTATTCGTATATGTTCATAATCTAATTGCTAATTGTACTCTTCCGTGCATACCAGCTAGTAGAGTATCCATATTAAAAAAAGGTGGAAAACATAAGCTGGAGCACACACAATACAATCGAATCAATTTCATTTTTATTAAACAGAAATGTATCAAATTTGAGCTAAAAACAATAAGTCCATGAAATAATATTATTACCAATATTCTAACCAAATAAAATGATTGCATCAGATGATGAGAACTTCCACCCATATCTAATGTAAATCTTAAATAACCATCCAAACTAATAGAAAACCAAGTAACAATTATAATGATTTTGACCACTAACTGAAAATTATAATAATTTTGACCATACTTCAAAATAAATTGTTGAAGTAGACAACAAACTGATGTTGTTGTTAAAAGAGTTGAAATTTCTCTCACCATTTAAGGTATTTCACCATGTGATTATGCCGAAACTGAGGAATAAAGATGCTATGAATTTAATGTTACTTTTCATTAATATCGGAGTTTCTTTTGTCAGTGTACATCATGTAATAGTTTTCATAGTTAAGATTTGATGCAATTTAGCGCAATAAATGCACAACTTACCTTTTTACCCATTTGAATCACTTTTTATTTCTCATATGCTTTTTTGTCAAGATTATAATGACAACTTCTATTGTTTTTATTTTATAGATGCATAAATTGTGTTAAACATACCATAAATTCAATTGGAGCTATTCCCTTTAAAATCAGGTCATGTGTAAGAAGAGGAAATTGGTACTTTTTGCACAGGAAGAAAATTATAAGTGTAATTGATCGATTCAAATCAAAATGTAGGATAGTAAAGCTTGCCTTTGAGTGATGACATCCTCATAAAAATGCATGTAATCTGAATTATGAAAGAGGATAACAAATGTAACAACCCGAATTTTAATAACATGTTGAAACTAGAAATTAGGGTATAATTAAATTTTAAAATGAGAATCTTGGGAAACGGGTTACGCCATTGCGTTCGTCTTGGAATTATACATGAAATAGAGTCCGAGTTTCCGAAAATCGGAGTCCGAATGAAGAAGTTATGGCCTGTAGAATATTCAGCAAATTTTAGGCAGCACAGGACCAGGCAGGTCGACCTGGGGGTCGATCTGGGGGCCAGGTCGACCACGTGGTCGACCTTACGGTCGACCTACCCTCCCCCCCCAGGTCAAGCATATGGTCGACCTCCCCCTTACAGGTCGACCTGGTCGGCCTGTTTTGACCCGGAACCCATTTTGGAAGCCTGAGAGGTGTTTTGATGGTCCGGATTGATTCTAGGGTTAATCTAAGTGCCTAAACTAGTTGCTACCCCTATAAATACACCCTAAGGCCTAACCTAATTCATAACAAATCATTCTTACATCAAAATGCTGTTTAAATACCTCTTGAACCATGGTTGCCGTCTCTAAATCAAAGTACAAGCATTCAAACTCAAATCAATTCAAAGAACAAAGCTTCAACAATGATTCAAGACAATAAATCAATAATACCGCAACATTTTTTTCTTAATTCCTTGTCCACAATCTGTAAGTTCTAGTTATTTTCAGATCTAAATATTAAATTATAATAGGGACATGAAATAAAGTGGAATTGGATTTAAGTATGTCTATCGATTCAGATCTACTTCTGTTGCTTCTTGGATCTTGAGTTTTGGGATTTTTCTATTCTCATTTTCATGTCAAGCTTATGATCTATTCAGCTTGTTGTAAATCAGTTTTTCTTGATTCATGTTGATATTATTATCAAGATCTATCTTTTATGCCTGAGACGATGTTTTTTAATGCCAGTTTCTCTCTGTACTTATTGTTATACAAATTCTACCTTCCCCTATTTATTTTCTTTTGATGAACCTTGGTCAATTTCGGACCTTGGCCTAAACTACGATATACGTGCGATTGAATACGGGGAAATATTGGGATACTGCCTATTTGGATATATGTGTTTGGTGTAATTGATGGCATAACATAAAAATTGGATATTTTGGTATTACTACCATTAACATGAAACTTGATATTTGCGTATTGTCATTATAATGGTAATTGCGAGAATGGGGATTGGCATATATAATTTGACATGGATCTTGATATATATAATTTGATACGGACCTTGATATATATATATATAATTTGACATGGATCTTGATATATGTAATTTGGCTAGAACTTGTTATGGGTAAATTAGTATAAACGTGGTATACATGTAATTTTGGGTTTAAAACTTGATCTATGTAAATTGAGCATAGCTTTATAAACATGTAAATCATGAAACTTGGTATATGGGTAAATTGGCATAAAATTGGCATACATGTAAAACAGCATGAATTGAACATATGTAAATTTGGTATGAATTGGGCATATGTAAAATTGACATGTAATCTAGAACTTGGGCACATGTTAATTATGTAAAATTTGGAGTAGAAACATATATGATAATTTATGACTTGGAGAAAGTTTAATATGAACGCGCCTAAGTTGGGTTTTGGGTAGTTGGCTTGTATTGTAAATAAAAGGCTATAACTTGGCATAACTTCGTAGTGAATTATGATAATAATTTGGGAATACGTTTTGGGGCACGATTACTGAGCTGATTGTAAGCGACCAGAACGACGGCTGAATTGGTGCGCAATTGTAGGTTCAGGCGGACTATGGTCGTGCACGTAGTCCGGAGTTGAAAAAGCAGGCATCGGGCACCAGTAGGTTTACACGGTGCGTGCTTGATTCATGTCGATGGTTGGCACCCTAGGGCTTGATACACCCTATGGTGGACCTAGCACAGGGGACTACATTCGTGATAGGGTCGTATGAGACAGACACATGAACGAGATAGGACTTGTAAGGAGCCGATTGATTAATAGATCGTTTCATGGGACCAAGTAATGGGTCATTTCATGACATTGGGCTAGGGATCATTTTATAGTCAACACATGACACGGGTTGGGATACTAGTACGGGTGGTGTAGAGCAAATAGATATCATAGAAATATTTTAACGGTGAAGCAGAGAAATCTTGCGATCTTGCGAAATTATACTTAGTTCATCTTGAATGGGAACCTCGCAATGTTATATATAACAAAAGTCATATGATGTTATTCTTGGTTATCATGCCTGTAGCTTATCTTGTCATCATGCTTATGTTTACTTTTAGTTTATTCATGCCATGCTATCTTTACCTATTTTTATACTGAAAGTCACTAGGACTTACTCAGTCTTTATGACTGACCCGTTTTGTTTCGCCTCTTTTTCTTCCGTCCCCCCCCCCCCTCCCCAGGTTCACAGGGTGGGAATACAGCTTAGTTCGGATCTTACCAAGCTCCAAGGCTCTTTCATGTACGGCTTGGATTTTCCTTGGCTATGGCTTGCTTTGCTTTATTGGGGAATATCACAATTTATTTTTATGCTTCTTTGCTTTTGAGCAAGATAGATATTTTAGCTTTGTAATTGGGTATTGGAAGTTGATGGGCTTTTATTGTAAACAATTATATTTAATAAATGATTTGAAGTACTTCCACTTTACTTTCCGCTATTTTATATATGTCTGTCTTGTAATATTTCTGTTCCAGTACCCATAATGCTCCACTGAAGTTAAGGCATTCCCTTTGTGAGTGAGCTTAACGGATGTGGGGTGCTACATTTGGTATCAGAGCGAGGTTACCAGACTGGGCAAAAGCTATTAAAAACCTTCTGAAATTATTTTCAAAACGTTTACAAAGAAGCATTTTTCTAAAGAAAAGTTTTGTTTTACGAAAGGCATATTCCCCAAAGCCATATGCACTATCTTTTGATTCTCTCCTTGAGACTCTTCTCTCTTTCTTTTTCACCATAGTTTATAGGCTTGCGACACATGTCGGAGGGCAAAGTAGTGTCCAACCTCCATCTGTAGCCGCTGTAGTTTTACTTGCGACTAATCTTATTTCAAGCTTTGCAGGGTTGTCGTGCGATGTAAGTAGCTTTCGAGAAACTTTTCAACAAGCTATACAAGGATAGTAGGAACGAGGATAAAGAACATAAGTCTAAGGATGAGAAACTTGTTGATATGGCTTAATCCACGAAGAGGAAAAAGGTGAAAGGAAAGAGGCCAAGTGAAAGAATAATAAAAACCCATGACAAGAGAGAATATCTTTAGTATGGTAAAAAGGGACATGTAATTAAGTATTATAGGATAAGGACAAGGGCAAAGAACAAGATCGTCGAGAGGGCAATTGTATGCTCTCACTAGTAGCGTACCTAAGAGAGGTGGTTACGTTTCTGTTAAAGGCTTAGCTTTTCTTTTCTATCATCCCGTTAGAACTTTGTTTTTGCACATCGCATCCTTTTAATTCTGCTTCGATAGTTGAGTCTCTTCACCTTAATACTAGCGTAGTAGAGGATCCCATTTTTGTCTCAAATCCTGTTAGGGAATCGGCTCATTTATTCATGACTCGTTTGGATTTGAGAATGTCTATGCTAAGTGTTGAGTTTAGAAGTAATGCTTATGTTTTTTTGGGCTATGGATTGATTCTAGGGATGGAGTGGTTATCCAGTAATGGTGTCATTCTTGAGTATGAAAAGAGGGTAGTTAGATTCTTGACTTGCCTTGTTAATGCCCTCGAAGTCTAGTGTAACCCTTAGGGTTCTGCCATGCTTAGTTACCTAGAATCTCTTAATACATTTATTGATCCGCTCGAGTAGTGTTCGCCACTAAGGCGAATAGTTCATTTCGCTTATGCATGAGTCATAGAAAATCATCTTAGCAAGTACATTTGGTAACATGGTTGGCATTTGTTTGTTTTCAAGAGATAGTTCTTCTGCGTGGAATACCTTATAATAAGTAAACGAGATCCAGGATTCACTAGTGAATTTTGGAGAGCTCGCATGAAACCATGAGTACGCAGTTATGTTTGAGCCGAGTATACTAGAAAAAGAATAAATGAAAGTGGAACGAGAGGCGACAGTGAAATGAGTTCCAACTCATATTTTGGAAACAAGAATTAAGAAGCTACGAAATTGTAAAGTTAAAAACGGCCAAAGCACAATGGAGTTAAGCTCAAGGAAATGCAGCTTAGAAGATTGAAAGCTAGATACGCACATTATATCTCTTTATAAGAGTATATCCTTGATCCCTCTTCTCCTGTAGAGCTTACTTGCATGCTATCATTTAAGTATATCCTCTCGGTCCTATTCTCAATCCTATTTCTGTTGCAAACCCCATAGGGAGTATGACTTATCTGTTAGTAATACATGTTGGGGCTTGAGGGTGTCCGTTGGGTTGAGTAATTCTTTGAGTGTCAGCGTAATGTTGATTTCGGTCTTCGGGGCTGGTGCTTAGGGAGTTCTTCTCCTATTCAGTATATATATGACGTAGATTTCCAGCTTTGACGTTGCCTAATGGGCACAAAGTTTTTATTTGCTTCTATCATTCGGCTATATCTTTACGTAGGAACAATTGGGTGTGAACATGTGTTTGAGACATGTTACGATTGATGGTTGCAAGTGGTTGCTAGTGGTTGCTCATGGATGCATATACACGCAAATTATACACTAGATCGGCTCCGTCACCTTTCATACTGCATATGCATGAGTGTTTATACTTGTTGATGGATGAAATTGAATGTGTTATCATGTGGATGTTGCATATGGATGGATGTTTGTGCACACATATAGTGTTTATGTGATTAGGGCTATTTTCATACATGTTGGACTCATGGCACTAAACATATTTTGCATTAAGAAGATCAATCAGGCCTGATCATTTGCATTAGATAAGGAACATATACACACACTTTTTGCATATGTTCATACATCATTAGAAATCTCTTAAGGACAATGGATACCTGTGATTGATGATTGAGTAGATGGATGATTGGAAGGTAGGACACATTCTTCTTAACTCGATGATTTCGAGGACGAAATCCTTTAAGGATGGGAGGATGTAACAACCCGAATTTTAATAACATGCGGGAACTAGAAATCAGGGTATAATTAAATTTTAAAACGAGAATCATCGGAAATGGGTTGCGCCACTGCGTTCGTCTCGGAATTCAACATGAAATAGATCCAGGTTTTCAAAAATCGGAGTCCGGATGAAGAAGTTATGGCATGTAGAAGATTCAGCAAATTTTAGGCAGCACAGGACCAGGCAGGTCGACCTGGGGGTCGACCTGGGGGCCAGGTCGACCACGTGGTCGACCTTAGGGTCGACCTAACCCCTCCCCCCTAGGTCAACCATATGGTCGACCTCCCACCTTACAGGTCGACCTGGTCGGCTTGTTTTGACCCAGAACCCATTTTTGAAGCCTGAGATGTGTTTTGATGGTCCGGATTGATTCTAGGGTTAATCTAAGAGCCTAAACAAGTTGCTACCCCTATAAATACACCCTAAGGCCTAACCTAATTCATAACAGATCATTCTTACATCAAAATGCTGTTTAAATACCTCTTTGAACCACGGCTGCCGTCTCCAAATCAAAGTACAAACATTCAAACTCAAATCAATTCAAAGAACAAAGCTTCAACAATGATTCAAGACAATAAATCAACAACGCCGCAACATTTTTTTCTTAATTCCTTGTCCACGATCTGTATATTCTAGTTATTTTCAGATTTAAATATTTAATTATAATAGGGACATGAAATAAAGTGGAATTGGATTTAAGTATGTTTATCGATTCAGATCTATTTCTGTTGCTTCTTGGATCTTGAGTTTTGGGACTTTTATATTCTCATTCTCATGTCAAGCTTATGATCTATTCAGCTTGTTGTAAATCAGTTTTTCTTGATTCATGTTGATATTATTATCAAGATCTATCTTTTATGCCTGAGACGATGTTTTTTATGCCAGTTTTCTCTCTGTACTTATTGTTATACAAATTCTACCTTCTCCTATTTAATTTCTTTTCATGAACCTTGGTCAATTTCGGACCCTGGCCTAAACTACGATATACGTGCGATTGAATACGGGGAAATATTGGGATACTGCCTATTTGGATATATGTGTTTGGTGTAATTGATGGCATAACATAAAAATTGGATATTTGGGTATTACTACCATTAACATGAAACTTGATATTTGGATATTGTCATTATAATGGTAATTGCAAGAATGGGGATTGGCATATATAATTTGACATGGATCTTGATATATATAATTTGATACGGACCTTGATATATATATATATATATATATATAATTTGACATGGATCTTGATATATGTAATTTGGCTAGAACTTGTTATGGGTAAGTTAGTATAAACGTGGTATACATGTAATTTTGGGTTTAAAACTTGATCTATGTAAATTGAGCATAGCTTTGTAAATATGTAAATCATGAAACTTGGTATATGGGTAAATTGGCATAAAATTGGCATACATGTAAAACGACATGAATTGAACATATGTAAATTTGGTATGAATTGGGCATATATAAAATTGACATGTAATCTAGAACTTGGGCACATGTTAATTATGTAAAATTTGGAGTAGAAACATATATGATAATTTATGACTTGGAGAAAGTTTAATATGAACGCGCCTAAGTTGGGTTTTGGGTAGTTGGCTTGTATTGTAAATAAAAGGCTATAACTTGGCATAACTTCATAGTGAATTATGATAATAATTTGGGAATACGTTTTAGGGCATGATTGTTGGGCTAATTGTAAGCGACTAGAACGATGGCTGAGTTGGTGCGCCATTGTAGGTTCAGGCGGACTATGGTCGTGCACGTAGTCCGGAGTTGAAAAAGCATGCATTGGGCACCAGTAGGTTTACACTGTGCGTGCTTGATTCGTGTCGATGGTTGGCACCCTAGGGATTGATACACCCTATGGTGGACCTAGCACAGGTGACTACATTCGTGATAGGGCCGTATGACACATGAACGAGATAGGACTTGTAAGGAGCCAATCGATTAATAGATCGTTTCGTGGGACCAAGTAATGGGTCATTTCATGACATCGGGCTAGGGATCATTATATAGTCAACACATGACACGGGTTGGAATACTAGTACGGGTGGTGCAGAGCAAATAAATATCATAGAAATATTTTAATGGTGAAGCCGAGAAATCCTGCGATCTTGCAAAATTATACTTAGTTCATCTTGAATGGGAACCTCGCAATGTTATACATGACAAAAGTCATATGATGTTATTCTTAGTTATCGTGCCTGTAGCTTATCTTGTCATCATGCTTATGTTTACTTTCAGTTTATTCATGCCATGCTATCTTTACCTATTTTTATGCTGAAAGTCACTAGGACTTACTCAGTCTTTATGACTGACCCGTTTTGTTTCACCTCTTTTTCTTCCGTCCCCCCCCCCCCCCCGGGTTCGTAGGGTGGGAATACAGCTTATTCGGATCTTACCAAGCTCCAAGGCTCTTTCACATACGGCTTGGATTTCCCTTGGCTATTGTTTGCTTTGCTTTATTGGGGAATATCACAATTTATTTTTATGCTTCTTTGTTTTTGAGCAAGACAGATATTTTAGCTATGTAATTTGATATTGGAAGTTGATGGGCTTTTATTGTAAACAATTATATTTAATAAATGATTTGAAGTACTTCTACTTTACTTTCCGCTGTTTTATATATGTCTGTCTTGTAATATTTCTGTTCAAGTACCCATAATACTCCACTAAAGTTAAGGCATTCCCTTTGTGAGTGACCTTAACGGATGTGGGGTGTTACAACAACCAACAACCATCATTCCTAGCCATGTTTGGTAATTCATGTGAGATAATAGAATTATTCCATATCTATCAAGAGTGGCTATTGAGAATTTTTGCATATCAACGCTATTTTCTATCTATATAGATAGCTTTAGAAATTCAACAATTTTGATGAACACAATGATTTTTTGGTTCTCATCTTTTAATGGTGCTTCACAGTTTCTGAAATGGATAGGATTTAAAGCAGTACTTTTTATAGTATATGATTATAAACAAGCGTAGGGTTTATTTGTGGATCGATAACATGGATATCACACCTGATCTGCAAGAAAGGAAATTGGCAGTAATTAGAAATTTTTCTTATTTCTTATGTACTGGCTTTGCATTCACTATCAGGATATTTTTATCTCAAACCTTTCAAAAGAAAAATATGTAAATCATTAACCTAAAAATTAATCAAGCATAAGCTAAGCACATAATAAATAAGATGTAATTACTATTAAATAGAAGGCGAATTGTTTGATTAACCTCTTGTAATGAGTTGTTTTCATGCATTTTATTTCCAAATAGAAATTAGAAATATGAAGGGTCTTAATCTCCATAGCTATGTCAGTTTAGCATTTCCTACTGAATTCGAATAGTTTGGGCATGTTTTGGGTTTCAAAATAAATAGTATTAACCGCAATGAACTTGCTGTCGAATCCATAAAGTCTGAAATATATTGATTATCTACAACACCCAACAAAACCTTAAAGGGGCTTGGATCCATGTTATTAATAACATCACTTATAAATGCAATAAAACAACCAAATAAGAATAATATATATATGAAGTATATAATGATAAATAGTATCTAGAACAAAATAAGTATACACAATACATAGACAATACTCGAACATAATTTTGTTTACCTTAATTTTGAATATTTTAGAATTCTTTAGGGATTACTTATTAAATCCTATTTACTAATAGTTATTTGAGGAAAGACCGAGGTAGTTGCAGTGAATTTATTAGAGTTCAAACTGGAAGAAAAGTGCACTTTCATTTCCAAGTTGTAATCAATAGACTAAAATGATAAATGCAATTATTAAAAATAAATTTGAAAATAGAATTTACTATTTAGGAGTAATGGTGAATGGCATTACATGTTGGACTTTCTTGGATTTTTCTTGAACTTTCATGTGATCTGATGCTGACAGATTTCAAACTATGAAGTTGTCCGAAATAGATTGCAATTGAAAATTTAGTTTGATAACTGGTGCTAAATGATTTTCAAATATAAAAAAAATTTAAGTACTTTAATTCACATTGGACTTGGAGTTGCAAAAGAAAGGAGCATTTATAAAGAAGACATGACAAAATGAAAATGAAAAGTTTACATCAAAATGCATAAAGTCAATTCTCCATGTTGTTAAAAAAACATTACTAGAAACATCTTCATATCACCGCTTCCATGACCAAACTATACCTCTCCATCAAAATTTGTTCTATAAGAAACTGCAATCAAGTCCCACATATTTACATTAGCCCTACCCTTCTATGCCATACTTCAGTCAGCAAAATAATATATGGATCAACCAAAGTCTCGGCTACACTAGCCATGCCACACGTCCTAATAATCCAACTCAAATTAACCTTAATATAAACTGAGTAATTAGTGATCTTTTTTTACAATGCGACCTACAAAGATAAATATGCTGTATAAAATATGCTTTTGTAAATTGGTTCAACATATGATGCAAACTAAAGCTGGAATCACAATCGAGCCTAAAAACATTATGCACGCAACCCTTGACATATTATTAAACATATTTAAGGCAAAAAGCAATTGTAATGTTTGAATCGAGGCTAAATACATGTTGCACGCATCTCATAGACATGGTAGCAAACACATTCAAGGTGGAAGAAATTGTTGTATAGGTTAGGAAAATTGGTGGTAGTAGATTTGGGTTATGAAATTATGTAATTATGTAAACATTGGAAATCAGTTGCTCTTTGTAACCAAACCCCACAATCAATAAAGTAAATTTTGAAATTAACGCTGTAAAATAATATAATCGAATGCAGTCAAACCTTATAATAATCGGACATGGAAAAAAGTAATTAACAAACGAAGGTAGTCATTCGGAGTAAATAGGGTGAATCTGAAGTTGAAAAAAAACATACCTAAATTTTTACAAACCTGAAGTAGAGAGATTTGATAGAGCGGATAACCTGGCTTGCATCATGAACAACAACGAATAAAGAAAACATCAAAGTTCATTTTGATGAGTCGCAGTTGCAAAAAGAAGAAAAAGTGGTTTATGATTATGCTAAATGGATAAGAACGTCGGACCGTAATACAGAGAGGAATTGAATCAGGGGATGAATGGAAGCGATGATATTTTGGGCAAAATCAGAGAAGAAGAAAGTTAGGTTTTTGGAGAAGGCAATGGGAACGAAGCAAAATTAGCTACGATGTAAAATTAGAAGGGAATTTTGGGAAGTTCAAAAGGCCGTCCAGTAATTTAGTGGAAAAGTTTACATTATTAGTAGTAAAGATAAACATAGGTCGCTGAAGAAATTTCCTTTTGTGCACTTCCCTTTTATGCCTTCCCATTTTTAAAAATATACTGAATAAATTTCCTTGCTTTATACCCACCTTAACATATATTTTATATTTTTTTAGCTTAGACCACTGAACAAACAATTGACAATGGAAAAATGTAATAATTTTTAAAATCACAATCATGTTATGTATTGAATATTTTTTGTGCTTATAATACTAAATTTAGCACTAAAAATGCATTACTATATGCATCTATAGCTAATTTTATTTCGATATCATGTTTTTAACATTAGCCTACATCATGTTTATCAACTGTAGGAGGATCAAAAAATAATTCTTGCTAGAATTATCTTGACATTAAAATAAATTACGAAGGCAAGTTATTGATCAAGAACCTACTAACCTCTTTATCTGGGCCAAACTGCTTGAGGCATGCTATTACAAAGGTAAATACTATATATATTTCTTTCCATATATGACTTCATCATTACAAATATATTTTATTTACTGTCATACACAGCAGGTAATGATATGCTGGTTATTGTTTCCTTTGTACTCATTGTATAATTAATCACTCATTTTACTATCTTGATTTTCATTTCAATAAACCATCCTTTATATACTCCTATATTAGTTTCCCACTGTTTGTATCAAATACATATCTCCATTTAAATCAATCATTTTAATTAGATGTATATTAAGAAATCACGGATATTATATGATATGGTGAGCTAATAGTGATTATGATATAAGTGATGTAATTTGTAGTTTCCTCTATTTATGTGATTTAGTTGACAAAATCAAATTATGGGATGTAATTTGTAGTTTCCCCATTTATCTGATGTACCACCCTGTATTTACTGTGAATGTTAAAGTAACGAATTAAAGAATACTTAATTTTAAAAGTAGAAATATGCATATATATTATATACATAGATATATTTAAGAGAAAAATTAAATAATGACAATAAATATTTCATGTAATAAGTTAATTAAGTGCAATACATGAAATGGGAAGAAACACATGTGAATAATTAAAAAGAAAAATTTGAAGAGCTTCAGGAATTTGGTCACGAAATTAGCATCATTGCGTTCGTGGCGATTTTCTAGTCAATTTAGACCTATGGTTTGCAAAAAACCGATTTAAAATGAAGAAGATATCTTTAAATTAAATATTGCAGCAAAACATGAAAAAGAGGATTGAGAAAAGAATAATGTTTAGCATTATCCTAAGGTTTGTAAGAAAAAGACTTAGTAGTTTGTTTGGTTAGAACATGTGACTTGCATACAAGAGGTACAGTGTTCGATCCCCGCCAACGCCATATTTTTGTTTTAGGGGAATGGCTAAAAAGTGGCTTAGTGTGAACGCAATTCAAAAAGTGGTTTAGTGTTTGAGAAGATAGATAAAAAGAAAAATAAATAAATATATATACAGATTGTATATATATACATATATAATATATATATGTCGTGTACGCATCATGTGGCGCACGTGGCGCATTTTTGTTCGTCAAAGATTGTTTTTTGAACGTGGCCTTCTCTAATTGGCCAACGATTGATTTCTTAGGTATTAGGGCATATGTATCATGCTACGGTTGGCTGGATGACATATATCTTTGGTTTGATGGCTCTGATTTCTCCTAGACTAATCTAAAGGCTAGAGTTAAACCTAGACTTCTATATAATCACCCAAAACCTCACCCCTAGAACTCATTCTATGAAGTCATCATGTTGTTCGTCTACAAACTGGCCTAGCCTCCATTCATCTACCCCAAACTAGAGAATCAAATTCAAACTAGGAATCAATTAGAAGAGTTAGAGAATCAAACGTCTACATCAAAGGATAGCTTTTCAAATTCAGAAATCAGATCCCATAAATCAAGATCCGTCCTTTTTTCTATAAGTACAGTTATTGTTTAGATGTGAACACCTAATAAGAAATCATGACTATAATAACTGGATCTAGAACTGCGCCTATTTCTATTCGTGTCTATCCTTTTGTCAATTCTGAATTGCTTATGCCTATTGGACTGTTGTGACTGACATAGTAAAGCCTATCATGCATATTGGACTGTTGTGACTGACATAGTAAAACCTATCATGCCTATTGGACTGTTGTGACTGACATAGTAAAACCTATTATGCCTATGAGACTATTGGGGACTGATATCATTGAACCTATCATGTTGTATTAAATTTGTGGTTCTTTTATGTATGTAAGTTACATGCTAAGTTATATTCATACATGTTATATGTTAAATCCAAGCTAGTACCCATGTTTGAGATCTATATAAGTTCATGTTTATACAATCAAACTTATGCTAGTTCGCATGTTAATTGGATCTAATTTAAATGCAAGATCACGCCTATATGCTTAATTAAGTCTATGTCATTCTATCCCAAATTTATACTACGCGTGTTGATCTATATTGCTTATGCATGTTGGAATGTTACAAGTCCCTTTCTTTTCCCTTTTGTTTATGAGTTAGGCTAATTTGCGAGCCTAACGCTCTATGTGAATTATAAGATTGAATAACGGGGGAGATGCCAGGGAAAAATATTAAACTACATGCTATTGGCATAAATTGGCGCATAATCATGTAAATGATTAGTAGCATGAAATGGTAGAATTTGTATACCTAGAATTATGGACATAATTTAAAGGGTAAATGGGGCATGACTTGAATTGACAACACTTGTGGATAATTTACATATGAACATAAATTGCAAATATGTAAAGTGGCTAAAAGAAGAACATGCCTAACCCGAGGTTAGATTGAGTTGCGGTTTAAAACTGCCCGGAACTGCCCGGAACATTCAGTAACTGCAACAACATAGATCTAATGTGAGAGGTTAGCGCATTTAGCCTAAAACCCAAGGTTAGAATGAGTTTGCGGTAGAAGTCTGCCCGGAACCGCCCGGCACATCCAGCAACCGCAAACAACAGTTCTAATGTGAAAGGTTGGGGCATTAATAAATTAATTAATGCCAATAAACAGATATGCTAAGAATGGTAAGGTTAAGTAACATATGAATAGGCGACACTTAACCAATACAACATGTTAATTAGACAAGAAGGTGGGGTTAAGTAAATTCTGAACACTTGACCGTTATAACATGTTAATTAGTCAAGAAGGTGGGGTTAAGTAAATTTAGAACACTTAACCGTTATAATATGTTAATTAGACAAGAAGGTGGGGTTAAGTAAATGTAGAACACTTAACCGTTACAACATGTTAATTAGACAAGAAGGTAGGGTTAAGTATATTTAGAACACTTAACCGTTATAACATGTTAATTAGACAAGAAGGTGGGGTTAAGTAAATTTAGAACACTTAACCGTTATAACATGTTAATTAGACAAGAAGGTGGGGTTAAGTAAATTTAGAACACTTAACTGTTATAACATGATGAACGAGTGGGGTTAAGTGAAGGGGAAACACTTGACCAATATAACATGATGAATGAACAGGGTTAAGTTAATAGGAAACATTAAACCAATACAACATGATGTGTGGGGATGTTAAGTTAACATAAGTGGTTAACACTTAACCAATATTACATGAACAAAGTGGATAGAGTTAAGGTAAGCTTAACCAATAATACAGATTGACTTGATAAGTAGGAGGGTTAAGTAAACTTTGGGTAGGTGGGTAATATTAGTATATATAGGCCCACAAACTTAACCATTAAATAAACATGTTTGAATCAATGGGAGGGTTAAGTACATCTCGTGTAGGTGGGTAATATTTGTATATATAGGCCCACAAACTTAACCGGTAGGAAACCCTAATAACGGGGACCCATTTCAGATGTAATTCACATAGATGTATCACGGTACCCTGAACTAGGAAGGGTGGGGCATGCTTACTGGGCAGAATAAAAGCGGTCAATATAGCGGCGGGGATGCAGCAGTGTAGTTCCGACGGAGTATGGGCGTGCATGTGCTCCGGAGTGGAAAAAAGGCACTGGGCATCAGTAGTATACACCGCGCATCTTGAATCATGTCGAGTTGCTATCATAGGGATGGGACCATCATAGGGTATCTACACGCAAGAGAGGGCCGATTGACACGGCCACAAGGAAAATTAATGCAAGTAGAGAGCCGATCGATAGGATAGTAAGGGTACATCTAACATCTTCATGGCAATTACGCTGATTGAGGTAAGATCCTCATACTTGATGTACACCTGAAGGTTACCACAATTGCGGGGTTGGGATCACCTTATTATATAACACAGCATACTAGTTGGGATACTAGTAGGGGTTACACATCCTTTTTCACAGGATACTAGTTGGGACACTAGTAGGGGATACAGATCATTCTATAAAAGACACTATTTTGGATACTAGTTAGTTGGTACACAGAAAATAGGAAATTAAAGAAAAAACCGAAGCGCATTCTGCTTATCTTGCCTTATCATATCTTATGCTAATCTTATGTTATCTTGTTATTCCTGTTATCACGGTATTGTCTTAGATTCAGTTTATTCATGGCATGTTACTATTATCTGTTCACATATTGAAAATCACTGGACTTACCAGACTTATGTCTGACCTAGTTTTGTTTCGCCTCTCTTCTTTCGTTCCCTCCCCCCTCCCCTAGGGAGACAGAGAGGGAATAATTCAGCTTTGTTTGGACCGTTTCACTTTCCAAGCTTGAAAATTCTTTGATGTATTGTTTTAGACTCTCTTTTCCACTGCTATGGCTGGCTCATGCTTTATTCGGGGAATATCATTGTCATTTTATGCTTCTTTATTTTGTTAAACTAGACAGAAACTTTGTTGTACTGGGTATTGGTGTTGGAAAACAATCTTTGTACAAACTGTTTTACCAAGCTGTTGTTTTATCAATGAAGTAAAGTTTTTTTTTCACTGCTTTATTTATCTATCGTAATTTATCTGCATCTTTTACCTATAATGCTTCACTGAAGTTAATGCATTCCCTTTGTGAGTGACATTAATGGAGGTGGGGTGTTACATCTGATTTGTTGACAAAATCAATTTTAGGGGTGTAATTTGTAGTTTCCTTATTTATGTAGTTTGTTGACAAAATCAAGATGGGACGTTGTGTATAAATGGCTCCTGCTAATGAATGGATAGATAAGACTTTTAGCCAAATAAATCTCGATATTTGTCGTGGTATCGAAGCCTGGTAAACACTAATTTGTTTTTCTAAAATTTCATCCATGGCTGGTGAAACAACCCCATCGCCATCAAAAATCGAAGCAAATTCTCCCATCTACCTAAGACCACAAGATAAACTAGGTGATTTTATAACCTCTACAAGATCAAAATTTGATATTTTGATAGTTTGTCTCATGCGATTATCGTTACACTCATTTCGGAGAAAATTTGGCTTTCTCGATGGATATATTACAGACATCAGACCTCCTTGTACCAAGCATGATTGGTACACAATTCATTGTATGCTTGTTTTATGGCTCATGAATACGATCGATCTGGAGGTAAAATCTATGCTTTCAAACTATGACAATGCTAAAAAATTATGGGATGATTTACATGAAATAGTTTTGATTGTCAATGGTCCATGTATACACCAACTTAAATCTGACATCAATAAATGTAAGCAGTCTAAAACAGTGTCGGTTTCAATTTATGTTAGCAAACTGAGTCTGTTGTGGGATTAATTAGACAAGCATGAACCATTGATTACTTGGAAGTGTGGCAACTATACGTGAGATGTTGGGAAGCAGCATGAGAAATGGAAGGAGAATGATCGACTTCATCAATTTTTTCTTGGTGTATGCACTGAGTATTATGCCCAATTGTGATCTACCATACTATCACTAGACCTATTGTCATCCCTGAATCATTCTTTCCAACATATTGCACAGGAAGAATGTGTTAGAGGGATTAGACGCATAAAGGAGGAGAAGGCCGAGGTTGTTGGTTCTGTTGTGAGCATGGAGACTCGACCAAAACCATGCCTTGACAAGGCAGAAAAAGCTGCTTTGAACTACACATGTTGCCATAAATCAGGTCATGATGCAACTACATGCTTCGTTCTTTGTGGGGTTCCTAATTGGTACATTGATAAAATAGGAAATAAAGCAAAAAAACAGGGGTGGTCTGCATGAGAAGCAATGTAATGGGGGGATCTTGTCATCTGCTGAGCGTGGGCATAATATTGTGAAATCTAATGTTGTGATCTCTACTCATTCGGCATCGGCTATGTCAGATGCGTCTGGATTGACAGCTCTCCCATGCTTTATCGTAGAATAGTGGCAGACTCTTATTCGGATTGTTTTTAGTGCTTCTCATCACCTCCTAATCGTTTAAATGGTGAGTGGATCATCGATACAGGTTGCTCTAATCATGTTATAGGGAATCTATCTTATTTGAAGAATGTAAAAGATGTAATTCATTGTTCAGTTGGGCTTCCTGATGGTGGAAATGTCATGGCTTCAAAGGAAGGAGTAGTTAAACTAAATGAGAAAATCATTCTTTATTATGTGCTTTATGTACCGAACTTAAATTGTAATCAAATTTCAGTTAATGATGACTTAAAAATTTTTGTCACTTCTAATTCCAACATGTGCGTTATTCAGGACCAACCGAGGGAGGTGATTGGAATGGGTGAAAGACGGGATGGACTTTACTACTTGCATGAAGGGCCACCAGTTCAAGCTCTTATATTTACAAGCATGTCTTCATTAGAATTATGGCATAATAGGTTGGGTCATCCTTCGAAAAAAGTTGTGAAGTGGCTTCCTTTTTCTATTGATTCTAAAGATAATTTGAATAAAGCATGTGAAATATGCCATCGTGCTAAGCAACCTAGGGATAGTTTTCCTTTGAGTGAAAATAAAATAACTCGTATTTTTGAGTTAATACATTTTGATTTGCGAGGTCTGTATGCCGAAGCTTCGTCTTGTGATGCTCATTATTTTCTTACAATAATGGATGATTTTTTTTTTTGTGTTGTGTGGGTATATTTGTTAATTGATAAAATTGAAGTTTTTGAGATGTTTACATTATTTATTGTTGTGATTGATGATCAATTTTCTCAAAAATTGAATATTGTTCGTAGTGATAATGGAACAGGATTTAACTGTTTGAATATTATTTTTTTGCAAATGGGATTTTATTTCAAACTACTTGTGTGGTTGCTCCTCAACAAAAACGGAAAGTGGAAAGAAAACATAAACATATTTTGAGTGTTGCAAGAGCTTTAAAATTTCTAGGTGCTTTGCCTATTTCTTTTTGGCGGGAATGAGTTTTAGCCGTTGCTCATGTTATTAATCATACTCCATCTAATGTTCTTCACAAAAAGACACCATATGAGATTTTGTTTAGTCATCCACCATCCTTAAAAGAATTGCATGTTTTTGGTAGTCTATGTTTTGCTTATAACTAAAAGGCAAAGGGTGAAAATTCGCTAGTAGAAGTTGTAAATGTGTTTTTGCAAGGTATCCGTTTCGTAAGAAGGGATGAAAATTATTTGACATAGAAACTAAGAAATTCTTTGTCACTCATGATGTTAAATTTTATGAGAATATTTTCCCATCTTTGGATGTTGAACCTAAAAATGTGAGCACTTTATCTGAGATGCATATGGATAGGAGTATTGTTGATGTTTTAGACTATGTTGATGATGAGATCATAAAGTCGAAGATTTCCTCTGTTCCGGCTGGGGCACAACCAGACCTGCCTTTGGCTACAGGGGGAAGTGGATATATGGATTCATATAATGGTGCAGATTTGGATGATAATTTGGGTCATGGACTATGTGTCAAGTATCCCCCAGTAAAATTGAGTGATTTTGTGACTCATATGGTGATCAAGAAAAGTCCAATCCCTATTTCACTTGATTCCTTTTCACAATCTCCCTCAGGTACTCTTTATCCCATAACACACTATGTTAGTTGTGACAAATTTTTTGAGAAACACCAAAATTTTATTACAGCAATAATAGCAGGACAGAACTAAAACCTTTTAAGGAGACTGTGAAAGATGCAGGGTGGCGTAATGCTATGTAAAAAGAAATTCAGGCTTTGGAGGATAACGAAATCTAGAAAATGGAAAAAAGCCTTAGGAGGAAAGTTGGGCATTCATGATTCCCATACTCCAACTTTAGGGGTGTATAAGGAAATCGCAGATATTATGTGATATGATGCACCGGCAGTGATTAGGAAATTAGTGAAGTTTTGGGATGTAATTTGTAGTTTCCTTATTTACGTGGTTTGTTGACGAAATCAGAATAGGGCGTTGTGTATAAATGGCTTCTTCTAGTGAATGTAAAGATAAGACTTTTAGCCAAAGAAATCTCTATTCTTATCAATATAACATAGCTCTATTTTTGAAATACTCTCTTTTTTGCAACATTATCAACGTGCTGGTTGAATTTACTTCAATCTTTGCTTCATTCTTGCATAGCCATTGGTTTATGTAATTTTTACTTTCCAAATATTATATTGTTTCCAAAAAAATTAATACCATTAGTTTCAATAACAAAACTCTTCTGTTTAATTATATGATACTTATTGTTTTTCCCTTCGTAGTCAGGATTTCCATGTTCGCTTTCAATAATACAAACATGCTACTTTTAGCATTTTATTTTTTTGTAGATCGTCCTTTGTATCATTCAACATTAGTTTTCCACTATGCCTATCTAATACATAAATTTTCACTTATGTAGACACTCTTTTAATTTACTTATAATGTAACATTATATTTGCAGAATACCATCATTCTTTCTAAACTTAGTTTTCTTTTGATTTCCCCTAATAGCATTTTGAATACATCCCCCTTTTATATGTCATCTATAATTACTTACCATTATGCATTATGTGTTTTCGTTTGGATTACTATAGTAAATATGCAACAAATATTTATTATATTGCTATTGCCATTAATAAGATGACATTGACCATACTTCCTTTTAACCTCTGTCCAATTTTCCATTAATTTTCTTTCACATTCTTTCACTACTTCCACCTCCACTACACAAGATCTGTATAATTTTTTTCAAAATAGCATATGAATTTATTTTCAAGCTTTTGTTGGAGATTTTGCTATAGTTAACCAATTGAAAATCTATTAAAAACTTATTTATAACATATATCTATATCTTCTTTTCTTAACTATATTAATATTGTTTTTTTGTTAATTTTTTCCTTAATTTTTTTATTCAGTGCGTTGTTTGACGTCCACGATATCAACTCGAGAATTAATGGGAAATGAAGAGATATGGTGACATCAGTTAACAGTTATTTATTACTACTTGAATTAATCAACCCTTTCTTAATGGATCCAAAACTTTTTTCTACTATTTCATCAACATTAGTAACGATAACAAGAATACCTAGACTACAAACTCTCTTATCCTATCTCTGTATCATTTTTTACCTTCTTACTAATTCGATTTACACTATCAACTTCTTGCTTTATCAAATCATATACTTCACTCCATTTATCTTGCTTTTACTTCACAATCATCATAGTTACTTCTCTTACATCATTACAATATTTAGTCTTCTCATTTTTCAATGTATATATAGTTGTTTATCGATTCTATATTAATAATTTATTACATAACAAAATGATATGTTATTTTCTAATGCACTATCTTATATTCCCCAGTTGGGACAATAGTACACCATTACCTTTGAACATTTTTACATGTTCTACATAAAATTAGCCTTTTCTCAATAATATTAGTAATATTTTTATTAATTTTCATTTGCTTCGACATCATTTCTAAATGTTCAGAGGCTAGTCTTAACCTTGGAAAATGAGGGGACAAGATAAACTGTTTTAGTGTTTTTAACTTAATTGCAGCTTATACATTAACTGTTCATTTTTTCCCTATTTCATAACTTCACACATGATGACTGTCACGTTTTCATTTGCAGTAATTACGGATTTTCTTTCTACTGCACACCTCGATCCTACACTAGATAATTGCTTCAATTATGATTATACTACTCACTATTTTAGATCTCGAAAATATCGCTCAGGATCTCGTTCGATATCTCGTTTTGGGCTCCGCTCGAAACGAAACAATAAATATCGCAACAAATCTCCTTTCTAATATATTGTCCACGATATTGCAATATCGAACGATATGTTAACCGAGACAAGATACTGGAATATCGTTCGAGAACTTGGTTTTTCTGGTTAAAAATTAGATCCCTTCCTAAATCAGAACAATAGTTAAAAACTCAAATCTAGCCACATTAATCTTCTATTGTTTAAAATTTTGCATGTTAAATGACCATACTATATGTTTATATATGTTCTACAATGCTTGTGATTTCCATATTCATCTTTTTTTAACTTACATGTTACCTATGAAATTATACATTTAAGTTCAATTTATGCTAAACTTTTAATGATTTGGATATTTTTATGTATAACAATATTTTATGTTTATGGATCATACGTTGTAAGCACCAATCTATTTGCATTGTAGTATATTTCTACTCTAAGTATATTATAATTTAGAGTGTGAATGATCTTTCGTAAATTAAGAATTATAAAGTTATTTTGCAATTCAAGTATCAAACTACTATGTTTATAATAGCATTCATGAAAATCATTGTACAAGAATATTATTTTTTTAAATATCATGTACCCAGATCCGAACTTTTAGACCCGAGGTGGAACCCGAGACTAACCTTCGAGTTAGGCTCATCTTACCCGAGATCTCCCCCAATATGAAATCTTGTCTCTAAAATCACCGAGTCGAAACGCGATCGATATCAGAGATTTAAAACCTTGATGCTACTTATGCTTCATTGTATTCATTAATCAACACAGCGTTAAACCATGTGTTTCATTTTTTGTAATATTTACCATCCATTACTATTTAATGCATGTTTTTGCTTTCAGTTGCACTCATGTTAGATACACTGTTCTTTATGGATATGCATTATTTTTAGATTTATAAAGTAAGATTAGTTTTGTTTTCTCAATGTTTATTTAATTTTATTCTATCTTTCTCATATTCATTTCGAAAACTTACAGATCTTAATGTCTTTCCATATTATCTACTAAAATGCATTTTACTCCTTTGATGTTGGATTCTTTCTTTCTGAATTCTGACTTTTCATACATAAGGTATTTTAGGATCGTTTAAAATATCGTTGCATGTTCTTTAAACTATTTTCTTGGACCATGCTCCATTTGCAATTTATATTTCCTCAACCAATGCTAATTATAATATTTGTAAATGTAAAGAAATTCAATCATTCACATTTCATGTCCTATTCATTGTTTCGCTACTATGAAAAAAATCAGAATGCTCGCTATCGGTTGTGCACATGATTAGTTATGCACACGTCAAATGGACGTGCCTTCATACTGGTGACACATCGATACGAGGTTAACCATTACTTAGAAGCCAGCCCGGAACCAACCAGCACATCCAGCATCTATAAGTAAAATTGGTTACTATGAGATGTCTAAGTGTCAAGGTCCATTATAGTTAGTACACTAAGATGCGAGGTGAAGCCAACTTATAGTAGAAGCCTGGTCGGAACTTCCCGAAAAATCCAGCACCCACAAGTGGTCGGTTTAATGTGAAATATCGTGTGTGTGTATGTATATATATAT
This sequence comes from Allium sativum, assembly GCA_030737875.1. Classification (NCBI taxonomy): domain Eukaryota; kingdom Viridiplantae; phylum Streptophyta; class Magnoliopsida; order Asparagales; family Amaryllidaceae; genus Allium; species Allium sativum. The sequence goes on along the minus strand of CM060926.1, from coordinate 27,957,191 downwards.
GTGTGTGTGTGTGTGTGTGCATGAGTGGTCCTTCCTTGAGAATGGTGTTAATTGGATGACCAACCTCTTATTGGGTATTAAATGGTTAAGACTAGGTTTGTTCCTAAGGTTCACTCCTTGGTTCTGAACTAAAGTCATAAGACCAGCCCTTCTAGATTTTAAGTGGTCATTGTGGCCGACTTTCTCTTATAAGGTATTAAATGGTCCTAATAGTTGATAGTGTATGAGTGGGGTAGTTCTTCAAGTAATGTTCGCTTCTTATCTAGGGGATCTCTGAGGGTTGACCTAGGAACAATTTGTATAAAAGGCCTGAAGGAACTATTGTCTAAGGGAAGTATTAAGCGGCTAAGAGTTCACCCATAGGGACAACTACATAATAACCAGAGGGTCTTCCAGGAGGGTCTTAAATTAAGTTGTGTTCCTACTTAAACCTAGAATTAAGTGGTCGTTACTATTTCTCGACCTACAAGGAGAGTATATATATTTAGTAACGTGGATATTAGGAATGAGGTCTTAAGAGGCTAGGGGCCGCCATGGGGTATTAAGTGACTGTAAGGATGTCCGCCCTTAATAAATTAGGTAATGTCTTTATGTTACTAGGTAGAACCTGCCTCTTGGAGTATTAAGTGACTATAAGGATGTTTGCTCATAGATCAGCTTGTAGGCTTTAAGTAACTATAAGGATGTCTGCCCCATATGTTAGTTGGGTACATTTGTTTACGTAGATACAACATGAAGAATTTACACTGCCAAATAAAGGAAATAGTCATTCCTCAACTTATATGCTTTTCATTCACCAAAACTTTATGTTATTACTTCCCTCCTCTTAATATATACAAGTTTGTAGGTGAGGACGCTTGAATAAGTGATGATAAGTGATGTATGAAAGTGGAGCACTACGGTGGAGGCTTTAATTGTTTTATGGCAGTATTGTTGTTATTGATATCTTTATGTATTGGGATAATTATTGATGTACCTTGTTATCTATTGAGACTTGTGTTTTTGGCATTTATGGTGTTTTAATTTTATGGTACATCCATTTTGAGATATTATATTTTATCTCTTTCATTGTGTGAAACTCTAATTACTTTTATATTGCTATATTATATCTATTTTTAGTATTTCCTTATAGGAATCACGGATCCATTTAGAATGGTTCAAAGTTCCGATGGGCCTTATCTGGGTCAAAATTTAGGCTCATTCTGAATGGATTGTCACATTTGGTATCAGAGTATATGTTACCTGATTGTGGGGAAATATACATAAGGGAGATATATTTGTTATATATATATATATATATATATATATATACACACACACACACTAAACCCCAAAAAACATACGCAATTATACTAGGCAACCTTATTTTTCTTCCGTTTCGGGATTAGATACTATATTAGGAAATCTACTGAAGGGTTTTTCCTTTTTCAGATAGTAGAAATGGTCAATAACCAACTTGGTTAGGGAACCAGGCAAGGCCTCAGTACTTTCCTGAATGGTTCCAACAATATCTTAGGGTTATGTAATAGGTCTGTAACGACCCGGATTTTTGGACATTAAATGCAGATATTTAAATTGTATTAAATGTTGAAATGGAATAATATAATGGATTATAATAACGAATTTAATTATTAAATGAATGGTGAACTTATTAAATTTTATTTAAATTTAAAACGAGCTCGAAATAGTCGCGGTAGTTCATAATTTATGATTAGACTTCAACCGAATGTACATAATCGAATATAAGTCGGAATTCAATGAAATAAGAAACGTTTGGATCCATTTGATTATATTTTTCTAATGAAAGTGAAAATTCGAGATTTCGTCTGGTAGGTTGTATGTTATGTCCAAATCAAATTTTCAGAAAGTCGTTGTGGAGTTGTGTATAAGCCATAACAGTTTATTCAATATAATTAAATATTGGTTTCGAATTTGGATAAGAATTTTGAGACATAGTTATAATTTAATTTATATATTTTTTTGTAATTTTTAATTTGAAAAATAAGCAACTTTGTATTCGAAGCGTTTTGCACCCTATATCAGCGTTTTGGGATATCATAAAATAAATTAACTTGTCTATGTTTTTTATATTTTTGGGGTCGTAGCACATTGCTCAACACAACGGTACTTCTTCTTCTATCATTCCTAGCTCATGTGTGAACGAAGAAAATAAAGAGCACTCATTTAATTATCATAGTGAAATCACTTTAATCACTTGTCATATAAAGATCTAATCACATTGAAGAATACAATGTAATGAATCCACGCGGCGGATACAATACACTAGTCCATTGTTGTTTTTTGCGACCCTAGGTTGATATATAGCAGTCAATGCTATATATCGTTCATCCATATACAAACCATGCAGTTTGACACATTCTACATAATACATATAGAGAAAGACACAAATACATGAAAATTCTCAGTTACACAGATGCTTTGAATTATTGTACGTTTATGAAGCTATATTATTGGCATTACCCTTAAATAGCGATAACCTAGGAATAAAGATCACATGCGTAGTCTGAACTGCAAACTAGATAATAACACAAGAGGAAGAAAATCAGCAACATGCTCTCCACGCCATTTTGTTTCCATACCTACCAAGCCAATTCGTTTCGTGCCTGCCAAGCTAAATTTCTTCTTTAAATACTATACATCCTCCATGTACATCTTCAATCTCCTCTCAAAAAAAACGAAGCCGGCCTTAATTCCTTTTCCAGAAAACAATTCATATAAATAAATAAAGGAAATCAAATAAAATCATTGAAATTGCAAGGTTAATATGTTTGAACTCTTAAATTCAAACGGTATATTCCTATATATATCTTTTGTGGCCTGCGATCGTGGTTTGGATGTTGGGCATTTTCTAGTCGCTAGCTAGGATTCCGATTCCTAGGTTAGTGAGGTGACATTGGTTCAAAGAAATGGCAATTTCATGAAGTCGGGGAAAGAGACGACGAGGCTGATAGTGGCAATGGTGGGGAGTTCGGTGAACATTGGCGATGCTGGAAATCGTTTGGAGGAGGCCAGTTAATGTTCGAAGTTGTAGTCGTGTTCAGACATGGGCACAAGTTAATGAAGTTGAGGATGGGGAAGGTGGCGGCTTGTGAAGGGGTGAGCGACAGTGTTTTGGAGCATGAGACTATAGACTGTGGTGAAGTAACGAAGCTTTTTGCTGGAGTTTGGTATTTAAGGAAGAGTCGGTAGGGGGAACGAAGTGTTGGAGGCGGCCTTGGGAGGTGGTGGCGATGGCGGTGGGTTGCGGTGCAGGTGAAGGGGGGTCGGGTGCGTGGGGTTTGGGGTCTAGGCGGAGGGAGAACGCGAGGGCAAGCGGTAGAAGGAGGAAGTAGGAGGGAGAAGGAGAAGGGGGAGGGGGTGCGCCACTGGGGGGGCCGCGACGAAGTGGCGGCGACGATGGATCCCCCCCATTGCCTTTTTTCTCTTTTTTTTATTTATTGCTTTCGATTGTGAACGGTAGAAGAGAGAGATAAAAGGGGGGCAATATATATAAATATATTTTTATTTTCTTTTAATCCAAAAAGCAGCTTTTATTTTGAACTCGAAATCAAGCCCACCGCCTGTCGTCCGTAGCTAATTACCCCCATTTCGAACACAATGGGATATGTATCGCAGGCTGATTCGATCGTTTCGATCAGTTTTCGTCAAAATCAACATATAACTATATATATTGAATTTGAACGCGCATTTCAATTTACCGGGGTCACACACGAACTCTAAAAATTCCAGAAAAATATTTTCTAGCTTCGTATTGATGATACGATCCTAACAAAACTAATTTCGTCGAATTCTGAGACTGTTAGAAAAATGGTCATTTTCCAATCGATTAAAATCAACTGAAACTGGTCAAACCCGTTTTCCTTTGCCACGCTCACATATTGTATCGAAAAATTATGAAATTTGGAATCTAGCAATAACTTGACATCGCGGATCCAACAAAAGTGGTTTCGTGAAATCCGAGGTCGTTTGCAAAATGGCTATTTTTAAGGGCCTGAATTCCATAGCGACTATTCTGAATTTTCAATTGGACATATCTTTTGATTCCCGCTATGAAATTTCGATTTTTCGGATTCGTTGGAAAGATATTCTCAATTAGATTCAAATATTTTTGGTTTCACCAAAATCCGGTTTGTTTTGCACCCGGTATGTTCAATTGAAATTTGAAATCGAATTATCGAACTACCGCACCATTTTCAATTCCTTTTATAATTATAAATAATTATTTATATTCTAACGACGATCTATATAAATATATACGTTCGAATTATATTCAAAATAAATTTTCCCATCGATATTATTTAAAATAATCATTTTAAATTAGCAAAATTCATTGAAATTGCCAAGATAAAACTTTTAAACTGGCTCGCATTTCCGGGTTGTTACAATCTCCCCCACTTAAAACTTTTCGTCCCCGAAAAGGAACGAAGCCGAAAGTTGTTTAACAATTAAACTCAACTTCCATTGTTTTGATTACGGCTTAAGTTCTTCAACTTTTCAGTTTCTAAGAACTTTTCAAAATTTTCAAAAATTTGGCTAACACCCTAAATTTTCGAAAAATTTCGCCATAACCTCCCTTGCACCGGGAGCACCGGGAAAATCCCGAAATTGCCATATAGGCCTTCTGCTCTCAAAAAGAAAAAGAAAAAGCCAAGCGGCTCATAAAATCATCATCACCCAAACAAAACAGTAAATTATGATAAACATGTACTTATTTGTCGGGCAAACAATTTTATTCTTCTGCTCTACCCTCCTTGCTATGACCTGTTCAATGTAAGCACATGTATATGCAAGCAAATGCGACCAATTTTCAATACAATTCAATATTCTGTTCAATTAGGCTAAATGGTTCAAAATTATCAAACAAATAAACAAACAACACAACCATCAATCAATTAGTGAATTAGAGTTTAAATTCATAATTGATATATATACAGAAAATCATGTTTTTGATTGCAGATCACAATAATAAACCTAATCTAGTTTTGGTTCTCACACCAGTCTAATGGAAATATATAGAAATCACACCTTCGAAACTCGAATATGAATACTGATGATGATGCACCATCGTTAGAATCATCCCCGGGTGTCTAGAATGTGATTCTATATCTATCCAGTATATTAAAACTTCGAATATACGTTCATGACGCGTATATGCAAAATCTTTATATATTGGATTGTCCAAATTCAAAATAAATAAATATTCAAATACGTTTAAAACGATTTAAATTTTCAAAACAAAGTTCGTTTTCATTTGAAATATATACTCTTCACACTCGTTCCAGGATACTACTGATCCCATCTCTAACGAGTCATTCTAATTGGATATTACTAACCCAATATATGATGAATTCTTCCGTATGGTTCTAATGTGTCTTGTTCTCGAGCTCTGTAAACCAAAGCTCTGATACCACTGTAAGAACCCATAACTTCCCCGGTAAGGAAAACCCGGATTACCTTGAGAACAACACACAAAAGAACGCAGACAGAAGAACATTTCCTTGTTTATTACAACAATTCCATCAGATACAAGAATATACAGAGTATAAATGAATACTACATAGAAATATCAGAGATTACAATAAATTACATCGCAGTGGAAAATAATACAAAATACAACTGAAAAAGATATACGGATACAGAGCTTTCCGAGTATTGTTCCAGCTATAAATCAGGATCCTGTGAATATAAATCTGCAAAACCAAAACTACTAGTTGCCCGTGTAGAAAATAGGGGCACCCAGAGTTTAGGCTAAAACAATAAACTCCAGGTCAGTCATGTGACTGGTGTGAGAACTAAAACAGTTATTAATATTTATTTTAAAGTTCGGTAAATTAAGGGACCACGCCGTATAACACGGAACGGGTTTACTCCCAAGAATACCAGTGCATAAGACAAACAGCGCAATGCTAAATAAAGAAAAATGAAGCTATTATAAGACCCAGGTCCCATCACACAATGCAACGCAAGCCGAAGGATAGGGTTTTTACCTTATAATAGCCAAAGCATGCTTGATATGTTTAAAACACATTATTTGATACTATTATAGGTGTATAGTGTCAAAACAATTCAAATCATAAATATCAATCATAGGCGGCATGGGTACCATATATCATGTCGCCATACTAGTTCTACAATTAAAACCGCAATATCACGTATTGGAAATTGGATTTCCATCATGAGCCGAGACAAGGGGCAAACTCCTCTCCGTTCGAGACACTCTAGCAAATGTCTCAGGACCGCACATCGCAATCCTTGGATCTTCAGGGCCGGTCCTCTCTTACTTTTGAGGATTGGCAATTTCTGAACACACGTTTCCCAGTCCTTACAGACCTATATCTGAGGCGCCTCGCATTCCAACAACCACACAGGTGAAAAGTATATAAATGTCAGGGTTGGTAGGTCACTGACACCACCTTAGCTAGAAAGAAACGTCGTGCTCTCCCTGCAGTTACTATCCAGTTTTTGACTCATACCGAGGTGTGAGGCTCGCGAATTCATGCTATACAAAAAGCTACGCCACACAGGCCGTGCTTTGATCATCAACCACAAGACTTTGCTTTTCAACAGAAGCCTTGATCAATTGCCACTTACGCGTGCCATACTGGCAATTCACTCCATGCGACTGATGTCCATCGATATACAACCTCTGAGCTCGTACGTCTCAGAGAAGGGCGTTAAGCAAGAGAATAAATTCTCTGCCGCCAAACAAATGTATATTTAATAGAGATCACTCAACACAGAATAAAATCCAATGTCAGACACACAATCCATTTACAAGTTCGTTCTGGGTCTGAACGAAACCGAAGGCACTTTCCTCGCATATCCATCCATCTCCAAGTACGTCTGGACGATCACCAACTGATTCCCTCATCTTTGGTGTACAGCCCAATCAAGATCATCAGTAATCACCCAAACAATGTGAAGACTTCCGGTCTTCAACCACCGTCTTCATCTTCGACATCTCGTCGAATCGGTTATTCAAAATGGGTATAAACCCGGCCTTTCTGAATAACCCTCGTATATGATAAACAAATGTTACACAAACACAACATACGCCTCATTCCAATTCAGAATATTCTTTTATTCAAAAATTCACATTCTTAGGGAAAGGTTCCCATTAGTTTTATCAAAGATAAATTCTTCTAAATTTATTCTTTAATCTTCCTTTGGATATCATTTCAAACCGTATTATGGTTTCCCAAACTAGTCGGGATTAACGAACCACACCGAAGTAATTATTCATTTTATTTCCCAATCCCAACCTATTCATCCCATGGAGCAAAACTAGTTATACTCCATATGTAACACCACGGTGTTATCGGTAAAGTTAATTACCATTTCACGTTCAAATCTAATTAAAGATTTAACTATCGCTTTGGAGCAAAATCGGTGATACTCCATTCTCGATCACTTTTCAGATTTGATAATTTAAATTATCAATTTGCTTTTCTATCTAATTAAAGATACATTAAAACTCCAATTAGTTTTAATCTTCTCAAAAATCAATAACCTGTCTTTAACTGGGTTAAAAAACCAATGTCATCTAAAACACGATTCACGATAAACCCAAATCACATTTGATATTAAATACAAGGCTCTGAATAGAAAATATACCGGCTTATATTCAATATCAAATTCTGAAACCAACAAATATCGTATTAGAAATAACGATATAAAATATATCTTTCAAATTCCCATAACAATATCTGTATAATCAGGGAATCCAACATCGAAATATTCCAAAGACAATTTCGATTCAAATCCACTTCCACTTTGTATATATTGGAAATTCTGGTTATTTTGAAAACCAATTCAAATTCAATTTATTCATTTAAAAAATAAATTGATTTTAATTCTAGTTCAAAACTAGTTCATTTTGATAAAAATATATTTTTATCTTTTCGAATGTGGGATTTTTCATCCCAGTTCTTTCCAATTCACATATTATGATTTTACACAAATTGTTAATATTTTTAATAATTTTATCAAGGCCCGTACAGTCGATTTCCATCAACGGCCATCAAACTGCACTTACAGCGACCTTTTCCAAATTTGATTTGGACATAATCCCAAATCCAACCGTTAGATTTCAAATTTCTAACATTCATTGGAAAGCTCTTTTCGATACGAACCCAAGGTTCCGGTTTTAGGAGAATCCAACGGTCGGATCTCCCGCAACGTCAATTCGAAGTCAATGGTCGAAATTTACGAACTGCCGCGGCGCGCCGCATTCTATTCACGCCATTATATATAATATATATATATATCGCCGATTTCCTTTTAAAACGTATTTTGTAAATCGTTTTGAATTCGTTTTCAAAACCATTTCAACTCTACATTCAATTTCAAATCACACTTAGATATTTCATCTCATTACTATATGAATGATAATATTTACAAAACATTATATTTTGAAATCACTACCTTTCCTATATTCATTATAAAAATGAATATAATCGATATAAATATCGTTCACGTCAAAATAGCGCATCTCTAATCAACACGGCTTTATATATTTCACTAAATTCGTTATTCTATTCAATAAATGAATATTTATTCTATTCAACACATGAGTACATATTTCCTTCAACACATGACTAATCTCACCACATGAGTACTGTCAACACACGACTATTTTTGTTATGTAAAATATTTTATAAAATTATGGTATCTATCGTTTGATTTTCAATTAGACTCCAACCGTAAAGTAGTTCTAATTTTAAATATGATAAAGATGTAAATTTTATTGTTAAAATATTTTACTCAACACATGAATAGTTTCAACACATGAACATCGTCAACACATGACTATTTTTATATTCAACACATGAATTTTCTTTTATAATATTCATTATTTTCCAGATTGGAATGAGGCCCAATCAATTACCATATAACGTTAATTATATGGATTCCATACAACACATGTATATAATAGCAACGATAAACAATCAACCATCATCCAAAGTGCACCACACAACTGCATAAGCATCAAATATAAATAATTAACGCTTACACAGCCTGTCGACCAATCGATCGACATACAATTAAATGATTAGGATTAGTGTACGCCAAATATCATCCCAACACCCGTGTGGGGTTTCAAATCAACAAACACAGATTTTTAGTTTTGCAGTTGGGCGATGTGTAAAATTTATCGTCCCAATCAATGTCCTTCAAATAGGTGTACATAAACAAATCGTTCGATGTGTAGATGAATATTTATTTATTCACATTCACGTTAAAAATTATATTTTTAACGATAAAATATTTTACCGTTTACATTTTATTATCGATTTCACATCAACATCACAAACAAATTTCACAACACATCAAACAAGCACACAAGCTGTCCATGGTCTGTAGACGACGGGTGTCGGGTGCTACTAAAAACCGTCTGCATCCTAGTATATATTTTAACTAGTAAAGAAAATTTAAAGTGAGGAGTTCTCACCGACTAGCTAATCCAATACCACGACTCTTCTATTGTAGGAAATCATCACTGTTCTCGCCTTTTGTCACTTTCGTTGCCCGTAGCCACTACATATATAAAAATCACATTTTTATATTGTTGCTATGTATATAAGAATCATATTTTTATAATCACTCCATATGGATAAAATTCTATTTTTACACCGCTGCTATATAGATAAAAATTCTATTTTTACATCGCTACTATATAGATAAAAATTCTATTTTTACAACGGTGTTCATATAATAAAGATTATATTTTTATCACGCTATTCCCTACATAAAGATTTCGCCTTTTTATTTCATCACTATAAAAATCACATTTTTACTTCATTATATATATAATAAAAATCAGATTTTTATTTCGTTACATATATAAAGATGATATTTTTACTATCTTACCCATATAAAAATTATATTTTTATACTCCTACAATATAAAAGATTATATTTTTATACTTCACATATGCTAAAAATCATATTTTTATTCTTTTTATAATATAAAAATTATATTTTTAACCTTTTTATAATATAAAAATTATATTTTTAACCTTTCTATATTATAAAAATTATATCTTTTCTAAATTAAAAATCTCATCCTTCCATATAAATAAAAATCGTATTTTTATTCTCTAACAATCACTCCCTTTCATTGCTAAAAACTAATCCTTTTCATTGCTCTGAATTTATATAAATGAAATTGAATTTACAAAGAAATACAACGTTATTTAAAAATAAAAAAGAGGGGAAGAACTTACTGTCGATCCACGACGAGGGAGCAGGAGGATTCACGTCGGAATCGGGCGGAGGAAGGGCTGGTAGGGTTGGAGGCGACCTTGGGAGGTGGTGGCGATGGCGGTGGGTTGCGGTGCAGGTGAAGGGGGTTCGGGTGCGTGGGGTTTGGGGTCTAGGCGGAGAGAGAATGCGAGGGCAAGCGGTAGAAGGAGGAAGGAGGAGGGAGAAAGAGAAGGGGGAGGGGGCGCGCCACTGGGGGGGCCGCGACGAAGTGGCAGCGGCGATGGATCGCCTCCCACCCCCCGGTCGCCTTTTTTTATTTTTTTATTTATTGCTTTCGATTGTGAACAGTGGAAGAGAGAGATAAAGGGGGGCCAATATATATTAATATATTTTTATTTTCTTTTAATCCAAAAAGTAGCTTTTATTTTGAACTCGAAATCAAGCCCATGGCCTGTTGTCAATAGCTAATTACCCCCACTTCGAACACAATGGGATATGTATCGTAGGCTGACTCGATCGTTTCGATCAGTTTTCGTCAAAATCAACATATAACTCTATATATTGAATTTGAACGCGCATTTCAATTTACCGGGGTCACATACGAACTCTAAAAATTCTAGAAAAATATTTTCTAGCTTCGTATTGACGATACGGTCCTAACAAAACTAATTTCGTCAAATTCTGAAACCGTTAGAAAAATGACCATTTTCCAGTCGATTAAAATCAACTGAAACTGGTCAAACCCGTTTTCCTTTGCCATGCTCACATATTGTATCGAAAAATTATGAAATTTGGAATCTAGCAATAACTTGACATCGCGGATCCAACAAAAGTGGTTTCGTCGAAATCCGAGGTTGTTTGCAAAATGGCTATTTTTAAGGGCCTGAATTCCATAGCGACTATTCTGAATTTTCAACTGGACATAACTTTTGATTCCCGCTATGAAATTTCGATTTTTCGGATTTGTTGGAAAGATATTCTCAATTAGATTCAAATATTTTGGGTTTCACCAAAATCTGGTTTGTTTTGCACCCGGTATGTTCAATTGAAATTTGAAATCGAACTATCGAAATGCCGCGCCATTTTCAATTCCTTTTATAATTATAAATAATTATTTATATTCTAACGACGATCTATATAAATATATACATTCGAATTATATACAAAATAAATTTTCCCGTCGATATTATTTAAAATAATCATTTTAAATTAGCAAAATTCATTGAAATTGCCAAGATAAAAATTTTAAACTACCTCGCATTTCCGGGTTGTTACAAGCACGGTGAGATGGGTTTGGTGCAGGTGGATGTAATACGAATTTTGTTTGGACATTAGTGATGAATTAGAAGTTCAGTTCAGATGATAATTTGTGGCACAGTGGTTTGTGATAGTGTTATCGGCACTCGAGCTGTTATAAGGTGAAAATGGCAATCAAAATATTGGCAATGGGGAAGAAGCTTCAGGCTTGCACAGTTGAACAAGGAAGACAAAGTATAGAAGCTGGATTTGCGCAAGTGGAAGAGGGATTAGGCAGGTTAACACATAAAAAGGTGATTAGGAGAATAATAAAGTGATTAAATTATTTAATTATCTAATTTATTTAATTAATTAGTGATAAAACTATTTAGCGCACTGGTAATATAATACTTTTCTAGATTGGTCATAATGACACCTTAGTTATATTTTTGGAATATATGAGATCAATACACCCCGTTTATTTTTCCTCTCTTAATCATGTGGTTTCAGTCAAAGTTAAATATCATTTCTCAATTAATAGGAAAATCGTAACTTATAAGCAAGAATTTTCAATATTTAGGTTTTGTCTCTAATCAATATTTTCTATGTTTTTGAAAGGAAAATTCCAATTTTAATTGTTTTCAACTGATGTAAGATCAAAATATTACAAGATTGGCAAGATCAAGTTAGGTCTTTTGTTCCATGAAGACTGTAGTCCAACCAGTGAAAAGAATTTTTTAAAAAAAAATTGACCTGATTAATTATAAACATAATTAATTAAAGTTAAACTAATTATGTATTTAAGAAATAATTATATTAATTAAAATCATAAATGATTAAAATTGTGTAATTTGGTCATGTGTTGGCAGAATCCGATGAAACTGTTCATGTTGGAATCGTAACAACGAGATCTACATTGCAGGAGTGATGTGGCAAAGAATAGAGCTATTGGAATTTTGTGATAAAATCTAATGCTTATTGATTTTAAAATGAAATAAAAGCAGAATCGCCAACTACAAACAAGGTGAGTAAACTCACTAACTCTGACTCGTTTATATTTTTATAGAAGCGAGTTTATATTTATTTATAGTAATTTTATAATGTGTGATGGTTGTTTGTATGAATGGTTGATAAAAATGGTTGATATCATTCTATCGTTGATCGATTATTAGTTCTGTTTACTATAATATTTCATATTGATGTGAAATTAATATTATTGATGTGATTAACATCTGCGGATGCAGGGAAACTGGTTGGAGGGATCCAACTGGATTACTCAATATTTATATTATTGTTTTTCCTTGATTGTGATATATGATGTGATATATATAATGAATGATTGACTTTGTTGTGTTTGAGCTACCCTAGCCTTGAATTTTGGTGTTTAAACACAATAAAATAGTTTTAGATATAGAGAAGAAATTTGGAATTTAAAAAGGAAATTTAATTCCAAAAACAGAAATTTAATTTTTGAATAGAGTTGAGAATAGAACTCGGTTCAAATGGATGAATCAAGAATTTTTTTAATAAATGAGAATAAATTATTTGAATCATTTACCATTGGATAATTGAAATATAAATTCAAATTCGAATTTATATAAAAAAGTGGAAATTGGTTTTGAAACCAATATTTGAAATGAGAATTAAACTTAGCAAATTATAAAGGAAATTATAAACGAGATTTTAAATAATTTCAATACAAATGAGATTGGTATGGAAAAATATGAATAGATGTTGTAAATAGAATTTGGGCTTAAGATATTATTTTGTAAGTACGAAATCAAACTGATTTGATTGTATATAAAAGAAATATATTCACGATTAAAGTGAGTAATGGTTTAAAGGAAATATTTTGCATATGAAATATGTTTAAAGGAAATTTGGATTTGAAATATGAAACCAGATTAAAAATTGAATGAGAAGGGAAATGGGTAATCATTTTAAAAGAAAACGATGAGTTTTATTTCAAAATTTGTAATATAAAATAAAGTTTGATAATGTTTTGTAGACTGGAATGGTTATAAAGGAATTTGGTAATGATTTGGAAAATATAAATTCAAAAGTGTATTCGGAATTTGTATTAACCTGAAATCGTAGATAAATTCCGAAGTTCGGAATATAAATCGAATATAGATTATTCGAGAGAGAGTTATTTATTAGAATTCAATTATATCGAATTTAATAAAGTAATTATTTTTACTTTCCATTTTGAATCAAATTCAATTACTTATTTGTTTACATATTAATTGAAATTAATAAGTATAAGTTATAATTTAAATATCAAATATTTGGAAACAGCGATTGTAACGCTACCGTTATACTAAATGCTTTATAAATCTAAATGGATATTTTAATGCTACTTTTATAATAAATATTTTATAAATCTAAACAACGATTATAATGCTATCATTAAAATAAATGTTTTATAAATCAAATGTTTAGAAACAACGATTATAACGCTACCATTATAATCAATGTTTTTTCGTAAAAGAAGTGTATTCATAGATTGAATCCGAGAGTCGCGTAAGCAATGTTTTGTTTGAAGTTGTTCTTGTTCAATTAAGGTTTGAGAGGTAATTATACCCCAACTTGATTGACTTGATGATTGATGGAAGAATGGTTAAGGTTCGATAGTGAAGATTGGTTAGCAATATAGTTATTTAATAAATGTTAAATGGTTTAAGTTATAATAACAATGTTTTTATAACATTGGGTTAATTTAAAGGATTTTGAAGTGTTTCCCTAAATAAAATGAGAGATATTTTCTATGCATAGAAGATGAAATGAATTGGTCAACGAGGAATTAAGAAATGGAATATAGAAATATTTTCCAATATTAATAAGGTATATTTTATGAATATAGAAAATAAGGATTCACGAATATATAGAATTGTTTTCTAACTGGAATAAGAGATATTTTCTTGAATAAAGAAATTATAATATTGGAAATGTTTTTCCAAGAATCGAGAGAGAAATCAAGTTTTGAAAGGATAAGAAAGACAGGAAACAGGAAATTGAAACGATAATATAATAAGGAATTAATTTAAAAAGGGGCCAGTGTGGTTTGATGCTTGATCGGTAGAATTTCCAATCGGAAATAGGACCGTTGATTGTGTGGATGTTTATTTGATAGTTAAATCATTGACTATCAAAGTTTTCATTTATTTTATACCCCCGTTGTCAATATGGAGAGATCGGGATCATATTTAATATCTGAAAACTACTTCGTATTGGTATAAGCGTTACGAATCAACTTATGTTGAAGATAATTGAAGACGGAGTAAAATGCAAGGGCTGTTTTGTTGAAGCTAGGTAGAAATTGCCAAAGATGGATTAATAGAATAGTCCCTTTGGTTTGTCCAGTCCCAGGACGACGTATATGGATGAATGTCTGGCGATGTGACATTCAAAGTAAAAGATGACAAGATGTTCTGAAAGATAATCGTGACATCAAGCCTCATCACCCGGGATATGACAGAAATCGGGCAGGCAACATGGTCAAGTGGTCATTCCCATCAGGGGTGTTATCACCTGATCTATAGAAATTTCATTTTGCTTCTTATTCTATTCGCTGATGTATGCTTTCGGTAATGGTTGCTGATCACAATTGTTGGTGATAATATGCTTGGTACACTCAAGTTAAATGAGTGGCCAGCCATGTATGGCTGAGTTGTAATACGTTCTTGTTGAACCCCAGTGTATCCCCTCTAGAGTACACTGATCTGAAGATGGTTCCATAGATTATCATAGTCAGAATCCAATATCCAATAAGCGCCCTGCGGTTTTTGATTTTATATTATATATGGAGTGTGAGATGCAAGCATTCCGCTAGATTGTTATTTATTTGATTTAGACACTATTGTAATATCAGAAAAGTTTTGATACAAAGAATATTTTGGGTTATTATAAGGTGAAAACCATCCATATTTATGTGTGGATCGGTCTTACGATTATCATTTCTTTCGAAAGGATTTTTAAAAGTTAAACCAATGGTTGGAGTTTACTCACACCAGTCCAATGACAGATCCAGAGTTTATATTGTTTATTTTACCCTAAACTCTTGGGCACCCAAATTTGTACGGGAAGTCAAGTAGTTAGGATTTTACAAATTCGCTTGGAGGAGCTCTAAGCAGGAGACTTCACCAGTTAGTTATAGACTATCATATTTTCCTCTATGTATTATGTTTGTATCTAGAAACAAGTGTTTATAACTGTTCCAGAATAGTTGTTGTGCTCTGATGATGGTACGTATATAAAGTTACTAATTTGTCTTTCAAAGTTTATGTTATCAAATATATATTTTATTCGTTCCGCTGTGAGTTTGTGATCTTCGTTTTCTTCTATTCTAATTCCTCTATCTTTCTATTTCTCATCCTCTAACTTCTTCCTGATAATGATTCGTATTTCTGTATAATCAGGTTTGGACGTGTGGTGTGATTACTCGACTCAAAGGATATGAAAATTCGGGCCGTTACAAGGTCCTTACTACCAATCCTGCCTTAGTGGAACCAGCAGTTCAACCCACTGAAGGGGTCTTCAAGTTTCCTCGTCTTTTTAAAAATTTCATGAGTTTGGGAGGAAAGTCATTTTTAGGAAAGAATGCTTCATTGAAGCTAAAGCATGGATAACCGAGTACGAACGGATCTTTGAGGCTACCATATGGGACGACCAGCTTAAGCGTAGGGCGGCTGCCTTACATTCCTAGGGAGAAGCGCTAGAGTGGTGGAACAACATTTTAGAAGAGAGTATGGACAGAGTGTTTGCTTGGGAGAAGTTTAGGACCTGCTTTGAGATAAATTCTTACCTAATGCCGAGATGAGCATATAGATGGAAAAGTTTATTTAGTTGAAGCAGAAGGAGTTGAGTCTAAGAGAGTATGTAGCAAGATTAATGAAGTTATCCAAATTTGGAGAGGGTTGGTGGACAATTCTATGAATAAATCCTTTAGGCTTTATAAGGGACTAATTCTCCATTAAGGGGAATGTTATTGGCTCAGGTGACGTTTGAAGCTCTTGTTAAGACAGTTATCTTGTATACGACTGAAGAAATTAAGGAAGTTAAGAATGAGAAATGAGAAGGTTCCTCTAGTTTTGGGAAGAATAAAATGAAAAGTTTTTGGCTTCAGAAGAAGCAAAAAGGAGAATTTAAGAAGGAGGTAAAGATGTGTTCGAGGTTCCATAAGAAGGACCATGAGGCTAAGGACTGCAGAGTGAGCTTAGCACTGGAATTCAAATGAAAATGCTTTAGTTGTCATGAGTATGGGCACTTGGGAAGGAACTGCCCTAAACTGAGAGTAGTGCAGAGTGGAAAAAACTATTCCTTGGACGTAGCGTTGATTCGAAGTCAAACCCCTAGGTATCAAGGGCAACCAGTGTTTTAAAGTTTAATTTCTATCCTAGGAATTTCTTTGTGTACCCTATTTGATTCGGGAGTGACCCACTCCTTCATTGCTAAGAAGATTGTTGATTCCTTAAGTCTTCCCTAATCTTTTTTAGTGATTCGATAGGAGTGTCTAACACAATCAGAGGGACTATGCAACTTTTGCTTATGTGTAAGGACCTAGTATTAGACATTGGTGATGTCAATTTCTTTTGTGATGTGTATGTACTTGAATTTGAGGGGTACTGTCTCATCGTAGGAATGGAGTGGCTATAATTTTATAAGGCCATCCTTAACTATGACAAGAGAGTTTTTCACTTGAGAATCAATGGAGGTCGTAGCTTAGAGATCCCTTGTAGGACAGAGAATAGGGATTCGGCCTTATTGTATTGCTTATCATCTGATTTAGAAGAACCATCTTCGGTGCCAATCGTATGATAGTTTTCAAATGTCTTCGAGGAGATCGTATGACTCCTACCCCGTAGAAATATCTCATTTAGGATAAACCTCGAGAAGGATGTAAGACCAGTAGCATTGTCGTTTAGGAACATGGCTCTCTGAATGAGAGGAGAGGCTAGACAGACAAATCTCTGAGGATTGCAGAAAGGGTTTATCCAGAGGAATATGTCATAGTGGGGTGTATCAGTAGTGTTTGCCACAAAATCTGATGGATCATTAAGATTGTATGTGGATTATAGTTAACTTAACAAGCTGACTAAGAAGAATAGATACCCCTTATCGATGATTGGTGAACTTTTTGACCATTTGGGAGGTTCCCAAATGTTTTTTAGTTAGATTTGGCTGTCGGATTTCCCTAGTTAAGGATTATAGATTAGAATGAGGCTAAGACAACTTTTAGGATGCTAGATGGATTGTTTGAGTGGGAGGTTATTCCCTTCGGTTTGACGAATGCCTCCAATTTATTTGTAGATATTATAAGTAAGATATTTAAGGACATATTCAATAAGTCAGTGATTGTGTTTGTGGATGACATTCTTATCTTTTTCAAGGATTTTAGGGAGCATGAGGATCATTTGGGAAAATTCCTAGGAATCCTAAGGGAAAACGGACTTAAGGCCAAATTTTTGAAATGTCACTTTTGGAAAAGAGAAGCCAAGTTTTTAGGACATATTGTTTCGGGGAAGGGATTGACCGTTGACCACGCTAATTAGAAGTTTTCCAAGAGTGGAGGACACCTCGCAACGTGATGGATGGTAGGAGTTTCCTTAGGTTAGCAGGCTACTACAAGAAATTTATTAAGGACTTCGCGAGGATCGCAACCCCTCTAACCCAATTAATGAAAAAAAATCATGAGTTTGTATGGAGTGTGAAGTGTGGTATTGTCTTTGAGAGGTTGAAGGAATCTCTCACGAATGCGCCTATTCTTATTATTTCTGATGGAGCAAAGATGTTCATCGTTTTAGTCGGTGCTTGTGAGACTGGTTTAGAAGCAGTACTCATGCAAGAGGGTAGAGTAATTGCCTACTAAAACTAAGGTCTATGAAGAGCTCAGGTATAAAATAACAACATGAAGACTAAAATTCACAAGACATGACAATAAAATACAGCGGAAATTTTAGAACAACACTTTATAAAGTAAGTAAAATCACAGTGCTTATTACATTTTTCCAGAGTACCAAATATTCATCAACATAAAACCAAGTACACTGTCTCATGGAAAACCATAACATCATAGTACATAAGAAAAATCATCACTCTCAATGTCAACAACAATCAGAAAATGAGAAATGAAACAATACATGAGTCTGAAATGAGTTTGAATCCAAGCTGAACTGAATAATCAAAGAATCATTGTTGAGACCCTCCAGCCTGTGAACCCATGAGGGGGAAAGAAAGAGAGAAGGAGAAAACAAACTAGGTCAGACATACGTCTGGTTATTTTTAGTACTTTCTAGTGTGAGCATAAGTTAAGGAAGCATTAGACAGATGAATAGTTTTAAGGACATAAGACATAAAGGTATAATAGCAGTAAAAACCGTTAAGCATGACTAAAGATTGGCTTATCATTCATATCTAAGATTGTTGCACCAACTTACCAAATATATAACAATTAGGCTTTACCTAATTTCTACCTATTGATCGGCTCTTATAACTACAATTTGATAACTTATGCCAGCTATGGAATTTGGGGTTATCAATCCCAAACCTGTCAACTAAAAGGACATATCCATTAATCGCATGCGTTACAATGACTTATTTTCCCAATCGGCATAATCCATGCTCATCGTCCCACCGTAACGCTCCCGTACCCACCTCGTTTGGACCTCTTGCTATCATATGCAGTAAAGCGTGCCCTCGCCTCCACCTAGTGTGACCTCCATAGATGATAATAAGGATACTACCTGAAATGGGTCCCCAACCAAATATGCAATTGACATAAGTCACACCCTAGACTTAGTCCCCATTTATTTTATATTATGCCACGTAGTTTTCCCAATCATCCCCACATGCCGGAACGGACCTAAATACAATTTTATCATTTTATTAGTCCTCTTATTTTCCCCAGCTAGCCCCGCGCTACCGGAACGGACCTAACCTACGAGCCACTTGTTTGCCCAATCAGCCCCACGCTATCGGAATGGACTCCCACTATAATTTTTTTATTAGGCCTTTTATTTTCCCCAATCATCCCTATGCTGATGGAACAGACGTAATCTATAAGCCATTTATTTTCCCAATCAGCCCCGCGCCACTGGAACAGACTCCTCTATCTTAGCTTATTAATTTTATCTTCAATTTAACTTAACACAATTTAATTTTTATTAATAAACCCAACATAACCTCATGTTATATTACTAAGTTGTATTAAACATTCATAACTAATTTTTATCTTTTTATACAACCCAGCTCCGTGTTACTTAGCGTCCAACTAATTTATCCTATTCCAGTTTATAAGTCTGCATGTTCTCCAATTACATAATAAGTTTTATCCTTGATTTACATTCCAACACTGACGATAATGCTTAATCAGTTTTTACATGCCCAATTATCCCTTTTTATTCAATTTCAACGTTATTTCAGCTTTAATGCAAAACTAATGATATAGGTCTAAGCTCTCCTTAGGCCAAGGATCAACGCTTAAAAAAAGGGGAAATGGTCTAGGCTATTCGTAAGGCCTAGACTCAAAAATAAACAAAATAAATAAAATGGAGCATAGCCCGAACTGTAAATAAAACCACAACAGAGAAAGGGATTGGAGAAGGAGAATTACTTGTAAATGGTAAATAACTAAAAAGAAATAGGCATAAACAGTAAATAAATTACAGTAACTTTGTAGAAAAACTAAACGCATAAATACTATAAACATTAAACTTGCAAACTTAAACCTATTTAACAGTCTAACTTTTCCTATGTAAATTACTAATCTAGAAATAACATAAAAACTCACTGAATCGACGAAAAGAGCTTCCTCGTGGCCTTTCTTATTCCAACAGAACCTCTGCCTTTAGAAGTATTTAAAAAAATAAATATTTAAAAGTATAGAATATTTTTATCCCCGTAAAAATTTAATTACTTGGCCCTTTTTAATTTTGAGGATAGGCATGAGGAAGAAGAAGAGGGAAAAATGGATTAGAAGAATTGAGAGAGGCTTTTCTAGTCTATTTATAGGATTTACTGGGTGTGCTCAGCCGTCCATCCAAATTTAGGATTAAATCTAGACTAGCCAAGTCATTGGACAAGTCAGAAAGCGCCACGTCAGCCTTTGGTTCAAAGTGAACCAATAAAACTAAGTCACATTAGTAAAATAACATTCAAATAATAATAAATGTTTGTTGCGTTACGTGAGCACCAAGGCATGCAATTGCATCATATAGAGTCGACCAACCCATGCCTTAGGTCGACACAAGTTTGACCCAAGCATTGTCTGGGTTGACACAAGGTCGATCCAAACGAGAATGGGTCGTCCCACTCACCTGTTACACTATATTATATATATATATATTTCTAATTTTAACTTATCTTCTTTAATTCATAACTTGTTTGTTTTAACCCTATTTTCAGCAAACCAAGTGTCTAAATTTATCAAAAAATTACATTGGACCCATTGATGCTAATCCCGTTGTCCAATTCTATAGTTTATTCTGATTAATATTTAGTTTATTACTCTTTTCTATTTAATTATTGTTTATTAAAATTCGGGGTGTTACATTCTCCTCTCCTTAAAGGATTTCGTCCTTGAAATCTCCAAGGCTAGAAGAGTGATGTAAATACTATCAACCATTATCTACACCAGTCTACTCAACCATCTACCACTAGCATCCATTGTCCTTAGATTTTCTAATGCTTTCCATGAGCATATGCAAAGTGTATAGTGTATATGTCCTTAAGATCTTGTGAAAATTAGGCGGTCCACTAATTCAGTTGACCTCCTTAATGCAATTTCATGTCTGTGGCATGCATCCAATATATATGCAAAGATATCCTAATAATACATATAATGCTCCGTGTTTGGAACAACCATTCACCAAAATGCAACATTCAAGTGATGATTTAACCATTTTTCATCAATATTTAAAATAAATTAATAATGTATATACATCCATATGCAATTATGTAAGTGTCCTAATTTTTCGATCTCTACCTAGTGCATACTGTGTATATGCATCCACTGCATCCACTAGCAAACACTTGCATCCATGTGAATCCATTAAACCATAACATGTTCTATTAACATGTTTAAACCAATTCCTACGATCCATAGGCTTGTACCTAAGACTTATAACTCAAACGATAGGAAAAACATATTCAAATTCGAAGCTTAGGAAAGGTTCAAGAGTGTGCTATCAAAAAGGAACAGAAAAGAAATGTGAATCCTATCCTTGGGTTCCTAAGTCAGATCATCGTTGCCCTCTACCTACTGAACTTTAACAAGCTCGATCTCTTGTTCTGCAACTTCTTTACGTCGGATCCTAGTATCCGTGCAGGAACTCGCCTGATCGTTGCCTCCCACTCCATCTCAACCTTCTTTAGGGTACTCAGCTCCACCACTACCGTTGAATCATGCAAGCACTTTCGCAAGTGTGAAACATGTAATACATCATGAATTCCTGCCAATCTCTCTGGTAGTCTAACATTGTAGGTCATCTAACTTATCCCCTATAATATAGCGAATGGCCCTATGAACCTCAGCACCAACTTCGCCACTCAACCGAACCGAACAACACTCCCCAAGGGTGACACCTTAATGAAAACCATGTCCCCTACATCAAACTTCAGGTATGTCCTCCGTTGATCTGCATATGAATTCTGACTATCATGAGCTGCCTTCACCTGCCTCCGAATCAAATCTATCTTATCCTAGGTTTCTCTAACCATCTTAGGTCCAATTAGAAGTCTATCTGTGGGCACCCACCAACGAGTAGGGGATTTGCATGGCCGCCCATACAATGCCTAGAAGGGAGCTATACCTATGCTAGCATGGTAGATGTTATTATACGCGGACTCTACCAACATAAGAAGCTCCTCCCAAGTCCCTCTGAAGTCCAAGATACACAGCCGTAATAAATCCTCAAGAATCTAATTTACCCTCTCAGTCTATCCATCTGTCTGAGGGTGATAGCCAATGCTAAGTCATAGTTGTGTCCCTAATGCCTCCTGCAGGCTTCTCCAAACTCGTTGGCAATAAGGGGTCTCTATCACTAACAATACTAGAGGCAACTCCATAAGGTCGGATGACCTCTCTAAGATACACTGATGCCAACCAAGTTGCAGTCCGCTTACACTTAATGGGGATGATATGAGCACTCTTAGTCATCCTATCAAGTATTACCCAAATACTGGTGTTTCCCTTCCTCGATCTGGGAAATCCATCTATGAAGTCCATCGAGATGCTCTCCCACTCCCACTGTGGCACACCTAAAGGCTGAAGCAATCCACTAGACTTTACTTTTCTCAGCCTTCACTCTCAACAAGTCATACATCTAGCCACGTACTCTGCTACATTCTTCTTCATCCATATCCAATGAAAACCCTTTTCATATCTCTATACATCTTATCACCTCCCGGATGGATGGTCATCCGAGAATAATGAGCCTCCTCTAAAACCAATCTCAACAAAACTTCTACTTGAGGAACACGTAATCTTCCATCACGATGTAGCCACCCTCTCGCATCCACAGAGTACCTAGAAAGGTGATTAAAGGTCTCTCCTCTACTAAGTTGGTCCATGGTATCCACTAGTTGCTGTCGCACTGACTAAATCCAATGCAATCTAAAAGGGTAGGTCGCACCTCTAATGATGCTTATAATCCTGGTGCATAATCCGTAGATGGTCTAAAATTGAATGACGAGATAAACATTAAACTCCTCCACTCTACGAATAATGACTCAAAGTCATCCTCTGCCTACTCAGTGCATCCGCCACTACATTCCCCTTCCCTGGGGTGTATGATATCACAAAGTTGTAGGATGCAGGAAAATCCATCCAGCGCTGCTATCGCAAATTAAGATCCTTTTGCAAAAACAAATGCTTAAGAGATTTACGGTCGGTGTATAGCTTAAACCTCTCACCTAATCAATATTGTCTCCAAGGCTTAAGTGCAAACACTATTGTCGCTAGCTACAAATGATGGGTATGGTAACTCCTCTCATGTACCCTCGGTTGTCTGCTCCCGTAAAAGACAACCCTACTCTCCTTCATAAGCACCACACCTAAACCCATGTCGCAAGCATCTGTATAAACAATGAACATTTTCATACCATCCGAAAAAGTTAATACTGGATCTAACGTGAGAGCCTTCTTCAAACTTAAGAATGCATCCTCGCAATCCGTATTCCAAGCAAGTACTAGGTTTTTTCGTAAGGCAGGTAAGCGGAGTTGAGATTTAAGCAAAATCCTTAATGAACTTATGATATTTTCCCACTAGATCTAGAAACCTCCTCGCCTTTGTCACATTCGTGGGGGCTTTCTAGTCCTGTACTGCGACAACTTTAGTGGCATCCATCATTACATCATCACTAGAAACAACATGCCCCAAGAACCTCACCTCCTTCCACCAAAAGTGGCACTTAGAACTTTTCCTTCAACTGATGTGCATGGAGAATTTGGAGGATCTCTTCCAAGTGCAAGGCATGCTTATCCTTGCTCCCCGAGAACACCAAGATATCATCAACAAACACTGCCATGAACTTATTTAGGAACTCCCAAAATACCCGGCTCATCAAACACCGAAAATACGCTGGTGCATTGGTGAGCCCAAAAGGCATAACCAGCCACCAAAGAATCCATCTGAAGTCCTAAAAGAATTCTTATCTATGCTATCACCTGCCACCCTAAGGTGATCAAAACTTGTAGCCAAATCTAACTACAAGAAAAACGAAGTGCCTACCAACTAATCAAACAAGTCATCTATCCAAGGGGAGTGGGTGTTTATTCTTCTTCATGATCTTGTTCAATTCTATGTAATTCACACATAGATGAAGTGAGCTCTCTGCCTTAGTCGCAAAAATGACTGGTGCTACCTAGTTAGAAATTCTTCGTCTAGTAAGCCCTTTCTCGAACAACTCATCCATCAACTTACTAAGCTCCTACCTCTCCCTCGGTGGCATATGGTGCACTGGAAATGCAACAGGCTTAGCATTCTCCACCAAGTATATCCAAAAATTAATTTAATGCCTAGGAGGTGGCCCTCTCACCTCCTCGAATATATCCGGAAAGTCCCTAACTATGGGCACCAAACTGAGATTGCGTACAAAAGCATCAAGGGAATCCAAGAAACTGAGCATGACTAATCCCCACAGATCGCATGAAATCTCAAGAGTCCTACCATGGCACGTCAAAAGCCTCACAACTCTCCTCTCGCAGTCAACGATGGCGCCATACATGGCCAGCCAATCCAAACCTAGAATAATGCCGTAACACATGAAACCCAGTACATATGCATTACAATCAAACTCGATGCCAAGAATAGAAATCCTCAAACCCCCACACATCATTGATAGGTGAGTCATACCTCCTATGTGGTTTGAAACAACTACTGGATCAAAAACTATAGAAGTATCTAGGTGAAGACTATCAACAACAGAACTAGATATGAAAAAAATGAGAAATATCGCAATCGTACAAAATCCTAATAGGAAAGTCAAAAAGAGAAATCAAACCTTCTACAGTTACCTTTCTACCTCTGTCCTGACCGCTACCACTGGTCTGCGCTACCTCAAGTGCATGAACCTATGCTTCAGATAAACCTGCTCTCAGTCCCTACCTCTGAGAGCACTACTTGCTATAATGCCTCATCTATCCAGACTGAAAGAAAGTACCATTCTTAGTTGTGTCCTTGCAATCTCTGACGAAGTGCTCCATCCACCCATGACACTACACTTCCATCTTCATTTGTGCTTTATCCGGCTTCTCTCCCTTTTTCTTTCCACCATTATTGGGCCATCACCTTTTCTTTTCAAAACCTGTTTTGTCCCCTTTCGTCTTAGCCCCTTGTATACTCTCCTTCCCATCATCGTGCATAAGAGCCATCTCCACATAGCCTCAAAAGTTGCACCCATATAAATGTGTGTCAGTGCTAGTCCTTTGAGTGGTTGGTTCAGACCCTCGCAAACCTCAATGCCTTCTTATGTGCAGTATCAACCAGATCAAAGCCAAATCTTGCCAACTCATTAAAGCTATTCACAAACTTCTTAACCGACTTATCACCTAGTCTCAGACTCAAGAATCTCTTTAACTGCATCCCTTTTCAGCTTGTGATAAAAACTTTTTCTCAAACTTATCCTTGAACTCATCCCATGTCCTCATGATCTGCACTGCCTCAACCACTTCTCACAAATACAACGCCTCTCCTTTCAATTGTTAGGTAGCCAACTAAATCCTTCTCATTCATCAAGCTCTAATAATACAAATACACTATCAGTCTATCTAAGCCAATTATGAGCATCAGCAAAACTCTTCGATCCAAGAAATGGCTTAACACCCATAGCAGAAAAATCCTTATAGAGCTTAGTAAAATTATCCATTGGATTCGGTGGAACTACTGCGGCAACAGCTGGAGGTTGGGCATTTCATTGCCCTTTGGCAGGTGTCGTAGCTTCAACATACCTATGGAACCATGCGGGGATGGGAACACCCTATGAAAAGTTGGGAGCCTCAAACATGTTAAAAAAAGAGAGACAAGGATTTAAAAAGGAATCAAGGGAATATTGTAGTTGACTTGAGGGGATATTTTTCAAAAACATGTTTTACTTGGAAATACTTTACTTTCGAAAACACATTTTCAAAAACTTTTCTCCAATCTTGTAACCTTAGACTCCAGTACCAAATGAAACACCCCACAACCAGTAACGCCACCCATATGAGGATGTACTAAGGTTAATGAAGTGCTTAGGTATAAAATAACAACAAAGAGACTAAAATTCATACGACGGGATATAAAACACAACGCAAATTTTAAAACAACATTTAATAAAGCAAGTCAAATCACAGTGCTTATTACATTTTTTCCAAGTAACGAATAGTCATCAACATAAAACCAAATACATTGTCTCTTGGAAAAACATAGTATAATAGTACATAAGAAAAACCATCCCTCTTAGTGTCAACAACAATCAAAAAATAAGAAATGAACCAATACATGAGTCTGAATCCAAACTGAACTAAATAATCAAAGAATCACTGCTGAGACCCTCCACTTTGAAAATCTCAGAGGGGAAGGGGATAAAAAGTGAGAAGGCGAAAACAAACTAGGCCAGACATATGTTTGGTGAGTTCTTTAATTTCTAGCTTGAGTATAAGTTAAGAAAGCATTTGGCAGATGAACAGTTTTAAGGACATAAGCCATAAGTGTATAAAAGCAGTAAACAACGTTAAACATGAATAATGTGACGGCCCGCCCCGCACCAACCGACACTTACTCCAAAAGTGCGTTGTACACATGTCCAGTTAGCAAGGAACGGTCGTCAGAAGGAAAGGAAGAAGATGAAAGATCAACAAGAAACCTGCATAATATCTCACAGCGCAAAGAGCAAAATATAATAACAACATACTTGACATAAAACAGGTGAGACAGTGCATAAGCAGGAAACAAACTATCATAGCAGCGGAAAATCCAAATACAGCTTATGTTTCACATCATCATTATTACAACTTTTCAAACTGTCTCTAAAGGTAAGAGTAAGATAAAGAAGGTACACTACTAATGCCCAAGTAGTGACCACCAACGACAAAGGGAGAATATCTTTAAATATATCATATGTGGAAGCCTCCTGCTCGCCTCCAGATCAGCTGCTTGTGCATCACCAGCTAACCTATCTCTAGTCTGCTCGTTTAGGAGCACCCAGAGTAATAAGAAGAGACATAAAACTCTGGGTCAGATAAAAGTCTAGTGTGAGCGATAAGCAGCTAAACAGAACAATAACAGGTATACTAAACCATACCTGAACCTGGACCTGCAACCAAAGAGTTAGCACTACATACTGTACAACACTCTGAGGTGCCACTGAACAAATGGTGTAAAGATAACGGGGGTGGGGGTGTGCATGTCATGGTAATGGCAAACAATCAAGCATAGCAACCATCCTTACATCTCTCACTCAGTGCGTAAAGCATACGATATCCACCACTTCGACCACCCAATACTTTGCTATGATCACTCTGCCCCATGAAGTCACAACGGCTTCATTGCACCGATCCATAGCCACTAATCCTTCGCTATGTCCACTTTGCCCCATGGAGTCGTACACACCACACTGCACTGGCTCATAGCCTTACTAATCCTTTACTATGTCCACTCTGCCCCATGGAGTCACAATGGCTCTACTGCACTGGCTCGTAGTCTTGCTACGATCACTTTGCACCTCGAGTCATGATGACTCTACTGCACTGATACGTAGCCCGTCGTTCCTTTTTAGTGGTGAATCGAAGTTATGAACGTTGACAACTCCTTAGCATACGTCCCGCGGCAAAGCCCAATCATGAAGTGAACTCATTAGTTCCCAACTGGATCATGAGCTCTAACTTCCATTTGGACTACCTTTGCATCTCGGGTTATTGGTCATCACTGGATCGGTTCGGATCCCCGGTCCTTCTTCTCAGTCGGTTCGGATCGGTCTCTGCTAGGTGCTCCGGGACGGGTCGTGGCCTCCAAGTCCCTTCATAGTACATTGGTTCAGTTCGGGTGCTCTCTGGCGGGTCGGGTCGGTGTACCCTTGCTCCATCGGTTCGGTTCGGGTTCCTGGTCTCCGATCCGATCCACTTTCCCTTCCTCTTCCGTTCCGATCCCCTTCTCTTCCCTTCAGTCGATCCGATTCCCCCTTCTTTAGCTCGATCCGATCCTAGTTCAACCATGGTGGACTTTTTGCCATACTTTCCCTTATGCCAAGCCTCGGTTCAGTTCGGTGATCCCTTGCCGTATCCACTATCCGGTCCGAGCCCATCCCTCCGATCCGATCCGAAAACCTGCACCATTTTCTGCAACTTTTTCCAGCGAGTGTTTTACGCCATCCGACGACATTTTCGACCATTCTGTCTATTCTAATCAATCATAAAGCATACCATACAGTCATAGCAACAAGTAGAAGTGACCTCAAACACCAAAACATAAATATGATAGATTAAAATTGATCAAACATAGCCAAAACCCCATATTTTCCCTTAAACATGTTCAAGCATAATCAACGATAAGATTAGCAAAACTTAACCAAATTAACCCAAGTTCATCTCAGAGGTCTAAAACATCATTTAAGAATTTATAAGTATTTTTCTAGATTTTTATCATGTTTAAATTCGCTAATTAACACTAATTACCCTTAATTAACCATAATTAGGGAGGAACTATGCAAATCACTCACCTTAGCCACAAATAAACCTTAGATCTGAAATAAATCTCTAATACGGCGCGAATACCAATGCTAAATAGTAGCTCTAATCTTGATTTGGTGAAGATCTCCCTTGATTTGATGTTGCTAAGCTTAATCCTTGATTAGAAAGTGATTTGGAGGTGATTTAGAGGTTGGAGGCCATTTTTAGGGTTTCTAAGAGGTAAGTGGAGGCTAGAAAATTGAAATGGAATGAAACTCTAACTCTTTTCAGCCTCCCCATAACCCTAATCCCGAAATGGGTTATGGGCCCATTCACTAATCACCCTATTTGGCCGGGTTAAGTAGTTTTTCACCTTCCAAACCTTATGTCAGCCATTTCTCCCAAACGGTAAGTCTGTTTTCCACATGTGACCACTCTACAGAAAGGTAAACCATCATTCGAAGCCAGTGGAAGTGGTTTCAGGTCAAAATTCCTCTCCAATCAAAAGTTATGGCCAAAACAGTATCAGCTAGGGCAAAACGGTCATTTAAAAATCGACAAAAATCACGAATATGGGAAATGACCCCAATGGTCGTTTCCCAAAGCCACATAACCATAAGACTTCATATAAGAACAAAATAAATATTCTACGATCCTCTGATGCATAGAATGCGGGTTGTTACATTCTCCCCTTCTTAAGAAATTTCGCCCCCGAAATTCCCTAACCAAAACACACAAAGGGTTCTGCATGCCTATCAACCATAAAACAACAATCAAACATGCAAAACAATCAAAACAAGTCTATCCTAGAATGCGGAATAACTAAATTGCAAAGTAAATCTTACCAGGCAAAGAGTTCTGGATACGTCTTCCTAATGCTCTTCTCTGTCTCCCAAGTACAGTCATTCTCGTTCTCGCCCCCACTGAACCTTGACTAGCCTCACCGCCTTCCTTCGAAATTGCTTTGTATCGTACTCGACAATACGAATCGGCTTGCGGTTCCCAACCACCTCGAGTTCCACTTCGAAGTCCTCTAACTGATCAGGTGAATTGGTCATATCTATGTCGTGCATGAACTTCCTTAGCCGGGAAACATGAAATACGTTGTGAACTCCCGCCATCTTCTCGGGTAAGTCAACTCTATATGCCAAATTCCCAACTTGTTCAAGAACTGTGAATGGGCCAACAAATCTTGGTGCCAACTTGCCTCTCCTGCCAAATCGTATCACGCTCTTCAACGGAGAAACCTTGACAAACATCAAGTTACTAATGGAGAATTTTAAGTCTCTTCTCCTCTTGTCAGCATAACTCTTCTGCCTATCCTGGGCAGCCTTCATCCGTTGTTGAATGATCTTAATCTTATTTGAAGTTTCCCTTACCACATCTGGTCCAAGCACAAACTTCTCACCGGTCTCTATCCAACATGATGGTGAGTTGCATGGTCTTCCGTACAAAGCTTCATATGGAGCCATACCGATACTGGATTGGTAGCTATTATTATATGTAAACTCTACTAGATGCAAATGGTCATCCCATGATCCACCAAAATCCAATATACAAGCTCTCAAGAGATCTTCCAATATATGATTCACCCTCTATGTCTAACCATCAGTTTGAGGATGATACGCGGTACTGAGATATAATTCCGACCCTAAAGCCTCTTGTAAGCTCTTCCAACACCCACTAGTAAACAACGGGTCTCGGTCACTCAGAATGTTTTTAGGTACTCCATGAAATCTCACTACCAACTTCATATACAATTCTGCTAACTCAGCTGTCGTTCTGGTCGATTTGACTGGTATAAATCTTGCACTCTTAGTCAATCGATCCACAATTACCCAAATGCTATCATGTCCCAATTTAGTCCTTGGTAAACCATCAATGAAATCCATCGAGACTTGCTCCCATTTCCATTCGAGAATATCTAATGGTTGCAACAAACCACTAGTCTTCTTTTGCTCGGCTTTAACTAGCTAACAATTCTTGCACTTGGATATAAACTTCCCAACGTCTCTTTTCATCCCTTCCCAGTAGTAAATCTGCTGGCTGGAACCAATCTGCTCAATCAAAGTGGGTCTGATCGTCAAACTAGCTAATATCTCTAGACCCAATTTGCACTTTGGTCTGAAATCATACCCTGTGATATACTCCAGTTGCTTCCATTCAAGAAACATAGCCCCTAAACTGGCATGTCTCCTACTCAAGGCATCGGTTATCGCATTGCCTTTCCCAGGTGTATATGCGATATCAAAATCATACGAAGCCAAGAACTCTAACCATCTTTGTTGTCGGAGATTCAGATCCTTCTGAGAGAAGAGATACTTTAACGATTTATGATCAGT
This sequence comes from Allium sativum, assembly GCA_030737875.1. Lineage (NCBI taxonomy): Eukaryota > Viridiplantae > Streptophyta > Magnoliopsida > Asparagales > Amaryllidaceae > Allium > Allium sativum. The sequence continues at coordinate 27,926,244 of CM060926.1, read as the reverse complement.
AAACAACTCAAATCTCTCTCGCAAGAGATAATGTCTCCACATCTTCAACGCGAACGCGATCGCTGCCAGTTCCAAATCATGGGTAGGATACCTTTTCTCAATCGGCTTTAGTTGCCGACTAGCATAAGCTACAACCCTACCTTCTTGCATCAATACATCACCTAGTCTGGAACCACAAGCATCCATGCATACCGTCATCTCTTCATTCCCTTTAGGAATGACTAACACTGGCTCATGGGTCAACTTTTCTTTTAGACTCTTGAATGCATTTTCACACACTTCGTCCCAGATGAAGGCTTGATTCTTCTTAGTCAACTGAGTCAACGGTGCTGCTATCTTGGAGAAGTCCTGGATAAACTTACGACAATATCCAGCTAAACCCAAGAAGCTCCTTACGTCCGTTGCATGCTTGGGCGTAGGCCAATCCTGTACCATAGCCACCTTCGCAGGGTCCACGGCAGTACCATTCTCTAAAACAACATGGCCCAAGAATCTCACTTCCCTCCTCCAGAAGTGTGTAACGGCGGGTTTTTCGACCCAGAAAATCAACATAAAAACACACTGTTGACTATTCAAGCATCGAAAAATACCGGAACATTAATAGAAGAATTTAGAGGGTGAGAAAGAAAAGATAGAACTAATAGAATAGAAGAAGAAGAAGAAGATCACAACTGAACAGAATCAGAGTAACACGAAACTCACAGCGGAACAAAATAAGATGTATTATATAACATAACTTTGAATACAAAACTGTATTGTATATACATACCATTATCAGAGTACAATACATCATATCACAGCGGAAATAACTCTACATAACTAATGGTGAAGCTTCCTGCTTTTGAGCTCCTCCAAGTGAATCTGCAAAGCCTGAAACATTTGACTGCCCGTACAAATTTGGGCACCCAAGAGTTTAGGGAAAACAAACAAAATAAACTCTGGGTCAGTCATGGGACTGGTGTGAGTAAATTCCAACCATACTGTTTTACTTTGAAAATCCTTTTCAAAACAAGAAGATAATAGTAAGACCAGCCCACACATAAACATGGACGGTTTTTACCTTACTATAATCCAAAATACTTTGATATCAAACCCCAGTGATATTATAATAATGTCTACTCAATTAAATAATCAAGTAGCAGAACGCTTGCATCTCACGTTCCACATATATATAGTATAAAATCATAAACCGCAGGGCGCTTATCGGAGAATGGATTTCAATAGACAAGGTATGGGAGCACCTTCCGAATAGTGTACTCTAGAGGGGATACACTCAGGGTTCAACAAGAACGTCTTGCAACCCGGCCACACATGACTACTCACTCATTTAGCTTGAGTGTCGCGAATATATTGCCACCACGGTTGTAGGCCATCCAACCGTCATCTGAAGATACAGAATCAAAAAGAAGTATAAATATGAATTTTCTCTAGATCGGTGACAATACACCCTGCTTGGGGATGACCCAACTAGCCATGCTGCCTAGCCCAACTTCAGTCATTCCTGGTTGTGAGGCTAGAGGCTACGTCTATCTTCAGAACATCTGATCACCATTCACTTTGAATGTCACATCGTCAAATCCGTAATCACACATTGATTACACAAATGCACACTGGGTGTAGAATAAAGAGAAGTTACATTCTCCCCACCAACTTGGTATATTCGTAAAATCAACGGCGTGACCGTTGGAAATACTCTGTCAGACACTCGTCCATACAAGTTGTCCTGGGACTGGACAAACAGAAACCACCATTATGGAACTGGACGACCCTTGCATTTAACTCCGTCTTCAATTATCTTCAGCATAATATATTCGCAGCACCTATGCCTATACGGAGTGGTTTCCGGATAATATATCCAACCGGTCTCTCCGTATTGACAACGATGGTCAAACACTTCGATAGTCGGTTATTTAACTATCGAAGTAAAAACAACATCCATTCTAATGTATAACTAACGTCACACAACCACGGGCACTTTTATTTAATCATTCGTTTTTATTATTCGAATTCCCATATCTTACCGGATATTACTATACTCCCGATTTACCCTTTTACACTCTCGGAAAACATTTCCAATTATTATAAAACCCTTATTCTTTCATATTCCAGAAAATATACGTTATCAACGTTCAATCCATTATTTTCACATTCTTTATTTCTATACTTGGATAATCTACCCTATTTGCATTGGAAAATACTTCCAATTTCATTTTAACCTTTTAATCGGCCCAACGTTCACTTTTAAAACATTATCCACTTTGAAATGTGAATATCATTTCTATTATAGAAATCTGAACATCTTTATCAAATAAATCAATACCATGATCCCGTTTATCGAAATCTCTTTCATACTTTATATATTCCTATTCCACTTTGTAAACTCTGTTTCTAAGTCAACTTCTTATCAAATCGATATCAAGTTTAAACTAAGTACTGACTCCTATCCTCTTTAACATTTATTTGTTTACAACTAAATGTTAATTATTATATCAGATTATAATCCCTAAAAATAGTTTACTTTTAATACATTCGACATCGTCGAATTCTAGTTACAAATCCTAATGGTTTAATTCTAATCACATTTCGAACATCGAAATGCTGTCATCAGTTTCTAATACGATTCCCCAATTCTTTTTCTAAACTCTTTCTTATATTTCTTTGAACAAACGTCGTTACTTATTACTCTAGAATAAGTGGATTTCAAACCAAACTGTTACATTTCCTAGGAAGTGCTGCTATATATAAAAGTCACGCTTAAGTCTAATCAACAGCAGTTAATTTGTCGCTATAGTTCTAAACTTGTCATACGCTGTAATATTCTCCTTATAACTAATTACAGTCACACTTACCTTATCAACAGCGTTATTTTATTGCTATAGTTCAACTTGTCATGCGCTGTAATATTCTTTGTTATAACTAATCTTGACATAACAGTCACACTTATCTTATCAACAACGTTATTTTATCGCTATAATTCTAGGACTGGCAATACGCTGTCGTATTCCTTTTATACACATCTTGACATCTCTTTCCGTTACAAACTATTATCGTTCCTCGATAATAGTGAAGCCGTTCAAGTTGGGGTATTCTATTTACCTCTCAGACCTTGATCGACAACGTTCTTATCTTAGAACAGATATACGTTCGTAACTCTAAACTCCTTATTTCTTATAATATACATTAAATCGTATCTCCTTGTTTTATTTTGGTATATGGTTTTATAATACCACATCTTTATTTTGAAATCCCTGGTGTTTGATCATTTATATAAACATTAACTCTTCGTTTTTCCGTTCCACGGTTTTACTTATAACTTCTTAAACAAAAGGTAATTAAATCTCATTAATTTGGATTAATTTATTTCTAAATTGTTTTATTAGATTAATTAAAGACCAATTAATCTAATAATCATTTTCCCAAATAACAGTTGATTAAATCAACTTCATTCCATCAGTAAGTTCTTTAACTGGTTTTAATTACTTCTCAACATTAGATTAATATGATTAATCTAATTCTAAATTGTTTATCTTAAATATAATCATCCAAATACATAATCATCAGATAATTTGTGCCTTATAAACTTATTTAAATATCAATAATCGTTTTTATTTATTTTATAAAAACAAACTCTAAAATATTGGTTTACAATAGAACTTCTATTATAAATTTAAATCTTCTTTTTAATTATAAAAATATATTTTTTATAATTATCTTAGTTGATTTGCCTGACGGCCAATCAACTCCTTAACAAAACGATGGGTTTATGGTCGACTGTCGCCACTTTCTAAATTGATATCGTTTATTGATTTATCAAAACAGATGTTGAATTTCCGTTCAACATCAATATTCACATGGGGTTTTAAATATAATTCGGGTTCATACAAAACAAACAGTACATATAATTATCAAGGAATCCGGTCGGATTCCTCCAACCGGTTTCCGCATTCACAGATGCCAGTCAACACAATTTACACAAACTCTATACTAGGGGATATTCAATCGATGGAATCAGTGTCCAACCGATGGTGTATACATATGTGACGGTATATAATATTCAACCAATTTACTGGTAATCTACCTAATCGACCATCACACAGCATTCAACCAGCATTAAAATATATTAAAATATTTAAATAGATCAGAGTTTGTGATTTTACTCACCTTGGCGCGTTAACCGTTAAATAACGATTTGCGTCGGTATACCGGATCAGGCGTTATAATTTCCAACTATTTCTGGATCACTCCAAACTGCATCCTTTGTTTAGCTTGCGTCCACATAATCCTAACGTCACAGTCCATTCGTGGTTCATATGAATAGTGTCCTCAAACATCCTGTCCTCCAGTAATATCTCGAACGCCATTAATGCAATTTTCTACCCCAACATCTCCTGTACTCCTTCGTTTTCGAATAAACACCGCGTCTTCCGTTGATTATATCAAACCATCACCGACACCCCATGTGTGCATCTCCACTGAACTCGATCTCCATGCACCATCGTTTTTCACCAACTCCGTTACACCATGTAACCTCTTTTTTTTTCCTTTCCGGCATTTTCTTTTCTTTCTATTATAAATTCCTTTTCCTTTATTTCCTTTTAAATTCTTTATTTCGCAGCCCAATTACCTTTCTGGCCCAACTTCCCTTTTTTATTCTTATTTATTCCCTAGGCCCAAAGCCCAAAATGCCAACCCGTCCATGTTGCTCACACTCACCAAACAACCATCAGCGTCCACAACTCTCTACGCCCAATACCCATCAGATCGGACAGAACACACCCATCATGTTGCCTTGCTCATCATCCCGTTCCCGGCTTGCTCTCCCCCTCGTTCTTTTTCTATCTGGACTCAAGGAACCCACATAAAAGAATCGGCCCAATGGTGTTCAAATCCACGCTGCTTGGGACAGCACTCTCCTCCTTCTAAAAAGGTAAACTGCTGCTCCTGTTATTAAACAATTCGCATGGCATTCTTCTTACTAAAACTGGCCTTCACACTTAACCCAACCCCTCTTCTTTTCTTATATATTTCTCCTACTTCTCATGCATGTAAGTGCACTACCCTCCAGTATTATAACACCAGGACCACTTGACTCGAAGCTCCACCATACATCACACGCACACCCATCTCAAACTTTAAATCCTTCCATAACCTCAAACAACTAAAACTTCTTGCATAACCCTTTTAGTTATCCCTGCGCCTGTTAGCCTCTCCCCCTCCCTTTCATATCCTTCACGTCCCTTCTCTCAAGTTGTATAACATGGATTAAATTTCTACATCACCTGCTTTATCGAAATACGACCAAAACCATTCGTACTGGCCTCATCAAGACTCACCTTCCAGTATTTCCAATGCCGCCATTTATTTCCAACACAGTCCCCACTTATCCGCTTTCCATCTTCATGTTTTGGCTCCACGCACCACCATTTCTCGAACCGGCTTCCTATTTTAATATCCATGTTAAACCCATAAGCCAATACCCTATATATGTGAGCTCCAAGCTTCAAACACATGGACATTAGTTCCAATTACTTTACCAAATACTTCTACTCGCATGCTTCCCGTTTCCAGCATGCCTTTATGAGAGAAAAATGGCCACAACCGACTACAAACCTCACGCATTTTCAGCGAATCCTTCCAGCTATTTTACAATAAATGCAGCGTATACTGTAGTCTTACAGTAGCGTATCCTTTCCTTTGCAACTCATTACTCTACGTCTCTTCTTCCGTTCTCCTTCTGTTGAACTTCACTGGTTTAGAAGGACAGAGAGAAACGAAAGCTATATGTTTTAAAGTTTGAGATCTGGTTTTGTATTGCTTCAGGAAGATGAATGAGAATTTGTATTTATAGAATTAGAACCCTTCGCTGCAAAGGAATAGGGTAATGGGAACATATAGAATAGGTTTGCGGGGTATGGTTTATAGCATATTAGGTTGGCACATCAAAGATATTTATCTCAGCCCACTCCTCTACTCTTATCATATTGTTGTAGCAAACTGTTTTATATGAGGTAGATATGCTTGTTGGCATTAGAGTAGGTATAGTAGTTTATATTTTCAAAGTTTAGTTATGACAGCATATGTACATCTTCTTTTTCTTAGGCGTGAAGATTTTAAAAACCATTGGTTAACGCAGAAGGCTTGGTCTCCACGGCCATATGATAGGGTAGGCTCAGTTATTTAGACATGATCTGCACGTGCAAAGGCAAATAAAGGGATGAGCAATGTATATGTGTTTGTAGATATGGATCTATTCAGTTGATGTACGTAAATTGATATATTTATGGACTTACCTTTTCTCTTTGCTGTATGTTTGTTATAGTTATAAATTATGTTCACGCACGGACAGAAGTAAGAGTACAGTCGTGCTCACCGAGGTGTCACGGTCCCAAAAATATAATAACACCGGTAGATTGATTCATATTTTGAAATCCCGAAATACCGATACAGGGTACACAATACTCCAAATAAAAAGTTGATCATTTAATTTATTAAAAATTACAGTAAAATTCTAAAAATTAAATTATTGTTGCGCCTCAAAAGAACCTTGTCCAGATTTGCAACCGATATCTAGTCATTTCAAATAAACCGTTACGGTCGACAAACGATTTTATAGCGACTTTCTAAATGTTTGATTCGGACATATCTTGCAATCTACACAACGAAATCTCCATTTTCCACTTCCGTTAGAAAAATATAGATCAACATATTCCAATGCTTCTTGTTTCGAAGAAATCCGATTCAAAACGAGTTCGGTACACTCAGTTGAAGTTCAGAACGTTAAATTACGAACTGTAGGGTCGTTTTGAGCTCGATTATAATTAATGTATATCTTTATACGTTCAACTTCGTTTTAATTAATATATAGATCCACTTATATTACAAATTCAATATTTAAACTGATTTAAATATTCAAATACCAACCGACAAAAATGCGAGACGTTACAGACCTTCCCCCTTAAAATAATTTCGTCCTCGAAATTGCTAAGATAGGGAAAATGCTACGATCTCTGTTATAACATGGTTAAAAATCTTTTTGGTTTACTTCATAATTCCAGTTTCCACTGAACTGATTATTTCCAATTAAAATATTAATTCCTTCTTATTACCGAATATTTTCAAAATTCTGAAAATTTCCTAACACCTTAATTTCCAGAGAATCTGGCCAGCATCTCCTCTGCACGGCTCACTCGGTATTACAACAACTTGCCACTCTGGGCCTTCACCAATCCAAAAGAAAATCAAACAGTCAAACGACTTTCCAAACGCACTCAAAAATTGCATACTCCATATTATTTAAACATGTACCTTTTTGGTTGTCATCCAATTCTGATTCTGCACTTTGCTATCAAGCCGGTATTTATCCCAACATTTCCAACTGTTGATCTCCAACCAACTTATCCTTAATCCAATCCTTTGCTTATTGTTTGAGCCAAATTCCATTTCAAACCCTGCTCCATTTCAATTCCAATTTCTTATCCAAATTTATTTGGGATCATCTCTAACCCAATTCAATATATTGAAGTTAATTCCTATGTTCCACTTGCTAATTTAATTTCTCAAATTAGTTCTCTTACGCTCAACTTTGATTTTATTAAAATATCAAATTTCAATTTTTTCCGCTTAACTAGTTCAGTTAAATCTCCGTTTCAATATGATTCTCACTTAACTGGCTTCGATAGAATTCACCTTCACCATTTCAAGTTATTTAACTTCAAAAGTTAAATTTTAGAGATTTAAATTTCTGGGATTTATTTCAAATCAGTTTGAAATCATTTATAATTCAAAACATTTGAATTTCTGACAACTTGTTTCTCAAACAATACAAAACAAAATCTTTGGTAGTAACCCGTCACTTAGCAACTCGAAAATGAACACCGATAATGGCGCGCTTCATCATCGGAATTTATTTTCCAGTAATCGAAGTGAGTTCAATAATATTATCATTTTTCAAAACTCATTTTTCAAACATTTTCATTTTGAATATTACTTCAAAATATCGTTCACAACACTTGGAAAACAAATTTTCAAATCTCCCAGGATTTTAAAATTCCCTTATATTTTATCCAAATTCAATTTCAATTCTTTTCCAAGTTTCTAGAGTTTTATTTCAATTCTGGTCTTTAATTCAGATTCAGCTCATCTGATTTTGCATATCATACTTATATAATATTTCGATTGGTAGTTTATATAACCAACTTAATTATAATCCTGTTCGATCATAATAATGATCACATATCCAATATATTATATTAATATCAAGATATACACTTCTTTTTATATCAAAATATACTTTGGGTAAAATTATTTTATTTACCCCGCTTTCAAAACAGTATCATGTCGAATTACTCAGTTCAAGAGTTTAGAAACACCTATCGATCCAGTTTGCATTACTGTTTCGACCAGAATTCATAAACCACTCGACTGACCAGTCAACACAATATAAAACAGTTTTTATATTAATTCACAAATACGCGCTCATCTATATACACTCAAACTCAATCTAGAGTACAACTAACTCCATCTCTATTGAGTTACGCCACAGAGCCATGGTAATCACTTAACCTTCAGCTCTGATACCATCTGTAACGGCGGGTTTTTCGACCCAGAAAATCAACATAAAAACACACTGTTGACTATTCAAGCATCGAAAAATACCGGGACATTAATAGAAGAATTTAGAGGGTGAGAAAGAAAAGATAGAACTAATAGAATAGAAGAAGAAGAAGATCACAACTGAACAGAATCAGAGTAACACGAAACTCGCAGCGGAACAAATTAAGATGTATTATATAATATAACTTTGAATACAAAACTGTATTGTATATACATACCATTATCAGAGTACAATACATCATATCACAGCGGAAATAACTCTACATAACTAATGGTGAAGCTTCCTGCTTTTGAGCTCCTCCAAGTGAATCTGCAAAGCCTGAAACACTTGACTGCCCGTACAAATTTGGGCACCCAAGAGTTTAGGGAAAACAAACAAAATAAACTCTGGGTCAGTCATGGGACTGGTGTGAGTAAATTCCAACCATAATGTTTTACTTTGAAAATCCTTTTCAAAACAAGAAGATAATAGTAAGACCAGCCCACACATAAACATGGACGGTTTTTACCTTACTATAATCCAAAATACTTTGATATCAAACCCCAGTGATATTATAATAATATCTACTCAATTAAATAATCAAGTAGCAGAACGCTTGCATCTCACGTTCCACATATATATAGTATAAAATCATAAACCGCAGGGCGCTTATCGGAGAATGGATTTCAACAGACAAGGTATGGGAGCACCTTCCGAATAGTGTACTCTAGAGGGGATACACTCAGGGTTCAACAAGAACGTCTTGCAACCCGGCCACACATGACCGCTCACTCATTTAGCTTGAGTGTCGCGAATATATTGCCACCACGGTTGTAGGCCATCCAACCGTTATCTGAAGATACAGAATCAAAAAGAAGTATAAATATGAATTTTCTCTAGATCGGTGACAATAGACCCTGGTTTGGGATGACCCAACTAGCCATGTTGCCTAGCCCAACTTCTGTCATTTCTGGTTGTGAGGCTAGAGGCTACGTCTATCTTCAGAACATCTGATCACCATTCACTTTGAATGTCACATCGTCAAATCCGTAATCACACATTGATTACACAAATGCACACTGGGTGTAGAATAAAGAGAAGTTACATTCTCCCCACCAACTTGGTATATTCGTAAAATCAACGGCGTGACCGTTGGAAATACTCTGTCAGACACTCGTCCATACAAGTTGTCCTGGGACTGGACAAACAGAAAGCACCATTCTGGAACTGGACGACCCTTGCATTTAACTCCGTCTTCAATTATCTTCAGCATAATATATTCGCAGCACCTATGCCTATACGGAGTGGTTTCCGGATAATATATCCAACCGGTCTCTCCGTATTGACAACGGTGGTCAAACACTTCGATAGTCGGTTATTTAACTATCGAAGTAAAAACAACATCCATTCTAATGTATAACTAACGTCACACAACCACGGGCACTTTTATTTAATCATTCGTTTTTATTATTCGAATTCCCATATCTTACCGGATATTACTATACTCCCGATTTACCCTTTTACACTCTTGGAAAACATTTCCTGTTATTATAAAACCCTTATTCTTTCATATTCCAGAAAATATACGTTATCAACGTTCAATCCATTATTTTCACATTCTTTATTTCTATACTTGGATAATCTACCCTATTTGCATTGGAAAATACTTCCAATTTCATTTTAACCTTTTAATCGGCCCAACGTTCACTTTTAAAACATTATCCACTTTGAAATGTGAATATCATTTCTATTATAGAAATCTGAACATCTTTATCAAATAAATCAATACCATGATCCCGTTTATCGAAATCTCTTTCATACTTTATATATTCCTATTCCACTTTGTAAACTCTGTTTCTAAGTCAACTTCTTATCAAATCGATATCAAGTTTAAACTAAGTACTGACTCCTATCCTCTTTAACATTTATTTGTTTACAACTAAATGTTAATTATTATATCAGATTATAATCCCTAAAAATAGTTTACTTTTAATACATTCGACATCATCGAATTCTAGTTACAAATCCTAATGGTTTAATTCTAATCACATTTCGAACATCGAAATGCTGTCATCAGTTTCTAATACGATTCCCCAATTCTTTTTCTAAACTCTTTCTTATATTTCTTTGAACAAACGTCGTTACTTATTACTCTAGAATAAGTGGATTTCAAACCAAACTGTTACATTTCCTAGGAAGTGCTGCTATATATAAAAGTCACGCTTAAGTCTAATCAACAACAGTTAATTTGTCGCTATAGTTCTAAACTTGTCATACGCTGTAATATTCTCCTTATAACTAATTACAGTCACACTTACCTTATCAACAGCGTTATTTTATTGCTATAGTTCAACTTGTCATGCGCTGTAATATTCTTTGTTATAACTAATCTTGACATAACAGTCACACTTATCTTATCAACAACGTTATTTTATCGCTATAATTCTAGGACTGGCAATACACTGCCGTATTCCTTTTATACACATCTTGACATCTCTTTCCATTACAAACTATTATCGTTCCTTGATAATAGTGAAGCCGTTCAAGTTGGGGTATTCTATTTACCTCTCAGACCTTGATCGAAAACGTTCTTATCTTAGAACAGATATACGTTCGTAACTCTAAACTCCTTATTTCTTATAATATACATTAAATCGTATCTCCTTGTTTTATTTTGGAATATGGTTTTATAATACCACATCTTTATTTTGAAATCCCTGGTGTTTGATCATTTATATAAACATTAACTCTTCGTTTTTCCGTTCCACAGTTCTACTTATAACTTCTTAAACAAAAGGTAATTAAATCTCATTAATTTGGATTAATTTATTTCTAAATTGTTTTATTAGATTAATTAAAGACCAATTAATCTAATAATCATTTTCCCAAATAACAGTTGATTAAATCAACTTCATTCCATCAGTAAGTTCTTTAACTGGTTTTAATTACTTCTCAACATTAGATTAATATGATTAATCTAATTCTAAATTGTTTATCTTAAATATAATCATCCAAATACTTAATCATCAGATAATTTGTGCCTTATAAACTTATTTAAATATCAATAATCGTTTTTATTTATTTTATAAAAACGAACTCTAAAATATTGGTTTATAATAGAACTTCTATTATAAATTTAAATCTTCTTTTTAATTATAAAAATATATTTTTTATAATTATCTTAGTTGATTTGCCTGACGGCCAATCAACTCCTTAACAAAATGATGGGTTTACGGTCGACTGTCGCCACTTTCTAAATTGATATCGTTTATTGATTTATCGAAACAGATGTGGAATTTCCGTTCAACATCAATATTCACATGGGGTTTTAAATAAAATTCGGGTTCATACAAAACAAACAGTACATATAATTATCAAGGAATCCGGTCGGATTCCTCCAACCGGTTTCCGCATCCACAGATGTCAGTCAACACAATTTACACTAACTCTATACTAGGGGATATTCAATCGATGGAATCAGTGTCCAACCGATGGTGTATACATATGTGACGGTATATAATATTCAACCAATTTACTGGTAATCTACCTAATCGACCATCACACAGCATTCAAACAGCATTAAAACATATTAAAATATTTAAATAGATCAGAGTTTGTGATTTTACTCACCTTGGCGCGTTAACCGTTAAATAACGATTTGCGTCGGTATACCGGATCAGGCGTTATAATTTCCAACTATTTCTGAATCACTCCAAACTACATCCTTTGTTTAGCTTGCGTCCACACAATCCTAACGTCACAGTCCATTCGTGGTTCATATGAATAGTGTCCTCAAACATCCTGTCCTCCAGTAATATCTCGAACGCCATTAACGCAATTTTCTACCCCAACATCTCCTGTACTCCTTCGTTTTCGAATAAACACCGCGTCTTCCGTTGATTATATCAAACCATCACCAACACCCCATGTGTGCATCTCCACTGAACTCGATCTCCATGCACCATCGTTTTTCACCAACTCCGTTACACCATGTAACCTCTTTTTTTTTTTTTCCTTTCCGGCATTTTCTTTTCTTTCTATTATAAATTCCTTTTCCTTTATTTCCTTTTAAATTCTTTATTTCGCAGCCCAATTACATTTCTGGCCCAACTTCCCTTTTTTATTCTTATTTATTCCCTAGGCCCAAAGCCCAAAATGCCAACCCGTCCATGTTGCTCACACTCACCAAACAACCATCAGCGTCCACAACTTTCTACGCCCAATACCCATCAGATCGGACAGAACACACCCATCATGTTGCCTTGCTCATCATCCCGTTCCCGGCTTGCTCTCCCCCTCGTTCTTTTTCTATCTGGACTCCAGGAACCCACATAAAAGAATCGGCCTAATGGTGTTCAAATCCATGCTGCTTGGGACAGCACTCTCCTCCTTCTAAAAAGGTAAACTGCTGCTCCTGTTATTAAACAATTCGCATGGCATTCTTCTTACTAAAACTGGCCTTCACACTTAACCCAACCCCTCTTCCTTTCTTATATATTTCTCCTACTTCTCATGCATGTAAGTGCACTACCCTCCAGTATTATAACACCAGGACCACTTGACTCGAAGCTCCACCATACATCACACGCACACCCATCTCAAACTTTAAATCCTTCCATAACCTCAAACAACTAAAACTTCTTGCATAACCCTTTTAGTTATCCCTGCGCCTGTTAGCCTCTCCCCCTCCCTTTCATATCCTTCACGTCCCTTCTCTCAAGTTGTATAACATGGATTAAATTTCTACATCACCTGCTTTATCGAAATACGACCAAAACCATTCGTACTGGCCTCATCAAGCCTCACCTTCCAGTATTTCCAATGCCGCCATTTATTTTCAACACAGTCCCCACTTATCCGCTTTCCATCTTCATGTTTTGGCTCCACGCACCACCATTTCTCGAACCGGCTTCCTATTTTAATATCCATGTTAAACCCATAAGCCAATACCCTATATATGTGATCTCCAAGCTTCAAACACATGGACATTAGTTCCAACTACTTTACCAAATACTTCTACTCGCATGCTTCCCGTTTCCAGCATGCCTTTATGAGAGAAAAATGGCCACAACCGACTACAAACCTCACGCATTTTCAGCGAATCCTTCCAGCTATTTTACAATAAATGCAGCGTATACTGTAGTCTTACAGTAGCGTATCCTTTCCTTTGCAACTCATTACTCTACGTCTCTTCTTCCGTTCTCCTTCTGTTGAACTTCACTGGTTTAGAAGGACTGAGAGAAACGAAAGCTATATGTTTTAAAGTTTGAGATCTGGTTTTGTATTGCTTCAGGAAGATGAATGAGAATTTGTATTTATAGAATTAGAACCCTTCGCTGCAAAGGAATAGGGTAATGGGAACATATAGAATAGGTTTGCGGGGTATGGTTTATAGCATATTAGGTTGGCACATCAAAGATATTTATCTCAGCCCACTCCTCTACTCTTATCATATTGTTGTAGCAAACTGTTTCATATGAGGTAGATATGCTTGTTGGCATTAGAGTAGGTATAATAGTTTATATTTTCAAAGTTTAGTTATGACAGCATATGTACATCTTTTTCTTAGGCGTGAAGATTTTAAAAACCATTGGTTAACGCAGAAGGCTTGGTCTCCACGGCCATATGATAGGGTAGGCTCAGTTATTTAGAAATGATCTGCACGTGCAAAGGCAAATAAAGGGATGAGCAATGTATATGTGTTTGTAGATATGGATCTATTCAGTTGATGTACGCAAATTGATATATTTATGGACTTACCTTTTCTCTTTGCTGTATGTTTGTTATAGTTATAAATTATGTTCACGCACGGACAGAAGTAAGAGTACAGTCGTGCTCACCGAGGTGTCACGGTCCCAAAAATATAATAACACCGGTAGATTGATTCATATTTTGAAATCCTGAAATACCGATACAGGGTACACAATACTCCAAATAAAAAGTTGCTCATTTAATTTATTAAAAATTATAGTAAAATTCTAAAAATTAAATTATTGTTGCGCCTCAAAAGAACCTTGTCCAGATTTGCAACCGATATCTAGTTATTTCAAATAAACCGTTACGGTCGACAAACGATTTTATAACGACTTTCTGAATGTTTGATTTGAACATATCTTGCAATCTACACAACGAAATCTCCATTTTCCACTTCCGTTAGAAAAATATAGATCAACATATTCCAATGCTTCTTGTTTCGAAGAAATCCGATTCAAAACGAGTTCGGTACACTCAGTTGAAGTTCAGAACGTTAAATTACGAACTGTAGGGTCGTTCTGAGCTCGATTATAATTAATGTATATCTTTATACGTTCAACTTCGTTTTAATTAATATATAGATCCACTTATATTACAAATTCAATATTTAAACTGATTTAAATATTCAAATACCAACCGACAAAAATGCGAGACGTTACAAAGTGACACTTAGAAAACTTCGCTTTCAATTGGTGTTTTCTCAACACCTCCATCACTATCCTCAGATGTCCCTTGTGTTCTTCCTCTGCCGTTGAGTAAACAAGGACGTCGTCTACGAACACAAGAACAAACTTATTCAACTGATCTCTAAATACTCGATTCATAAGATCCACGAAGTATGCTGGTGCATTGGTCAACCCAAATGGCACGACCAACCACTCATAGAATCCAAACGGCGTCCTAAATGCCATTTTCGGAACACTCTCAGCCGCTACTCGGAGCTGATGAAATCCTGTCGCGAGGTCCAACTGGGAGAACACTCTTGCTACTTCCAGTTGATCAAACAAATCATCTATTCGTGGTAGAGGATACTTATTCTTCCTCATCACCTTATTCAACTCGCGATAGTCCACACACAAACGAAGGGAACCATCTGCCTTAGTGGCAAACACAACTGGTGCTCCTCACTCGGAGACACTTCTTCTAATAAACCCCTTCTTCAAAAGATCGCTTACTTGCACCCCGAGCTCTCGCTGCTCCCTTTGTGCCATACGACGAAGTGGCATCACTAGAGGTCTGGCATCTTTCACTAAATCAATACGGAACTCACTCTCTCGGTGTGGTGAAAATCCGGTCACTTCCTCGAAGACGTCCGGATACTGGCCAACCACGGGCACATCTGACAACTCATCATGCGGGATGTCGAGGGAATTTATAAAACTAGCCATTACCCCATCACTAGGTAGACTACCAAACACTACCCTCCGCCCATCATCCGCCCTAACTGTCACCAAAAAGCCCTCACAGTCTACCACCAACCCGTATCTTTGGAGCCAATCGACCCCCAATATAATGCCATACCCAGTAAAGCCCAAAAAAAAGCAATCACAAACAAACATACATCCATGACTCGATACCAAATTTCGGCAAATCATACTAAGGTTAGTCGAACCACCAATCGGGTTCGTCACAACCAACGGTCTATCAACTTTCTCGGGTTCCAGTCCTGACCTATCTACCAGGTCACTAGATATGAAGGAACGGGAAGCCCCAGTATCAAACAAAACTCGAACAGGTACATCATGAATAGAAAGCATACCTTGAATGACGACATTCTTTCCTTTCTCCGCCGCAGTTGGGGCATTCGACGAAGAAGGAATAGCACCAATAGCATAGGCTTTCACAATCTGCTTTTCCTTAAGAGGTTGTGGACATTTATCCTTATGATGTCCCACTTGGCCACAGTTGTAGCACTTCCTATCCGTTGGCTTGGCCGGACACTCTTTGGCATGATGGCCCTTCTTACCACAGCTGAAGCGCTCAGCATCTTTCTTGCACTTTTTCTGACCATCCTTAGTTTGGTTCTGCTTCCTCTTGTTCTGAGTGTTATTCTTGCCTCCACCTCCTGCTTGCAGCTTCAGCCCTTCTGCAGATGCAACCTCAGTCTTTGAATTAGGGTAAAGACTCTCTGATCTCAAAGCTTTCCCCTCAATCGATTCAAAAGTCTCATCAATGTGGTTGATAAGCCTTTCCCCCAAGTATCCATCCAAACCAGTAATGAACTTCTCATTCTTCTTCTCAGGAGTATCGATAAGGGATAATCCATACTTCGATAAAGTGTCGAACTTAGCAATATAGTCCGAGACTGCCCTACCATTCTGCTTAAGCTCCAAGAACTTCCTAAACAATTCCGACTTCTGAGCAGCTGGGATAACCTTGTCGCTAAAATGAGCCTTAAACTGATCCCAAGTAACCTAATCCTCTGGAGTGGCTGTCTTAATAGCATTCCACCAATTCATGGCTCGCCCTTGCAGCTGACAAGACGCTATCCTTCTCTTCATCGCATCCTCGATACCCAAGTCGTCGAAGATACGATCACAGCTATCTAACCAATCCTGAACATCCGTGGCCAACTCCGTTCCGTGGAACAGCTTCCGATCAAGGTTAGTGTAATCCTTGCACAGCTTGGCGAAATCGACCCTAGGCTCCTGCACTACTGGACCACCACTATTACCGGCATGGGGAGCTGCCCCTTCCACATCCCTAAGCATTTCTCTCATGAGGTCAGTAAACATCGTTCTCATGTCAGCAGCATTCCCATTATTGGCTCCTCTACCAGCACCTCTTGCGTATCGGCTCATCGTTCAATCTGTAAAGAGAAAACGATTAACCATCTCCATAATGGTGCTAGTGCAGTGCGACTTCATCCTTAGCTATACTAATAGTGTGTGTATATATATATATATAGCTTTTGAAAACCAAAGTAATCACAAATACGCACTCTCATATACGTACTATCTCTCCCTAGTGTCTTTTCCTAGGTTAACTACGCAACCTAGAGCTCTGATACCAAATGTGATGGCCCGCCCCGCACCAACCGACACTTACTCCAAAAGTGCGTTGTACACATGTCCAGTTAGCATGGAACGGTCGTCATAAGGAAAGGAAGAAGACGAAAGATCAATAAGGAACCTGTAGAATGTCTCATAGCGCATAGAACAAAATATAATAACAACATACTTGACATAAAACAGGTGAGACAGTGCATAAGCTGGAAACAAACTATCATAGCTGCAGAAAATCCAAATACAGCTTATGTTCCACATCATCATTATTACAACTTTTCAAACTGTCTCTAAAGATAAATGCAAGATAAAGGAGGTACACTACTAATGCCCAAGTAGTGACCACCAACGACACAGGGAGAATATATATATATATCATACGTGGAAGCCTCCTGCTCGCCTCTAGATCAGCTACTCTGCATCACCAGCTAACCTGTCTCTAGTCTGCTCGTTTAGGAGCACCCAGAGTAATAAGAAAAGACATAAAACTCTGAGTCAGACAAAAGTCTGGTGTGAGCGATAAGCGGCTAAACAGAACAATAACATGTATACTAAACCATACCTGAACCTGGACCTGCAACCAAAGAGTTAGCACTACATACTGTACAACACTCTGAGGTGCCACTGAACAAATGGTGTAAAGATAATGGGGGTGGGGTGTGCATGTCATAGTGATGGCAAACAATCAAGCATAGCAACCATCCTTACATCTCTCACTCAGTGCGTAAAGCATATGATATCTACCACTTTGACCACCCAATACTTTGCTATGATCACTCTTCCTCATGAAGTCACAACGGCTTTACTGCACTGATCCATAGCCACTAATCCATCGCTATGTCCACTTTGCCCCATGGAGTCGTACACACCCCACTGCGCTGGCTCATAGCCTTACTAATCCTTTACTATGTCCACTCTGCCCCATGGAGTCACAATGGCTCCACTGCACTGGCTCATAGTCTTGCTACGATCACTTTGCCCCTCGAGTCATGATGACTCTGCTGCACTGATACGTAGCCCGTCGTTCCTTTTCAGTGGTGAATCGAAGTTATGAATGTCGACAACTCCTTAGCACAAGTCCCGCGGTAAAGCCAAATCATGAAGTGAACTCATTGGTTCCCAACTGGATCCTGAGCTCTAACTTCCATTTGGACTACCTTTGCATCTCGGGTTATTGGTCATCACTGGATCGGTTTGGATCCCCAGTCCTTCTTCTCTGTCTGTTCAGATCGGTCTCTTCCAGGTGCTCCGAGACAGGTCGTGGCCTCCAAGTCCCTTCGTAGAACATTGGTTTGGTTCGGGTGCTCTCTGGTGGGTCGGGTCGGTGTACCCTTTCTCCATCGGTTCGGGTTCCTGGTCTCCGATCCGATCCACTTCCCCTTCCTCTACCGTTCCGATCCCCTTCTCTTCCCTTCAGTCGATCTGATTCCCCCTTTTTTAGCTCGATCCGATCCTAGTTCAACCATGGTGGCCCTCCTTTTCCATACTTTCCCTTGTGCCAAGCCTCGGTTCGGTTCGGTGATCCCTTGCCCAGTCCACTATCCGGTCCTAGCCCATCCCTCTGATCCGATCCGAAAACCTGCACCATTTTCTGCAACTTTTTCCAACAAGTGTTTTACGCCATCCGACGACGTTTTTGACCATTCTATCTATTCTAATCAATCACAAAGCATACCATACAGTCATAGCAACAAGTGGAAGTGACTCAAACACCAATACATAAATACGATAGGTTAAAATGGATCAAACATAGCCAAAACCGCATATTTTCCCTTAAACATGTTCAAGCATAATTAACGATAGGACTAGCAAAACTTAACCAAATTAACCCAAGTTCATCTCAGAGGTCTAAAACATCATTTAAGAATTTATAAGTATTTTTCCAGAATTTTATCATGTTTAAATTCGCTAATTAACATTAATTACCCTTAATTAACCATAATTAGTGAGGAACTATGCAAATCACTCACCTTAGCCACAAATAAACCTTAGATCAGAAATAAATCTCTAATATGGCGTGAATACCAATGCTAAACAGCAGCTCTAATCTTGATTTGGTGAAGATATCCCTTGATTTGATGTTGCTAAGCTTAATCCTTGATTAGAAAGTGATTTAGAGGTGATTTAGAGGTTGGATGCTATTTTAGGGTTTCTAAGAGGTAAGTGGAGGCTAGAAAACTGAAATGGAATGAAACCCTAACTCTTTTTAGCCTCCCCATAACCCTAATCCCGAAATGGGTTATGGGCCCATTCACTAATCACCCTATTTGGCCCGGTTAAGCAGTTTTTCACCTTCCAAACCTTATTTCAGCCATTTCTCCCAAACGGTAAGTCCGTTTTCCACATGTGACCACTCTACGGAAAGGTAAACCATCAGCCGAAGCCAATGGAAGTGGTTTCAGGTCAAAACTCCTCTCCAATCAAAAGTTATGGTCAAAACAGTATCAGCTAGGGGCAAAACGGTAATTTAAAAATTGACAAAAATCATGAACATGGGAAATGACCCCAATGGTCGTTTCCCAAAGCTATATGACCATATGACTTCATATAAGAAAGAAATAAATATTCTACGATCCTCCGATGCGTAGAATGCGGGTTGTTACAAATAAAGATTGGCTTCTCATTCATATCCAAGATTGCTGCACCAACTGACTAAAGATATAACAATTAGGCCTTACCTAATTTTACCCATCGATTGGTTCCTGTAACCACAATGTGATAACCTATGCCAGCTATGGAATTTGGTGTTATCAATCCCAAACCATTCAACTAAAAGGACATAGCGGTTAATCACTGGCATTTCAATGGCTTTTTTCCCTAGTTGGCATAATGCATGCTCATCGTCCCACCGGAACGCCCGCGTACCCACCTCATTTGGACCTTTTACTATCCGGTGCAGTAAAGTGTTCCCTTAGTGTGAGACTTCCATAGATGATAACATGGATACTGCCTGACACGGGTCCCCAACCAAATATGCAATTGATACAAGTCACCCCCATACTTGGTCTCCATTTATTTTCTATTAGGCCACTTAGTTTCCCTAATCAACCCTGTGCAACTATAACGGACCTAAACTACAATTTTATCATTTTATTAGGTCTCTTATTTTCCCTAGTCATCCCCATGCTATTGGAAAGGACCCAACCTACAGGCCACTTATTTTTCCCAATCATCCCTACGCTGCTGGAATGGAATCCCACTACAATTTAATTTTATTAGGCCTCTTATTTTCCCTGATTAGCCCTACATAGAGTGAACCTAACCTACGAGCCCCTTGTTTGCCCCAATCAACCTCACGCTACCGAAACAGACTCCATTATCTTAGCTTAATAATTTTACCTTCAATTTTAGTTTTGTTAAGCCTAACATAACCTCATGTTATATTCCTAAGTTGTATTAAACATTCCTATTTAATGTTTATCTTTTAACACAACGCAACCCCACGTTAGTTAGCATCCAACTAAGTTAATCATGTTCCAATTTACAAGTCTGCATGTTCTCCGATTACATAATAAGTTTTATCCCTAATTTACAGTCCAATACTACTATTAAATTGATGAAAAAAGAAAAGACTATATCGCAATTGCTCGTGGAAAAGAAGACAACTGAAGAAAAGCTGCTGAAGCAAAAGCAAAAGAGAGCAAAAACCGATGAATTTGTAGCGATATAAAGGAAGAGTTGCCCCTAATGCGCACTGAATGTGGAAAACACGAGAAAGGAGAAAAATTCTTTGCAAAAGCTTTAGCTTTGTCCTGGATCATGTTTGGAGTTCTATTGTGTGTTGTTATGGAAATGAAGAGCAGTGAAGTAACATGAAATAGCATGCATGGGCAGTTTTTCGGGTATAATTTTAAGTTTTTTCATATTGTAGATTGGTGATAATTTTTGCCACATTGCAGATTAGTGATAATTTTTGCCTATTAAACCTAGATTACTGATTACTAATAATTTTATCCACATTGTAAATGTCTAATTGTTTACTCAGTATACGCTTGTATACACATTGTGCCTCTGTTATACGATGTATACACATTGTTTAGATCAGTATACACTTGTATCCACATTGTAACTCAGTTATGTAAATGAAACGCAAATGCAAATGAAACTCGGTTATGTTTAGATCAGTATACACTTGTATACACATAGTTTAGATTAGTTATGTAACTCAGTAATGTTTAGATCATTACCTCTACATTGTTCCACTGTTATGTAACTCAGTTATGTAAATGAAATGCAAATGCAAATGCAAATAAACTTGGTTAAGTTTAGATCAATATACACTTGTATACACATTGTTTAGATCAGTTATGTAACTCAGTTATGTTTAGATCAGTGCATTTGTATACACATTGTTTAGATCAGTATACTATGCTATACTGAAATGCACATGGAATTCAGTTATGAAGCTCAGTTTGTGCTGAAAGGAAACTCAATTATACTATGACCATAATTTGTGCTGAAATGCAATTGATGCATGCATACCTCTTATTTTGTGCTGAAATGCAACTGATGTATGCAAGTGAAGGAGGCAGTGATGAGGTTGTTCAAGAACTTGTTACTGAAGGCACTAGAGGTACTCGATGCGGTAGACGCATTGAACGCATTGGAGGCTTGCACTATATTTTGAAACTGTTTTAGTTTTATGTAAACATAAATTTATTACGGGCTGTGTTTGTAATTGAAATGTCTATAAAATTGAATTTAGTGGCTATGTTTTTTATTTTGTAGTTAACTAAGTACTACTTGTGTTTGCTGGTTAGTTTGAAATAAAAAGTTCTTTGTTAATTTTAATGTGATGTTATGTTATGTAATGTTGCCATATATATGATATAATGTTGTAGTATGTGATGTTAAATGTTGCCATAGCTATGATATAGTGTTGCCATTGGGTGGTACAATTGTTGCCATAGATTTATGCATGTGGGCCCCACAACAGGTTCCGTGAACCCAGGCTACAGATTTTAGTGGTGACTCCGTGAACCCGGGCTACAGATTTAAGTTGGTCCCACATTTATGTAAATTTAGAACTTGTGGCAACACTAGTACAGATGTTGCCTTAGGGTTGCAAAGATGTTGCCTTTGACTCTGAGGCAAGTGACAAAATGCATCACCAAGAAAGTGTTGCCACAAATCTTTTTTTGTCTATAGCAACGCTTTTTGGCACTTTCTACATCACTTCTTCGGTGTTGTAGTATGCAATCTATGACGTAGTGCGACATCCACCTTGTCACGAGCAACGAAGCCAGACTGAGGGGAAGGGAACAGTTAGAGGTGGAGGCATGTGGAGCACTCTAACTGATCAACACTAGCGTCGAAAGAGCCTACAAAGAGAAAGTAGCCTAAGGTGATGCAGTAGCTAAAATCATAAAGGCAGAAGGGACAATGCTTTTGAAAATAGAGAATTATAATCAAGGGTTACTGAAGCTAGGGTTAGGAGGGAAGAAAGAATGGAAAGCAACTAGGAGGCTACCAGAAAAGTGGAGTAAGGGGGGAGAGAGAGAGAGAGGAAGAAGGATATGACAATTGATTGGGAGTCTATTTATAAATCTAAGTCAAAATGGAACTGGAGGAAGCGTCGCTAGTCCACATAGGAGAAAGCTATGGAAGGAGGGGAGAGGTGTCTAATGAAGGCCGAGAAGGGAAGGAAAGCAGAAGGGATAAGGAAACGAACTGAAAGAAGAAGGGGGCAGAAAGGCGGAAACCTAGTCGTTATGGGGATCTAGAAAGCAGCTTCTCTTTTTTGGTTTTTGAAAAATAATGAACCTAAAATAGAATGATTTTTTTAATAATTGTTAATTATGAGTAGTTGCTTATTACTTCTTAATATATATTATTAATCATCAAATATACTATCAAATTATTACTTTTGATTACTTAATAGTTATTATTAATTATTAGATAATCAATGTTAGCTATTTAATAATTATTAATATATTTAATTAAGTACATATTAATTAGTAGATATTAATTTTTTATTATTAATTAACAACTGATATTTATTTAATTATAAAATTATTAACTATAAATATCACTTTATAATAATTAAATTTTATTATCAATTAATAATTATATTAAATTGTAATATTAATTATTATATAATTACTAATAGCTAATTATTTGTTAATGATTATTAAAAATATTTTAATAATGTTTTATTATTATTAATCTTACTTCTTAACTATAATTTAATATTAATTGTTAAATACAATATATTATGATTATTTTATTAATTATTTAATATTTGTTGTTAAATAGATTTATTTATTATTAAATGTAATTAATGGTTGTTTAATACAATTTACACACTATTAATAACTAACCATGATAATTTATTAAAGTATTAATTCATTTTAATTAATTAGTACTTAATACTTATTATATTATAACTAGATGTTACTTGTTACTTTGTACCTTTGTATTTAATAGTAATTATGTTTACAACAGGTGGGAGAAAAAAATAGTTTTTAAAAGTATATTTTTTGTATCTAGCGTTAATAGTTGTAAAAAAAACAATTATCGCAAGTGGCAAAAACAGTTGTTAAAGATATTATTTGCAATAAGTTTGGTAGCGTACTTGCAAATGATTTGTTTGTTGCAGCTGTTATGGAAGCGCAATTTCCAAAAATATGTTTTTGCAGTTGGAAGGGAAATGCAGATGCCAAAAATATGTTTTTCGCAATAGAAAGAGAAGGCCTGCTATTAAATCTCATCTATTGCAACTGTTATGAAAGGTATGTTGCTAAAAATCATTTACTGCAACTGTCATGTGTCGCCAGTTGCCAATAGCTAGTTGCAATATGGTATTCTTTTCGTAGTGGTATTATTGAGTTTATAGGTTTTTAGGAAGATCATTTACCATTAGTGAAGTTTTTCAAACATCAATAGTTATCAAGCTAGCATTAGAATAGCCCCTTTCAAGGATTTATACGTCAGACCATATAGACCACCATCCCATTGCTGTGATATGACAAATACGATTATTCTTGGGCCAAATATTATGAAGGAGACATAGAAGAAGATGGATTTGATCTAAAGGAGGATGAACATTGCATAGGATAGGCAGAAATTCTATGCAGATAGGATGCGTATGGAGCTAGTGTTGGTAGTGGAGACAAGGTATTCATAAAGGTTTCACCTCTTAAACATATGATGAGGTTTTGTAGGTCAGAGAAGCTAGCACCAAGATTTGTAGGGATTTTCCCAATAGTGGCAAGAGTTGGAAAGTTGGCATATATAGTTGAGCCTTTAGAGAAGTTGTTTGTGGAACTGATAACTCTCCTGTATCGCACCAGAGAATGTGTTTGAATGATATATCTACCATAATTGAGCCGAGTCAGTTAGAAGAGGCAGAGATTGAGCATGAGGCACTTGTATAATATGCATCTACACGTATTCTAGAGCACGGTACTAAACGACCCTACAAAAGGGAGATTAGACCAGTCATAGTCTAGTAGAGAGATGACCCTATCACTACACCAAAAGGGCAAATTAGAAACACATGGACTTTTTTGATTTGAAACCCTTTTATAGTGTTGCTAGGCTTAGTACGCTTTTAAAGTGTTCTTGTTGTATTGTCGTGGGTTTCTATTTTATTTTTATTTATTTTTCAAACAATATTTGAGTTCAAAATAATCATTCCCAGCATGTACATAAAATCCATTTGGCCCAAAGCTTTTTCTTCTATATGGTCGTAATTAATTTAGTGTGCTGCTATTCACACCCCCATTTAGACTACTGGCCACCTTTAAAAAATTAATAGATTGTGTTATTTTTGACCTACTTCCTACCACCACATTATTTCTTTTCACTCAGTCAATAACAGCTGTACTGTCTCTTATCTTCTCTTCTCTTCTCTTCTCAAACTCAAACAACGTAAATTCTCAGATATCAAACCCTAAACCAAAAGAAAAAATAATATTTTTTTTTGGCTGAGTAGAGAATGGAAAATAAAGACAAAAAAGATGTTAGTTTTGAATATCATGCTGCATAATTTATTATGTTGTTATAGAAATTTTTTTAGGGTTTTGTATTAATTTTTGTAGGAGCTTTCTTTCACCCTTCTCTCTACTTCGAGTTTGGAAGACACTAATTTCGATGACGTTGTAATAGAGAATGACATTGTAAGTTATTGAATTTTAGGGTTTTCTTTATACAACAACAATTTATATGTCAAAATTTACAAAAAAAATTCATTTTAATTATCTTTATTTGATTTTTGTAGGAATATAATGTGATTGACGATAAACTTGATAACTGTGTGGATGATAGCAATAGCCGCAAGATGATCGGTAAAATGTCGTTGAAGGCACAAAATTTGATTTGACATATCATTTTACAACTGATGAAGTATGTAGTTTGTACTTAATTTACAATCACTATTATTCATGTAAAATCGGAAGTATGTTAATTTTTTTTTGTTAAACGATATGATTTCGAGTATTTGATTCATAGAACGCGCTGATTCGTCGGTGCAAAACAACAAGGAAAAAGTTGAATACTGTTATAAAGCGCTTCGATGGTATTAATCAGCCGATTGAACGCTTGAAATTTCTTTTGATAATTTAGGGAAATCTTTAAGCTTGTAGAGCGATGAAGAAAATTTCAGGAAGAAGACATATTTTTTTGGAACAACGAAGAACTAAAGGCAGAGATGGTAGCCGATTAGAAATTGAATAATTTAAGTGTGTAAAGAGTTCAGATAATTCATCGTTACCGATCATCGATCTACTTCCTCCATCACAATGAACTTCTTCCGTCTGGTGTTAGTTTATCGATCTGATCAGAGAATCTAACGGACTATTTGTCTACCCTATAGTCGAATCTGATTGATTTTGTTATTCCAATCAGAGACGAGGATACGATGTAGTAGGTAAACTCTGGATGTAAGCTATTCAGGCCTTCTTTTGCTTCCACCTGATATGGCCAACTTGGGTAGGCTGCCATTGATTTGAAATTGGTCGAATGCTTGTGAAAATGAAAGTGATGGTTTTGATGTAAAAGTGGTAATGACAGAGGTAAGCTCTGACAAGAACAATGGCAGACAGGTGGCAATGGCTTGATGGAGAAGGATTTTGGACCAAGAAGTGAACTGATGTTGAGTTAACCAGAA
Organism: Allium sativum; assembly: GCA_030737875.1. NCBI lineage: Eukaryota > Viridiplantae > Streptophyta > Magnoliopsida > Asparagales > Amaryllidaceae > Allium > Allium sativum. The sequence goes on along the minus strand of CM060926.1, from coordinate 27,899,783 downwards.
AAGGGTGCTTCAAATAACACTTGCAGTATCAAGATTTGCACCCAAATTCTGAAGAAACAAGAAACCTTTACACACAGATTTGAACAGCAGGGAAATGGTGATGAAATCAACAATATATGGGTGGAAATGAACAATATATAGGCAGGAAACAAGAATCAATATGAACAAAAAGGACTGATAATTGCAATCAAATAAACTGAGCATAGAAATTCACAAGTTAACAACTAAGTTTGCTAATCCAAAATGAAGGAAATTAAAGAAGATACAATACTAGAAAATAAGAGGATTACTGCTGGAACTAAGCAAGAAACTAATTAAACCATGAACGGTAAGATAAATGGAAGTTAAGGTACTGAATTACAAACTGGAAAGAAAAGAATAGCTGTTGATAAGGAAGTTTGCTCAATAATTTTGATCACTTTTCATCACACATTCCAGGCAACATACTACCCCTTATTTATACACGTAATTGAACCCCTTTAACAGGCCTAAACAATACATCAAAACACATGATGCACGTCGGTTATCAAGCCCAACACACCATATAATATGTCAACAATACACATCTATCAACCCAGGCCCAACTGCAAATACAACTCAAAATATAAGCGCGGGTACAGGCACACGCATGCACTGATAGTTTTGGCCATTACAACTCCCTCCCCCTTCAAAAATGACCTTGTCCTCAAGGTCGAGTAGCGACAAAGGAGGTGGCCATGGCAGCTTATACGGGTTCTTACAGAAAATGAGGGGTTTAAAAATAAAGAATACCCTCTTGTCATTCCCAACACAAAGTGTGTTCGCTGCTTCGTTGAGCAAGCTTGACTGCTTTATTTCTCTAATAGGATAATCAAACCGTATTTTCATTATTTTATTTGGTTTGAGAACAACTGTAGATGGTTGAGAGAATGCATCACATGAATTATCTACTTGTTCATCTTTAACTACTTCAAAGCTTGCATTTTCTACTGCACCTTCTTGAAGACCACCTACGAAACATTCAGCATTTTCGACAACAAATAGTGCAACATCTGATGGTATTTCTCCTTTCACATTTTTTTCTTCACACTCAATGTGAGCATCATCATACAAATCGGTTGCTCCTTCAAGACAAGGTGATTCGTCAAAACACCCTTGTTCAACAGCAGCTTTTTCAATTTTAATTTCACAACCAAGCATATCATGAACCCCATTATTTTTCGAACACTCTTCTTCCTGTAATGATTCATTGTTGGCCAAGGCTTCTAACATGGTATCTTCAGGGTTTGCACCAGAATTGAAATTAGCTTTATGAGAGTTTTTAGCATGCCGGGAAGAATTTTTGGTGATAGGCGCAGCAATCGAGCAGCTCTTTATTAGTTCATCCAGGGCAACTGCGAAGAGCCCGAAGTCATTAAGCTCTGAATCATAACCTGTAGGATGTAGTTTCGTCAATTCGAGGCAAATACCCCAAATTTTGTGAGGAAACTTGGCGAGTCTTTCCTTCTCCAACACTGAAAGTTTCACGGCTAGTAATCTGTCTTGAAGGGAAGTGATAATTGCACCAGTCTTTTTGTTAATAGATTGAATCGTCATCATTATCTCGTTCAGCTTCATGGATTCCAAGGTCTCTATCGACTTCTCTAGATCCGATATCAACTTAGACGATGATTTAGAATCTCTGATTTGAGGAATGCTATTAGGAGCAGTCTTTGATTGTGGAAATTGGTTTTTGGAATTTCTGGTCGGTTTTTGCGAGTGTTCTTCCTGGTTTTTGGGTGCTTGTTGACATTCTTGAGAATATATAGGAGGATTCTTAGAGTGTGGCGCATCTCTTGGCTGTGGCGAAGCGGTTCTTGGTGGGTTTGTAGCTGTTTTTGAAGGCAGTGGAGCTTCATGGCTGTGAATATCATTTCTTGATGGGTGTATAACATTTTCTGGAAGTGCTGGCTGAGCATATGCAGGCATATGCATAGAGTTTTGGTGTGAAGCATATGGTTCTTGATGCACAGGAATTGTAGGAGAGTTATCATGTGTCGTATAGTAGTCAGGAGGGGCGTAAGGGTTGTAACTGATGTATGGATCTGGTGGTGGAGCATTATGTAGCAGTGGAGGATGAAACACCCCACCTCCGTTAGGGTCACTCTCTAAGGGAAGGCCCTAATTTTGGTGGAGGTTTATAAGTACAAGTCACATATATACAAGACAGATATAAGAACACATATTTTTGAACAGCGGAAAACAACATCTTTTATTTCATTAAAATACGTGTTCACAAAAACATGCCATACTTGTCTTACAATTCTCCCAAAAACATAACATCTTCATAACTGTCTTGATTACATTATTAAAGAAGCATAAAGAAAACATAAATAAACTGCATAAGTCCCATAATTGATGCCCAAAGCCAAAGTCCGAAATGGAAAAGATACAAGCAATACATTCTTTGTCTTCAAGCTGGATGTGAAAGCTGGTCAAGGTGCGGTATTCCCTCCCTGTGGACCTGGAGGGTGGGGGAATGAAAGAAAAGAAGGCGAAGGAAAAGTAGAGTCAGACATAAAGCCTGAGTAAGTCTAGGACTATTCAGTCTATGAATAAAGAACTGGGTATAATAAGCATAAATTGGAAATGGGAAAGCATCATAAACTAAGTTAAGTTGTCTAGGGTCGAATACTATCGTACCCCATATTAATCTCTGTACCCATATAAACTAGTTCCCAACAGGCACCCCATAATCAGGGTGAAGTGATCCTTTTTCTGATGATCGGCTCCTACTCGCATAGTTACATGTGTCTTACGGCCCCCGTTGTTGTAGTTACCTATGCTGGTTCCACCAGGGGGTGTATCAAGTCCCATGGTGGCGGCTCGACACAATTCTAGAATGCACAGGTATGCTAATGGTGCCCAGTGCCTTATTTTTCTGCGCCGGAGTGTGTGCATGCCCGCACCCCGTTAGAACCTACACTGCTGCACCACCGCCATCGATTTGACCTCTTACAGTCAGCCCAGTAATCGTGCCCCACCCGGCATAGTTCTGGGTATCCTGATACACCTTGTAGGGTTACTGCTGAAAAGGGTCCTCCGCTACTAGGTTTTCTATGTCTAGCCAACATGCTAAGTTGGTTAAGTGTTTTATAAACCTAACCCCCAATCAGTCTTTTTAGTTTAGCATGTTCCATTTTGATTAAGTATTAATTTAATTTACTTAATCCTATCAGTCCTGACTCAGCCTTAATTGTCTTATTAAAGCCTTGACCTCTCACATTAGACAAGTATTGTTGTGGCTGCCTGTTGCCGGTTGGGTTCGGGCAGTCTTACGCCACAACTCAGTCTAACCTCGGGTCCTTATTGGGCTCCGTGTTTAACCACCCACATTGGATAGGTATTGTTGTGACTACTGGAAAGCCGGGCGGTTCCGGGCAGGTTTACATCACAACTCAATCCAACCTCGGGTTAAACACATCGTATTTTCTACATTTACATATTTTGTCTCTCTTCTTTTTATATGTAAATATTTGCGGCCCATTATTCAAATTCATCTTTATTGGTTAAATTTCATTTATGCCACTTAATTGTTTTTCAAGGTTGTTGGCATGCGTCAAACATGCCAACACATATGTTCTATATTTTAACCCAAACGTCATTACCCCCGTTTTACACGTTCGCTAAATTATAAGACATGTTGGGTTTAACATTTAAACCCAACTTAGCCATATGAAAAAGGGGAGGCTTATAACATGGTGTTTATGAGGTAACATAAAAAGGGGAGTGTGAACGCATGAACTTGCAACATAACGATTCAATTAACATAAGGTAGGCACATGTGAACTTGCAATTGTAACAGCATATAATCATGGCATAAACAATACTTAAACATGAATCATTCTATTCATATAATCATGGCATAAACAATACTTAAACATGAATCATTCTATTCATATGATTATGGCATAAACAATACTTAAACATAAATCATTCTATTCATATAATCATGGCATAAATAATACTTAAACATGAATCATTCTATTCATGTAATCATGGCATAGATAATACTTAAACATGAATTATTCTATTCATGTAAACTTGCAATTGGAATGTAAATCTAACTTAATTGTGTCACATATTTCACCATATGGTTTTAATAACAACTTAGGCCTAAAACATGTTTCAACTAGGCATAATACCAAACATAGATTAGTCATGTTCATAAAGGCGCTTACTTTTGTTTCTAATACAAAAGTATGATTTGCTAATTCCAACATAGATTCATATAAACAATAGTACTTAGTCGAGTCCAATTACACACTAAAAGTGATCATAAAAGTATGTACATCATATTGGCATAATAATGAATCATATACTTGCATGAATCCCAATTAAAAATTCCACAACATATGGTTGTCAACATAAATCATATACTTGTATGAATCCAATCGTATACCATAACATTTCCAAATCGTTTAGAATCAAAATAACATACAAGTATAGATTATTATCGCCACAATTCCATTTCATTGTTAACTTCCAACGCAAATCACATACTTGCAAATATCCAATCGTATACCATAACATTCCCAAATCGTTTAGAATCAAAATAACATACAAATATGGATTATTATCGCCACAATTCCATTTCACATTTTACACAAATCAAACGCAATTAATTATTCACATCGGAATAGCACTCTACTTACAACGTATGACGAATCTTCAATTCAGGAATCTGAATTCTGAATTTGGAGATGTTATCCTTTGTTGTAGGCGTTGCTTTGATTCAATTAACGTTGCTTTGAGCTTTTGATTTGTCTCCTAATTGTCTCTCAATTTCTGACGGCTATCCTTAGTCTCTCCACAGCAGCATGACGGTCTCATCTCCATTTTAGTTTGTGTGAATTAGGGTTAGTCTTAGGTCCTTTTTATAGAGTTTTTGAGTTGATTTAGACCGTCGATGGAGCTTGGTTTAATAATAGCCGTTCGTTCAAAGGAGAGACCAATCAGGAGCTGACACCTAGCCCTAGTGACAAGGCCAGGCTCAGAAAATCGACCAAACACAGACTCGGCCAGCCAGGGTGGGCTGGGTTTGACCTGGCTCAGGGGCCAGGTCGACACCCCAGTCGACACCGTGTCGACTTGGCAGTCGATACGGGTTACCCAGGTCGACTGCCCAGTCGACCTGGCTAGCCCCAGGTCGACTACCAAGTCGACCTGGGTGCCTTGGGCGGGAATTTTCCCGCCCTGGCCAATTGGGCCCGATTTTGAATTTTGAATTTGTTTTCTCTGGATTGTTTTGGTCTGTTTGAATTTTAAACTGAATTCTGAAACTTCCGGAGGCCATATCTTCTTCATACGGAGTCAGTTTTACGCAAACTCGGACTCCATCTCAAGTAGAATTCCGAGACGAACGCAATGGTGTATCCCGTTTTTCTTAATTCTTTGATTTGAAATTAGTTATACTTTAATTTTTGAATTTCACTGTTATAGAATACACGGGGTGTTACAGAGGATATGGGGGTTGATTCAGATATCCTCTTTCTTGAACATAGTTGGTGGTTCTTGGAGCAAAAGAAGGGGCAGCGGACTGTGGTGGAGGGTAAGTCGTATAATGACTGATCCCTTCGATTTTAGGGTGCTGATCATGGTTTGAATGCTCCAAGCTTCTCAATGCATAGGAGTTGCTATGACTGAACTGCCTTTGCTTGGCCCACAAATCGTTAGAATAAAGATTGGGTGTATTGATGAAATGAGGATCGGACTGGTTTTCAGAGGTTGCCCCAGTCGTAGGCTCTGATACCAATTGAAATGGCCAACTTGGGTAGGCTGCCATTGATCTGAAATTGGTCGAATGCTTGTGAAAATGAAAGTGATGGTTTTGATGTAAATGTGGTAATGACAGAGGTAAGCTCTGACAAGAACATTGGCGGACAGGTGGCAATGGCTTGATGGAGAAGGATTTTGGACCAAGAAGTGAACTGATGTTGAGTTAACCAGAAAAGGGTGCTTCAAATAACACTTGCAGTATCAAGATTTGCACCCAAATTCTCAAGAAACAAGAAACCTTTACACACAGATTTGAATAGCAGGGGAATGGTGATGAAATCAACAATATATGGGTGGAAATGAACAATATATAGGCAGGAAACAAGAATCAATATGAACGAAAAGGATTGGTAATTGCAATCAAATAAACTGAGCATAGAAATTCACAAGTTAACAACTAAGTTTACTAATCCAAAATGCAGGAAATTAAAGAGGATACAATACTGGAATAAGAAGATTACTGCTGGAACTAAGCAAGAAACTAATTACACTATGAATGCTAAGATAAATGGAAGTTAAGGTACTGAATTACAAACTGGAAAGAAAAGAATAGCTGTTGACAACGAAGATACTTTGCTCAATAATTTTGATAACTTTTCATCACACATTCCAGGCAGCATACTGCCCCTTATTTATACATGTAATTGAACCCCTTTAACAGGCCTAAACAATACATCAAAACACATGATACATGTTGGTTATCAAGCCCAACAAACCATATAATATGTCAACAATACACATCTATCAACCCAGGCCCAACTGCAAATACAACTCAAAATATAAGCGCGGGTACAGGCACACGCATGCACTGATAGTTTTGGCCATTACACCACCCCATCCCCATCATCATTGAGGCCGCAATCTACAAATTCGACTCCTGTAACCTTCCTGGTATATTGTGCGTTTTATTTTAGTTGCATTATTTTTTAAAGTTAATGACTTATAATGAAGGGAAGAACACAAGTGTTGAGTAAATTAAACTTCTGCTTTAACAGTTACCATTGGCTTTATGTGCTAATTTTATTTTTGCGGTTTGTGTAAATAATTACGAACCCAAGAAGGCCAGAATTGAAGGAAAAAATTAGTCAGAGTAGGTTTGTTCTCGGATATCAGTATAATTTAGATTTTGTTATTGTTTAGTATCTTCAACCACATTAAAGGAAACAACTCCAAATTTTTATTGTTCAGTGTTGGATCTTGTGGCAGTACGACAACATTCAGCCATCATATTAACTCAGATTTTAATTTTTATATATTTCTTTATGTATTGTGTTAGGGTTCGTAACCAAATTATACATTGTTAAAAATAAATGTGTTAAATTCCATTAAATATGCTTCAAATTTTTAGGTGAATAAGCACTCAAAATCCCTTGAGCTGGTCGATCTCAAGCACCTCGAAGCTCAAGGAAAAATAGTATACTAAATAATTACAGAATTTACCTATTGGATATCGACATTCACAAAATTCAGATTCCTAGAGCTGAATTCTGACTATTGGAGTTGTTCCTAGTGCCACAGACTAGGTAAGTCTAGTTATAATTGTTCCGTGCAAACTTAACAAGTCTATTTGCATGTAAGTTGAACTTAAAACTTAATTACTATAATCTCCTTACAATTTGTTAAAATCATTCCTTACTTGCAAACATCCATGATGAATTTTGTTCTATTTTTCTTGCATGTATCTATGATGGATTTTATTTTTCTTTCATGTATCTTTGGTAGATTTTACTCTATTTTGTTGCAGGCAGATTATATGCATTTGAGAGAGCACACATAATGGATCCTCAGTTAAATGGACATGGTGTTCAACAATTCAAAACCTCTCTTATTTGATGCATTGAGCTGGTACATGTTTTTTAGATTTTTAACTTGCTTACTTGATGTGGTATGCAATGCTCCTTTGCCTCTGTCCCTCTGCATGCGTACATTTACATGTGTTATATGCAAATGCTCATACCCCTAAAAAGGAACTCTAAACAATTCTCTTTTCTTTACTTTTCTATCACAACAATCAATCTTCTTCATCATGTCTTAATCATCAGTGTATATTGTGCAATATTTGGTTTTGCATAGGTACTTGACAGATAAGCACTTGGTTTTCCACAAATCCGAATATGCATAGTCTTTCAAATGTACATTTATTTCTATGTCTAATCGCTGCAAACACTTTCATTGATTCCCAGTTCCTTGAAAGCATAGGCAAAACCCGAACAAACAGGGCATGTGAAGACAATGGATGGTTGCGTATAGATTTTTAACAATCAACATGCACTGCATATATAATTATTATTTTCGGTTTTCAGTAAACATTTAGTCGTTTCTTGATAGAAAAGCAATTTGTGAAGTAAGAACAAGTCAAATTTTTGGAAGCAGCATGTAATGCTGCCAAAAGAATAGCTGTTGGATTTGGTGTAGCTCAGTGTGTGGCATTCCCTTTTATCTTTATTTTCCATAGGTTTGCAAATAGCATTGATTTAGTAAGATATCTCTGAGCAAGTCTTCATGTAATCCAAGAGTCGAAATTTTATGTCTCATCTATACAGTGTGTTGGTAAGATATCTCCGAGCAGCTCTTACTTACTCTCTTGGGGTACGGGTTCAGTTTTATTAGTTTGTGGTTTTATTGCTTCGATTCAAATCTGAAGGTGTAAGAATTAAATGTCGTTTTGGTTGCAGGTATTTGCGTTGAGAAGACCCCTTCTTCATAAAGTGTTAGATTATGACGATGAGTTTTTTGCTTTGTCGATGTTGGTTCTTGAATCGCATAATCTTAGAACTATAGGTTAAGTCTTTCTTTGTACTCATCTTAGAGCGGTCTTCTACGAAAGGAACGTACTTTATACAATAACTATTGCTTAAGATATTACTTACGTTTTGCATATGCAAAGAGCTCATTTTTAGGTGCACTCTTAGGTAGTGGTCGACTGATCGTTTTTCCCTAATCTACAAGGTTTCTTTTAAGGTCGTCCACAATGTTGTGATTTATTCTTTCCCTATATGTTACTTCTGACAACCCTAACTTATGTGACTCAATCGCGGTATGTCAGTTGATTGAATCAAACATACATATAATTATACACTTTGCATGTTTAAATAATGTCGTGTTCCATAGATGTTAATTTTATGTCTAAAAATGTTGAATTGTGCATGCATTAACATTTTGTTCTTGGTATGAATCACTGATTACTTTTGTCTGGTCGTACAGTATATTTACATAGTTTACATAGTGAATTTGTTTTACTTATCAATTATTATGTATGTTTATTGTTATATATCGCAGATGCTTCTTTCTCTGAATCGTTATATGGTCTGCATAGAAGAGCAGTGAACATTGAATTTACTAAATTATCTAGTTCAGAGTCAAAAGGAACTTCTCAATTTTCCAGTTTGCAAAGCTGAGTGTACATGGCATAAATTTTTGGGAGAACGATGAGTGTAGGGACTGTTTTAAGGTAGGCATGAATCATTCTGAAAAACAAAATGCTTATCATTGTCAAATGAACGATGAGTATACTAGCCGTAGGTGATGCCTCTAGGCCTCAAGGTAATGCATTAATTTGTGAACTCCTCATTTCAAATCATTGTCAAATCTGTTTCTATATATTGTCTAGACCTCAGGTAAGTATATGTACGTAGTAATAAAATGTATAGCATGCTTATCATTCGGGAACAAAATTATGGAATTTTTCAGGAGTGGTTTCTTCTCTTGGTTTCTCATTATAACCTTTGCCTTCTTTTTTCATTTTGATTGCAGTTAACTGAAATGAAACTTGAAGACTGCGCAAGGTTCATCGAAAACAGTCCAATTGGACTGAGGTTAATTTGCCTTAAGAAGAGAATCTGCTACTATAATGATAAATAAATTGGAGTTGTGAACTACGTTGGTAAATTCCACTACTTTACAAGAGATGGCTTTGAAAGACTAGTTGTGACAGATGCCGATTTATCTATATATATTCTTCTGCATGGGTGGTGAATATAGTTTTTGATGTTTGGAATGATGAAATGCTGGATGTAGATGAGGATTCTTACTTGGCTGAATTCCATAATGAGCTGTTTTTTGGTTTTGCGGCTTAGGCGGCAGATTTGTCTAGAATGGAATGATTTAAATAGAAGGTGCCATTGGTGATCGTGTGATTTTTAATGGTTGTGGTGGTTCATCGTATATATTAGCCCCTAATGTCAATTGTTCACTGTATATATCAGTCCCTTTTATTCACTAACAAACGGATTTGAAGAGATGTTACCAGTCGGAGCAATGAAGAATCATAAATGCTTATAGATAGAACCACGAACTAGGATGACAATAAACCACACTAATCAGGCCCGGCTCTATAGGTTGGGTTGCCCTAGGCAAGGGTAGAAAACTGGAAGGCAAGATTTGGAAAAATTGACTGCCCTAAGCAAAAATGAAAAACCGCAAGGCAAAAGGTCAAAAATAAGAATGATGACAACAAGATTTGAACCTGCGTCCGTTTACACCTACAATTTTATAACAACCAAACAAGCTACAAGTTACTATGCTTACTTCAAATATATCTACCTTTATATTTATTTTATGCTGTCATCTTCTCCCCCAGCACACACCCAGCCATGGTTGCCCTCTTCAGTGGGTTGCTGATAGAATTGAGATCAGAGAGAAGAGAGAGAAGAGCAATGAACAATTGCAGACTACATTTTATTAATTTTGTATATCTATTACAAGAGAGATCCTTCTACTTATATATAAGAGAGGAATAATCTAGTACAGCATATTCTAGGGAATATTTGGCCTAATTGAATAATACCCAATATAAATCACACTTAATACAATACCGAATATAAGGTAAAGTATTTATTTGTCTTTATTTCCAACATTAACTCAATTATTAATATCATTCCTAATTAACTCATTCTGAATATCTCAACACCCCCCCCCCCTCAAGATGGAGCATGCGGATCACAAATGCCCATCTTGGATTGCACCTTGGATTGCATCACGAACAAAATGACAGTCAGCTTCAAATTTCCATACGCCATCAGCAACTCTTCACTTTTAACAAATGGTTTTTAAAGTGGACCAACCACTCATTGGTTTTTAAAGTGGACCACACTCAATGGTTTTTGGTTTTGGGTTTTGATTTTTGGTTTTGGTTTTGGTTTTGGTTTTGGTTTGGTTTTGGTTTGGTTTTGATGGTTTTTAAAGTGGACCACACTCAATGGTTTTTAAAGTGGACCACACTCAATGGTTTTTGGTTTTGGTTTTGGTTTGGTTTTGGTTTGGTTTTGATGGTTTTTAAAGTGGACCACACTCAATGGTTTTTAAAGTGGACCACACTCAATGGTTTTGGTTTTGGTTTGGTTTTGGTTTGGTTTTGATGGTTTTTAAAGTGGACCACACTCAATGGCTTTAGATTGGAGCAGTGATTGGCTTCAACGGAGGGACAACTTGCTTTGAAGATTTCACACGACGGTGCTGCACTGGCTTTAGGGACTGCCGACTCCCCTTTTTTTTTTAATATATATATATATATATATATATATATATATATATATATACCTCTCCTTCCTTTGACCCGCTCTGATACCATGATAGAATTGAGATCAGAGAGAAGAGAGAGAAGAGCAATGAACAATTGCAGACTACATTTTATTAATTTTGTATATCTATTACAAGAGAGATCCTTCTACTTATATATAAGAGAGGAATAATCTAGTACAGCATATTCTAGGGAATATTTGGCCTAATTGAATAATACCCAATATAAATCACACTTAATACAATACCGAATATAAGGTAAAGTATTTATTTGTCTTTATTTCCAACATTAACTCAATTATTAATATCATTCCTAATTAACTCATTCTGAATATCTCAACACCCCCCCCCCCCTCAAGATGGAGCATGCGGATCACAAATGCCCATCTTGGATTGCACCTTGGATTGCATCACGAACAAAATGACAGTCAGCTTCAAATTTCCATACGCCATCAGCAACTCTTCACTTTTAACAAATGGTTTTTAAAGTGGACCAACCACTCATTGGTTTTTAAAGTGGACCACACTCAATGGTTTTTGGTTTTGGGTTTTGATTTTTGGTTTTGGTTTTGGTTTTGGTTTTGGTTTGGTTTTGGTTTGGTTTTGATGGTTTTTAAAGTGGACCACACTCAATGGTTTTTAAAGTGGACCACACTCAATGGTTTTTGGTTTTGGTTTTGGTTTGGTTTTGGTTTGGTTTTGATGGTTTTTAAAGTGGACCACACTCAATGGTTTTTAAAGTGGACCACACTCAATGGTTTTGGTTTTGGTTTGGTTTTGGTTTGGTTTTGATGGATTTTAAAGTGGACCACACTCAATGGCTTTAGATTGGAGCAGTGATTGGCTTCAACGGAGGGACAACTTGCTTTGAAGATTTCACACGACGGTGCTGCACTGGCTTTAGGGACTGCCGACTCCCCTTTTTTTTTTAATATATATATATATATATATATATATATATATATATATATATATATATATATATATATATATATATACCTCTCCTTCCTTTGACCCGCTCTGATACCATGATAGAATTAAGATCAGAGAGAAGAGAGAGAAGAGCAATGAACAATTGCAGACTACATTTTATTAATTTTGTATATCTATTACAAGAGAGATCCTTCTACTTATATATAAGAGAGGAATAATCTAGTACAGCATATTCTAGGGAATATTTGGCCTAATTGAATAATACCCAATATAAATCACACTTAATACAATACCGAATATAAGGTAAAGTATTTATTTGTCTTTATTTCCAACATTAACTCAATTATTAATACCATTCCTACTTAACTCATTCTGAATATCTCAACAGTTGCCCTATGCGATCGCCTAGGCCGCCTAGCCCTAAAACCGGCCCTGACACTAATATAGAAACCATCCATATCGAACAGTAAAAACAGAATTTTGTCCTAGCATGGTTTGTTGGAGAAGAAAGTCTCAGAAGTCACAAGATCGGTAATGGTTTAGTAATCTATCTAGCTAAAAGCAGAATTTGAATATTGAACATATCATCATGTTACGTCCTTTTGTAGTGGATATGTTTTGATATTGTTATGCAGTGGTTGTCTGATAGATTTTACCATTTCAGTTGTACAAAAAAAATAAAAAATAAAAAAAAATTAAAAAAAAAAATTAAAGTAGCAGTTCCAAATTTCGATTAATAAAATCAGGTCAAGTTGGGATGTTTTGCACGACAATTTGATGATGAATATCCATAATCTGTCTTCTAATATTGGTGTATAGTTACTAATGTGTCATTTATATTTGATTTTTCTTTTATCTTATGATCACAACTTTCATTTTCAACATGTTGCATACAGAGGATGAAGAAGGATTCAGGATTAATACACTTCTGCAATTTGATATTGGTGTTTAGGTTTTCTATGTTATGCCATATTAGATTTAGTTAAGCTGATATAATTTGTCAATTAGTTTGACAATAGCCTTCAATATCTTTTTGTCATCAAATACATACACCAATAATAGTTTGATGGAGGAAGAATACAATTGTAGCTTCGTTCTCACATTTGTACTTTTTTCAGGCCAACATGGACATCAAAGACAACAGAAAGATGCTGAGACAGTGGGTGTTGTCTACTGCTCCAGCCATGGCAGAGCTTTTCTCGATGGAAATACTAATGGAGTTCATGTTTGTGAGTGTAAATACTAATGGAAATACTAATGGAAACACCAACTGCTATAATGTTTCTGATTGCATGGTGCTGGACACTAAAAATTGCACTGCTGATGCCCTAACGTAAGATTTCCTAATTTTTATATCTTTAATTTTTATTATTCCTATTTTTATTTTCAGACAGGTAAATTTCTAAAGGCAGATATACGTTTCAACTCGTGTCACTTATAACTCCAGAAACTAAGCTAATTCTTGCTATTATAACAGAAATACACGCAATTCTAAATATTTTGATATTGTTAGAATTTTAAGACTCTATTAACGTTAGTAGCCTGGCGCAGCGGTAAGGTTACCCGGCTGTTAATCTAGAACGCGCAGATTTGAGTCCCGGCCTCTTCACATATGTGAAGGAAAGACTGTGCGCACTAATCGACCACCCCCAAAGCCCGGAAAGCCGTAAAAATAGTACCAGGACGGGATACTGACCTGAGAAGTCCTCTCGCGCTTGAGTACGGGAGCCTTTGGCACTGGGTATCCACCTTATTAACGTTAGTAGTCTGATGTAGCTCATGCGCGCATTTGAGAGACGAAGAGACACCAGCATAATTGAATTCTGTGAAATTATGAATGGAGATTAATACAACCGATAAGTATCTCATGGTTACCGCTTACCTTAATCAGCCAAAAATCGGCATCGATCATATTCTGTGTGATTAATATTCTTGGTGATCACTGCTTATGGTGATTGTTTGCTAACTTGGACTGTTTGCTAACCATATTCGGTTTAGGTTTAGGTCAATTTTAAGTTAACTGTATTTGGGCTGTCATCTGCATTAGGGCTGTTTGTTGGAGCCGATATTGAGAGTTTGGGTCAATAATGACAATAGACTCATGAACAGGCTTTTCAAGTTGTGGTATTGAGAGTTTCCATTCATTGCCAAGGCTGTGCTGCACATTGCCAAGGCGGAAGGTAACATCTTTTTTTTTTTTTTTTTTTTTTTTTTTTTTTTTTGTGACATGTACAAATAAGTTGAATAAAACTTACAAGTTTTGAATTAACAAATATTGAAATCGTTAAACATGCTAGGATTTATATTAAATTTCAATGTGATATGGCGTGGAACAAGTGCATTCACAAGTCCTTTCCCAATCAGTTAGATGTATTTGATTTGAAGATGGCTACATCTTTAAAGAGGGACATTATGTTGGTATTTTATTGTATATGTAAAGGACAGAAATAAAAAATGTTTTATAAGGCTATCCTTGCAGTGAACATTATTCAAGATATCATATTGGATTACATATTTTGATCGGCAGTATTGTTATTTTGTTCTTAATTTACTGTTTCTTTTCCATGTTACCTACATAAAGAAAAGTTGCATGTTTCAGTGATTGTGTAATTGCCAACATGAAACATGTTCTCTCTTATAGATCTTCGTGATGATAAGCAGTTTGTTGTTGACTATCCTGGTGTTGTTCCCATCACAGCTGCACAGGTAGGAAAAATTAACGATAACCCTATGTTTTTTTTAATATATAAATAGCGTTAAGTTATCATTTGATATTGACAAAAGGGGGAAGAATGCAAATTTTTGCCCCATCATACATTGAGTGTAGCTCGAAAACGCAACATATGGTCTTTAACTCTCCTGCATTCTCTCTTCACTTGTGTATTTTACATAGAACGAGATTGTAGGACGGCATTATATACCAGTAGCAGAAGGTAACCATGAGCCATTAACTAAAGGTAATTCACTAAACCTGAATGTGTAATTATTTTGCACTAATTCTCTTTAGTAATTTTTTCCAGTAATTCTGGAACAAGTTACCCAAACTGCTACGTGAACATGAGAACATGATATCGATGGTATCCCCTTCATTTAATTAATAATGGCTCGTGTCTTTTGCAAAACAAAACTCACCTTCGTTTGTTACATGCTTTGAATTGACTATTGAACTTTACTATCAATTTATATTCAAGTTATAGCTCTAACTATATTCTAACTATTAGGGAGGAAAGCCTCATGCTAGTGACTTTGTACATCACTGCCTTTGAATTGTTGGCTGCTTTGTAAAACCTTCTTGCCTTCTTTGTTGCCATTTGATTTTCATTCTTTGTGTGTTCTCTATTGCCAATTTTCTCATATAATTAGAAAGCTGTTCAATAGCTAGGTTATACTTTCTGATGGACACAACATCTATAGGGTTACAAATCATTAGTTTATATAAATTATTTGCCATGTCCCTAAGACTGATCACATTCCTTATTGTTCTGTGTGTGTGTGTTCTGTAAATGTTTTTTGTTTCCTTTAGTTTACAAATCGGAATACATAAATGATTACCTTTCACATGAATGTTAAAAGAACTCCGAACTATACTATGATATGTAGGATTTAAATGCTAGGAATTATTATATGAGAGTGGGATTTTGGCATTAAACCTCTGAGATTCTCAAACTCTTATTTATCCGGATTTGATTCACAAACTCTATTTGGTGTTGCTGCAATGGAAAAAGCAGTTGCTTATGTAATGCCTTGGATATTTAGGAGAACCGGTAGACATCTTTTCACTGCGTATAGTGATGAAGGGCAGATTCCATTGTTAAAGAGTACGGTAGATGACCATGATGACCTATATTTCATGTCTGCACTGGCTCATTTAAAAGAAGAGTTGCATATGCAAATGTTGGGTATGACCATATTGTGGGATGGACAACATCTTCTATCAGATGCTATTCAGAACTGCCAGTGGTAATGCTGTATTACAAAACTTGTACCCAATAGATAAGTAAAATTTTGCCTGCTTTTACATGCTAAATCAACTAGGAATACCTTTGGATTTCATTAGAGAGATAAACTTACAAGAGTACATACATGTCTTCTTAAGAAGTGGGATGCATCTATTAGCGAAAAATATCCTCATATGGTACGTGAAGAATATTCAAAAGATTTGAATGTAGAGAACTGTGAACGTAACGCTGAATCAACAAAAATTAGTGCTGATTCCGATGTAATGGAAGAGGAACTACTGAAAGTTCTTTCTAGATTATCTTGGGAAAAAGTGGATGTTAGCTTTTCCATACAAGTAGTTTGCAGAAATTTGCTGCACACTGTGTCATCCAAGTCAAATATCCTTCTCTGTATTCGGAAGGAGCCGATGTTATTCAGCACATTATTGATCATTTTCTTGTTTAGATCAGAGACCATACCACATGTAAATATAAATCGTTCAATTATGTCAAAGGAAGAATAGGCATTCAAATTTAGCAATTACAGATCTTTATATATGACCAAGCATAGTATACTTGATATATCAAATGGAAATTGTATCTAAAAATAAAAAAAGTGTCACTGATATTAACTATTTTCCTGGTAAGATTTTTTGCAAATAGATTCTTTACATGGGGTATTAAATGTATTTTCCATAACTTCATGTTTACTCATTTTAGTTAAAAACAATTGTGCAGTTATGTAGGTATTTTGAAGATTTGGAAAACAGCCTTGACTTGGACTGAAATGAAACATTCTAGGAGTTCATTAAATCGTATGTGTACTCTTTGCTGTTTCAACATGCATATTTGGTAATATCCATTTGATCAAGTTTCCTTAAATCCTTTTTCTACTTTTTTCCTCTGAAAATAAAGAAATAACAATAGTCTGTAAACAAATGAATGTATCAATTTACAATTTGTGCAGGAGCCAATTTGTTCGTCAATTTTGGTTGGTTTCTTCAGAGGGAGTAACTGGATTCCTTGTATTTTGTCTTATCATTTTGTCGTGGCCGTGGCCGCCATTTCTTCAGGTTTGTTTACCTTTACTTTTGCATTTTTCTTCCTGTCTCTTTTGGGCTCCTAATACACAATTATTCAACATTTTGCATATTCAATGTAAAGAGCTATTATGTGGATCAGTAGTTTAACTGATCACAATTAAATTCGAATTTTGATTTTATGCGTGCAATAGTGAAAACTGGATTAATATAAACATAAAATCAAATCTGAATCATATCATTTCCAATAATCATTTGATACTGCCCAGTTCATTAGAGTTTAATAATACTACCCAATTCTATAGCTTTTTTGGGAATACCATGCACTTACTGTCACACTCAGTTGGAAGTCCAACAGTGGCAATTGGAAAAATATTCAGCTGTGTGAACGATCATGCTGTCATTTTGGATGGATTTTCATCGAATGGTTGATAGCTTAATTTTCTAGTCTTCAACATGATATAATTACTTTTGTGATGACTTTTAGGAATTGGTGATAAATTAGTTTTTGATGTATTTTTGAAATAAAATTGCAGTATGTTTATTCATACTTCAACATTGTTCAATGGAATGTATGTATATGTGCTGTGTGTGTACACACACACATTGATTTGTTGTTTATATATTTATTCAGATATATTTTTAATATGAGGTGGACAAATTTGCAAAATTGTTTTGAATTGTATGTTTGTATCTTACAATCAGCTCCATAGATTGCCAGTCTGAAACATCCGATGAATTTAATAAATTATCAATTTGAAACACTTATTAGTTGTTGTCTGAAACATCGGATGAATTTAATGGATTATCAATTTGAAACACTTATTAATTATTGTAGTTCAACAATCTGAAATGCATTATGAGTGTTTCTAACTATTTTTTTGAAACATTTCATTAGCGTTGCAATTTATCGATTTGAAATGCGTCGTAAGTGTTTCAATTTGTTAATTTGAAACACTTCCTCAGTATTTCAGATGGTCAATTTAAAACACTTTTTTGAGTGTTGTGGTTTGTCAATTTGAAACGCTTTTCGAGTGTTTCAATTTGTCAATTTGAAACACATTATAAATGTTGCAAAAGTCTGCAACATACTAATCTGCAACACTTGTAAAGTGTTTCTAAATTTTTTAGCAACATATTATTACCGTTTCAAATTGATCTTTTTGGTGTAGTGTATGGAAAGTACATGGGAGATCGAGGATAAGATCCAAGCTACCCACTCATAACTGTTTTCTCGTATGTCATAAATTTGAATTTCTCACTAGTGTATATTTCCTATGATACAGTTTAAATGGTATATCCTTTAGGTAAAAACTTTCAGATGATAGGGATGGTTGCAAACATATTGATAGGACATGTTATGATTGATGGATGCTAATGGATGGAATTAATGTTCACATTTGTATTCTTGTACACATTAGTATATCCTTTAGGTACACGTACGTGCAGTCATGTCTAATTGCATGATATTTCTTAATTTTGGTTATGTCAATGGATGTTATGTATAAAGATGTTGCGTATAATTGGATGGTTGCCTTACATATAGAATTACAAGTATATTGTTGGTATATTGAACACATATGGATGCATAAGATGAGAATTTTACATAAAGATAGATTGAATCAGTAGACTGACTTCTCCTAGCACTAATATAAGTTCACATCACACATGCACATATTATATTAGAAAATTTTCAAGGACTGTCGTTTCTCATGAATGATAGATGATTAAACGTTTGTTGCTCTATAACAGCTCAAAAAATTTAAGGACAAATCCCTTTTAATGGAGAGAATGTAACATATATAAATTTTAGAATTTAATAAGAGAACTAAATTAAAGTAAAATAAAAAATTATTTGAAAATTTTCACTATTGTTCGAGTTTGACTAAGAAACATGCAGTCATTCTGTTCGTAGCGATTTTCTAGATGGTATTCATATGTAACAAGTTGAAATCCAAATTAGTATGGCAGGGTTGCGTGCATAAGAATACATTTATATTTTTAAAACATAAATTAAAAAAAAGCCTTTGGTTCGACCTCAGAAGGGTATAGGTCAACCAGTTGGGTCGATTGACATCGATCGACCCATGCAAGGGGAGATCGATCTGGTATAGGAGCAAATGTGTGATTAGCGATCTACAACGGTGTGGTGAATGTCATGGATTGTTCGCTAACAAGTGAAGTTTTAAAATCAACGGTCTAAATGCAAGGAAAGTTGATATAAAGGTCCTAAATCTAGCCTTAATTATATGAATTTGTAACTAGTTAAAACCCTAACATTCTATTTCACTTTACAATAAGTAGATGTTGCCAATACTTTCTCCAAACCTTAATTTTTAAAAACCCTAAAACTAAATCAACGTAAAAGGCTAGAGAAAACAACCAAGGGAGGACCAAGGTGATATAGGGAAGGTGCCATCGACTAGAGACGAAATTCTCAAGCGAAAGAGCTTAGGCTTGAGGTGAGTAGGAAAATATTTAATAAGGTAATTAACACAACTAATTTTAAATTATTCTAAATTAACATGCAAGAAGGCATATATTTTGAGCTTGTGAATCTGTTTTGAATTGGTTAAATAAATTTGACCCTTAAACCCTTTGAAAAAAATATAGTAAATGGGTAATTAAATTAGTTAACTAAACACTTGTTTAAAACCTTAAAGTAAATTGTAAATTGGATAGTTAAACTGGTCATTAGCATACTAGGGTTCAAAAATCATGAAAATCAGCTCAGATTATATACTTGACTTGAACCATGGCTTAAGGCCCAAATTAAGTAAATAAAATTATATAACTTGGTTAGAAATTATTTAATATATAGTTCATTTATTAAACAATTATGTATTACTTTATATTATCATTAGATTTATCGTATATCTCGGTCTTTGAAGTAAAATTTCCTGCAATAATTAGTCTTTGAGGGATATTTTACTCTGTATTAAATAAAATCTACTATTCCAAGTTTTGAAATATATACTTGTCCGTTTTCAGAAAACTAATTTTGACCTTTTTGGTTTTAAAACTTTCGATTAACAATGTAACTTATTTAAAAAAATTGTGAAAAATAAAATAACTTAGAGGTAATTAGCAATAAAAATACAAGGACCGATTTTATTTTCTTCAATCTAAAAGTTGAATAAATTTAAAATTTAAAAAAAGAACCATATTCCAACTTATTTCAAAAAGATAGAAAACACCCACAGCTTCTAAAGAAGCAATCCTCAGGTTGCTCGAGAATTGAGAAGCTTTCAGCAAATGACAACTGAAAATATTACATAAGTTGTATTTGACTGATTTTATCTCTTCTTACCCTTCTTAAATCTTTTATTTGGCATCATGTATCATACACATCATCTTGTCTCCCTTGCCTTCATGTATCATGCACATCTGATTCATTAAGTTTTCATTTTTAACAATCTACATGAGCGTGCACATACATACATATATACATACATACATATGTATGTATGTATGTGTGTGTGTGTGTGTATATGTGTGTGTTTGTATGTGTGTGCGTTTGTGTGTGTGTGTATGGGAGAGAATTCAATGACACCCGAAATGGTGTAGGACCGCAAATTGCCCCCTGATTTCCACCACACATTTCGTTTCTCTCTCTCCACTACTTCTCTCTCCTTCCACTAGCTAAATTTGTAATAAATGAGAGATAGAGAGAGGAGGACAAGTGGGGTGCTTACTATTTGGGGTGTCATTGAACGCTCCTCACACACACACACACACACACACACACACACACACACACACACACACACACACACACACACACACACATATATATATATATATATATATATATATGAGGAGCAATCGGGGGGCACCCTTGTTGCACCCCCTATCCGTTCGTTAGCTATGGCGATCCAAATCCAACGAGAATTTGTAGATGTTTAATCCACACATGTATAACGATCTATCCAAAATTTGAGCTCGTTCCGATATTCGTAACATTTCCAAAATTATAGCTCAATTATTCACGTTCAGACATTTATTCAAATCGTAAAATTTAAACATCAATTATATTATTATACGAATATCGGAATGAGCTCAAATTTTGGATAGATGAAAATATATATATGTGGATAGAAAATGTACGAATTCTCGTTGAGTTTGGATCATCGTAGCTCATAGTAGGGTAGGGGTGCAATAAGGGTGCTGCAAACAGAGGTACCCCCGATCGCTCTTACACACACACACACACACACACACACACACACACACACACATATATATATATATATATATATATATATATATATATATATATATATATATATATAGAGAGAGAGAGAGAGAGAGTCTACAGAGACATAAAATTTTGACACAAACGGTGACACAATTGATTTGCACAATTGGATCACCCCATGAATTACACCTCTTCATATAAAGACAAAAAGATCTAACGACTGCGGTTCTGTGTCTCTCTCTTTGTGTCTAATTGTGTTCGAGTAGCCACCTATATATATATATATATATATATATATATATATATATATATATATGTGTGTGTGTGTGTGTGTGTGTGTGTATGTATGTGAATGTATGTGCACATGCGTGTGGATTGCTAACAATGAAAATTCATGTGTGTATATGTGGTGGGAACCAA
This sequence comes from Allium sativum, assembly GCA_030737875.1. NCBI lineage: Eukaryota > Viridiplantae > Streptophyta > Magnoliopsida > Asparagales > Amaryllidaceae > Allium > Allium sativum. Next base: position 27,877,941 of record CM060926.1, on the reverse strand, counting down.
AATTCATATATAATACCGTGTATCCAACAAATGTATTATGCTGAGAAGGGTAGGGAGGATTTGAAAACATCTAAAATTAGGGCTTTTAACGAATGCAAATAATGTCATATTTGCATCCGCATCCAAATTATTTTCGAATATCGGATATTCATATCGATGGATATCGAATAATTATCCGATCCGCCAACGATCGAGAACTTAAATGGAAAATTATCCGATCCACCAACGATCCTATTGATCATTAAAGTGTTAAAAATAAATAAATATGATGACTAAATAATTTTGAGTAATTAATACGTGTTTAGTATGTATAATATAGACTTCAACTTAATAAAATAATAAATTTGTATATTTCATAATGTTTATATACACATAACTTAAGCTATAATCATGAAAATCAGATGGATAATTTTTGAATGCAGATGTGTTAGATGTGTTGTATCTGCATCTTTTTTCAGATGCAGAGATGCAGGTATAGACTGATTTGGGAGAGTAGATTAGCAGTCAATACGACACGTGTCCTTCTAAAGGCCTGTATGTACATGTACTCATTCATTGTCGGAGGCCTAGATCCGGGCCGTTAATCCAAATTCATCGTCTTCGTCCACATCCTCTTTATAAACCCCAGAACGCCTTTCCGTCTCCACGATTACAAAAGTCGCATTGAAATTCACAATGGAACTTGAAAAGTTGAGCAATCAGATATTCTCCATCCTTGAAAAGAAATTTTTATCCGGTTCCATTTCCCAACCTCTAACTCCTGTAGCGTATAATTGTCAAACTAAAAACCCTAGTCACGATCATTTCAACCACAGCTGCGGCGCTGGCGGGAAAGTCCGCATACTTTCTATTGACGCCGTCGAAGACGTGATTGTTGTAGCCACCGCAATTTCGCACCTAGAATCAAGCCTCCGAACTCTCTCTGGCTGTTCTGCTGCAACAATCGCTGACTTCTTTGACGCCGCCGCCGGATCTGGACCCGGTGGGGTTCTAGCGGCAATGCTATTTACGAAACGACCCTCCGACAACAAACCTATGTTCTCTGCCGAAGAAGCGTTGGCATTTCTATCCCGAAAGAGTAAGATGCAGGGGCAAAAATCCGGAATAATCGGAGGCTTCTTCTCCAAAAGGAATCATAATAAGAACGACAAATTTCACAACGTCTTCAAAGATGAAGCGACGCTGAAAGACACAATCAAACCGCTGCTGGTTCCGTGCTACGATTTGTTGACGAAATCGCCTTTCGTTTTCTCCAGATCGGACGCGGTTGAGTCCGACACATTCAATTTCAAAATGAACGATGTGTGTGGTGCCACGTGTGCGGAAAGGACGGTTAGGATGGAATCCGTGGATGGACGAACAAGGATCGCTGCAATTGGAAATGGGATAGTGATGAGCAATCCAACGTCTGCTGTTATCACACATGTTCTAAATAACAAAACGGAATTCCCCTTTGTTAACGGCATTGAAGATGTGCTGGTGGTTTCGTTTGGGAACGGAGTTGATGAGATGTCTACTGGTTACGAAGATGGAACTCCATCTGTGCAGGAGATGCTTAGAATTGCAGGGAATTCAGAAGCCGATGCTGTTGATCAGTCTATTGCCATGGCGTTTGGAGGGAATAGAAGTAAAAATTATGTAAGGATCCAGGGAAGTCATATACTTAACCTGAAAACAAAAGGTAAAGATGCAAGTGTGCATAGATTGAGCAATGCAGAGAAGATGTTAGCCCAAAACAATTTGGAGTCCGTGCTGTTTAGTGGTAAGAGGATATCGCCTCTGAGTAACGGTGAGAAACTAGAGTTGTTCGGTAAAGAGATAGTGGAAGAAGAAGAGAGAAGGACATTGTCGCCGATTTCTGTAGTGAAGGTGAAGCAGACTGCTATGGTGATGACGCCTCCCAGATGCTCTTCTGCCACAGCTGCATCATTCTCGTCCTCATATTCTGCTGATGGTATGTCATGAATGTTAAAGAAATACAGCTTCTCTGATATATTGAAACTTAAGTGTCGCATTTAGCAGAAACTTACCATGAGATATCTTATGTTACAAAAGAAGTCAGTTTAGTTAACATAAAATATCGGGCCATCGGCTACCGATTCATTTTTTGACGGAGGCTTGCATTGTTTGCTGAAATATTATTTACAGAAAACCGGTCCAACATGAGGATGAGGCTGGACTCACCCATGACCTGCGACCAGCCGAACCACGGACCAGAATATGTCGCAAACTGCTGGCCAGGTCGTTGGATTCAGGTGCGTTATAAACTTTGGGGAATGTGGCGGCAATTTTTAGTACAAAGAACTGGTTTTATATTATTCTTTAGTATCTTTCTGCTTGTATTGCAAATTTGTTGGACTTCTTTTACATTTTGTCAAGTGATCTGAACTGGATTAACCAACTGGCAACTGCTAGATAGAAAAAGTTATATGTGACTTTGAACATGAATGAAAGTGATGGACAAGTATTTTTAGAGTGCTTCTGCTAAATTGTGTTAGCACAAATTAAGATCTTATGGTTTGATTCTTTCATTGTTTTTAATCATGGTTGAAACAACCGCGACTTCGTGAAGCTCCATCCTGCAAATCCGCAGCGCCACCGTTCAAAGACAAACCTTTGTCAATACAATATGTTTTTATTCAGTCTAGTAATATTTCTCATTTATGAATTTCAAGGTTTGATCCTCTCTATTTTTTGTTGGCCTTTGGATGCGTTCTTGACGAACGAAAACAGGGTATTTGAACGTGACATTTGAACGGGGTATTTGAGCGTGATACTGTAGCGAACGGAGAATGTGTTTTTAGCTACGAGGTATTTGAGCGTGATATGTCAGCGGAGTATTTAATTGTTAAATTAATTATTATGAATTGATTAAACACAATTTCACAAAAGAAAACGATTATAATCTCAATCGTGAAGTTGACGTGGAACCCTGGGAGCACCATTAGTATGTATATTTATTATTAGCTAATTACCAACACACCAATATACCATATTATTGGGTGATTTATAATAATAGTTTTGAATATCCATCCGCAAGTCGAACCACGACCTTTCATGATCGAAGGTTTCAAAGGTTGAACTCTGAAAACCGTGCATTTTCTTTTTTAATTAATAACTCATTTTATGAATAAAATGTTATGTAATATTTTATTTACTCATATAAATTTATATGACATCAAATCATATAATAAAACCTTTATTAAACTTTGTCATCGATGATGTACGAATCAATTTCAGATTATCACATTCAAATCTTAAGTATACACCGATAGTAGTGTATCGTTATCAATAAGAGTCAAAGAAGAGCATATACTATAAAATGATATTATCCACGATGGACAGAATAAAAGAGTGGTATCACTAACAGAAAAAAGCAGTAACCCTAAATATATTAACTATATCGGTTATAACTACAACCGTGTAACAAAATTATAGCGATAAAAAGGTGAGAACTCAATGAATATTATTAAATTTTTGATGACCGCGGCTTCTAAGGGTTGGATTTAAAAGTTTTTTTAAAATATTATATGGTTGAACCATGGATCCATGCATGCTTAGGGTTATTTCATTTTCGAGTCCGTAACACTTCAAGATTCAAGTTTAATCATGATTGAATCGATGTTTGGTTGGGTCTTTAAAACACTGGCTATAATAGATCGAGACCCTTTTTATACAATTGTGATGTGTGTCTGTGTCATTCTTTAATCAGAGACATATTTACTTAAGTTTGAACATGCAGATTCTTAATTTATTTCTCTCATTACACACGCACGCGCGCGCGTACACACACATGCACGCATGCCCACACGCACACACAGAGAGCTCACGAACTCCTACGGGATTTCAAGAAAAAAGAGTAGCTAAATTATGTGTAAAGGTGGATCTTCAAAAAGCTTACGACATGTTTAATCGGGAGTTTATGTTTTTACAATGTTCGGGATGGGTTTCCTTACCTATTTCATTAGCCTTATATACGAGTGTATGCCCACGATCACTTTTTCATTGTTATTTCAGGGGTTTTTAAGGGTTTCATCCACTCTATACAGGGCGATCCTCTCTCGCCTTACTTGTTCACCATAGCAACGCAATACTTCACGTTCTTGATGGACGTATTAACATGCAACAATCAATTCACTCCAGTCTTCCAATTCCATCCCTCAATCACGCGTTTGTTGTACGCAGATGACTTCAGATATTTGGTAAATCAGACACTAAATCTGCTATCTCATTGCACCAAATTTTCCAAAATTTAAGCAGTTATGACGGGTTGAATGTAAACAATTCCAAAACTAAGGTTTTTTTTCAACGCTTCCGCCACAAACACTCATTCTATTCTTCAGATCTTATTCTACGACTAGGGCACCTTGGCAATCAAACACCTGTTGGGTTTCCCTCCTAATTTATTGGAATGCTCAATAATTATTATTGAAATGTGTGTAGACACATCAAATTCTATGCATATTTATTGCAATTCAATTGGAAACATTATTTCCAAGATGAAGTTTGAAAGCCACAACATACATTGTGAGAGAATCAATGAAAACCCAATGGAAACATTATTTCCAAGGATGAAATTTGAAAGCCACATTGTGAGAGAACCTTTTGTATTCCACACTTATATATATGAGTGTGAGAGAGTGTGTGAAATATAGAAATACACAAAAAAAGAGATAGCTTGAGAAGTCTTTATCCTCAAGCTTGAGTGAGCCACTGAGTGAGATATATACAAAAATAGAAAACCATCCAATATTTGTGGTGAGTTCTTGTAATCCTACCATCATCTTATAGTGGAAGAATTGGACTTCTAGTCCCGCGGTTTTTCCCTCATTGGGTTTTCCGCGTAAACAAAAATCTCTTGTGTTTCTACTTGTTATTTTCATCTCTCTGTCAATTGTTTTTACTGCACTTCACTTCTAAGCTTATCTACACAGAGGAAATTATAAAGTTTTAACTCAACAGTGGTATCAGAGCTTGGTTCAGCAATATATTTCCTTCTTGTGTAAGCTAAAATGGAGATCACCATTACACATGATGGTGAAATGTTTAAGCTCACTGCAAAGAATTTTCTTACTGGAAGCCAATGATGGAAGATCATTTATACTGCAAGGATTTGTATGAGCCAATCATAAAAGCAGATAATCCGGAAGGAAAGCCCAAAAAAGATTAGGAACTTTTGAACCGGAAAGCAGTTGCCATGATCCGAAAATATATAGATCAAAGTTTATTCGAGCATGTATCTACTTATACTAATGCCTATCAGTTGTGGGAGAAACTTGAGTCTTTGATTCAAAAGAAGACACCTCAGAACAAAGCTCATCTAGTAAGACGATTGGTTAAATCAGAGCACAAAGATGGTCCAAGCATGATTGAGCACCTGAACACTTTTAAGGGCTTAGTAAACAAGTTAACCAAGACTGAAATGAAGATAGATGATGAACTGCAGGCCTGTCTTCTTTTAAGCTCTTTACCTGAGAGTTGGGATACTTTGGTTGTTATTCTAAGTAACTCAGCTCCAGAAGGAAAACTCACCATGGATGCGGTTGCTGATAGCCTTCTAAATGAAGAGGCAAGAAGAAAAGAGCATGGAACAACACAAAGCGAGGCTCATATAGCAGAGAATCGAGGAAGAAGTGAATTTCATGGAAGAAATAAAAACAAGGGACGTGATAAGTCTAGAGGACGCTCCAAATCCCGTTACAGAATCACTTGTTATTATTGTGGCAAAGCAGGTCATAAAAAATCTGAATTTCATAATCTTAAAAGAGATCAAAAAAATGGAACTATGAAGCCAGATCAAGTTGACTCGAGAAAGAAGGAAGAAAAAAACACTACAACAGTTGCGGTCAAAGAAGAATCGGATGTATTCTTTATTGGAGATGACAATTATCTCAATTTGACTTATAATGACAATATATAGATTGTCGACTCAGGTGCTTCCTTTCACATTACTCCACATGAATGGTTATTTACTTCTTATCAAAAAGGTAATTTTGGTACTGTTAAAATGGGTAATCAAGTTACTAGCAAAATTATTGGCACAGGAGATGTTCATTTGAAAACTAACACTGGTTGCAAGCTCATATTGAAGGACGTAAGACATGTTCTAGATATGCGCCTCAATCTAATATCTGCAGGTAAGCTTGATGACGTTGGTTTAGTTAATCAATTTGGTTCTGGAAAATGGAAACTCGCAAATGGAAACATGGTCATTGCTCGAGGCAAAAAAGAGGGCTCTTTGTATTTAACACATGGTTGCTTACGCGGTGAAGCTAATGTTGTCCATGATGATTCAGTATTGGAACTATGGCATAAGAGATTAGGACACATAAGCGAAAAAGGATTGCAAATACTTGCCCAAAAGGAGATGATCCCTGAAGTGAAAGGTAAAACACTTGAACCTTGTATTGATTGTTTGGCTGGGAAACAACATAGAGTTTCCTTTTATAGATCAAATAGACCATCAATAAGAAAGCATATCCTTGATTTAGTACATACTGATGTCTGCTCTATGACTGAAAAATCTCTTGGAGGTGCATTATATTTTGTAACATTCATTGATGATCACTCAAGAAAGGTTTGGGTGTATTTATTGAAAACAAAAGACAATGTACTTGTGGCTTTTAAGGAGTTTCATGCCATGGTAGAACGACAAACAAACAAGAAATTGAAGTGTGTCCGAGCTGATAATGGTGGTGAATAGTGTGGTCCATTTGAAGAGTACTGCAAGACATTTGGCATCCGTCTTGAGAAAACACCTCCATAGACACCTCAACTAAACGGTGTTGCTGAGAGAATGAATCGAACCATCGAAGAAAGAGTTCGATGTATGATATCTCATGCTAAACTCTCTAAATCATTCTGGGGAGAAACTGTGAAGACTGCTATTGATATACTTAATCTTTCACCATCAGGTTCACTAAACAAAGGCATTCCAGATGAAGTTTGGTCAGGCAAGAAGATCTCTTATGACCACGTGAAGGTGTTTGGTTGTCTTGCATTCGTTCATATTCCTAAAGACGAGCGGGCTAAACTTGACTAAAAAACCAAGCAGTGTATTTACCTTGGTTCACCTAAAAATGAGTTTGGATATCGGTTATGGGATCCAGTTAAAAGAAAGATTATTAGAAGCCGGGATGTTATTTTCTTTGAAGACAAGACAATAGAAGATCTTAAGCAAGCAGAGAAGTTCAGACCTAAGCAAATAATATATTCAGATCATGCACCATCCTCTGTGATGCAAGATGCAGGTGGAAGGCAAGAGGAGGAGCCTAATCATAATGGGTTGCAAAGACAACATGAAGTTACTGAACAATCAATTGAAGAGCCATCATTGCATGAACCATCTCAGTCAGATGAAGAGATGACAAACGAAACATATGCCACAACACAACCTCGATTACGACATTCTACAAGAGAAAGACGTGCCTCTACTACATATCCTAGAGATCAGTATGTGGTAATTGCTGATGAGGGGGAGCCTCAAAGTTACGAACAAGCTATAACCAGTAATCACAAAGGAGAATGGGAGAAAGCTATGCAAGAAGAAATGCAATCCTTACATGACAATCATACATATGATCTGGTGGAGCTACCCAAGGGACAACGAGCCTTAAAATGCAAATGGGTGTACAAGTTAAAAACAGAAGAGAAGAATAGTCTACCCAGATACAAAGCTCGAATTGTTGTTAAGGGTTGCAATCAAAAGAAAGGTATTGATTTTGATGAAATATTTTCTCCCATGGTAAAAATGTTATCTATTAGAGTTGTAATGGGTCTCGCAGCTTGTTTAGACTTAGAAGTTGAACAACTCGATGTTAAAACAACATTTTTACACGAAGACCTAGAGGAAGGGATCTATATGGAGCAACCTGAGGGGTTCAAAATTGCGGAAAAGAACATCTTGTGTGTCGTCTCGAGAAGAGTCTATACGGTTTAAAACAAGCACCGCGCCAATGGTATAAGAAGTTCGACTCATTCATGACTCAACATGAGTTCAAGAAGACTCTATGCGATCACTGTGTCTATATAAAGAAGTATGATGGTGGTGATTTCATCATACTTTTATTATATGTTGACGATATGTTGATTTTTGGACAGGACAAAAAGAAAATTACAGCTCTCAAGAAGGCTTTAAGCGAATCTTTTGCAATGAAAGATCTGGGAACAGCACAGCAGATTCTTGGAATGAAAGTCACTCGTGATAGATCTAAAGGACTGTTGTGGTTATCGCAAGAAAGATATATAGAGAAAATTCTTGAAAGATTTAACATGCACAAGGCCAAGCCTGTAAGTGTACCACTTGCCAACCACTTTAAATTAAGCAAGGAACACAGTCCAAAAACTGAAAATGAAATGGCTGAAATGGAGAATGTCCCGTATTCTTCCGCTGTTGGAAGTTTAATGTATGCCATGATTTGTACACGACCAGACATTGCATACACTGTTGGAGCCGTGAATCGATATTTATCAAATCCTCGAAAGCAACATTGGGCTGCTGTTAAATGGATATTTCGCTATCTCCGAGGAACAACCAGAAGATGTTTGTGCTTCGGGAAGGGAAAACTTGTGTTAAAAGGATACACATACGCAGATATGGCAAGTGATGTTTACTCAAGAAAATCAACATCAGGCTATTTGATTACTTTTTCGGGGGGAGTAGTATCTTGGCAATCAAAGCTCCAAAAATGTGTTGCCTTATCTACAACCGAAGCAGAATTCATTGCAACTACAGAATCATGCAAAGAGATAATATGGCTAAAAAACTTCTTCTTAGAATTGGGCCAAAACAAGAAAGTTATGATCTCTATTGTGACAATCAAAGTACAATTCAACTTGCTAAAAATTCATCCTATCTTTCCCGATCGAAACACATCGATGTTCGATATCACTGGATTAGAGATGCGTTGGAAGCAAAGCTGTTGCAACTCAACAAAGTTCATACTGATGATAATTGGTCAGACATGTTGACGAAGGTCATACCAACTAAGAAATTTGATGACTGTTGTGATGGTGCTGGTATGGAAGTGCTTCCTGATTAAGTCGGGAAGGGGGAGATTTGTTGGGTTTCCCTCCTAATTTATTGGAATGTCAACAATTATTATTGAAATGTATGTAGACACATCAAATTCTATGCATATTTATTGCAATTCAATTGGAAACATTATTTCCAAGATGAAGTTTGAAAGCCACAACATGCATTGTGAGAGAATCTATGAAAACCCAATGGAAACATTATTTCCAAGGATGAAGTTTGAAAACCACATTGCGAGAGAACCTTTTGTATTCCACACTTATATATATATATATATATATATATATATATATATATATATATATATATATATATATATATATATGAGTGTGAGAGAGTGTGTGAAAAATATATATAGAAATACACAAAAAAGAGAGATAGCTTGAGAAGTCTTTATCCTCAAGCTTGAGTGAGCCACTGAGTGTGAGATATATACAAAAATAAAAAACCATCCAATATTTTTAGTGAGTTCTTGTAATCCTACTATCATCTTATAGTGGAAGAATTGGACTTCTAGTCCCGCGGTTTTTCCCTCATTGGGTTTTCCGCGTAAACAAAAATCTCTTGTGTTGCTACTTGTTATTTTCATATATCTATCAATTGTTTTACTGCATTTCACTTCTAAGCTTATCTACGTAGAGGAAAATATAAAGTTTTAACTCAACAACACCTTGGTGTCCCCATTTTTTCTACCTACTTGCATTATGTCGAATGCCAGTTTCTGATCAAGAGAATACAAAACAAAGTGCAAGGATGAGAAACTAGACTTCTGAGTTTTGTTGGGAGAGCCGAGTTGATTAATACTGTCGTTACTCCCATACTGTTATACTGGTTGTTTGTTTACTAAATTCCCGAATAAACACTTGATAAAATCCAGACCCTGTGTACCGATTTTTTATGGGGAGGCTCAGTTCATAAGGTTGCCCGAACTACCTTATGTAAGCTTATAGCTGAAGTGGGATTGGACTTGAACTATTTTTTGATCTCAAAAAGGCTACTAGCCTTAAATTACTATGGAATTTCTTGAACGTTTCTAACCTATAGAGTTTATGGATGATGCACCGTTATTTCACTGGTAAAAACTTTTGGTCAATGCCCATTGATAATAATTCTTCATCAACATGGAAATGAATGCTTCGTATTCGTACTACCTTGAAGCAACATTTTCAAAAAAAAAAAAAAAAAAAATTAGCTGATGGCGACTACACTTCTCTATGGTTTGAAACCTGGGTGAATAGTAGTTGCATGGTAGATTTGATCGGCTACTCTAGATTCCAAGTTATTGGTTCCTCCACGCAGAAGGTAAGTTGTATCATTAGTGGTAACCAGTTGTTCCTATCCTTGCATCGTGCTACCGGAGAGTCAGCCATTGAGATTCACAACATAGTAGTTTAACCCTCCTTCAACAAGACATGTATGAATGGTGTGATGGAGGAAAAATATTTTTTTACAAGGCTTGGGATAAAGTTCGACAACATTCAGAAGCTAAATCCATCTACTCAGTAATCTGGCATAGAACAAACAACAGTATGACATTTGTTTCCTACTTAGCACTATCAGCGAGACTAGGTAACATAGATCAGCTAAATCGTTTTGGCATTTCCTCGGATAAATTATATGCCCTCTATAAAATCCATCCTGAATCGTGTCAACACCTATTCTTTGACTGCAACTCCTCCTCCTTTATCTGGTCTTCTTTAAAACATAAACTTTCCCTTCCTCCCACAACCCTGCCAACAATCCAAGACGAAATACACAATATGATAATCGCCTTCCCTCATAAGGACCAACTAAAGGATCTTGCATGCCCGTCTTTTACTACTATTTACTACATTTGGGGCAAAAGAAACAACATAATCTTTTCAAATCGGTATATCCATTCTTTATCTAAGCTAAAGAAGGTTGAAAAGGAGATTACCTTCCTTGTTAGAGATAATACCACCGGGTTACCTTCCTTATTAGAGATAATACCACCGGGACTGTAAGGAACTCATGGAATGAGGAATTACTGCAGAAATGGGGAATTGATTTATTGGATGCTGGATGACCGCTCTGTTTTATGATTTAAAGAAGGGTATTTTGTGTGGTTTTTTTGTTTTCTGGCTCTGGGCCGTGTAGATGGCTCTGTATTATTCTATATTTTCTACAGTTAACATACGTTGTATTGATTCCGCCGAATTTATAAGTACTCTTATTCGTTGTAAGACACCCATCTAGGTTAGGGGTTACAAGGTTTCGACGGGGCATATAAAGGAGGTTTTATTTGGTCATTAATAAAGCGTACCAATGTTCAAATACACACACACACACCTTATGACCTACATGAACAATTTTGGTTTTATTACCAGTGAACTACCTCTGGGTATTTTGCATGGCATTCATGGGCAAGGATGCTTAAAGTGCTATTAAAATTGAGGTATTACATTCAGCAATAAAGCCTATGTGATTAAGCTTGCTTGATTGCTAAGTTAGAGTAGATTTGTTGTAGGAATTCCCAGTAAACGTATAATGCTATACGTAAAAATGATAAGCTAAATGAACACATGCGGATGCTCGAAGAAGCAAAATATACATTAAGAACCAAGGTCACCTAGGAAGGGTAGTGTAATAGCCTGGCTTCTGCTGTGCCTCAAATGTATATGCTGATCAACACATATCTTGGAATATTGTAAAAAGATAGAAAGCCATAATAATTTAAAACCTAATTAATATCTAAATTTCAACATCATCTTTGCGCGATTTGGAACGGAAAAACAACAATGTATAACAGGACAAGTATATATAAAATCACATGGAGGCATAAACAATGTACATTAATGTAGTTGATATGTATATATATATATATATATATATATATATATATGTGTATATATATATATATATGTGTATATATATATATATATGTATATATATATATATATTGAAAGCAATATATACACACACGCACATATATATATATATTTGATTTGTTTTATTCAAAATATCAATCGTATGCTTTCTTTATATGTCTCGCTAAAAACTTGTAACCCTATAACTTAGTTAAGTGCCTTACAAGGGAAAAAGTACATGTAAATTTTATATATTAACAGTACAAAATCTTTCAAAAACACAAATAAATTAAACAGAAAAAAACCGCAAATACAAACAAACAGACCTAATAAACCCAACCCTGAAAAATTCAAATTAGCTTCTTCTCCAAAAGTGCGCTATCCTATGTTAAGAAAATCGATGCCACATTTTGAAGCAGCTCCAAATTCTCCCTTGATCTTTCTAATCTGCTGCCATTGTTGTGAACCAGGTACTTAACTTCCTTCTCTATCCGCTGCAATTTGATAGAGTAGTGTGGTTTACATTGCCGAAAACCCTAGATTTTTGTTCTTGCCAAATAAACTGATCTTTCTTCATAAAATTAAAATGCAGTTGATTAGCCTCTTCCTCAATCAATGGGAAGGTGTCCGATAGAATATTAAACTTAAATTTCATCGAACACCAACTGAAAGCTGGATAGTCACATTGAAAAAATAGGTAGTAAGAAGTTTCCACCTCCTTTTAACATAAGGAACATTAACTATTCGAAAGAATTCCAAAACGTTGTAACCTGATCTTAGCATTTAGTTTATCAGAATTAGCAAGGTAGGATATAAAAGGCATACGTCTGTTGTTTTTTGAGTGCCATATCACTTTGTTACAAGGCTTGTTTTGACCTTTGTATATTGCTTTGTCCCATGCTTTATATAAGGAGAAATTATCACCTTCACACCATTCATAAGAATCCTGTTTTATATGGATGGACAATGATTGTTTGGATCTCGTATGACACCTCCCTTGTGTCTAGGTGAAGAGAAGGGTTTAAGTTACTCTCTTGCATAATTAGGGCAATGGTACAAATGCATCGCCAATTGATAGAAATCTGTTTATGCCAAGTGATTCAACTAGGCATTTACAGTTAATCAACGGTTCAAACCAAAATGAAGTATGTTGCTATCTACAATTAGCTTGTTCATGAATTGTTTGCCATTTGACCTTAGTCTAAGCATCGATTTACGTGTACTAAATGAATTGTTATATATATGCATTGACCAAAACTACTTACCATTGCAATATCTCTTTTCCATCTAGTTGCTTCATAAATTATTTTTAGTTAGGAAATCCTAAAGGAGCTTCAAACATGCTACCTTTTTAAGATCTGAAAATAGTTTAAGGCCAATTCTGTAATGACCTGACTTTTCTGTACCATTTAAGATGACATCGAACTACACATGTCCAACTCAATAGGAACAGGAAAGCAGACGGTTAGGAGAAAGAAGTTAGAGGGTGAGAAGAAGAAAGAAATGTTAGAATAGAAGAAGAAGAACATCAGTACTACATAATCAGAGTATAATAGAGTCTCACAGCGGAACGAATAAAATAAATAAATCAAAACTCTTTGAAGAAAGAGAAAACTGTATATATATGATTACGCAAATCAGAGTACACATCAAAATCAAACTATATAATCTGATTAATACAACACACACAACAGAAATAAATTAATACCAGAAAGTACGGGAATATGTCTCGACACTAGCTGAAGCTCCAAGCAAAACCTATCCTGGAATATATAATCGGTCTGACCCGAGCACATTTTGAAGCAAAGCAAAATCAACCGAGATCAGTCTAGAATACTTTCAGTGATAAAATTCACAACACAAAAAACTTGCTTAACTTTAGATAATCCTTTAAAAAGAATGGAATTCTCGTGAGACACGACCACACATAAACATGGCACGTGTTTTTAGCTTACGATACCCAAATTACTTTGTCTATCTAAATCCAGTGATATTATAATAATGTCTATCAATCCACAGATAAATAGGAATACAGCTGGAAAGCTTGCATCTCACTTTCCAACGTATTTGGTTTACATCTAAAAACGTACAGCTCATATTGAAGTTTGGATTTCCAAACATGACAAGCTATGGAACCACCTCCCGATCAGTGTTCTCTAGAGAGTAAACATTAGGGTTCAACAAGAACATCTTGCAATCCGGCCATACATAACCGACCACTCATTCAACTTGAGTGCACCGAATATTTTGTCATCCACGGTTGTGATCAGCAACTGTTTCCCATAAGTGTACAGAAGCGATAGAAGAAGAAACAAACGTATTTTTTCTAGATGGTGATAATACACCCTAATGGGAGTGACCCTTATAACCATGTTGCCTACCCAATTTCTATCATTTCCCGGTTGATGAGGTTTAAGGTCACGGTTACCTTTTCAGAACATCACATCAATCTTTGAATGCCACATTGTCAGATCCATCCAATCACTAATTGATTTGCACAAATATACTCTGGGTGTTAAGCTAAAAGAAGTTATCTTCTTCGCCACCATACATGGTATATTTGTAAAAAATCAACGTATGCGATTCTAGGAAATACTCTGTCAGACATTCGCCCATACAAATTTGTTCTGGAACTGTATGAAACCGAAGAGACCTCAAAGCAAAGGGGTTTAGTTCCACGATTTTAATTTCAGTAATTAACTGAGGACATCAGCGAGCAACCCTCCCGCCTCGAAGATCTATGTCAACAAATCATCTCATTAGATCCCTACATGTCAGTTTTCGAACGCAAAGTTGGTTCAAAGTGATTTTGGGTCTAGTTCCCATCCCGAACTCTTCTAACTACATGTCATAAGTCCAAAAGAATAGTTATTGATAGTCATGTTTTTAACAATGAACTAAAAAATAGTACAAATCGGTACATCAACAGCTCAGGCCTTTAAGTCAAAATCATTCATTAAAATCCTTTATTGATTCTTAAAAATTGATTTCATTTACTTTTCTCAACAAAACTCCCTTGTTTTCGTTACTTTGAAAACAATAACCAATACTTTTCCCCATAGAATAACGTATTCACCAAACTCCCTCTTTATTTTCTTTACTTCGAAAATATTGCTATATATTCCCAAAACCCCCCCTTTTAATTTCCTTTATTTTAGAAACATCTCTTTTTATATTCTAAAAAGCTCTTTCTATTTCCTTTACTTTGGAAATATCACTATATATTCTTACCCAAATGCTATAAACCTAGTTACCATTCTTATACAGGGGCTAAACAATGTCATTCGACATATTGTTTATAATATATCCCAAACAGTTTTAATTAACTTCAAAACTTTGCTGAATAAGGCTTATAATAAAGTTTATGGAAATAATAATTAAATTTCTATATTAACTTTCATTTCCATAGCTGTTTAATCTCTTATTTTCATTTTCTCAAAAACCATAGCAATTTATTTATTCCTTGAAATAAGTGTATTCGCAAAGCTGTGCTATTTTCATTATTTAGAAAATTGTGTTGTACACTTAACCGAATGGTATAAGTATAATTACACTTCATCTCTAGCCAACAATGTCAAGTAATACATTGTTTACAAAAAAAAACTCCATAATCTTATTTATTTCTTAAACTTTGCAAATAAAGTTGAAAGATTATTTCTCTTATGGAAATAATAAAATTTTCTAACATCTTTACCATTACAAACTAATATCATCCTCAAATAATCTTGAATTCATTCAAGTTGGGATATTTTATTTACCTTACAGACCTTGATCGACGATGCTCTTATCTTAAGATAGATAAAGGTTTGTAATCCAAAAACTGATATAAATTATAATATTATATCAATTTCATTTACTATTCTATTTTTAATATGGTTTTGTAAACCATTCCTTACATTTGGATATCTCCTTTCAAAAATAACTATTTTCACTTGATTCGTTAATTAATTAAACTTTTATTAGAACACGAACTCTTTGGCTTTGAACCTCTTTAATACCATTCATTTACACTTGAATTATTTAAAACGATCCATTTACCAAAAATATTTTACACCAATCCATTAAACGTATTTACTTTAAATCTCAAACCATTTTACTTAATTTGACTATTAAGTAATGCTTATATAAAACCATTGCATTAATTTAGATTTCCTTTATAATCATTGTTTATATGACTTGGGTTTATTCTTATATCCCTATATGTAAATCCAATTTAGCGCCTTATAATCACTCAACCTGGATTTTATTACTAAATCGATTTACCATATTCGAATCCTTTACCAAACTCTTTTACATTAAACCATTACACGGTCTTCCTTTTGCATCTTTGAAAATTAAATTCATTTTACTTAACTAAAATATTAAGTAAAATATTTATTTTAAACTCTTGCATTAGTTTAAAATCTATTTTATAATTTTTGTTTATAAACTCAGATTTTATTGCAAAATCCATTCATAATTCTTAACCAGATTCAACTAAGTTTTTCTCAAACTAGATTATTGTAACGACCCGCATTCTACGCATCATAGGATCGTGGAGTATTTATTTTTTCCACATATGGAGTCGTATGGTCATGTAACTTTGGGAGACGATTATTGGGGTCATTTCTCATGTTCATGATTTTTGTCGATTTTAAATGACCGTTTTAGCCCTAGTTGGTACTGTTTTGGCCATAACTTTTGACTGGAAAGGAATTTTGACCTGAATCCACTTCCATTGGATTCGAATGATGGTTTCTCTTTCCGTAGAGTGGTTACATTAGCCAAACGGACTTACCGTTTGGGAGATATGGCTGGAACAAGGTTTAGAAGGTGAAAAACAGCTAATCGGGCTTAACCGGGTGATTAACAACTAGGCCCAATGAGGGATTTCGGGATTTGGGGTATTTAAGGGCTGCTAGGGTTAGGACTTCTGTTTTAGATTCATTTTTCCAGCCGCCACTTACCTCCTTCAAGCTCTAGCAATGGCCTCCACCTTCTAATTTCATCCCAAATCATCTCTAATCACTTTCTAATCGAAGATTAAGCAAAACTACATCAAATCAAGGGAGGGTAGCACCAAATCAGAGGGAGAGCTGCTGGAACACATAGGGATTGGATCCAAATCAGAGATTATTTCAGATCTAAAGTTTGTTTGTGGCTAAGGTGAGTGATTTGCATAGTTCCTCACTAATTATGGCTAATTATGGTAATTAGCGAAGATTAGCGAAATTATGGCTTAGAAAAATCTAGAAAAATTCCCAAAATTCTAAAACATCATTTTATGCCTCTGATATGAATTTGGGTTAATTTGGTTAAGTTTTGTTAATCCTGTGCTTAGTTGTTCTTAAACATGCTTAAGGGGAAATGTAGGATTTTGGCTATGTTTGATCCATATTAACCCATCATATTGTTGTTTTGGTGTTTGAGGTCACTACTACATGTTGCTATGACCGTATGGTATGCTTTGTGATTGTTTAGAAGTGATAGATTGGTCGAAAACGCCGTCAAATGGCGTGAAACAAGTCGCAGGGAAGTTGTGCAGGAATCGGTTCGTGAGCCCCCTCCCCGTTCGTGGGGTATGTGCCACGACCAAGGCAGGAGGTGAGCCACGATCCGGGACGTACCACCCTCCACGATCCGATCCCCTCCATTCGTGAAGAGTCATCACGAGCCGCACCACCATGACGATCTGCTCCACTTCGAAGGCCACGAACGAGAGACTGACGCTACGAGTCACTTCAAGCTCGCGATCCGAACCAGAGGAGGATGAAGGAGCTCACGATGCGATGAGTACCAGGGTGCCACGACCCGACCCGATAGGGGTGCTACGAACTGATGAAGCACGATCCGATGATGGCGACCCGACCTGGAGAGCATATCACGATCCGACCTGGCGAAGGTAGCACGATCCGAGCTGGAGTATCATCACGACCTGGAGCTCGACCACGAGCTGGTGACTGCGAACCGAACCAGGAGGTTATGAACTGAATGAAGACCGATCCGGAGGAGGAGATTAAATCCCGAGATGCAAAGGTAGTCCAAATGGAATTTAGAGCTCAGGATCCAGATGGGAACCAATGAGTTCACTTCGTGATTGGGCTTTGCTGCGGGACGTGTTCAAAGGGGTTGTCGGTATTCATAACTTTGGTTCACCACTGAGAGATGGATAGTGGGCTTGTAGTGATAGTTACACGGGATTGGATTCCGTCATGGCCCAAAGTATTAGGTGACCAAAGTAGTGGATATCGTATGCTTTACGCACTGAGTGAGGGATGTGAGGATGATTGCTATGCTTGATTGTTTGACACCACTATGACATGCACACCCCCACCCCGTATCTCTTACACAGTATGTTAGTGGCACCTTAGAGTATTGTACAGTATGTAGTGCTAACTCTTTGGTTGCAGGTCCAGGTTCAGGTATGATTGGATTATACCTGTTATTATTCTATTTAGATGCTTATCGCTCATACCAGGCTATATGTCTGACCCAGAGTTTTATGTCTCTTCTTATTACTCTAGGTGCTCACACGAGCAGACTAGAGACAGGTTATGGTTAGCTGGTGATGCGCGAGTAGCTGATTCGGAGGCGAGCAGGAGGCTTCCACGTATGATATATAGGTACTCTCCCTGTGTCGCTGGTGGTCGCTACTTGGGCATTAGTAGTGTACCTCCTTTACCTTGCTTTTGCTTTGAGACAGTTTGAAAAGTTGTAATAAGCTATATTTTGGATTTCCGCTGCTATGATGCTCAGTTCTGGTTTTTAGCGTATGCACTGTCTCTCCTGTTTTATGTCAAGTATGTTATTATTATATTTTGTTCTATGCGCTGTGAGACATATTACAGGTTCCTTGGTTAGCCCATTCTCTTCTTTCTTTTTTTTCTTCTGGCGACCGTCCCGTGCTAACTGGATATGCGTACAACGCACTTTTGGAGTAAATGTCGGTTGGTGCGGGGCGGGCCGTCACACTTGGTATCAGAGCTCTAGGTTGCGTAGTTAACCTAGGGAAAGACACTAGGGAGAGATAGTACGTATACGAGAGCGCGTATTTGTGATTACTTTGGTTTTCAAAAGTTATATATATGTACTATTGGTAGTATAAGAATGAAGCCGTACTGCACTAGCACCACTATGGGATCGTTAATCGTTTCCCCTTTTACAGATTAACGATGAGCCGATACCCTAGAGGTGATGGTAGAGGGACCAACCGTGGGAATGCTCCTGACATGAGGACGATGTTCACTAACTTCATGAGAGACATGCTTAGAGATGTTCAGGGGGCAGTTCCCAATCCCTGAAATGGTGGTGGTCCAGTAGTGTAGGCGCCGAGGGTCGATTTCGCCAAGTTGTGCAAGGATTACACTAATCTTGGTGGGAAGCCGTTCCACGGAACGGAGTCGGCCACAGATGTTCAGGATTGGTTGGATAGCTGTGATCGTATCTTCGACAACTTGGGTCTTGAGGATGCGATGAAGAGAAGGCTAGTGTCTCGTCAGCTGCAAGGGCGAGCGATGAATTGGTGGAATGCCATTAGAACAGCAACTCCAGAAGATCAAGTTACTTGGAATCAGTTTAAGACTCGCTTTTGTGATAAGTTTATTCTAGCTGCTCATAAATCAGAACTGTTCAAGAAGTTCTTGGAGCTTAAGCAGAACGGTAGAGCAGTCTCGGAGTATATCGCTGAATTCGACACTTTATCGAAATATGGATGGTCCCTTATCGATACAGTCGAAAAGAAGAACGAGAAGTTCATAACTGGCTTGGATGGGTACTTGGGGGAAAGACTTATAAACCATATCGATGAGACGTTCGAGTCTATTGTAGGAAAGGCATTAAGGTCAGAGAGCCTTTTTCCTAAGTCGAAGACTGAGGTTGCTACGACATCTGTAGAGGAGCCAAAGCCGCAAGCGGGCAGTGAAGGCCAGAAGAATTCTCAGAACAAGAGGAAGCAGAACCCGACCAAGGATGGTCAGAGTAAGAAAAATAAGAAAGATGGCGAATGCTTTAGTTGTGGCCAGAAGGGCCATTACGCCAGAGATTGTCAAGAAAAGCCTGGGGAACGGAAGTGCTTTAACTACGGCCAGGCGGGACATCACAAGGATGATTGCCCACAACCTCCTAGGGAGAAGCAGATTGTGAAAGCGTATGCTATCAACGCTGTTCCTTCTTCGTCAAATGCTCCAAGTGCGGCGCAGAAGGAAAAAGGTGCCGTTATTCGAGGTATGCTTTCTATTTAAGATGTTTCGATCGGGTTTTGTTTGACAAACCTGAGTTAGTCGATAGACCTCTAGTAGTGACGAACCCGATTGGTGGTTCGACTAGTTTTGGCATGATTTGTTAATGTGGTCTTATCGAGTCATGGATGTATGTTTCCTTGTGATTGCTTTGTTTTGGGCTTTACTGGGTTTAGCATTATTTTGGGGAGTCGATCTACTCCAAAGGAATAGGGTGATATTAGGTACCTACCTAGTGATGGCGATAGTAACTGGAGCTAAGGAAGCTAAGAAGTTATCGTTGTAATAAGTTCTAGTTGTCTCTGGGAGGCAAATGAGTACTCCAGTACTAGATTGTTTTGCTAGTATCACCTCATGTGGATTGTTCGAACTCGGAGGAGATGTTCCTTGGGTGCTTGTCTGATATTGGTTTAGGCCTTTGGGGCTTGTGCTTGGGGAATGTCAATTTCGACTAGGATGGTTTGCGTGAGGGGTAAATAGTTGTTGTGATTTTTCATTGGATGATATCTTGGTTTACTCGAGGAGTGATGGGCAGACGGAACATGATGAGACTGTTCAATGGTATAGACTGCCCAGAGTTAGACTCGATAGGGTTATGAGATTGCTCGAGTGGGACTCGGGAAAGATGCAAAGTAATGGATTGTTTAGGACCCTATGTTGATGTTCTCTATTGGATAGTAGAACTTTGAAGGAATAGGATGTGTTCGTTGATCATGGATGATACAACGAAGATTAGAGCGATTCAAGTTGGACTTGAACTCGTAAAAGAAAATAGGTGTTTGTTGATCTTGGAGATGCAACGAATAGGGAGACGACTCACGTTGGACTAGAGTTTGTCGGTACTCAAGACTGGGTCTGAGTTATAGAGTGACTCGAGTTGGACTCGAGAAGGCTGCAAGGAATTGGATTCAGCTCGAGTTGGACTCGAGAGGGCAGCAAGATAATGGATAGACTTGGGTTGGACTCAAGTATTTTAGGAGGACTAAAAGCAGGGGTATCTGGGGACGCCCGTTACCTTGGATCCGTTGGACATGATCTAGTTATCCTTGGAGGATAAACGTACGTTGGACGTACGGTAGTCCGATTGGAGGCTGGGCTTCCATTAGTTTAATTATCCTTGGAGGATAAACGTACGTTGGACGTACGGTAGTCCGAAGGGAGGCGGGGCTTCCATTGGCCTGGGATTGGTTGGACCAGTCAAGTAGGCATCGGTGTATGTATGGAGGCTGGCCTTCCATTAGTTATTGATGTTGGTTAGACCAGACATACTAGAATCGACACATTGGGATTGGTTAGACCAATCATGTAGGTGTTGATGTGGTTATGAATTTAACAGGTGATAGGTAGGACTTGTTTGATGGATGTTATTTTTGCTATGTTTGTTCCTATCTTTCTTCTCTTGAGTAGACTATCACCTGTAGGGTTCCAGCGATGGGGAACAAAGTGATTGTAGTAGGACTATGAGCCAGTGCAGTAGAGTCGTCATGACTCGAGGGGCAAAGTGGACATAGCAAAGGATTAGTAAGGCTATGAGCCAGTGCAGTGGAGTTGTTAGGACTTCATGGGGCAGAGTGGACATAGCAAAGGACTAGTGACTATGGATCAGTGTAGTGGAGTCGCCATGACTCCATGGGGCAGAGTGATCATAGTAAAGGATGTGGGTGCAGTACTAGTTGCATTGAGTAGGAGACATGCCAGTTTAGGGGTTTTGTTTCTAGGATGGAAGCAACTAGAGTATGTCACAGGATATGATTTCAGACTCAAGACTGAATTGGATTCAGAAACGCTAGTAAGCTTGACGATTAGATCGATTTTGATTGAGAGGATTGTTTCCAGTTAGAAGGACGATCCTAATCTATTGGGAACCATCTCTAGGGTAGAGATGGGTATCGATGGAAAGAGAATGATCAGGTAAGGATTTGATCGAGAAGGGTGGCTTCGAAAGAATAAGGGACTAGTTGTACCCAACGTAGATGGACTGAGAGGTGAAGTGCTTAGAGCATATCATCACTCGAAATTGACTATACATCCCAGTGGTAACAAGATGTATTGAGACATAGAGCAGATCTACTACTGGGAAGGGATAAAGATAGGCAGAAGGCTTATCTCGATAAGAGACGAAGAGATTTGGAATTCTTCGTTAACGACTTGGTGTTCGTCGAGATCTCTCCATAGAGAATGTGATTCGGATTGGTTGGAGATGTAAGTTAGCACCAAGATTTGTTGGCCCATTCCTAGTCCTCGAGCAAGTTGGGAATTTGGCGTATGAGGTAGAGCTACCTGACAAGATGGCGGGAGTTCACAACGTATTTCATGTTTTCCAGTTAAGGAAGTTTGTGCAAGACCCTAATGTGGCTATTTCACCAGATCAGTTGGATAACATCGAAGTTGAACTCGAGGCGGTTGGGAACCGCAAGTCTATGCGTATTGTTGGGAACGATACGAAGCAGCTTCGAAGGAAGGCGGTGAAACTAGTCAAAGTCCAGTGGGGGTGAGAATGAAAAAGACCGTACTTGGGAAACAGAGAAAGATATAAGGAAGAAGTATCTAGAATTCTTTGCCTAGTAAGGTTTTGGTAGTGATAGTTTCTTCCCTTGTTAGTAAACCGCATGCTAGGATAGACTTGTTTTGCATGTTGATTGTTGTTTTATGGTTGATAGGCATGCGGAACCCTTTGTGTGTTTTGGTTAGGGAATTTCGAGGGCGAAATTTCTTAAGGGGGGAGAGTGTAACGACCCGCATTCTACGCATCATAGGATCGTGGAGTATTTATTTTTTTCACATATGGAGTCGTATGGTCATGTAACTTTGGGAGACGATTATTAGGGTCATTTCCCATGTTCATGATTTTTGTCGATTTTTAAATGACCGTTTTGCCCCTAGTTGGTACTGTTTTGGCCATAACTTTTGACTGGAAAGGAATTTTGACCTGAAACCACTTCCATTGGATTCGAATGATGGTTTCTCTTTCCGTAGAGTGGTTACATTAGCCAAACGGACTTACCGTTTGGGAGATATGGCTGAAACAAGGTTTAGAAGGTGAAAAACAGCTAATCGGGCTTAACCGGGTGATTAGCAACTAGGCCCAATGGGGGATTTCAGGATTTGGGGTATTTAAGGGCTGCTAGGGTTAGGATTTCGGTTTTAGATTCATTTTTCCAGCCGCCACTTACCTCCTTCAAGCTCTAGCAATGGCCTCCACCTTCTAATTTCATCCCAAATCATCTCTAATCACTTTCTAATCGAAGATTAAGCAAAACTACATCAAATCAAGGGAGGGTAGCACCAAATCAGAGGGAGAGCTGCTGGAACACATAGGGATTGGATCCAAATCAGAGATTATTTTAGATCTAAAGTTTGTTTGTGGCTAAGGTGAGTGATTTGCATAGTTCCTCACTAATTATGGCTAATTATGGTAATTAGCGAAGATTAGCGAAATTATGGCTCAGAAAAATCTAGAAAAATTCCCAAAATTCTAAAACATCATTTTATGCCTCTGATATGAATTTGGATTAATTTGGTTAAGTTTTGTTAATCCTGTGCTTAGTTGTTCTTAAACATGCTTAAGGGGAAATGTAGGATTTTGGCTATGTTTGATCCATTTTAACCCATCATATTGTTGTTTTGGTGTTTGAGGTCACTACTACATGTTGCTATGACTGTATGGTATGCTTTGTGATTGTTTAGAAGTGTTAGATTGGTCGAAAACGCCGTCGAATGGCGTGAAACAAGTCGCATGGAAGTTGTGCAGGAATCGGTTCGTGAGCCCCCTCCCCGTTCGTGGGGTATGTGCCACGACCAAGGCAGGAGGTGAGCCACGATCCGGGACGACCCA
Organism: Allium sativum; assembly: GCA_030737875.1. Lineage (NCBI taxonomy): Eukaryota > Viridiplantae > Streptophyta > Magnoliopsida > Asparagales > Amaryllidaceae > Allium > Allium sativum. The sequence continues at coordinate 27,854,028 of CM060926.1, read as the reverse complement.
CCCTCCAAGATCTGATCCCCTCCATTCGTGAAGAGTCATCACGAGCCGCACCACAATGACGATCTGCTCCACTTCGAAGGCCACGAACGAGAGACTGACGCTACGAGTCACTTCAAGCTCGCGATCCGAACCAGAGGAGGATGAAGGAGCTCACGATGCGATGAGTATCAGGGTGCCACGACCCGACCTGATAGGGGTGCTACGAACTGATGAAGCACGATCCGATGATGGCGACCCGACATGGAGAGCATATCACGATCCGACCTGGCGAAGGTAGCACGATCCGAGCTGGAGTATCATCACGACCTGGAGCTTGACCACGAGCTGGTGACTACGAACCGAATCAGGAGGTTATAAACTGAATGAAGACCGATCCGGAGGAGGAGATTAAAACCCGAGATGCAAAGGTAGTCCAAATGGAAGTTAGAGCTCAGGATCCAGATGGGAACCAATGAGTTCACTTCGTGATTGGGCTTTGCTGCGGGACGTGTGCAAAGGGGTTGTCGGTATTCATAACTTTGGTTCACCACTGAGAGATGGATAGTGGGCTTGTAGTGATAGTTACACGGGATTGGATTCCGTCATAGCCCAAAGTATTAGGTGACCAAAGTAGTGGATATCGTATGCTTTACGCACTGAGTGAGGGATGTGAGGATGATTGCTATGCTTGATTGTTTGACACCACTATGACATGCACACCCCCACCCCGTATCTCTTACACAGTATGTTAGTGGCACCTTAGAGTATTGTACAGTATGTAGTGCTAACTCTTTGGTTGCAGGTCCAGGTTCAGGTATGATTGGATTATACCTGTTATTATTCTGTTTAGATGCTTATCGCTCATACCAGGCTTTATGTCTGACCCAGAGTTTTATGTCTCTTCTTATTACTCTAGGTGCTCACACGAGCAGACTAGAGACAAGTTATGGTTAGCTAGTGATGCGCGAGTAGCTGATTCGGAGGCGAGTAGGAGGCTTCCACATATGATATATAGATATTCTCCCTGTGTCGCTGGTGGTCGCTACTTGGGCATTAGTAGTGTACCTCCTTTACCTTGCTTTTGCTTTGAGACAGTTTGAAAAGTTGTAATAAGCTATATTTTGGATTTCCGCTGTTATGATGCTCAGTTCTGGTTTTTAGCTTATGCAATGTCTCTCCTGTTTTATGTCAAGTATGTTATTATTATATTTTGTTCTATGCGCTGTGAGACATATTACAGGTTCCTTGGTTAGCCCATTCTCTTCTTTCTTTTTCTTCTGGCGACCGTCCCGTGCTAACTGGATATGCGTACAGCGTACTTTAGGAGTAAATGTCGGTTGGTGCGGGGCGGGCCGTCACAATTATTTTCTTAATCGAATTTCAATTAAAAGAAATCATTTTAATTATTATTAATTAAAATAATAATTCACTTCATCATTAACTACCATTGAAGTAGTTAGCTTCTTTATTAACGAAAAATAGAGTAGTTGATCCTTTTTAAAAGGCTATTAAAATATTTATTAACTTTATTAATAATAAACAACTCGATAACATTCTTTAAATAAAGTTAAGTAGAGGATTAATTAAATTTAACGAAATCTTATTACATCTAAACTATTCATTTATCAAAATTGTTTCTATTGGATTAACTGAAAGTCCAATTAATCTAATATCCAATTCCGGTTAAACAGTTGACTTAGTCAACTTGAAAACATCAGCTAACTTGACAACTAATTCTAACTAATCTTTCACCTTTAGTTAGTTAATAATATAATTAATTTGATATAATCACGCTTAATTTTTTTTCTTAAAAACAGTTATTCCAAATAATTAACTGTTTGGTTAATTTCCAACTTACTTGCTTATAAAATTTATCAAAACATAAGAAATTTATATATAAATCATTTAATAATATTTTATAAAACCAATTATAACATTTATTTATAAAACATCTTTTCTTATAATTAATGAAATATAATAGAAAATCTTGCTTCAGGTATAAAAATAAATTTTATAACTTAAACTACATCAACTCGCCTAATGACAAATCAACATCTTAAACGATGAATTTCAAGCTATCTGCTACCAATCACTTAATCAATATTGTCTGTTGATTAATATCACATCAACATTGAATTTCCGCTCAACAATCAACAATCAACATCCAACTTAACAATCAACATTCAAACAGGATTTAGTGTTACTTAAGATAAACAATTCATATATAAATAATATGAAAAACAAGTAACATACAACTATTTGAGAAATCCAATTGGATCCCTCCAACCTGTTTTTACCTGCATCACGGCTCATAATGTCATTTAATAAATGCATATGAGATAAGAATTTTAATCTAATGCATTTAAATGACGTTAATATGAATATTGTCAACTAACAATCAAACATTCAAACAATAATTAATATGAATTTTACAACATCATAGTATTTCAGAAAGCGTGAGAGTTAACTCATATTTCGTTTTGATTCGACGATTCAGGTCGATTTATATAGTTTCAAAAAAGCATTTTGAAGCTACATAAAATTCTAGTTAGTTTCAATTCATTCTAAACTAGTTCATATGCGTTTTTTTCGATGCTACGATCCCAACGGATCTTGTTTCGCACTATTTTGTTCATGAATGAGCAAGTTATAGCCAATACAATTTTAAAACAATTAAATGGTTATTAGTTTAATTTTAATTCCTTAATTACCTAATTTAACTAACTAATCACGTTTTACCCACTAATGTTTCTTTTTCTTCCATTAAACATTCACGAAGCCCGCTCCAGTTTTTTCTCTCTTCCATGGAAAAACTTAAACAATTCTGTTTCCTTCATTCCATCAACTACCGACCAAATCAATAGCACCGCCGGCATCTTCGTCTTACTGCCTGACATCAGACTCGACACTCCTTTTCATCGTGACTTAGAAGAACCCTAGCAGCGCTCTATAGTAACCATCGTGTCATCCATTTGCACCGTTTCCCCTAAAATCCATACACTGAAGCTTTGGGCCACCAATAATATGCCGACACCATCGAGACAACGCCTGACCCTCCCTATCACCGATAGAATCGAACTCTACACCAGTTATGAAGAAAATGAGTGACATAATTTGTTTTGACCATGAAGAAGAGAATAAGGGGTTTAGACGGTCAGCGAAACTTTTTTATCTGACCATATTGAATATAAAATCCAATCACCATTTTCGATTGATGTTTCTTTATTCGTACGATCATATACGAAATGCAATCGTGACGAAAATGGACTACTGCTATAGATTGACATTCTGAACCCAACGAAACTTCATCGAAATCCGAGTCCGTTTGCAAAAACAACACTATTTTGGATCTTAAATCGTTAATTGATCCACGTTTATTTTTCGCACGCTCACATAACAACTCTGATTGGTTCGAAACTTGAAATCCTATAATAACTTAGTATTTCGAACACGATGGAACTGGTTTTTTGTTGAATTCCGAGATCGTTTGAAAAACTCCTACTTTAATTTCACAACATAAATCGATACGCGTTTATATCACGCACGATCACAAAATAACTCCAATTGACCAAAACTGGAAATCTTATAATAATTAGCCGTTACAGATTTTATAAAATTGGTTTCACTGAAAATTCGAGGTCATTTGAATATTGACTACTCTTAAATTCCATATTGAACCGATATAGTATAAATCGATTTTAGAATAAACAAATAAAATGATAATAAATCATCATCATATATATATATATTCAAATGAAATGTTATATAGCTTCAAATAATCTAACTTGAATTTTAAACTCGATATTTTCATTTCCAAGTTAAATCGATATTCACTTTATTTTAAACCCTTTTATATAATAAATCGTTATGGTTTATAAATGATTTTATAACGACTTTCTAAATATTTGATTTTGAGATAACTTAAAATTTATAAGGTGAAATCTCGGTTTTTCTTTTTCACTAGAAAACTATAAACCAATATATTCGAATGATTCTTGTTTCAAAGAATTTCGTCTTATATTGGATCTTATACATCCAGTTGAAGTTCAAACATAAAACTGTGAACTACACCAACGCTTCGAGCTCATTTCAATTTTAAATTAAATTTATATGTTCAAACTTTGTTTAATAAACGAATTCGTTACTATAAATTCAAAGCTGAACTTAACTGGTTTTAATAAACCATCACATTCATACTACACCTCAAATCTAATTCACTCCCAATATTTCAAAATTAAATTTATTATTTTATTATTCCAATTAAATTAAATACTCAAAATTATGTAATTCGATATTTCAAATTCCAAAATCAACATTTAAAACCAATTTAAATGTTTAAACTTAATGGTAAAAATCTAGGTCGTTACATTCCTCCCCCCTAAAAGAAATTTCATTCCCGAAATTACTAAGATAGGAAAAATGGTTCATACCCATTAACTTTTCACAAGTCCATTTGCTTAAAACCTTCTGTTTCACTTTATGAACTTTTAATTCTAACTTATCCAATTAATTTCAATCAAAACACCAATTCATTTCTATTAACAAAAAATTTCAAAAATCTTGAAAATTTTCTAACACATTTAATTTTCAATTTTTTTTGTCAAAGTGTCCCCTGTATGGAGGGACTTTCGCAATATCACAAGAGAAATAAATATGTATACATCAGCCCATACGATCGGAAAATCCAATTCGTATACCAAACTTTTGTATTTTTCATAAGTGTACCGTATATGAGCGTTATTAAGAGTGTCCGCTTCATATTCATTCAACTCACGCAAGAAAAACTAAGCCATATAGATTTATGTCCTTGTACTTACTTACATTTAAAAAAGCGAGTCTCAATATACGAAGTTTAAATAACATTCATTCCTTTAACTAGTATGATCACATTATTTTATTCGGTTTTGAATGATTTAGAACCAATATTCTTGCATTCAATTCATATCCTGGACATATATGTAACGACCCGCATTCTGCGCATCATAGGATCGTAGAATATTTATTTCTTTCACATACGAAGTCGTATGGTCATGTAACTTTGGGAGACGACTATTGGGGTCATTTCCCATGTTCATGATTTTTCCCGATTTTTAAATGACCATTTTACCCCTAGTTGGCACTGTTTTGGCCATAACTTTCGACTGGAAATGAATTTTGACCTGAAACCACTTCCGTTGGCTTTGAATGATAGTTTCTCTTTCCGTAGAGTGGTCACATTAGCCAAACGGACTCACCGTTTGGGAGATATGGCTGAAACAAATTTCAGATGGTGAAAGACAGCTTAATTGGGCTTGACCGGGTGATTAGCAGTTAGGCCCAAGGGGAATTTCGGGTTTAGAGGTATAGGAGGACTGAATAGGGTTAGGTTATCACTTTCATTTCAGTTTTGAGCCGCCACAAACCTCCTTGAGACCTTAGTAATGGCTTCCTACATCTAAAACACCCCAAATCACTCTCTGATTGAAGATTAGGCTTAGCAACACCAAATTAAGGAGAAAAAGCACCAAAGCAAGGTTAGAGCTGCTGTTAGACATCAGTATTCGCCCCAAATCAGAGGAGTTTCAGTTCTGAGAATTTCATTTGTGGCCAAGGTGAGTGATTTGCAGTGTTTTTCACTAATTACGGCTAATTAGGGTAATTAGCGAAGATTAGCGAAATTATGGCTCAGAAAAATCTAGAAAAAATTCCTAAAATTCTAAAATAATAATTTACGGCTCTGATAAAAATTTGGGTTAATTTGGACATGTTTTGCTAATAGTATGGTTAGACCATGCTTTAGGGGATTAAGGGGTGATTAGTGTTAATTAGCGAAATTAAGCGTGACAAAATTCTGGAAAAATATTCAGAAATTCATAAACATTGCTTTAGACCTCTGTTAGAAAATTTGGCTAATTTGGTTAAGTTTTACTAATCCTATCAATAGTTGTTCTTAAACATGCTTAAGGGGAAAATATGGATTTTTGGGTATGTTTGATCCGTTTTAACCTATCATATTGTTGTTTTGGTGTTTGTGGTTGATTATGCATGTTGCTATGACTGTATGAAATGCTTTGTGATTGATTTCAATAGTTAGAATGGTCGAAAACGTCGTCGAATGGCGTAAACACTCGCTGGAAAAAGTTGCAGAAAGTTGTGCAGGGCTTCGGATCGGATCGGATGGGGGGCTCGGATCGGACATGTGAATTGGGCAAGGTAATCCGAACCGAACTGGAGTCTGGCACATAAGAGACTTGGCAAAAAGGAAGGCCGTTTACTTAGAGTTGGAGTGGACAGGGGGATCGGATCGGAACTATGGAACAGGATCGGATCGGAACTATGGAGCAGGATCGGATCGGAGTAGGAGAGAGCGGATCGGATCGGAAGCATAATAGAGGCCAGACCGGATCGACTCACGAATGGGAGGCTACGACTGGAGCAAGACGAAGGGATCGGATCGGATCGGAGTAGATGGAAAACGAGGAAGCTGATCGAAGGAGGAGCGTGAACTCGAAGGAGGACAGCACCCCGACCCGACCCGGAGGAGGAGGACCCCGACCCGACCCGGAGTGAAGCACCCGACCCGAATCGAATGGAAGATGGCAAGGATGGAGGACCGACCCGAACCGACGCTACCGAACCGAACCGAGTTCTAGGACTGTTACTGTGCGACAACTTTTCTGAAGACCCACTCCAATTAGACCAAACCCGAGATGCAAAGGAAGTCCAAGTGAGAAGTTAAAGCTCAGGATTCGGATGGGAACCAATGAGTTCACTTCATGGTTGGGCTTTGCTGCGGGACGTGTGCTAAGGAGTTGTCAGTATTCATAACTTTGGTTCACCACTAAGAGATGGATAGTGGGCTTGTAGTGATAGTTACACGGGATTGGATTCCGCCATGGCCCAAAGTATTAGGTGACCAAAGTAGTGGATATCGTATGCTTTACGCACTGAGTGAGAGAAGTGAGGATGGTTGTTATGCTTGATTGTTTGACATCACTATGACATACACACCCCCACCCCCGTATTCTTTACACCATATGTTAGCGGCACCTTAGAGTATTGTACGGTATGTAGTGCTAACTCTTTGGTTGCAGGTCCAGGTTCAGGTATGATTGGATTATACCTGTTATTGTTCTGTTTTGTTTAGCTGCTTATCGCTCACACCAGGCTTTATGTCTGACCCAGAGTTTTATGTCTCTTCTTATTACTCTGGGTGCTCACACGAGCAGACTAGAGACAGGTTAGCTGGTGATGCACGGGTAGATGATCCGAAGACGAGCAGGAGGCTTCCACGTGATATATATATATTTAGTATTCTCCCTGTGTTGTTGAAGATCACTGCTTGGGCATTGTTGGTGTATCTTCTACTTCAGCTTTCTTTTGTTTAGAGACAGTAAATTTGGAAAATTGTAATAAGCTGTATTTGGATTTCCGCTGCTTTGATGATTGATGTTGATTTTAGTTATCAGCTTATGCACTGTCTCGCCTGTTTTGTGTCAAGTATGTTATTATTATATTTTATTCCATGCGCTGTGAGACATTCTGCAGGTTTCTTTGATTAGCTCATTCCCTTCTTTCCTTTCTTATGACGACCGTCTTGTGCTAGTCGGGCATGTGTACAGCGCACTTTTGGAGGAAACGCAGGCTGGTGCGAGGCGGGTCGTCACACTTGGTATCAGAGCTCTAGGTTGCGTAGTAAACCTAGGGAAATTATCAGGGAGAGATAGTATACGTATACGAGAGAGCGTATTTGTGATTATTTTGGTTTTCAAAAGCTATATATATATATATACTATTAGTAGTATAAGGATGAAGTCGTACTGCACTAGCACCACTATGGAGTCGTTAATCATTTCCTTTTTCAGATTGACGATGAGCCGAGATACTAGAGGTGCTGGTAGGGGAACCAATAATGGGAATGCTGCTGACATGAGGACGATGTTTACTGACCTCATGAGAGAGATGCTTAGAGATGTGCAGAGGGCAGCTCCCAATGGTGGAAATGGTGGTGGTCCAATGGTGCAGGCGCCAAGAGTCGACTTCGCCAAGCTGAATAAGGATTATACTAGCCTTGGTGGGAAGCCGTTCCACGGAACGGAGTCGGCTACGGATGTTCAGGATTGGGTGGATAGTTGCGAACGTATCTTCGAGGATTTGGGTATCGAAGATGCCATGAAGAGGAAGCTAGCATCCCGTCAGCTTCAAGGACGAGCAATGAATTGGTGGAATGCTATTAAGGCAGCAACTCCAGAGGATCAGATTACATGGGATTAGTTTAAGGCTCGTTTTTGCGATAAGTTTATACCAGCTGCTCAGAAGTCAGAATTGTTTAGAAAGTTTCTGGAGCTTAAGCAGAACGGAAGGGCAGTTTCAGAGTATGTTGCTGAGATCGATACTTTATCGAAATATGGGTTATCTCTTATCGACACTGCCGAGAAGAAGAACGAGAAGTTCATAACTGGTTTAGATGGGTACTTGGGGGAAAGGCTTATAAACCACATCGATGAGACGTTTGAATCGATTGTAGGAAAGGCATTAAGGTCAGAAAGTCTTTACCCTAAGCCTAAGACTGAGGTCACTACTGCATCTACAATGGAGCCAAAGCCGCAAGCAGGCGGCGGAGGCAAGAATAATTCCCAAACTAAGAGGAAACAAGACCAAACCATGGATGGCCAAAGTAAGAAGAATAAGAAAGATGGCGAGTGCTTTAGCTGTGGCAAGAAGGGCCACTATGCCAGAGATTGTCGAGAAAAGCCTGGGGAAAGGAAGTGCTTTAATTGCGGCCAAGCAGGACATCACAAGAATGAATGTCCACAATCTCCCAGGGAGAAGCAAATCGTGAAAGCATATGCTATCAACGCTATTCCTTCTTCGTCGAATGCCCCAACTGCGGCGCAGAAGGAAAAAGGTGTCGTTATTCGAGGTATGCTTTCTATTTAAGATGTTTCTGTTCGAGTTTTGTTTAATAACAAGGTTTCCCATTCCTTCGTACCTAGTGACCTGGTAGATAGGTTGGAATTGGAACCCAAGATAGTCGATAGACCTTTAGTAGTGACAAACCCGATAGGTGGTTTGACTAGCCTTTGTTGGATTTGTCGTAATTTGGTCTTATCGAGTCATGGATGTATGTTTGTTGTGATTGCATTATTTCGAGCTTTACTAGGTTTGGCTTGATTTTTAGGAGCCGATCAACTCCAAAGGTATAGAGCGATAGTAGGTTGCGAAGAGTCTTTGACGACCGTTAGAGTGGATGATGGACGAAAGGTGGTATTGGATCGCCTACTTTATGATGAAGATGATAACGGGAGTTAGAGAAGCAAATGTACATTGGATGTACAGTAGTTTGTTCAGGACTTGGTCATGCGATCGACGATAGTTTCAAGCAAGATTGGCGAGGATAGCCAAAGTCAGTTATGGATGCTTGAGTGTTCGGATGTTTTGCTCATATCATCTCACGTAGATTGTCCGAACTCGGAGGAGATGTTCCTTGGGTGCTTGTCTGATATTGGTTTAGGCCTTTGGGGCTTGTGCTTGGGGAATGTCGAGGTCGACTAGGATGGTTTGCGTGAGAGATAAGTGGTTGTTGAGATTCTCATTGGATGATATCTTGGTGCACTCGGGGAGTAATGTGCAGCTCATAACATGGTAGGAATGTTCGATGGTATAGATTTCCCGAGTTAGACTCAATAAGGGTATGTGATGACTCGAGTGGGACTCGAGAAAGATGCAAAGTAATGGATTGTTTAGGACCCTATGTTGATGTTCTTTTTGAAAGAATAGGATGTGTTCATTGGTCAAGGAATATGCAACGAAGGTTAGGACGATTCAAGTTGGACTTGAACTCGTAAAAGAAAATAGATGTTCGATTGATCTTAGAGATGCAACGAATAGGGAGACGACTCACGTTGGACTAGAGTTTGTAGGTAATGGATACTCAAGACTGGCTCTTAGTATGGATGTGTAATAGATTGACTCGAGTTAGACTCGAGGAGGCTGCGAGGAATTGGATTGGCTCGAGTTGGACTCGAGAGGGCAGCAAGATAACGGATAGACTTGGGTGGGACTCGAGTGTTTCAGGCGGACTAAAAGCAGGGGTATCTGGGGACGCCCGTTACCTTGGATCCGTTGGACGTGATCTAGTTATCCTTGGAGGATAAACGTGCGTTGGACGTACGGTAGTCCGTTTGGAGGCTGGGCTTCCATTAGTTATTGATGTTGGTTGGACCAGACATATAGGTGTTGATGTATTCATGGCTTTTAGCAGGTGATAGATAGGACTTGTTTGATGGATGCTATGGTTGTTATGTTTGTTCCTACCTTTCTTCTCTTGAGTAGACTATCACCTGTAGGATTCTGTTGAATGGAAATGGGACGAGTTCGTTAGTCATGGTGATATAACGGATACGAAGATACTTTACGTTAGACTTGAAGTATGTTTGGGAATTGTGGAGCGTCCGTTGGTCTTGGAGATTCAGTGGATATAGGAGTTTCAAGTGGGACTTGGACTCATAGGTAGGGTACCTAGATTCATTGGATGAGTCTCGTTCACCTTTGGAAGGTGAATGTACGTTGGACGTACAGTACAGATATAGGTGGAGTACCTGGATTCATTGGATGGGTCTAGTTCACCTTTGGAAGGTGAATATACGTTGGACGTACAGTACAGATATGGATGTAGTGCCTAGGGTCATTGGATGGATCCAGTTTGCCTCTAGGAGGTGAATATACGTTGGACATGCATTATGGATGTAGGCAAGATTCGGGTTAGACTTAAAAAGAAAATTTGGAATGTAATTGGTAATTTGATGGATAGGGTTGGGTTACCTAAAAAGATGCCAAGAGAATATGTCATATTTCATGTTTCTCAGTTAAGGAAGTTTATGCATGATTTTGATTTAGCTAGTTCGCCATACCGGTAGGACGATATCGAAATAGAACCCAAGGCGGTTGGGAACCGCGAGACCGATTCGCATTGTCGAGGACGATACGAAGAAATTACCAAGAGAGACGGCGAAATTAGTGAAAGTCCAAGGGACGATGGTTCTTCCCTTGTTAGTTTTCCGCATGCTAGGATAGACTTGTTTGCTTGCTTTGCATGTTTGATTGTTGTATGTGGGTGTTAGGCATGCGGGATCCTGTGTATGTTTTGGGGTTAAGGAATTTCGGGGACGAAATTTCTTAAGGGGGGGAGAGTGTAACGACCCGCATTCTGCGCATCATAGGATCGTAGAATATTTATTTCTTTCACATACGAAGTCGTATGGTCATGTAACTTTGGGAGACGACTATTGGGGTCATTTCCCATGTTCATGATTTTTCCCGATTTTTAAATGACCATTTTACCCCTAGTTGGCACTGTTTTGGCCATAACTTTTGACTGGAAATGAATTTTGACCTGAAACCACTTCCGTTGGCTTTGAATGATAGTTTCTCTTTCCGTAGAGTGGTCACATTAGCCAAACGGACTCACCGTTTGGGAGATATGGCTGAAACAAGTTTCAGATGGTGAAAGACAGCTTAATTGGGCTTGACCGGGTGATTAGCAGTTAGGCCCAAGGGGAATTTCGGGTTTAGAGGTATAGGAGGACTGAATAGGGTTAGGTTATCACTTTCATTTCAGTTTTGAGCCGCCACAAACCTCCTTGAGACCTTAGTAATGGCTTCCTACATCTAAAACACCCCAAATCACTCTCTGATTGAAGATTAGGCTTAGCAACACCAAATTAAGGAGAAAAAGCACCAAAGCAAGGTTAGAGCTGCTGTTAGACATCAGTATTCGCCCCAAATCAGAGGAGTTTCAGTTCTGAGAATTTCATTTGTGGCCAAGGTGAGTGATTTGCAGTGTTTTTCACTAATTACGGCTAATTAGGGTAATTAGCGAAGATTAGCGAAATTATGGCTCAGAAAAATCTAGAAAAAATTCCTAAAATTCTAAAATAATAATTTACGGCTATGATAAAAATTTGGGTTAATTTGGACATGTTTTGCTAATAGTATGGTTAGACCATGCTTTAGGGGATTAAGGGGTGATTAGTGTTAATTAGCGAAATTAAGCGTGACAAAATTCTGGAAAAATATTCAGAAATTCATAAACATTGCTTTAGACCTCTGTTAGAAAATTTGGCTAATTTGGTTAAGTTTTACTAATCCTATCAATAGTTGTTCTTAAACATGCTTAAGGGGAAAATATGGATTTTTGGGTATGTTTGATCCGTTTTAACCTATCATATTGTTGTTTTGGTGTTTGTGGTTGATTATGCATGTTGCTATGACTGTATGAAATGCTTTGTGATTGATTTCAATAGTTAGAATGGTCGAAAACGTCGTCGAATGGCGTAAACACTCGCTGGAAAAAGTTGCCGAAAGTTGTGTAGGGCTTCGGATCGGATCGGATGGGGGGCTCGGATCGGACATGTGAATTGGGCAAGGTAATCCGAACCGAACTGGAGTCTGGCACATAAGAGACTTGGCAAAAAGGAAGGCCGTTTACTTAGAGTTGGAGTGGACAGGGGGATCGGATCGGAACTATGGAACAGGATCAGATCGGAACTATGGAGCAGGATCGGATCGGAGTAGGAGAGAGCGGATCGGATCGGAAGCATAATAGAGGCCAGACCGGATCGACTCACGAATGGGAGGCTACGACTGGAGCAAGACGAAGGGATCGGATCGGATCGGAGTAGATGGAAAACGAGGAAGCTGATCGAAGGAGGAGCGTGAACTCGAAGGAGGACAGCACCCCGACCCGACCCGGAGGAGGAGGACCCCGACCCGACCCGGAGTGAAGCACCCGACCCGAATCGAATGGAAGATGGCAAGGATGGAGGACCGACCCGAACCGACGCTACCGAACCGAACCGAGTTCTAGGACTGTTACTGTGCGACAACTTTTCTGAAGACCCACTCCAATTCGACCAAACCCGAGATGCAAAGGAAGTCCAAGTGAGAAGTTAAAGCTCAGGATTCGGATGGGAACCAATGAGTTCACTTCATGGTTGGGCTTTGCTGCGGGACGTGTGCTAAGGAGTTGTCAGTATTCATAACTTTGGTTCACCACTAAGAGATGGATAGTGGGCTTGTAGTGATAGTTACACGGGATTGGATTCCGCCATGGCCCAAAGTATTAGGTGACCAAAGTAGTGGATATCGTATGCTTTACGCACTGAGTGAGAGAAGTGAGGATGGTTGTTATGCTTGATTGTTTGACATCACTATGACATACACACCCCCACCCCCGTATTCTTTACACCATATGTTAGCGGCACCTTAGAGTATTGTACGGTATGTAGTGCTAACTCTTTGGTTGCAGGTCCAGGTTCAGGTATGATTGGATTATACCTGTTATTGTTCTGTTTTGTTTAGCTGCTTATCGCTCACACCAGGCTTTATGTCTGACCCAGAGTTTTATGTCTCTTCTTATTACTCTGGGTGCTCACACGAGCAGACTAGAGACAGGTTAGCTGGTGATGCACGGGTAGATGATCCGAAGACGAGCAGGAGGCTTCCACGTGATATATATATATTTAGTATTCTCCCTGTGTTGTTGAAGATCACTGCTTGGGCATTGTTGGTGTATCTTCTACTTCAGCTTTCTTTTGTTTAGAGACAGTAAATTTGGAAAATTGTAATAAGCTGTATTTGGATTTCCGCTGCTTTGATGATTGATGTTGATTTTAGTTATCAGCTTATGCACTGTCTCGCCTGTTTTGTGTCAAGTATGTTATTATTATATTTTATTCCATGCGCTGTGAGACATTCTGCAGGTTTCTTTGATTAGCTCATTCCCTTCTTTCCTTTCTTATGACGACCGTCTTGTGCTAGTCGGGCATGTGTACAGCGCACTTTTGGAGGAAACGCAGGCTGGTGCGAGGCGGGCCGTCACAATATACATTCACACTCATCCAGATTGATTTCAAATAAATTTAGTCTCTTTTATTCACAAGCTACTCTGTTTAATTTCTAAGCCAATACAATTTTATTTAACTTACCTTAAGTTAAATTCCAATCTAATACACACTCAGTTTAATTTCCAATCCAATACAATTTTATTTAACTTATCTTCAGTTAAATTCCAATCCAATACGATTTTATTTAACTTATTTTAAGTTAAATTCCAATCCATTTGATTCACTTTCACCATGTCAATCCATTTAACTTGCATAAGTTAAATTTAAATTTCAGAATTCAAATTCTCGGCTTTTGTTTCCAAATTGGCTTGGAATCATATAATTATACACACACACACACACACACATATATATATATATAATCACTGCAAATTCAAAACATTTGAATATTTAAAAGCTGTTTTTCTCAAACAAATTTCCATTAGCAAACTTACTATGGTAGCAATCCATCACTTAGAAACTTGAAAGTGAATACCGATGATGTGGCCATCTATCATCAGAACTATTTTTCCAGCAACCGAAGTGATTTTAGTGCTTTATCACTTTCAAAATCCATTTAAAAACGACTCTTGTTCAAAAATATTTCAAAGTAATGCCATATTACTTTATTTCAGGAATAATTTTATAAACATCCGGGGTTTAAATTCTTAATTTGAGTCAGAATTAAATTTTAATTCAGCTCATTTGTATATTCCATTCTTATACAAATTCTACTAGGTTATATATAACATTCTCAATATTGTAATCTTATTTGATTATAATAATATCATCCAACACATCAATAATTTCAGAAAACTATTCTTTTATATTGAAATATAATTTTGGGTGACATTATTTCATTTACCCTCTTAAAAAAATATTATGTCGCATTGCTCTGTTCAAGAGTTTAGAAACACCTATTGATACAGGTGTACATTCTATGTCGACCAGAATTCATAAATCACTCAACAAATCAATTAACATAATATGAAATAATTTTTATAACACTGACAAGTACGCTTTTATACGTATATATACATTCAAACACAATCTAGGGTATTACTAACACTATTCCAATTGAGTTACGCCACAGATCCAAGGTTATTACTCAACCTTCAACTCTGATACCAACTGTAACGACCCAACTTTTCAGTACCATTTAGCTGACATCTAACCACACATGTCCAACTAAATGAGCGTAGTAAAGAGGATAGCTAGGAGAAAGAAGTTAGAGTGCGAGAAAAAGATAGAAATGTTATAATAGAAGAAGAACAAAAGTACTACAAAATTAGAGTAGAATAGAATCTCACAGCGGAACGAATAAAGTATAATAAATCAATACTCGGAGAAAACTGTATATATATGATTACACAAATCAGATTACACAACGAAACCAGATTATATAATCTGATTAATACAACACACACTCAACCGAAATAAATTAATACCATAAAATTGTTGTATATGATGTAGTTGTATACACACTTATATGATTTTTGTTTGATGATAACAACCAAATAAATATTATTTTAAATGTGTTTGTTACTGTACTGTTGTGTTTGTTACTGTACTGTTCTATATATACATCACAGACAGGAATATAATATTTATATTTAAATAGAATACGACTGCACATACATTCATATATTCATACAGTATTTTTTTTAATATTATATTTCAAACATTCAAACAGTACAACTATTTATAACTCCATTATTTATTAAATTCACATGAGATTGTACTTGTAAATAAACTGAATACAATAGACAAGTTTGTTTGACAACAATAAAATAATATTTTATTTCAATCAAATTTGTTTATTACATATAATCAGCACAATTCTCTCACAGCTCATCACTCAGTGCATTTTCATATACACTACACTCAGTTTACAGACTCACTCATATACAGATATTCTTATATATTTTCTCGGTCATCTTCAGTCTTCTGTCTTCACAGCTTTCAGTCAGCCCAATCTGCTTAACTGTCACATGAAACACACATACAGTATAGTACGATAGAAATAAAATAAAATACAAGAAAATATAATTTTTATTTTAAAAAAAATTATTTGCCTCAGAATTTTGGTGTGTTTCTCATCATTTTTCATGACTTGATCTGATATGTATTTATTTCTATTACCCACTGATCAGCCTCAACACACTACACTGATTTGCTGATCAGAACCAGTTGATTCTCAACAGCCACAACAGTGCAGTGGTCTGTTGATATATATTCATAACTGTCAGCCACACATATATACATACATCTATACACACATACGTGCATATATACAAATATGTATACATGAATGCAAACATGGACGAGCCGATTTGACACAAGCAAGTGTAGCATGTATATTTTTTTTAGTGCAGCTCAAAATAATGGTGGAATATATAATATGGTCGAGCACAAAGGCAAAGCAGACTCAAACAAGTCGACAAGCAAGATGATACAAGTGTTCATGGACATGGTGCAAACGACACAAATCTGGAGCATATATGTAGATCAAATCAAAAGGGGGATTACATGATGTAAGTGGAGCAGTATGAAATGCAGTTCGACATGGTGGCATTCTTGTACACAATTCAGTTCAGCATTTAGAAGTAACCAGGTCAAGGTAGCTTACACAATGGTGCATATCGATGAATTTCAGAAAGTGAAACAAACAATACTTCAGTTTTATTAAGCAAACACAAGATAGTTCAAGCCAGGTTACATTTTAGTTTTGGAAATGCTCAAAGCATATTTCAAGCCAGATTCAATGCAACATGTAATTTCAAGTGTAACTCAACAAATGTGTACACTAGCAAACATGTATACAAAAGCAAGACACATATCACTGCAACAAGTGGTCGAGCAAATGGATGGAGCAAATATGAGATCAGTACACATGCCAAATACACGAGGTCGATTCTTAAAGCAAATGGCATGTACAAGTGCAAACTCAATTCAGCATGTCAATGTCAACATTAGGATGAACAAGCAGATTATCAAATGGGTACACAAACATGAAGTGCACAACATGAAGATACATATGGAAAATCAGCATGGGTGAACACAACAAAGCAAGCGAGAGAAAGTGCTTATATCAAGAAGCAGTGAATCTTTTAAATCTGGGTTATTCATGGCAAAGCTCAAGTACAAAATTCATGGCAACATTTATGTACATGTTTAGTTTCATTGGCCATACACAACACATTGATACAATGATCAGAGAAAAGCAAGGGAGTGGTGCAACATGACAAATGCAAACATATATATATATATATATGTATGTATATATGAGTATGTATGTACTACAGTAGTTCAACCGAAATATACAAGGAAGCATATTGTTTGAAGATACGCCAGATCAGTTGTGTACAAATTCAGGCAAGGTTGGTTAATCCCATAAAAGCTGTTCAAAGTTATACTGAATTAAAGTTCTAGAAGTCACAAATATTTTTGGCCAAAAATCAAAGCAGAAAGTTTCGGAAAAATTTCAAGTTTTAAATGGGGAGCACAAGTGTTTCTTTGACAAAGTAATTATCACAATAAATTTGGAAAATTTCCTCCACAAGTTCATCAAGTTATACCAGAAATCATGCAAAGACTAATTAAAAGTCCAGATTTTATCTCTCAAAATAGCACAATATTCAGACTCCATCAATTTCAAGCCATGGAATTCAGAAGCCAGCATATACTAAAGATCAATTCATGAGATTAAAAAGCCCACAAAAATATCACAAACACAAGACCAAGTCACTAGATGAAATCAGAGATTATCTCGGATTTTTAATCCTGTAAATACACCCACATCATCATCGGCTCTGTATCCATCCAAGTTCAAGCACAATCAAAGAGAAATTCGAATCAAAAATCATACCAGAGAACAAGCAAGTAACTTGGATCCAAATCGAAGCATCTGAAAGCAACATCTAAGTCAAGCATTAGAGAATCGCACTCCATCACTCAAGCGCAGAGATTTGGGATTAAAGAAAAACCCTAGCTTTCATCCAAGCCGCCATTTCTAGTTCTCCCGGGAGAAAAGCATCGGGCAAATGAAATGATGAGCGTGCCGACCTACTTAGAGTTAGACTAAGCCAAGATCTCAAATAAAAAGGAGAACCCTTATTTTAGTTTCTAGGGTTTTCTATTTAAAACTAGGGTTTCTATTTTAAATTGTTTTTTTTTTGTTTTTATCTTTAAATTTGTAATCGACTTTAGAGTTTTCTAGTTTGTCTTTAAAACTAGGGAGACGAATTACAAGATTTGTAATTCGAGGAAATCTTGTTTCGGAGATAGAAACCAGTGCAGGGTTTTAAGCATAAGGTTAAGAACAGTTGGGAGCGAGTGTACAGGGGATTGTAAGCGTAGAGATTGTTTTAACTGCTAGTAGAAACCTTGGGGAATTCAGTAGTAGGCAGGGTTTTGCCGAAGCTGGGTATATTTGTGTGTTATTTATTTTCCGCATTGATTATTATCTGTGCTGTTGTTATTTAATTACTCTGCGAAAATCAGCGGTAAACCCTATTCACTCCCCCTCTAGGGTTAATTTAGACCCTACAAGTGGTATCAGAGCAGGTATTTTAATTTTATTTTAACTCTAGAGTCATGAATTTGTCTAATAACACTTTTTCTGAGGGTCAGTCCATAGCTAGGCCACCAATGTTTAATGGAACTGATTATGCCTATTGGAAAGTTAGGATGAAAATTTATTTGAGTTCAGTTGATTATGATGTGTGGGATATTATTGAAACGGGTTATAGATCTCCCACATTTATTGTTAATGGCATTGAAATTCCTAAATCAAAAGATAGGTGGGATGCTAATGATAAAAAATTATTTTTAACTAATGCCAATGCGATGAATGCTTTAATCTGTGCTCTTGATAAAACTGAATTTAATCGAATTTCTCATTGTGAAACTGCATATGAAATATGGCATACGTTGGAGGTCACACACGAAGGTACATCTCAAGTTAAGGAATCTCGTTTTGCTCTACTCAGCAACGAATATTAAAATTTCTCTATGCAAAGAGATGAAGATATAAAAGAGATGTATGGATGCCTCTCATCACTAGTCTACATTACAAAAGCTCTTGGCAAAACTTATACCGAAGTAGAATTGATCAGAAAAATATTGAGAGTATTACCGATGAATTTTGAAGCTAAGGTGACGACGATTCAAGAATCAAAAGATCTGAATAAAATAAGCATGGAAGAGTTGATCGGAAATCTAATTACTTACGAGATGGAGTTAAAAGCAAGAGAAGAATGAAAGAATTCTGAGTCAAAGAAAAAGACGACCGCTCTAAATAATTCTGTTGAAAGTAATGATGATGATCCCGCCGAAGAGCTAGCCATGATTTTGAGAAAGTAGGCTAAAGGAAATTACAAACCACAAAATAAGAATTCAAAAATTGACAAGTCCGAAAGCTCAGAAAGTTCAGACGATGAAGCGTTTTGCTACAATTGCAAGAAACCCGAACATATCAAACCAAATTGCCCACAGCTTAAAAATGAAAAGAAAAAGAAGTTCCGAAGAAAGAAGAAGGCTTTTGCTGCTACATGGGATGACGAGGACGGAGATGAAGTTTCTGAAAGTGATGAAGAGGAAGCTAATTTGTGTCTTATGGCTCAATCTGATTCAGAAAGTAGTGAAGAGGATTCAAGTGAGGTATCGAATTTTTCCTATAAAGAATTAATTTTAATGTGTCATGACCTCACAAATACCGTTGATTCTCTTGAACTAAAAGCTAAGAAATTGAAATCAAATAGGTTAAAACTAGTTCAAGAAAATAACAGTTTAGAAACAAAATTTGAAAATTTAGAATTCACTGTTTTCGGAATGCGAAAAATGTCAATCTTTGATTAATGATCCTTTGAAATTCAAAACTGATTTTGAATTACTTAAAAGTGAAAACGTGAATTTGAAAAACGAAAATCATGATTTTGAGAAGGAGATTGAAAAGCTTAGAGAATCTGAAAAACTTGATTTTGAAAAGCAAAAATAATTTTAAATTGAAATTTCTAAGTCTAATGCTAAAATCAAAGCACTTGAAAACGAAAATTTGGTTTTGAAACAAACTGATGTTGAAAAGAGGAAAATCACTATTAATCATTGTTCAAATTTA
The DNA here is from genome assembly GCA_030737875.1 of Allium sativum. Taxonomy (NCBI): domain Eukaryota; kingdom Viridiplantae; phylum Streptophyta; class Magnoliopsida; order Asparagales; family Amaryllidaceae; genus Allium; species Allium sativum. Next base: position 27,834,066 of record CM060926.1, on the reverse strand, counting down.
ATGAAAGAAAATAGCGATCTTAAATTTAAAATTCAACGACTTGAGTCAACTTTGACTAAATTTTCTAAAGGAGAGAAATCGTTGAATATGTTATTAAAAACCAATTTTTTGTTCAGAATAAAATGGGACTTGGTTTTGGATCTGATCAAGTTGAAAACAAAATTCTAATGATTTTAAAAATGCTTTATATGGCTTTGAAGATGATCAACTTGGAATTTTGAAATCTAATAATTTCAAAGGGTTTTTAAATCATGAACAAAATGATAACTCGTTTAAAAACAATTCACGTAAACCTGTTAAATTCCAAAAAATAACAAAATGAATTTGAATAAGTCTAAACGAATTTGGGTTCCAAGGGGTACGCTAGTGGATAGTGATGGATTGTTATATAAACAGGTTTGGGTACCAAAACATGTAAACGAAGATAAGAGTGGTAAAACAACTTTTGTTAGACCACTCGATCATATAAACATTTAGGAACCGTGGGAGGCTAGGGAACAACTGTGCTTAAGTGAGATAAAATTCAAATTGATTCATATTATCGAATTATTTGGAGTTCCTTAGACATAGATTCCGAGTTGGAGATTCGTTGGTTCACATTGATTATGGTAAGATGGGTATGATCTCTAAACTCTTGTTTTTATTTAATTTCCTTTTAATTTAATTTATTTTATGCTGATTTATGTTGATTGACTAGTTGTGAAAATTTCATTTTTTCTTCTTCTTGGCTTGATTTTGAAATCATTCATTATTGATTATTGAATTTCCTAGATTATACAAAATTTGATTTTTTTTCAAGCGATTTTAAATAATTATCTTAGATTTGATCGTTGACTGTTTCTTGTGCTTGTTTTAAAAATTCTCTGAAAGTTTCACTTATGATTCTTGCTTTGAAAATGATCTTGTGCTGCTCTGATAAGGAAATTGATTTGATTCTTTGAATATCTTTGTGACTGGACGATAAACTGAAAAATCAGTGATTAAATATCTTTAAATTCCATAGACAATTTGAATTAAATATATAAGTGGTTTTAAAATTGTCTAGGAGCAATCAGCATTAGAAATATTAGATAATTTCATATTCTACTGATTGATTTTCGAAACTGATTTTCAAACTTGCATTGATATTTTCAATAACTCCTCTTGAAATTGATATTTTCAATTTCAAAGTTTTTTTGAATATTTATTCAAAAATTGAAATTATTGATTGATTTGAACCATTTTCTGACTCATCAAAATTATTAATTGGTTTATGAAATTGTGATGAGTTGTGGCTATGGTATAGTTCATAACTAGAGGAGATGTTATTTTAAGTCTCATGATGATTGGACAGATTTTATAATAACTTTGAATTAGAGCTTATTTCATGACCATCTTCTATATCTACCATATTTCTGTCATTCATCATGGTTTTATCTAATTTGGGGAGTTCTAATTATTCTTGAAATTAAAAAATAAAATAAAATTGAATAAAAAGAAATATATATATATATATATATATATATATATATGATTTATCCTTGGTATTCACTCCCATTTAAAATTCCTCGCGGTTATGCGTGGGTGAATTACCTTAATCTCTATGTGCTTCCATTCTCACTTAAAAGACCTTTGGGCTGTGCATGGATGGAAATCATTAGAGAGGATAAAATTAAGTTACTACTAACCCCATTTAAAAGACCTTTGGGCTATGCGTGGTTGGCAAGTGCTTAACACATTTTTGAGCTTATTTAAAAATCTTTAAAATTCATATTCAAATATTCATTTTTATTAAACTCTCCTCATTCTATAAAATCTGTCGTAAATCCATTCATTCTGAAAGTGAAACTTGCTTCTGATTTAAAGATTATTATGATTTTTGTTTGATTAAATGGGATTTGCGATATATATTCTCTCTCTTAATTTGAATTTATATTTATGGTCTAAATTTGACACTATTTCGATCTCTATTATCCTTTTGATGATAGCAAAAGGGGGAGAATGGTAAAGATTTTGATTGATGAGTATTTAATTCAAAAATGTTTTAAGATGGGAAATTAAATATCTAGTGGGGGAATGGTCAATTGGATTTCATCATTCATATTTTCCACATATATAGGGGAGTTTAGCTCTATGGGGAGCTAATAAATAGAGGGAGTTCAATATTCACTGTCAAACACATTTATTGTGCTCAAAATCTTTTATTTGTTTGTCATCATCAAAAGGGGGAGATTGTCGTATATGACGTAGTTGTATATACATTTATATGATTTTTGTTTGATGATAACAACCAAATAAATTTTATTTTAAATGTGTTTGTTACTTTACTATTCTATATATACATCACAAAAAGGAATATAATATTTATATTTAAATAAAATACGACTATACAGACATTCATATATTCATACAGTATTTTATTTAAATATTATATTTCAAACATTCAAACAGTACAACTATTTATAACTCCACTATTTATTCAATTCAAATGAGATTGTACTTGTAAATAAACTGAATACAATAGACAAGTTTGTTTGACAACAATAAAATAATATTTTATTTCAATCAAATTTGTTTATTACATATAATCAGTACAATTCTCTCACAGCTCCTTACTATAGTCCATCACTCAGTACATTTTCATATACACTACACTCAGTTTACAGACTCACTCATGTACAGATATTCTTATATATTTTTCTCGGTCATCTTCAGTCTTCTGTCTTCACAACTTTCAGTCAGTCCAATCTTCTAACCTGTCACATGAAACACACACAGTATACTGCAATAGAAATAAAATTAAATACAAGAAAATATAATTTTTATTTAAAAAAAAATTATTTGCCTCAGAATTTCAGTGTGTTTCTCATCATTTTCATGACTTGATCTGATATGTATTTATTTATATTACCCACTGATCAGCCTCAACACACCACACTGGTTTGTTGATCAGAACCAGTTGATTCTGAACAGCCACAACACAGTGCAGTCATCTGCTGATATATATTCATAACTGTCAGCCACACATATATACATACATGTATACACACACATACGTGCATATATTACATATGTATACATGAATGCAAACATGGACGAGCCAATTTGACATAAGCAAGTGCAACAAGTATATTTTTTTCAGTGCATCTCAAAATAATGGTGGAATATATAATATGGTCGAGCACAAAGGCAAAGCAAGCTCAAACAAGTCGACAAGCAAGATGATACAAGTGTTCATGGACATGGTGCAAACAACACAAATCTGGAGCATATATGAAGATCAGCTCAAAACGGGGATTACACAATGTAAGTGGAGCAGTATGAAATGCAGTTCAACATGTTGGCATTCTTGTACACAAGTCAGTTCAGCATTAACAAGTAACCAGGTCAAGGTAGCTTACACAACGGTGCATATCGATGAATTCCAGAAAGTGAAACAAACAATACTTCAGTTTTATTAAACATACAAAAGACATTTCAAGCCAGGTTACATTTCAGTTTTGGAAATGCTCAAAGCAGATTGCAAGCCAGATTCAATACAGCATGTAATTTCAAGTGCAACTCAACAAATGTGTACACTAGCAAACATCTATACAAAAGCAAGACATATACCAATGCAGTAAGTGGTCAAGCAAATGGATGGAGCAAATTTGAGATCAGTACACATGCCAAATACACAAGGTCGATTCATAAAGCAAATGGCATGTAAAAGTGCAAACTCAATTCAGCATGTCAATGTCAACATTAGGATGAACAAGCAGCTTATCAATTGGGTACACAAACATGAAGTGCACAACATGAAGATAAACATGGAAAATCAACATGGGTGAACACAATAAAGCAAGCGAGAGAAAGTGCTTATATCAAGAAGCAATGAATCTTTAAAATCTGGGTTCAGCATGGTAAAGCTCGAGTACAAAACTCATGGCAACATATATGTACATGTTCAGTTTCAATGGACGTACACAGCACATTGATACAATGATCAGAGAAAAGCAAGGGAGTGGTGCAACATGACAAATGCAAACCAGAATATATGAGTGTGTATGTACTACAGTAGTGCAAAAGACATATACAAGGAAGCATATAGTTTGAAGATATGCCAGATCAGCTGTGTACAAATTCAGGAAAGGTTGGTTAATCCCAGAAAAACTGTTCAAAGTTATACTGAATCAATGTTCCGGAAGTCACAAATATTTTTGGCCAGAAATCAATGCAGAAAGTTTTGGAAAGATTTCAAATTTTAAATGGGGAGTACAAGTGTTTCTTTGACAAAGTAATTATCACAATAAATTTGGCAAAGTTCCTCCACAAGTTCATCAAGTTAAAATACCAGAAATCATGCAAAGACTAATTAAAAGTCCATATTTTATCTCGCAAAAACGCACAATATTCAAACTCCATAAATTTCAAGCCGTGGAATTCAGAAGCCAGCATATACTAAAAATCAATTCAAGACCGATTTAAAAAAGACCACAAAAATATCACAAACACAAGACCAAGTCATTAGATGAAATCAGATATTGTCTCGGATTTTAAAACCTATAAATACACCCACATCATCATCGGCTCTGGATCCATCCAAGTTCAAGCACAATCAAAGAGAAATTCGAATTAAAAATCATACCAGAGAACAAGCAAGTAACTTGGATCCAAATCGAAGCATCTAAACACAACATCGAAGTTGAGCATCAGAGAATCGCATTCCATCACTCAAGCGCAAAGGTTTGGGATTAAAGAAAAACCTTAGCTTTCATCCAAGCCGCTTTTTCTTGTTTTCAAGAGAGAAAAGCATCAGGCAAATGAAATGATGAGCAGGCCGACCTACTTGGAGTTAGACTAAGCCAAGATCCCATATAAAAGGGATAACCCTTATTTTAATTTCTAGGGTTTTCTATTTAAAACTAGGGTTTCTATTTTAAATTGTTTTTATTTGTTTTAAGCTTTAAATTTGTAATCGATTTTAGAGTTTTCTAGTTTGTCTCTAAAACTCGGGAGACGAATTACGGGATGTGTAATTCGGGGAAATCTGGTTTCGGGGATAGAAACCAGTGTAGGGTTTTGGGCGTAGGGTTAAGAATAGTTGGGAGCGAGTATCGCGAGTTTATAGGGGATTGTAAGCGTAGAGATTGTTTTAACTCCTAGTAGAAACCTAGGGGAATGCAGCAGTAGGAAGCGTTTTGCCGAAGCTGGGTATATTTGTGTGTTATTTATTTTCTGCATTTATTCTGAATATTATCTGTGCTGTTGTTATTTAATTACTCTACGAAAATCTGCAATAAACCCAATTCACCCCTCCCCCCTCTAGGATTAATTTAGGTCCTACAAAAATATTGGAATACATCTCGACTCCAGCTTCCCTCCTGAAGCTCCAAGCAAAATCTATCCTGGAAAATATATTCGTTCTGACCCGAACACATTTTGAAGCAAAGAAAAATCAACCTGGATCAGTCTGGAATACTTTCACTAATAAAATTTACAACATAAACAACTTGCTTAACTTTAGAGAATCCTTTCAAAAGAATGGAATTCTCGTAAGACACGACCACAGAAGAACTTGGCACGTGTTTTTGCCTTATGATACCCAAATTTCTTTATGTATCAAAATTCAGTGATATTATAATAATATCTATCAATCCACAAATAAATTGGAATATAGCCGAAGAGCTTACATCTCTCTTTCCAACGTAGTTGGTTTACATCGTAAGACATACAACTTGTATTGAAGTTTGGATTTCCAAACATGACAAGTTATGGAACCACCTCCCGATCAGTGTTCTCTAGAGAGGAAACACCGGGGTTCACCAAGAAAATATTGCAGTCTGGCCACATATGACCAACCACTCATTCAATTTGAGTGTACCGAATATATTGTCATCCACAGTTGTGATCATCAAACATTTCCCATAAGCATATAGAAGCGATAAAAGAAGAAACAAATGAATTTTCTCTAGATGGTGACAATACACTCCAATGGGAATGACCTACATTACAATGCTGGATTTCTTTCATTTCCCGATTGATGAGGCTTGAGGTCACAATTATCTTTTTAGAACATCACATCAATCTTTGAAAGCCATATTGTCAGATCCATCCAATTACTAATTTATTTTCAAAAATATACTCTGAGTGTTAAGCTAAAAGAAGTTACCTTCTTCACTACCATACTTGGTGTATTTGTAAAAATCAATGTACATGATTCTAGGAATACTCTATCAGACATCTGTCCATACAAGTTTGTTTTGGGATTGAATGAAACCAAGATATCTCAAAGCAAAGAAGTTTTGTGTCATGAGTTTAATCTCGGTAATTAACCAAAGACATCAGCGAGTAACCTCTTGCTCCAAAATCTATGTCTTCAACTCATCTCATAAGATCCCAGCAAGTCTGTTTTCGAACGCAAAGTTGGTTTGAAGTGGTTTTGGGTCTAGTTCCTATTCGGTCCCTTCGGACTAACACGTCATAAGTCCAAAACAATATTTATTGATAGTTGAGCTTTTACCTATCAACTCAAAAATAGCACAGATTGGTTCATCAACAGCTCAGGCGTTTTTAAGTCAAAACCATTCATTAAAGTCCTTTATCGATTCTTAAAAATTGATTTCATTTACTTTTCTCAACAAAACTCCCTTGTTTTCGTTACTTTGAAAATAATAACCAATACTTATATCCTTAGAATAATGTATCCACCAAACTCCCTCTCTATTTTCTTTACTTCAAAAATATTGCTGTATATTCACAGAAACGCCCTTTTCATTTCCTTTATTTTTAAAACATTTCTTTATATATACTCAAAACCTCTCTCTATTTTCATTACTTCGGAAATATTGTTATATATTATTACACAAATGATATGAATCTAGTTACCATTCTTACAGAGGGGCTAAACGATTTCATTCGACAAGTTTATTATAATATAACCCAACTAGTTTTAATTAACTTCAAAACTTTGCCGAATAAGACTTATAAAAACATTTATGAAAATAATAATAATAAAATTTCTATATTTACTTTCGCTTCCAAACCTGTTTAATCTCTTATTTTCATTTTCTCAAAAACCATAGCCATTTACTTATTCCTTGAAATTAGTGTATTTGCAAAGCCATGCCATTTTCAGTTTTTAGAAAATTTTGTTGTACACTTAACCAAAGGGTATAAGTATAATTACACTTCATCTCTAGCCAACAATGTCAAGTAATACATTGTTTACGGAAAAACCCTACAATTTTATTATATTTCTTAAACCTTGCAAATAATGTTGCAACATTATTTCTCTTATTGAAATAATAAAATTTTCCAACATCTTTACCATTATAAACTAGTATCATCCTCGGATAATCAAGAAGTCGTTCAAGTTGGGGTATTTTATTTACCTCACAGACGTTGGTCGACGACGTTCTTGTCTTAAGATAGATAAAATTTTGTAATCCAAAAACTTATATTAATTATAATGTTATATCATTTTCATTTACTGTTCCATTTTTAATATGATTTTATAAACCATTTCTTACATTTGGATATCTCCTTTCAAAAATAACTTTTTTCACTTAATTCGTTAATTAAGTAAACTTCTATTAAAACACGAACTCCTTGACTTTGAACGTCTGTAATACTAGTCGTTTACACTCGAATTATTTACAAAGATCCATTTACCAAAAATACTTTACGCCAATCCATTAAACATCTTTACTTTAAATCTCAAACCATTTTACTTAATTTGACTATTAAGTAATGCTTATATAAAAGCATTGAATTAATTTTAGATTTCTTTTATAACCCTTGTTTATACAAGTTGGGTTTATTCTCAAATCCCCTTATATAAATCTAATTTTGCATTTTATAATAACTCAAACTGGTTACTAAATCCATTAACCATATTCTAATCCTTCCAAAAATACCTTTTGCTTTGAAAATCTATGTTTCTTTTGGAAAAATACTTTACCTTTAAACTACTTTTAGGAATCCTATAACCTTTGGCTCTGATAGCAAATGAAACCCCCACACCCTTTAGTATTCCCAATTAAGATTGTACTAAGAAATATGGAGTGCTATAGGTATAAAGAAACAAAACACAAAAACTAAGATTCAAAAGAAATAAAGTAAAAACAATGGAAACTTTTACTTATTTTATAAACTTGTCATTACAAACATATGTTTTTCTTAATCTTAACATAAATCAGAATATACAATAAAATTACCTCTCAAGTATACCTTAGAGAACGATAACAAAATAATGTAAAGCAAATTTTGATAGATAACTGACTAAATCTCCAATCTTGTTTATTGCTCTTCCCAAGCCACCAATACCATTCAACTTCCACCCTACGAGCCTAACTGTGGAAAGAAAAAGAAAGGAAGAGGAGTGGGTTAGACATAAAGTCTAGTGAGCTGTTACGATTACTAGCACAATTGATAAGCAAGCGAAATAGATAAAACAATAATTCTAGTGTCAGATAGGGTAAATATCTGTGTACAACTAAAGTGAACATATAGGATGAAAAAAAGGTTATAGATAGGGTTAGCTTTTCTTATTCCATAGAACTTTGATTTTTTTGATTATTTGCACTTCTGCAAGTTTAATATAATTAGGACGATTTTTCCTAATTCCACCTATCGATCAGCTACTAAACCATAGAGCGATAGCCTATGCCTACTATGGGCCTTGGGCTATTAGGCCCGACCTATCAGCAAAAAGACATATAATTAATCACAGGTGTCACAGCGTCTTATTTTCCGTAATCGGGTCAACGCGTTTACATTGAACCGCCGGAACACACTCGTATCCACCTCGATTTGGATCATATTACTACGTCCAAATGCATGGTGTGTACCCTCGCCTCTTAAATGAGACTGTATGTGATAAAAAGGGTATGTTGTATAGTATAGATTCCCAACAATTAATACTCGTCCCAAATTCCCATTGATTTGGCTTCCCATGGAATCAGGCTTTTAACTTAACGTTACTTTAAGTTCAATATTTAATTAAGCCTAACAGTTTATTCATTTATCATAGAATAATGCCTAATCACTAGGCCACTATGGAATTTCAGGCTCGTAACTTAATACGTTGTGAGTCATTATGTTCATATTAAAGCCTAACGCCTAATCTCAAGGACACTATAGAATTTTAGGCTCATAACTTAACACCTTTTAATTCAATGTATTCATATTAAAGCCTAACTATCCTTTCAACCATTCCCTTTGATATTCATATTTGCAAATAAACCTTTTTATTATGATTTCCCAACTATCGTATTTATGCAAATATTGATTATGGTTCATTTTCTATCACAACCTATACCATAATCATTTTACAAACTTAATTGAGTTTGGATACTACCAGTCCAACATTCCCTTTTTATTATAGTTTTGTAACATATGTCGAATTAGCAACAAAGTATTCAATTATCCCAATTTAATCAAATTTCTCCAAACGTACGCATAATAAAGGATAATGATAATCAGTTATAAGTAATTACGCATATAAATATATGCATAAATCGGCCGTATGCATATGCATTTTAGGCATACTTGGGCATAACCAGAATAAAGTGTAAAAATCCGATGAAGAATGAGGGAAAGAAAACTAAGAATATAATTCACAGTAATCTAAATATTAATTAAATATAAACTATAAGAAAAGACAGAAAAATTACAGAAAACTACTTATAAAAAGAAATTATAGAAAATAGAAATGAACATAGACTGTAAATAAAAGTATAGTAAACAAAACTACTACTACTATTATTCCTATTTATCCTAAATTTAATCAAAAGTTTAAATAATCATAAAAACTCACCAGAAAGCTTCCCTCGTGGCTCCAACAGAATCCACCCCCATAAATAAAGTAGAAAATATTTTAATTTTAAATTCTCAATTCCTCTTAAAATTTAATTTAAGGTTGGCCCTATCTCTTAGAAAAGAGACTAGCCTAGGCGGAGGAAGAGATGAGTTATGAGGAAACAGGGAGGGTTCGGGGTTTATTTATACATGGAGCAAAAACCCTTAACCGTTAGATTTAGGTTTTAAATCTGAACCGGCCATATCCTTGGGTCAATTCGAAATAACTATGTCAGCAAATCAAAATAAGACATGCCAACTACAAAAATTAGAGTGTGCTTTCTTCCGAGTTGGGCGCATGTCCTCGGGCTTACCCATCCCTCCTCTAGAGGCGCCTTAACCAAGCCCTTGGGCCTGGTTATGGGCTTCGGTGCATTACCCTTCCCCTTGATCATGGATAATGGCTTACCCTCCTCCCACAAAGAGGCACTAGAGATATACTCTAGGCTTGGGGCCGAGCACTCAATTTCCTGGGCTTACTCGCTTCCCTTTTGGGGAAAGGACCCGGTATATACCTAGGAATTTCTAAACTAATCCATTGTGAGAAGGGCACTTCGTCCTTAATCAAGTAGAAATTCTTATATTATTTCATTGGTTTAAAGAAATCCTTAATTCCACACGTTATTGCTTTTTGTCAAGTTAGAATTTTCCTCTAGAAAGGTTTTTAATTCATAAGATACCTTCGTAATTTTCGTTGCTTACAAAGGTGGTTTATTCTCTTTCCAAGTGTTCTACGCTGATTGTTTTATAACCATTCATTAGGTGATAGTGGCAATAAATGCCTCATTTATTCCATTCATACTTTCTTTCTTGTTGGCCAGTAATCAAGTTCCTCTTTGGTTAGGAAGAAGATATTTTCTATTGAAGTGTTTAACCCGTAGTCCATAATTGGATTGGGTCTTTCCTTTTTTCTTAGGGGTCAGCTTCTGATTCCCTTTCCTCGGGATGTCATCCCGAACTTCCGTAAAATGTTTTCTTTTTTGATTTTACTACAAAGGGATATTGTGAAGTGATTCTACAAATGATACTTCTGTGTTTTCTTAATTGATATGGATATGGATTTTCTTGAGGTCTAGCTATGTTAGCTTCCCATTTTTGGGCGAAGGCCTTATAATCCTTTATTATTTCTTTCTCAAAGATTGAGCCTCATGAGAAAGTTTGTATAGTTGTTCCTATTTGATGGAATTACACGTTGCTTTGATTGCTAAATGACGAGGTTGATTCCCCTGGGATGAGCTAACCCCCATTTTACTGGAGTAATAATCTCTTTTCCTCTTTCGGTTATTCATGCTCAGAGCTTGCATTTACAACATTTGTTCCCCGTGAAACTTAAATCCACATAAAATATTTCCTTACGGAATGGTTTGGAAGATCCTTGTTTCGATTTGGTTGATTGGACATCGGTACCCAAGGATCGTTTTACCAAGTTTAACATCCTCTCTTCCTTTGGAGGTTGATATAGCCTTTCTCTTAACTTTTCCTGGTTATCTTTATGTCGATGTCGCAACCTCTTTCCCTTTACTGGACTGTGGAGGTGCCCATATATCCATACTGATTTGATACTTTATCCTTTGGGAAGGCTTTCTTATTTCACCGGGATTTTCATTATGTCTGTAACCTTTGTCTTTTGGTTCGTGCAAAATATTGTTCTAGATTTTCGCGATCATTTGTAATCCATTAAAATTTCTTCCATGCTTATTTCTCATTGGTTTTATAAGTACAAGATTTAATAACATCTAGGGAAAGAAATAGGGTCGAGGTCCGAGCCCTCCTTCTAGCGCTAAAAATGTTAGCCAAATTTATGGTTGATGCACCGAAAAAGATCCTCCCGCTAAACTCCTGATTTGTGACAAGAAAGAGTTCAAACTTGAGAACAATTAATATTCTCTAATTCCTGCTGAAATGAAACCGTATAACACTAAAGGTAAATTCCCTGTTGAGAACAAAACTAATCGTGAACTTCCCTTTGATTTCTAAATCAGGGATTCCCTTTTTACAATATATTTCCTTGGGATACTAAAGCAGTTTCACCGAGTGTCCAATTGACCACGGAATTGAACTCAATAAGCTAGATCCTCTTAAACAATTATCAAATCAAAGGTTTTTGTATGTGTTACCTAATTTATCAAAGATCTAGTGGGATGTCATGAGCATGATCCTATCCCCAGTCGAACATTCAAATCTAATAAGTTGCTTAATAGGGAGATCCTAACAAAATTTTGCGATGTAGCTATAGTCATTAGACTAAGGATGATTATTATTTCACGTTCTAAGGATCGTAAGGGTGGTCATGGGTTGGGGGTATGAAATAGATTTAATTATGTATATAATTCACATATTATGCCTGCAATGTTAGCGAATGATAACAACAATGCATATTATTAAACATAATTTGTCATAATTACCTTAATTGCCATGTGTCTCCATTTCATTGAACATATACAGTGTTTCAAACTCTTTCCCCAAATTGATTTAGAGATTAGCGTTTCATTCCGCCATAAGGTATTACAAATTTTGGAAAGTGAACTAAAGTCCCCATCAAAAAAAGATCCCCATCTTTGAGTCACTGAGGGCCTATATATATAGTGTAGACTGACCCTTTCTTTGGCTTAAGTGCTTTGCTCTAGTGATCCGGTAAGGATTAATTACTGAGGTTTGATGAGTGCCATGGCATCTTTTCGTCGAGAGAGAATCCAAGTGGCTTCTCCTAAAGGCCTTAATGAAGGTAGCTCTTAATTGAACGTGAAAGAGATGGTCATGTAGGAGCCTTTTATTCTTATTAACTTTCATTCCATGCTTTATTATTTAGTATTTAAAGGTTTTAGGTCCAGATTCCTCGCTCTTTGCGTTGTGCCGATCATGTCTTGTCTTTCTTGGACCTTGGAGGCTTGTATCAAAAGCCTAGCTTTGTCTCTTCCAAAGGACTCTTCTGGCAATTACACTGGGTCACTCCTCGAAAAGCGGGTCTAGGTATGTATACATGCTTCATTATGCTATCAGTTGGACCTTGAATGTTTCTCCTTCCCATTTTTTTCTTCGGGTTCTTTCAGAGGTCCTCTTCTCCTAGCATGTCCTTTCTCTTTGTTCGAATGATCTTCAGGTTTCACACTGCTATTGTTATAGAGATATTCCGAAGGCTTTCTTGGCATCGGCTATTCTTCTTCATTAGTATTTTCCAGATAAACCCCTTTGGTTTTTGTTTAAAATAGGTGCGAGAGGAACAAATGTATGTGTATTCTCTGCTTATAGTGGCAGCTATCTTCAAATCAACATCCACTTTGATATGGTTAGGTCCAAGAGCTTTTTTTGATATTTGATCCGTCCGATGGGCCTACCCTTGACTCTTTCCCTTTCCTTTTGATTTTGTGCTTTGTAATTCATCCTTCTAATACACATGAGGGATGGGTTTGATTTTCCAGTGTCTTCTATGTACGGAAGATGGGCCTTTGGAATATGATCGAAGGCCCTCGCCCATAGAAAAATTGCTTCGTATGGCTCTTATCTCCTTCTCCGTTTCTTCCCATGCTTTTCCTATGGATCCGTCCCCTTGCTCTTTCTGGATGTGTTAATAGGTCCGAAATTAATGTCCTTTCAGTTAAGGCCAAAATGGGATTCTTGGTTGGAGGTTAGTGCCCTTTCGATTAAGGCAAAAAGTGGATTTCTACTTGGAAGGAAATCCCTTTTTCTTTCTTCTAATATTTCGAAGGCCTATCACCACTTTCTTCAAGGCGCTGTTGGCTCTCACACTTCTTCACCTTGATTTTATCCTTGATCTGGATTGATTATTTTTAGTGCTAACAAATAACGATAAGAAAATTTTGAAACCATGTATATATTATATATTTTCTTATGCAATTATGAGAGTGAGACATATATATATATATATATATATATATATATATATAATTGTTTTGAAAAACATTTTTTTTAAGATTAACTATATTTCTTATACTTAAATTGTGAAATATGATAATCATTCCATGCACATAGCCAAACTATTTTATGACAACAATATATTTTTTCAAAAAAATACCTAAGTAGACATATAGTAGTGACGTATAAACATACGTGAAAAGCTCATTTGTGGATCATAAAATTTAGCTTAACTTCAATAATATGTATTAAACATACCAATTGATGATGCCTTTGAATCTAGGTTGAAGTAATGAATTCCCTCCCCCGAGTTTCTCTCGATTTGTAAGGTTTATAATTTTCAGTTTGCAATTTTCTATTAGATAATGTTTGATTTATCCTGAATTGATTTAACATATTAGGGGCTAATTCATAGATGTATTTTGGCCAAAGATGATAGGCGAAATAAAGGCCAAATGAGTTAGGGAATAATAAGTTTAGATATCCTTATTTATAGTTACATAAGAAAGAAAAATAGGCAGATTGATTTACATATTCTCATTTAATATTTACTAATCATCTCAATCCCATTACTTGTGTTTTAACAACTTCTAATCCTTCCCAAAACCAAAACTTTGCAGCTCCAATAATGGGCTTTAAACCCATTCAAGCCAAAACCAAAATATATGCAATTAAATTGAATTTAATCTCTTATCAATATCATATATCGATCGATATTACAAACATATAAGATTTTTTTTGAAATTGATATATGAAATTATTTATTTCTCAAGTAATATTCAGATTATTTCATAATTAATTTATAACCATTATAAACTAATTAAATCATTTGGTTCTAATAGAATTCATCATTTCAGTTGTGTGACTCTTGAGTGTAAATTCGGTCAGCAATTTAAATCGAACTACTCAAACATTAATGTTCACACCTCGCTTATCACTTACTCATTTCTGGAAAATTTTATTGCTTACTCATTTTTGGTAAAATATCATTTTAGTTTAATAAGTGTTCCCCAATTGTGATAATTATTTACATCAATTATCTCCATCTAAACTATGTCACTTTGGGATTGCAAAATTGGTAATGGTTGAAATTTCAGTATTATTTATATTCCATTCTATAGTCCTGATACAAAGTCATTAGTTTAGTAGTACAATTACTGTCTGAAATGCTCTGGTTAGAGATTTACACTTTGAGTTGACTTGAGTTAACCACGGTACTAATCTTATATAACTAAGAGACGAATCCTCTTTTGAATGATGCTTTACTTTTAATACTTCCACTCATTCTAACTATAGTCATCCATTGGACTCCATTTCATGATTTGGCTATAATTAAAGAAAAACATTCACATTGAATATTTATAGTATTTCCAGTTAAGACAACTATGTAAGTTAATTATATTTATATTTTATGTTTGACCTTAGCAATATCAACAAATAAAAACTTATCGAGTGAGTCTTTCCATAACTATCTAATAACTACCAGCATGTAACCTCTAGGTGTTACCAATAGTTAGGTTTAATACATTTCCCAGCAGTGGGATAGAATTATATAATATAGCCTTAACAGATACATCCACATCCAGTCTTGATGTATCTTGATAAGGAAAATTTATATGTGCACATCTATATTCGGAGTGATATATCACTCACGATTACAATACTTTGTAGCTTCTATCACAAAATATATCTATTAGGATTTTGTATTAAAATACACTTTTAATTAAGTTAGTTAACATAATAGATTATATGAAATATTCTACAAAAGGGAACACCTTTTATTATGAACATGATTGGTCAATGAGTTAAACATTGTAACAAATTACATCATTTCCCTCCCACTAACTCTTTCAATCTCCTACTTGCACTTGAGGTCAATTATGGAATCTCATTTCAACTTCTCCAATCGACTTTTTGTAAACCTAACAGGAAAGTCCCTAAGAGAACGACTTGGCTATTATGCTTTAATTATCCACACTTCAATCTGTTCTCTCTGATGCTGATAAGCTGTTTTATAATATTGATCAACTCAAAGCATGTTTGGGACTTTCAGTAAGATTTAAGTTCTATTACAAACCACATAGTGACTTTGTTATAGTACAACAATGTTATGAAATTCTCAACATTTTGAATCACCTTGGCTCAATTATAAATTTATGCATATATATATATATATGTATACAATTTTTTTGCAAACCAATTCAAAGTAACTTACCTACCCTTTACACTAAATCTTCCCCATTGGTTCAATTTGGAACATTTATGTAACAACCCAGAATTTTATCTATTTAATTTGTGAATATTTAATTTATTTTAAATATTTAATTTATGATTTTATCATTAAAATACCTTTTAAACTCATCTGTGACAATAGGAAATGCAATTTTAGTCTTGGTTACAAGTTTATATATGTTTATTAAGAGGTATATTAAGATTTTGGCATTTTTTATGTATATATATGCATGTATGTGTATATATTATTTTAATGAAAAATGAAAATTTATATAATTCTTTTGAAAAAAAGGGTACTCAAATACAAAATAGAAAGTTACAAAAGGTTTGAGCTGGCAACAAAATAACACAAACAAGAAACAAATACCATAAAAAACTGTAAATAATACCAACCTAAATCAAGACAAGCCAAGCCCAATAGCACAAGGTCATACAAAACATAACAACCCAGATTTTTAAGCATTTAATTTTGAACATTTAAATTAGTTTTAAATGTTGAATTGGTAATATAAATGGATTTTTACATAGAATTTACTAGTTAAACGACGTTTAAACGTATTATGTATAATATAAATTAAAATATGCTTGTATCGTCGGGGTAGTTCGTAGTTTTACGTTCCAAACTTTAATTGGATGTTCATGATCCAATATAAGTCAGAATTCATTGAAACAAGAAACGTTCGAATCTATTGAACTATATTTTTCTAATAAAAGTGAAAAATCGAGATTTCATCTTACAGATTGTGAGTTATGTCCAAATCAAATTTTCACAAAGTCATTATGGAATCGTTTATAAAACATAACGATCTATTTAATAAATAAAAATGGTTTTTAATATAAAATTAACTTCGTTTAAACTTGAAATTGTGGTGTTAAGCATAAATCTGCATTTTATTTATTTCTGAAGGTGTATACAATTCTGTTTGAATTTATAAGATAATAATATTTTATTATTAATAGATTTGTTTATTTTGAAATCGATTTATATTATATCAATTTAATATGGAACTTAAGAATAACCAATTTTCAAATGACCTCAAATTTCAACGAAACTAATTTTATTAAATCCGTTGTGATTTATTATTGTAAGATTTTTCAGTTTCGCGTCAATTGAATTTATTTTTTGACCATGCGTAATTTAAGCGCGTAGTGTTTAATCGTTTGAAATTAAATAGGAATCTTTACAAACGGAATTAGAATTCAACGAAATCAGTTCCATCATTCCAAAATATTAAACTATTGTAGGATTACAATTTCACTACGAATAGAGCTCGTATGTGGTAGTTTTTGCTTGTTACTTTAACCATAAGTTTCTTAACTTAAATAAATAAAAAAAATCAAATTATCTTTTCCTTGCCAACAAAGTTCTTATTAACCGCTGTAAAATTTGTACTTGAAACCGACCTAATTCTTCTACAGTCTAGTCCTTCCTTCTTGAGTTCTACCTAAGCTTCATGCCTAAAGTTGAAATCTGCCTTCCCTAGCTGTATTGATTAAAACGTGGGTCCTAAGGCCTCTTCTTCTATATAAACACGCTGCTCTCACTTCTTTTTCTTCTTTAGAAATTTCAAGGCTGACCTCATTAATGGCTTTCAAAAATAAAATCAAACTGAATACTCCACTAAAATTTCTGAAACAAAATGCGCTGAGCTCCTCTTGTTGAGAGGTTCATGCTCATATATATTTTTTTGGGTTTGGTGTTACTAATGTTCATTGGAAAACAGGAGAAGTGAACCTAGGGATGGTGAACTCAAGAAAAACGGCATTGATCCATGTTTTTGAGTTTGTATTCAAGTTCAAAGCATTGAGTGGCATGTTACAACAATCTTTGGGTGTACTCGGTGCAAATGATGTCGATGTTATTCACAGTAGTGGAGGAAAGCGGGTTCGACGTATTTCACTAGTGGCAGCTGGAAGAGAAGCCGAGGGTGCGAGCGTATCAGGTTGGGAAGAGAAGTCGATGGGTGTTGTTTGTTTTGGTGTTTGGCAAAGGAATGTGTGACAATCCAAACCCTCGATCCCGGGCAGAGAGGATAGTTGTTGGGATGTAACACATTAAATGCAACAACAAATCACAGAACATAGCATACTATATTACATTAGGGGATAATTTACATCATTTGGACTAGTGAAAATACATCATTACAGGATAATAGTTATACAAATAAATTTTCAACTTGAAATTAACAAGTACACAGCGGAATCAAACATGATTAACATATGATTGTTTTGAAAAGTTCAAAAGAAACATAAAAGTCCATCTTCGGCTCCAAGTCCAAAAACATTATCCATAGCTCCAGAATACATCCCAAAAGAAATATGACAACCTGTTCACTTGGCTGTCCTTTTAAAAAATTATGGGCACCCGAGTTTGTAAGGTAAAAACAAACTACGAGTTAGTCATGGGACTGGTATGGGAGACCTACAGTTAACTTAACTTATTTAAAAATAGGGCATATCACGGGATTGCATCAAGAAATAGGTTTACTCCATACGAATGCCAGTGCAGAAAGCAACGCAATGCTTTTTGAAAAATGAAGCTGTTATAAGACTCAGGTCCCATCACACGATGCAAGCACAATCATGAGGATAGAGTTTTACTTTATAATGGCCAAACATGCTTGATATGATAAAATCATTTGATATTATTATTAGAGTCTAATTTAAAAACAATTTTGAAAATATATGTATCAATCTTGGAAGGCATAATACTCCATCCTATTATGTCACCATAGGGATATAACTAAAATCATAAAATTGCGTATTTGAATTTGGATTTCCATCATGAGCCGAGATAAGGGATCCTTCCTTATCTAAACTTCGGAACATCTCTAATAAAATGTCCTAGGGAACATATATCTTTGGAGCGGCAGAGCTAGTCAACTCTAAATCATTGATTAGTAAATGCCTGAATAGTACATTTCCCGGTCCTATTGGGCCTCTTGGTCAGTACGTCGACCATTCTGGCCTTGTGTGGCCACATCCGATGCGCCTCGATTCCAACATCCACATAAGTAAAATGACTGGGCTTTATACCATGACATCTCTTCTGGCTAGAAATAAACACATGTCCTTACTGCGATCCTTTATCCCGTTTTTGACTCATACCGGGGTGTGAAGCTCGCAAATTAACGTACCACAAAGCTTTGCAATTCGACAAGAACTTTGATCTATTTGCCAGCACCACTCAGCATGCCACACTATCATTTCATACCATACAACTGATGTCTACCAATATATAACATCTAAGCTTGCACGCCTTAGAGAAGTGTGTTAAGCTAAAGTAATAAATTCTCCGCCACCAAAAAGATATATATATTTAGTAAAGATCAATCCATATAGCATAAAATACAATGTCAGACACAAAATCCAATTACAAGTTCATTCTAGGTCTGAATGAAACCAGAGGCACCTTATTTCCTCGTCCCATATGTCCAATACAAGAGAGAGGCCCTCGCACATCCGAACAATCAACAAGTACGTCCGGACCACTGCCATTATAACCCCTTCAAGGGAGCTAACCATATCCAGGGCATCAACAACAATCCATTCGATGTGAAGATTTCTAGTTTTGCACCATCTTCAATATCTTCTACTTTTAATCGTCATTCAATTATTCAAAATGGGTTAAACCAGGTCTTTTCAAATAACTCGCTCCAAAACAAAACCAATCAAATCAAATCCGTATTTGGATTATTGATTCATCAATCAAGTCTCCTTTAATTGGTTACATTTCATAAGATGTAAAATAATATTCTAAAATCTCGTTAGGTTACTTGGCTTTCCAAAAATCATTTCATAACCTGTATTAAAGGTTCACATAAGAATTTTATTCAAATTAAGAATTAAAATTCTTATTTTAAAATTCTGTCTCAAAATTGGTTATATAAGTCTTTACACAAAACTGCTAAACCTCACTTAACCACTTTTATCATTACTAACCATGTGAAATTGGCTTAAACTCATCTCACATCATTTATAATATTTTATAACGATTTTACACTTTTTTTTCATATGTAAAAATAGTCCATACCTGTAATTTTCGATTATAGGTCATTACGGGTCATGACGCTGTTTTCATTCAAATTTGAATTAAATATTTCCAAAAATATAACCGTTACATTTTGGAATTCTTCTTATCATTTGAAAGATCTTTTCAAAACAAACCCAACGGTTCTAATTTCGGGAAAACTCGACGGTCGAATCTCCCGGTATATTCATATAAAAACAAACCCAACGTTTCCAATTTTAACTTATATACAACGTACACAAATAAAATATGTCGAATCATTTTGAAACCATTTTATTTATTATATAAAAAGCATATAATAATTTTCCAATGTGATATCTTAATTTTTTGACTCAGAAATATTTTATTTCAATACTTCAACATTATAATAATATTATAATGATTAAAATAATATTATTTTTCACACTTCAATATTTTCATTCCAAATTTTTGTGATATTCAAAATAGAAATAAACAAAAAACTTTTGAAAAGAAACTTAAAACATCTTTTATATAGCCTAACCGAACTTCACTTTTAAAAGTTACTATTCGTTTCAAATTAAAATTTCGACAAGCCAAAATCATATGAAAATTAATTCAAATTCGTTTGCTACATTTTAGGAAATTCATCGATATTTTATTGTCTTCGCATCCATCCAAAATCAGACGTTTAAAATAAAACTTCGATTTTTTAGCTATTGTTATATTATATAAAATATTCATAAAAACCCAATTTTCTTAATGGAGACTTAACCAATGAATCAGTAATCATTCTTATTGTTCATTTTAAGACAGTGTATGTTATAACACTTAGTCATCCATCACTCGGCATCCAATTCACACACAAAGTGCACTACACTACATAAGTCTTATATGAATAACACTTAGTCCTGTCAATTCAACGGATTGACAAGCTACACGCTTGGGATTAGTGTTTATTGTCATCCCAATAACCATGTGGGGTTTCCAATACAATCACAAATAATTCATGCAGCTTATCTACACACATAAGAGATGTGTAAGCGTATTATCATCCAAGACCTATGTGGGGTTTTCTACACTATCAATGAACAATAATAATAAAACTGCTCAATCCAAAACCATTTAAAGTCTAATCAATTCCTATTGGCACTGTTTACAATACAGATATCACATAATCAAGCAATATCACAGATAACAGATAAAGATGACATTTTTATTGCTCTACTCAATGTTAAACATAACATAAAACTTGTGTGATCATTGTTAAACATTACTAAACATTTCTAATTAACAATTAACAGTTAATTAATTTAAATCCCTATCTATGTGAGTTTCGGTTCCTCACCATAGGATTCCACTCCGCTAAACTTTTTCGGAAGGAAATCGAACTCGCACACTTGTTACTAACACACGAACGACTCCTACGGACTTGCTGACAACTCATAGAACTGGATCTGGTGATTATGAGGTTCAAACTACTCGTGAACACACTCACGCTCACGAGTACACTTGGATCTGAAAGCTTAAAGCTAAACGAAGGGGGTTCAGGTGGTTTAAGGGGTGCAACGTCAAGGCGAGGTCCACAGTGAAGGCTGGTCAAGTTAGACATAGGGTGCAAGGGATGGTGCTTGGTGATAGGAGGAGGAAAGAAGTGCATAGATGAAGGCTTTAGGGTGTAAATTGAAAAATAGGTTGGAAATTAGGGTATTTAGGGTTAAAGGGAGAGGAGGGGGCCACAACATCGGAGGGGGTGGCTGTGGCATGCGGCTTTAAGGGGGGTGGGGCAGGCAGTGACGTTGGTCAACAAAGGAGGGAGGCGGCGGCGGCACCATGGGAGGAGGTGGAAGCAAGTTAAGGAGCTAAGAAGAAAAATGAAAAAGAAAGGAGAAAGTGGAAAAGAGAAAAGGGGCTTTTAAATTTTTTCCTAATCCCCGGATTGATGAGGTGTCAGGATGGGCGAAGGTGGAAGAAAAACACTTTCGGTTGTTGAATTGTTGACACCTCATTTCATGTATTTAGGAGCTAGTTTTGTCATCGAGTGTTAAAGTGTGCTAGTTCAGCTCTACGTCTTGTGATCTCCTGATCAAACAATAGTTCCGTTTTGTACAAAAAATTGTAGTCTACCATAAAACATAATTCTGTATCCAACGGAATAGGTTTTGCCGAATTTTGAGTTTGTTAAACCTTCCATTATATTTTTCGATCGTGTTACCGCTTAATTTCTACGGGTTGTCATAGCCTGCGTTTAATTCTCGCACAGCTACGCACTAGCTCCAAAAATTACGAAATTTGGAACTCGACCATTTTTCGGTGCTACGGATCCGATAAAATTAGTTTTATTAAAATTTGAGGTCATTTCAACAATATTCTTTTGTAAACTGCTAGAATCAGCATTAAATCATCAAAATTTTAAATTTGACTATAAATCTTTATAAATTTAAATTAAAAATAATTTTAAAATTGGCTCGAAAATTCTAGGTCGTTACAGAATGGTGGTGTCAGGAATTAAAGTGCATGAGTTGTAAAAAATTGAGCTTCAAGAAATCTCCTGGAAGGAGAAGACAGAAAGGAGGGTCGGGTTGGAGCTTATGTGGGACGAAGCTTTTGAGGTGAATCCCTTTTATCTTTAAGATAAAATTAAGTAGGAATTTATTTCACGTTATAACTTATAATTATAATATCTCGCTCATACGATGTCAAATTAATGCACCGTTTGTCACGTTGGAATCCTATGGACGAAAGATACACAATAAGATTAGTTTAGAGCGATTTGGAGCTCGTTAGAATTTATGGCAAAATAAAACGCCTGATCCGATCTGTTGGCATTTAATCGTTATTCAACGATTAACACCCAAAGTGAGTATACTCACTAACTCTATCCAGTTTATAAATATTACAAATATATTTTAGAATTGATAAATGATGATTGGATGTTGTGCGATGGTTGTTTGGATGAATTACTAATAAATTGGTTGAAATTATAGATATTGTTATATATATAAATCATTGGTTAAATATTGATTCTATTCATCATGGTATCTCATACTGAAATAAAATTGATGTTATTTACGTTTATTAACATCTGCGAATGCAGGGAAACAGGTTGAAGGGATCCAACTGGATTTCTTAACAATTATATTGTTGTTTTTCATATATTATGTTATATGATGTGATAAATAATCTGTGGTTGACTATTATATGTTTGGGATGTTGAATAACAGGCTTCCTAGAATTTTGGCATTTACATACCATAAAATATTTTCGAATGCAGGAAGGGCATTTGAGATCTAAAAAGGAAAATTATTTTTCCAAAATAGAAATTGAATTTCGAATGGATTTGAAAATAAAAACTTGTTTAATGGATAAAACGAGTAGTAAAGTTTATAAACGGTGCTTATAAATGAATTGAAATAATTACCATTGGGTGATTTGGGGATGTAAATTCAAGAGAGAATTAAAAGGGGAATTTGAAATCATGTTAAAAGGAAACGATGAAATTTATTATGATTTTCGGAATGTGAATAGAATTGAAATAAATCCATAAGGATTTATAATTAAGGTTCGACTATGTCGAATTTTATAAAAGTAATGTATTTTTAGAAATTATATATTATATAATTAAGAATTTGACAAGATAATCAATATTTGGTTTGAATCCAATATTCTATAATCGAATGTAAACTCGATATATAATTATAGACTTATTATATAACATAGACTAGAAAGTTGATGTGTAGACGAGATTTGATAACAAAGTGGAATGACTCGATAAATGGAATTTTAATCTGTAATAACATTCATAAATGTAAATCCAAGATTTATTTGTTAAAATGAGTCTAGATTTCTATAAATAAATAATATTCACTGTAATGTCCCATATTTCTAGGCGTTTAACTATGAATGTTTAAAACGTTTAAACATTGGATTTAAATTGAAATTGAGGTTATTACAGATTTTATCTATTTAATTTAAGAAATCAAAAAATTTTATCGATAAATATAGGTATTTAAAATCGACTGATTAATTTAATCAATATTTCTAATACGTGAAAAGCAGTAACTTTTCAAACAATCTCAGAATTCGACGAAACTAATTCCATCAGATCCGAAATAGTGTACGATTATCAGATTTTGAATTTCATAGCGTTTGGATTTATTGGTTGAGCGTACAATCAGAACGCCTAGGAATAATTTAATTTAATTTAATTTTTAATCGTTGATTTAATTTGATATCTTCTCCACGCTGTTGATTCACAATTCATGCCATGGAAGAAAAGAAGATCAAAGAAAAATTGATTTAGTATAATTATTTATTTGTGAATTAGTTGTGTTAAAATTTGTTAAAATCTATCCTCAAATATCGAAAACAATCAAGCACAAAATCACAAATAAATATATGTAATGGCACACAGTCATTGGACAGTGCATTTTTGCACAAACCAGTATACTGGTGTGCACAAAAATGCACAGCCCAGTGCAAGTGTGTGCCAAGATATATATATATATATATATATATATACACACACACAAATTTTTTCAAACACAAGTTTATCGATCATTTTTCACCTATCGACTGATCCGAACCTGACGGTCATATTCCCGAAAAGACATCTTCTTTCATGAAGAGTTGTGATCCAATTTCAACAGTAATGGTTTCTTCTTTTCAATGAAACTTTTCATTAACGACCACCAATCTTCAAATACTATTTATACATCACAAAATTCACTTTCCAAGACACCGATTCTTACCTAAAATTATTACCTTGTTTCTATACTTTCTTGCATTCTAAAAGCATTCAAATCATTCTCATTGCTTTGAAACATTAATTCTATTTCATACTTCTTGATTCAAAGCAATCCACTTCCTTCAAATATTCACAAACACATTAAATTTCTGAGGATAAGATTATAGGAAAGGTGAACTCAAATCGTGAGTAATCCGTGCTTTAAAGTCAAAGCTTCTGTTGTGTTGTTTAAGTCCTGTTTGGCTATTGTTTAAGTCCTGTTTGGCCGCTCAGGCACAAAATCCCATTCGGTTGCTTGGGTCCCTGTTCTGCTGCTTAGGTGTATTGCTAACATGTTCCTCCTGGTGAAGTGAGGGTGTTGCTAATGAAAATCCAGAAAGAGTTTGGGACTGGACGTAGGACGGTGCTCTGAACTAGTACAAAAGTTCCTTATGTCGTTTATTTTTATTATACTGCATTTACTTACTTCTTATCTGTTATATAATTATATTTAGTTTGTTAAATATTTATTTGCATAACTATTGCATAGTATAATATATCACATTATCTAAGCTTCCGCATATACATTTCATTCTATATTAATCGGTCTAAATCTATCACTCTTTTCATTTAGCATCACAACACGACATCTTATAACTGTAAAACAGTTATTTGGTACTCGATAATATGGAAAACAACACGAACACGAGCAATAACACAAGCTTCACAGTAGGTCAATCACCGCAGGACCTCCACTTGTCAATGGCATGAACTATAGTTGTTGGGCTACACGTATGAGAATATATATGCAAGCAAATGGATTTGATACTTGGAATATAACTCAAAGTGGATATACTATTCTAACTACCAATTATTCCGAGTGGCCAAGTTCACAAAAAATTGATGCTACTTCAAATGCAAAAGCAAAGAATGTGTTGCACTATGCCTTAGATAGAAATGATTTTAACCGAATTTGTATGTGTAATATTGCATATGAAATTTGGCGAACACTTATTGTAACACACGAAAAAACTAGTAAGGTTAAACAAAGCAGGATATTCATGCTTAAAAATCAATTTCAATTTCAAAATGAATGAAAACAAATCTGTCAATGATAAGTATTCTAGATTTCAAAATATTTATCATTTATTATTGGGCTTAGGAGAAAAACACTTTGATTTTGATATTGTATCAAAAATCCTAAATAATTTGACGGAAGATTGGGAAAGAAAAGCCTTGGCTACTGAAGAAGCTAACGATCTTTTAACCATGAAACGAGAAGAGTTTATAGGAAATCTTATATTGTATGATGTAACACTCCACGTCCATTAATGTCACTCACTAAGGGAATGCCTTAACTTTCATGGAGTATTATAAGAGTATGGAACAGAATATCACAAGACATATATATAAAATGGTACTTAAGAAAATTCAAAATTTATTCATTGTAGCGGAAAAGCAAAACATGTTTGGTTACAACACCAAAACCACATACTAGAGTCAAGTACACAAATATCCATCTTGTACAAAATTATTATTAGAGTACATAAAAGTAAAACCATAATCCCGCTCCAAATAGCCATAACGAAAAAGAGATAAAGCTGAGCATTACTTTCAACACTTCCAAGCGCTTCCAAAAGGAAGAAATCTGAGTCAAGTTTCAATATTTCCTCCCTGAGAACCTGGGGGGAGGGGGGAACCGAAGAAAAAGAGGCGAAAATAAAAAGGTCAGACATAAAGCCTCGCGAGTCCAGTTACTTTTAGCATGAAAATAAGAAAAGCAATATGACAGGAATAAACAGGATGGAAAGTATAAGCATAACATAAGGTAAAACTGGATAACATGATGAATATAAAGGAATGTCTAGTGCGCTTCCCAGATTTCTTACTTAATTTAATTCTCTGCACCACCTACTAGTAATTCTTAATGAAACGATCCCAACCCTGCAATTGGTAGCGCTCAGGCGTAACATTTAGTAAGAGGTATCCACCCCATACAATCCTTGAAAGTCTACTTGCCCATAATAGATACTAGATGTCCCCACACTACCCCTAGTCGATCGGCTCCTTATCTTGTAGACACCTGTGCGGGTCCCAGCTTAGGGAGTATCACTCCCTAAGTGGTAACCCATGGTTGCACAGCTTTATACCTACTGATGTACAGTGGCTAAATCTTCCAATGCCGGGAACACCTTGTGCACGCTTAACGAACCCGTCGGAACCTGCACTGCTACACCCTCGATCTTATTTGACTGCTTATAATCAGCCACACCTATTTGTCCCAAAAGCGTAGGTCGTACCTCTAATGATGCCAACAAACCGGGTACATAATCGATAGAGGGTCTAAAGTCAAAGGTAGATATGTACTCCAAACTCTGCCGCTCTACGAACAAAGGACTCAAAGTCAACCTCTTTCTAGTCAAGGCGTTAGCGACAACGTTACCCTTACTTGGGGTATATGCAATCTCAAAATCGTAGGATTCTAAGAACGCCATCCACCTCTGTTGCCTTAAGTTTAAATCTTTTTGGGAGAACAAGTACTTTAGTGACTTATGGTCTGTATACAACTCAAACCTCTCACCAAGAAAATAGTGAAGCCAAGACTTAAGTGCAAAAACTATGGAAGCTAAGTCTAAGTCGTGGGTAGGGTAATTCTTCTCATGGGACATTAACTGCCTTCTACCATAGCATATCACCTTTCCCTCTTGTATCAAAACTGCGCCAAGCTCCGTCCTGCAAGCATCGGTATACACTGTGAACGGTTTACTCCCATCCGGAAAAACTAAAACTGGAGCTGTCGTCAATGCCCTCTTCAAACGTTGGAAAGCATCGTCACAGTCAACATCCCAAGAAAAGATCAAATTCTTTTTTCGTCAACCGTGTAAGTGGGGCTGATATTTTAGCAAAGTCCTTGATGAACTTTCTGTAATAGCCTGCTAAACCAAGGAAACTTCTTACTTTTGTTGCATTATTAGGAACCTTCCAATCTTGGATTGCTACCACCTTCGCGGGATCCACAGCTATCCCTTCCTTGGAGACCACGTGTCCTAAGAACCTCACTTCCTTCCTCCAAAAATGACATTTAGAGAACATAGCTTTGAGTAGATGTGCTTGAAGGGTCTCTAAGACTTCCCTCAGATGTAGGGCATGCTCTTCCTCGCTTCTAGAAAATAACAAGATATCGTCCACCAAGACTACCACGAACTTGTTTAGAAAGTCCCTAAACACCCTACTCATCAAGTCTACGAAATATGCGGGTGCATTCATCAAACCAAAAGGCATGACGATCCATTAGAAGAAACCGTCGGGAGTCCTAAAAGCAGTCTTATCTATACTATCCTCAGCTACCCTCAACTGATGAAATCCTGTAGCTAAGTCCAACTACGAGAAAACTGAAGCACCAACCAACTGATCGAAATAATCATCTATCCTCGGCAATGAGTGTCTGTTCTTCTTCGTGAACTTATTCAGTTCCCTATAGTCCACGCACAATCTAAGTGAACCATCAGCCTTCTTACAAAAACAACTGGAGCACCCCACTCTGAGATACTTCTTCTTATGAACCCTTTCTCAAGCAACTCTTTCACTTGTTTACTAAGATCCCTCCTTTCTCTTGGAGCCATGTGGCACATAGGCAATGCAACTAGCTTTGCGTTGTCCACCAGGTATATACGAAAATCTGTCTCGCGTTTTGGAGGTAAGCCCCAACGTTCTTAAAGACATCTGCATACTCACGGACTACTCGAACAGATTGCAAATCATCAATAGACATGTCAAGAGATTCTAGGTAGCTAAGCATAACAGAAACCTTAGGATCACGTGAGGTATCGAGAGTATTACCCAAACTAGTCAACAGTCCAACTACCCTCTTTTCACAGTCGAGAATGGCACCATACTTGGTTAGCCAATCCATTCCTAGAATCAACCCATAGCCCGTGAAGCCAAGCACATAAGCGTAGCATTCAAACTCAACGCCATACACATATATTCTCAAATCTCGACATAACATAGAAATATGAGTCGTACCCCCAATATGATTTGAGACAATGACAGGATCCACTACTATAATTGTATCTAGGTGCAGAGACTTAACAACAGAAGCAGATATAAATGAATGTGAAGCGCCAGAATCAAACAAAGTACATACAGGATGATCGAAGAGGAAAATCAAACTTTCAACAAAAATGTTTCTACCTCTCCCTTGTGTAGCTGCCATGAGAGCATGAACCTGCCCTCCAGAAGTAGATCCTGTCAACTGTCCTTGCCCTTGTCCTTGTATCCTTGGGCAGTCCTTAATCATATGTGTTGCCTCACCACAATGAAAATAACCATGCTTCTTCTTCTTCCTACAGTCCTTAATTACATGGCCTATTATACCACAATGAAGACACTTCCTCTTGTCATGGGGTTTATTATTCTTTCCACCCTTCTTAGGTTCTACTTTCCTGTTCTGTGATTCTTCCACTTTCACTCTTTTCTTTCACCTTTACCTTCTTCATGGATTAAAGCCATATCAACAAGTTTCTCATCCTTGGGTTGTGCTCCTTAGCCTAAACTCCCTCATTCTCATTTCTAGCATCCTTGTGTAACATGTTAACAAGTCTCTCGAAAGCTGCCTCCATCGCACAGAAAACCTCACGAAGCTTGATAGAAGATTAGCCGTAGGTGAAACTACTATGGCTACAGATGGAGGTTGGGCACTTCTTTGCCCTCCGACATATGCCGTAGTTTTAACATGCCTACGGAACTATGGCGAAAAGAAAGGAAAAAGTGATTCAGGTAGAGAATCGAAAGATAGATATATGGCTTTTGGGGATTGTGTTTTTCATAATAAACCTTTCTCTCGAAAATAATCTCTTTAAAACATATTTTTGGAAAATACTTCTTTACAAAAAATGTTTTTGAAAATGGTTTTCAGAATCTTTTATCTGTTCTGGTAACCTTCAGCTCTGATACCACGTGTAACACCTCACGTCCATTAATGTCACTCGCTAAGGGAATGCATTAACTCTCATGGAGTATTATAAGAGTATAGAACAGAATATCACAAGGCAGATATACAAAATGGTACTTAAGAAAATTCAAAATTTGTTCACTGCAGCGGAAAAGAAAAACATGTTTGGTTACAACATCAAAACCACATACTAGAGTCAAGTACACAAATATCCATCTTGTACAAATTTTTTATCAGAGTACATAAAAGTAAAACCATAATCCCGCTCCAAATAGCCATAATAAAAAAGAGATAAAGACGAGCATTGCTTCCAACACTTCCAAGCGCTTACAGAAGAAAGAAATCCGAGTCAAGTTTCAGCGTTTCCTCCCTGAGAACCTTGGGAGGAAACGGAAGAAAAAGAGGCAAAAAAAAAAGGTCAGACATTAAGCCTAGCTAGTCCAGTTTCTTTTAGTACGAAAATAAATAAAGCAATACGACAGGAATAAATAGGATGGAAAGTATAACCATGACATACAGTAAAGCTGGGTAACATGATGAATATAAAGGAATGTCTAGTGCGCTTCCCAGATTTCTTACTTAATTTAATTCTCTGCACCACCTACTAGTAATTCTTAACGAAATGATCCCAACCCCGCATATGGTAGCCCTCAGGCGTAACATCTAGTAAGAGGTATCCGCCTCATACAATCCTTGAAAGGCTACTTGCCTATAATAGATACTAGATGTCCCCACACTACCCCTAGTCGATCGGCTCCTTAACTTGTAGATACCTGTGCAGGTCCTAGCTTAGGGTGTACCACTCCCTAAGTGGCAACCCGTGATTCCACAGCTTTATACCTACTGATGTACAGTGGCTAAATCTTCCAATGCCGGGAACACCTTGTGCACGCTTAACGTACCCATCGGAACCTGCACTGGTACACCCTCGCTCTTATTTGACCGCTTATAATCAGCCCAGTAAGCGTGCCCCAACCCTGCCTAGCTCAGGGTTCCCGATACTTCTAAGTGGGTTACTGTCTGAAAAGGATCCCTACCGCTACTTGGTTTTTCTCCAGGGTTAATCCTAACCAAACCTATATTGGTTAAGAGTTGTCTATCCGCCCAGTTGACTTAATCACATCCACTTATCAAATCAATACGTATTATTGGTTAAGCTTGCCTTAACCCTATCCACTTTGTTCATATAATATTGGTTAAGTTGTCATCTCACACAAGTTAACTTAACCCCACCCACCAAACATGTTTTAGATATCATATTCATCTTTGATCAACATTAATTAGTTATTAATGCATAGACCTCTCACATTAAGTTGATGGCTTGTGGCTGCTAGATGTGTCAGGCGGTTCCGGGCAGACTTCTACCACAAGCCAGACTTAACCTCGTGTCTAGGCATCTTTTAATTATGCCTACGACCTATCACATTAGACTGGCTGTTTACGGTTGATGGTTAGGCCGGTTGGTTCCGGGAAGGCTTCTACCGCAAACGAAGTCTAACCTCGTGTCTCGGCATGCTTATCTTAGCCCAATTTATTTACTTGCAGTCTATGCCAATTTCGGGTTAATTATGCCAATTACCCAAAATCCCCAATTTCGTATCATGCCCAAAATTTAAAATTAATCATGCCCAAATCAACCTAACATATATTATGCCATATTTCCCTACGTTCCCTAGATTATCGTTCGTACGTTCATCTCTACGATATTTGGCCTAGGCTCGAAAGTAGCCTGGTTATAAAAATAAAAAGGGAAGGAGGAAGGGAAGAGATACAGAACAAACATAATAATAACAACGAAATAGGCATAAGGATGAACTAATCATAAAGATATGATAAAACTGATGATAATATCAACATGGGCATATAAGATTCATGAATCTGATATATAGGCTAAGATAGAACTGATGATATTAGATCTTATTATCATGTTTAATTTCCAACTCCAATTTACAACATGTCAGAATTGCTTTTGTATAATTTAAATGTAAAAATAATCAATGGACTCACTGAGATTGGATTTAGGAAGAGAATGGTTCCGAATTTTGAATTCTGAATTTAATTAGCTAAACTGTTGTTGTAGAATTTGATTCTTATCTTCCAATTTGAATACTCTAATTTTCATTTTCTTTGGAGAAGAGAAGAGAGGCTAGTTTTAATTTAGTTTAGGGCAGCATGGAGGAGCCATGGATTAGTGTAATGAAATTAGGGTTAGTTCTAGATGTGTTTTTATAGATGTATTAGGTGAATTAGGGCCTTTAGATTAGCTTAGAGATCATCAGAACCACTTAGCTCAAAAGACACATCATCCAGCCAATCCTTGAAGGACACGCCATCAGAGAACTCTCCAGAATTCTTTGTAGATTTTTCCTCGGCACGGGCGCACTTCCTAAGTGCGCCAGTGCATTTTTGTTCTGGTGCACTTCACAAGTGCGCTAGTTCTCCCAGCCTGTTTTCTGATTTTTCTGCCCAACTTCTATCGTCTATAACTTCTTCATACGATATCCTTTTTGCACAAACTCGAACTCTATCTCAAGCATAATTCTGAGACGAAAGCAATGGCGTAACCCGTTTCACCTAGTTCTTCTTTTAAAAATTAATTATTCTTTAATTATCTCTTATGTCATGTTTTAAAATTACGGGGTGTTACATTCTCCCCTCCTTAAAGGATTTCGTCCCCGAAATCTTCAAGTTAAGAAGAATGTATCCTACCATCCAATCATCCGTCTACTCATCCATCATCCACAAGCATCCATTGTCCTTAAAATATCTCTAATGCTATATGAACATATGCAAAAGTGTATGTATATGTTCCTTATCTAATGCAATGATCAGGCGGTCTACTGATTCAGTTGATCTCCTTAATGCAAAATATGATAGTGCCATGCGTCCATTATGTATGCAAAAGAATTCTAATGGTACATATCATTTCTATATGAGTGCACAACCATTCATTCAAATGCAACATCCATATGATAACACAATCAATGTACATCCATTTCTTTAAATATGCACACTCATTCATATGCAATATGAAAGTGATTGAGCCGATCTAGTGCCTAATGTGTGTGTAAATGCATCCGTGAGCAACCATTAGCAAACACTTATATCCACTTGCATCCACCAAATATAACATGTCTCAAACACATGTTTACAACTATAGGATTTTCTACCTAAAGATCGAAGATATAATCGAGAGGATATACTAAACGATAGAACAAGTATAAACAAAACGGTAGAAAAAGGAGAAGTTAAGAACATACCCTCAAGAAGGAAAGGGTACGACGTGCGTATCTTGCCTTCAGTCTCCCAAGTTGCCTTTCCTTGATCATCTCCCCACTGGACGTTAACCAACTTGACCTCTCGGTTGCTTAATTTCTTGACCTCCGATCTAAGGATGCATGTAGGAGCTCGTCTAATCGTGGCATCTCGCTCCACTTCCACTTCCCTAAGCATGCTCGGCTCTACTACTTCCGTTAAACACTTCTGCAAATGCGACACATGAAATACGTCATGAACATCACTTAGCTTCTCGGGCAACTTCACTATGTAGGCCATCTGTCCAATTCGCTCTATAATGGGGAATGGCCCTACGAACCTTGGTGCCAATTTCCCTACAAACCCAAATCGAACTACATTCCTCAATGGTGATACTTTAATAAAGACCATGTCTCCAACATTGAACTCAAGATCGGTCCTTCTCTTATCAGCATATGACTTTTGCCGGTCCTGTGCCATCTTTATGCGTCTTCTAATCAAGTCTATCTTCTCTGAAGTTTCCCTAATCATCTCGATCCGAAGAAAAATCTTATTCGTAGATTCCCACCAACAAGTAGGTGATCGACAAGGTCATCCATATAGAGCTTCAAAAGGTACCATGCCAATACTAGTCTGATAGCTGTTGTTGTAGGCGAACTCTACTTATGGAAGATGTTTTTCCCATGTCCCTCTAAAGTACAAGATGCATAACCTCAAAAGATCTTCTAGAATCCGATTCACTCTTTTTGTTTGGTCGTCCGTCTGAGGGTGATAAGCGGTACTCAAACACAATTGCGTTCCTACGCCTCTTGCAAGCTCTTCCAAAACTCACTACTGAAAATGGGATCTCGATGGCTCACAATACTAGAAGGTATGCTGTGTAGACGAACTATCTCTCGGAGATAAACAGATGCCAATCATGCCGCTGTTCTTTTACTCTTAAAGGAAATGAAATGAGCGCTTTGGTAAGTCTATCTACTACTACCCAAATCCCCGTATTACCCATCCTTCACCTCGGTAACCCGTCGACGAAATCCATGGAAACACTTTTCCATTTCCACTGTGGGACCTCTAAAGGGTGAAGCAAACCACCAGGCTTCTTTTGCTCAGACTTGACTTGCTGGCACCCTAAGCATCTAGAAATGAACTCAGCCACATCCTTCTTCATTCCGGTCCCAAAGAAAACTCGCTACATGTCCATATACATCTTGTCACCACAGGGATGTATGGTCAGCTTAGAACGATTTGCTTCTTCAAGGATTGTCCTCCTCAAACCCTCGTCTTGAGATATGCAAAGTCTCCCATCTTTACGCAACCAACCTTTGTCATCGATAGTATACCTACTAACATGGCTTGAAGACTCCCCTCTGATGAGCTCGTCTACTATCTCTATCAACTAAGGGTCATCTTGCTGTGCCACACCTATTTGTCCCAAAAGCGTAGGTCGTACCTCTAATGATGCCAACAAACCGGGTACATAATCGATGGAGGGTCAAAAGTCAAAGGTAGATATGTACTCCAAACTCTGCCGCTCTATGAACAAAGGACTCAAAGTCAACCTCTTTCTAGTCAAGGCGTTAGCGACAACGTTACCCTTACCTGGGGTATATGCAATCTCAAAATCGTAGGATTCTAAGAACGCCATCCACCTCTGTTGCCTTAAGTTTAAATCTTTTTGGGAGAACAAGTACTTTAGTGACTTATGGTCTGTATACAACTCAAACCTCTCACCAAGAAAATAGTGAAGCCAAGACTTAAGTGCAAAAACTATGGCAGCTAAGTCTAAGTCGTGGGTAGGGTAATTCTTCTCATGGGACATTAACTGCCTTCCACCATAGCATATCACCTTTCCCTCTTGTATCAAAACTGCGCCAAGCTCCATCCTGCAAGCATCGGTATACACTGTGAACGGTTTACTCCCATCCGGCAAAACTAAAACTGGAGCTATCGTCAACGCCCTCTTCAAACGTTGGAAAGCATCGTCACAGTCAACATCCCAAGAAAAGATCAAATTCTTTTTTGTCAAACGTGTAAGTGGGGCTGATATTTTAGCAAAGTCCTCGATGAACTTTCTGTAATAGCCCGCTAAACCAAGGAAACTTCTTACTTTTGTTGCATTATTAGGAACCTTCCAATCTTGGATTGCTACCACCTTCGCGGGATCCACAGCTATCCCTTCCTTGGAGACCACGTGTCCTAAGAACCTCACTTCCTTCCTCCAAATATGACATTTAGAGAACATAGCTTTGAGTAGATGTGCTTGAAGGGTCTCTAAGACTTCCCTAAGATGTAGGGCATGCTCTTCCTCGCTTTTAGAAAATATCAAGATATCGTCCACCAAGACTACCACGAACTTGTTTAGAAAGTCCCTAAACACCCTACTCATCAAGTCTACGAAATATGCGGGTGCATTCATCAAACCAAAAGGCATGACGATCCATTCGAAGAAACCGTCGGGAGTCCTAAAAGCAGTCTTATCTATACTATCCTCAGCTACCCTCAACTGATGAAATCCTGTAGCTAAGTCCAACTGCGAGAAAACTGAAACACCAACCAACTGATCGAACAAATCATCTATCCTCGGCAATGAGTGTCTGTTCTTCTTCATGAACTTATTCAGTTCCCTATAGTCCACGCACAATCTAAGTGAACCATCAGCCTTTTTACAAAAACAACTGGAGCACCCCACTCTGAGATACTTCTTCTTATGAACCCTTTCTCAAGCAACTCTTTCACTTGTTTACTAAGATCCCTCCTTTCTCTTGGAGCCATGTGGCACATAGGCAATGCAACTAGCTTTGCGTTGTCCACTAGGTATATACGAAAATCTATCTCGCGTTTTGGAGGTAAGCCCCAACGTTCTTAAAGACATCTGCATACTCACGGACTACTCGAACAGATTGCAAATCATCAATAGACATGTCAAGAGATTCTAGGTAGCTAAGCATAACAGAAACCTTAGGATCACGTGAGATATCGAGAGTATTACCCAAACTAGTCAACAGTCCAACTACCCTCTTTTCACAGTCGAGAATGGCACCATACTTGGTTAGCCAATCCATTCCTAGAATCAACCCATAGCCCGTGAAGCCAAGCACATAAGCGTAGCATTCGAACTCAACGCCATACACATATATTCTCAAATCTCGACATAACATAGAAATATGAGTCGTACCCCCAATATGACTTGAGACAATGACAGGATCCACTACTATAATTGTATCTAGGTGCAGAGACTTAACAACAGAAGCAGATATAAATGAATGTGAAGCGCCAGAATCAAACAAAGTACATACAGGATGATCGAAGAGGAAAATCAAACTTTCAACAAAAATGTTTCTACCTCTCCCTTGTGTAGCTGCCATGAGAGCATGAACCTGCCCTCCAGAAGTAGATCCTGTCAACTGTCCTTGCCCTTGTCCTTGTATCCTTGGGCAGTCCTTAATCATATGTGCTGCCTCACCACAATGAAAACAACCATGCTTCTTCTTCTTCCTACAGTCCTTAATTACATGGCCTGTTATACCACAATGAAGACACTTCCTCTTGTCATAGGGTTTATTATTCTTTCCACCCTTCTTAGGTTCTACTTTCCTGTTCTGTGATTCTTCCACTTTCACTCTTTTCTTTCACCTTTACCTTCTTCATGGATTAAAGCCATATCAACAAGTTTCTCATCCTTGGGTTGTGCTCCTTAGCCTAAACTCCCTCATTCTCATTTCTAGCATCCTTGTGTAACATGTTAACAAGTCTCTCGAAAGCTGCCTCCATCGCACAGAAAACCTCACGAAGCTTGATAGAAGATTAGCCGTAGGTGAAACTACTATGGCTATAGATGGAGGTTGGGCACTTCTTTGCCCTCCGACATATGCCGTAGTTTTAACATGCCTACGGAACTATGGCGAAAAGAAAGGAAAAAGTGATTCAAGTAGAGAATCGAAAGATAGATATATGGCTTTTGGGGATTGTGTTTTTCATAATAAACCTTTCTCTTGAAAATAATCTCTTTAAAACATATTTTTGGAAAATACTTCTTTACAAAAAATGTTTTTGAAAATGGTTTTCAGAATCTTTTATCTGTTCTGGTAACCTTCAGCTCTGATACCACGTGTAACACCTCACGTCCATTAATGTCACTCGCTAAGGGAATGCATTAACTTTCATGGAGTATTATAAGAGTATAGAACAGAATATCACAAGGCAGATATACAAAATGGTACTTAAGAAAATTCAAAATTTATTCACTGCAGCGGAAAAGAAAAACATGTTTGGTTACAACATCAAAACCACATACTAGAGTCAAGTACACAAATATCCATCTTGTACAAATTTTTTATCAGAGTACATAAAAGTAAAACCATAATCCCGCTCCAAATAGCCATAATAAAAAAGAGATAAAGATGAGCGTTACTTTCAACACTTCCAAGCGCTTACAGAAGAAAGAAATCCGAGTCAAGTTTCAGCGTTTCCTCCCTGAGAACCTTGGGAGGAAACGGAAGAAAAAGAGGCAAAAAAAAAAGGTCAGACATTAAGCCTAGCTAGTCCAGTTTCTTTTAGTACGAAAATAAATAAAGCAATACGACAGGAATAAATAGGATGGAAAGTATAACCATGACATGCAGTAAAGCTGGGTAACATGATGAATATAAAGGAATGTCTAGTGCGCTTCCCAGATTTCTTACTTAATTTAATTCTCTGCACCACCTACTAGTAATTCTTAACGAAATGATCCCAACCCCGCATATGGTAGCCCTCATGCGTAACATCTAGTAAGATGTATCCGCCCCATACAATCCTTGAAAGGCTACTTGCCTATAATAGATACTAGATGTCCCCACACTACCCCTAGTCGATCGGCTCCTTAACTTGTAGATACCTGTGCAGGTCCTAGCTTAGGGTGTACCACTCCCTAAGTGGCAACCCGTGATTCCACAGCTTTATACCTACTGATGTACAGTGGCTAAATCTTCCAATGCCGGGAACACCTTGTGCACGCTTAACGTACCCATCGGAACCTGCACTGGTACACCCTCGCTCTTATTTGACCGCTTATAATCAGCCCAGTAAGCGTGCCCCAACCCTGCCTAGCTCAGGGTTCCCGATACTTCTAAGTGGGTTACTGTCCGAAAAGGGTCCCTACCGCTACTTGGATTTTCTCCAGGGTTAATCCTAACCAAACCTATATTGGTTAAGAGTTGTCTATCCGCCCAGTTGACTTAATCACATCCACTTATCAAATCAATACGTATTATTGGTTAAGCTTGCCTTAACCCTATCCACTTTGTTCATATAATATTGGTTAAGTTGTCATCTCACACATGTTAACTTAACCCCACCCACCAAACATGTTTTAGATATCATATTCATCTTTGATCAACATTAATTAGTTATTAATGCATAGACCTCTCACATTAAGTTGATGGCTTGTGGCTGCTAGATGTGTCAGGCGGTTCCGGGCAGACTTCTACCACAAGCCAGACTTAACCTCGTGTCTAGGCATCTTTTAATTATGCCTACGACCTATCACATTAGACTGGCTGTTTGCGGTTGATGGTTAGGCCAGTTGGTTCCGGGAAGGCTTCTACCGCAAACGAAGTCTAACCTCGTGTCTCAGCATGCTTATCTTAGCCCAATTTATTTACTTGCAGTCTATGCCAATTTCGGGTTAATTATGCCAATTACCCAAAATCCCCAATTTCGTATCATGCCCAAAATTTAAAATTAATCATGCCCAAATCAACCTAACATATATTAAGCCATATTTCCCTACGTTCCCTAGATTATCGTTCGTACGTTCATCTCTACGATATTTGGCCTAGGCTCGAAAGTAGCCTGGTTATAAAAATAAAAAGGGAAGGAGGAAGGGAAGAGATACAGAACAGTCATAATAATAACAACGAAATAGGCATAAGGATGAACTAATCATAAAGATATGATAAAACTGATGATAATATCAACATGGGCATATAGGAATCATGAATCTAATATATAGGCTAAGATAGAACTGATGAGATTAGACCTTATTATCATGTTTAATTTTCAACTCCAATTTACAACATGTCAGAATTGCTTTTGTATTATTTAAATCTAAAATTAATCAATGGAATCATTGAGATTGGATTTAGGAAGAGAACGGTTCTGAATTCTGAATCTGATTAGTTAAACCGTTCTTGTAGAATTTGATTCTTTTCTTCCAATTTGAATACTCTAATTCTGAATTGCTTTGGAGAAGAGAAGAGAGGCTAGTTTTAATTTAGGTTAGGGCTGCATAGAGGCGCCATGGATTAGTGTTATGAAATTAGGGTTAGGTCTAGGTGTGTTTTTATAGATGTATTAGGTGAATTAGGGCCTTTAGATTAGCTTAGAGATCATCAGAATCACACAACTAAAAAGACACGTCATCTAGCCAATCCCCGAAGGAAACATCATCATAGAACTCTCCAGAATTCAGTGCGGATTCTGCCTCGTCATGGACGCACTTCCCAAGTGCGCCAGTGCATTTTTGTTTTGGCGCACTTCACAAGTGCTCCAGTTATCCCAGCCTGTTTTCTGATTTTTCTACCCAACTTCTATCGTCCATAACTTCTTCATACGGTATCCGTTTTACGCAAACTCGGACTCTATCTCAAGCAGAATTCAGAGGCGAATGCAATGGCATAACCCATTTCACCTAATTATTCTTTTAAAAATTAATTATTCTTTAATTATCTCTTATGTCATGTTTTAAAATTACGGGGTGTTAAATATGAAGTTAATCTACAGGCAAAGCGACTTCATGCACCAGATAAAAATAACTCAGCTTTCCATGCTGAAAAAGTTGAATTAGATTCAGATGAAGAAGAGAAACCTTCATTGCCAAGAACTTCAGAATTTTTTTGAAATACAAGAAAGGATTCAAGAGCAATAAAAATGTTGAAACTAACAGCAATGCCTCTTCATCAGCTGTTGAATGCTGCAGCTATCACAAGAAAGGATAATATCAAAAAGATTGTCCGGAACAGAAAAAGGAATAGCACAAAAAAAAAATCCAAAAGACGAGCCTTTTCTATAACTTGGGATGACTCAGATTCTTCATTTTCTGAAAGTGATTGCGATAATGAACAGGCTAACATGTGCTTCATGGCTAAAGAAACCGAGATTAGTGATTTTACTTTCGAAGATATAGTAGAAATAAATACGGAATTATTAGCATCTAGAAATAACTTCAAAAGAAAATTTAATTAAGCAAATGAAGATAAGAAAAATAAAAATTTGAAAAATATTTGCTAAAAGATGAAAAAGAGATATTAGAAGATGAAATTAGAAAACTTCAAGAATCTCTATCTAATGCAAATTCTCAACTTTCATTATTGTGTCAAGAAATTTAAACTCAAAAAGAAAAGGATAATCCACTTGCTTCTGAGAATCATGAATTGAAAACTAGGATTAAATTAATAGAATTAGATAATTCAAGCCTGAAAATTTAATTAGATGATATTACTAAAAATGTCACTAATTTTAATAAAGGCAGAAAAAATTTAGCTTGTATTATAGAAAATTTTCAACCTGCATCTAGTAAGAAAGGTCTAGGATATATTCAGAAACCTGATATTTCAAAGAAATCAACTAGAAAGAAGCCTAAAACTAACAAACTAGTAACATCTTCGATAAAGAAAAAGGTTTCTAAAACTGTTAGTATATGGGTTCCTAAAACAAATAATTATTTGATTAAGAATAAGTATAAAAAAACATTCTTAGAAACGGTTCACAGTAATAAGGATTATATTTTTAAAAGGGCCACTAGACCCTCTTATGTTTGGTTTCTTAAGGCCTAACTCTTAGGACCCTAACGGAAGAAGTGGGTATCTACTCATTACACCTTTTTTGCAGGTCCCACTTAAGAAAAGAGGAAAAGGATTATGGACATTGGTTGCTTAAAACATATGACAGGAGACAAAGAAATGCAAACGAATATTATCTACTCAAAAGAAGGAACTGTCACATTTGGAGATAATTCCAAATAATATTACATCGGCAAAGGCGATGCGAGCAATTACGGTACATCTAATTTATCCCTTACTACTGATGTCTTATTATTTAATAATTTAAAACAAAATTTGTTAAGAATTAGCCAGTTATGCGATAAATGTTTCAAAATATCGTTTTATGAAAATAAATGTACGTTTTTGATAAAAATCAAAATCTTATTTTCGAAACTAATAGAGATAAAAATATTTATATTTTAAATATGAAAGTTAATGATAATCCAGATATGTGTTTATTAGAAGAAGATAACGATCCTTTGTTATGACAAAAGAGATTTTGCTACACAAATTTGAAACTATTAATAAAATTTCGAAAAATGAATTTGTAAAAGGTTTACCCAAAATGAAATTTAAAACAGAAAATTTATGCGATGCTTATCAACGAGGAAAATTAACAAAATCATCGTTTAAATCTAGAATGGTTATTTCAACATTAAAACCATTAGAATTACTACATATGGATTTATTTAGAACAATTCAAATTCAATCCACAAATCACAGCATATATGTGTTTTTAATAGTTGATGATTTTTCTAGACATACCTGGATGATATTTTTGAAAAATAAAAGTGATTCTTTTGATTACTTTAAAATGTTTCTTAAACAAATTCAAAATTTAAAATTTTGAGAATTAAATATATACGATGTGATCATGGAGGAGAATTCGAAAATTAAAATTTTGATTCATATTGTAAAAAGAAAGGATTTTTTCATAAATTTTCATTTCCAAGAACTCCACAACAAAATGGAGTTGTAGAACGGAAAAATCGAACATTACAAGAATGTGCTAGAATGCTACTGAATGGAAGTACGTTATTAAACATTTATGGGCAGTAGCAGTTGCAACATCCTGTTATGTTTTGAATCATGTTTCCATTCGACCAATTACAAAAAATATTCCATATGAACTTTTTAACGTAGAAAGCTAAATATTTCATATTTTAAAGTTATTGATTCAAAATGTTTTATTTTAAATACTAAAGATCAACTTGGAAATTTTGATTCAAAATTAGACGAAGGTATATTTCTAAGATATTCAGATCAAAGCAAAGCTTATCATATTTTTAATAAAAGAACAAATAAAATGAAGAATCACTTCATTTTTCTTTCGTCGAGTATTATATTCAGTATTCCAACAATACTGAAGTTTTGAAAAATATAAATATTCAAGGTGAAGATAATATAATTTATAATTCTAGAGAAGATGAAAACGTTATTCATAATAATATAAATGAAACTATCACTGAAAATCAAATTATTTTTGAAAATAACAACCAAACTAAAATATGATTACAGAGAATAGTAATGTTAATAATGATAACATTAATAATGAAATAAGATCTCCACCAAGATTATTACGAAATGATCCAACTCAAAATATTATTGGTGAAATAAACTGAAATGTAAGAAGTAGAAGTCAGTTAAATCTAGTAAGTCAGGTTGCATTTTTATCCAATATTGAACCCAAAAATCAAAAAAGCATCTTCTGATGAAAGCTGGAGTATCAGAATGCAAGAAGAATTAAATTAGTTTGAACGCAATGAAGTCTGGGAATTAGTTTTGAGACCGAGTGATCAAGCTATTATTGTTACAAAATGAGTTTATAAAAATAAAGTAGATGAGAAATACAACAAGAAATAGTGTTGGACTTGTCGCTCAGGGTAATCAGGAAGAAGAAATTGACTGTGAAGAAACGTTTTCTCTGGTCGCTAGATTGGAAGCAATACTTATCTTACTAGCCTATGCTTGCTAGCATAATTTTAAATTAGGGTACTTTTGGCTCACATCCCTACTATGGTTTCAAATACGTGCCACATCCCTCATTAAGTTTCATTACACTTCCGCCCCCTATTTTTTCATTTCACTTGCTGCCTTCAAAAGTTACGTCTCCTTCAATATGTGCCATAAAATGCGACACTAAGTTAAAAAAAAAAATCTAAAATTAGGAGAAAATCCCAGAAGTCCACGCCAATTAAAAAAAATAGTTGCATACATGTATGCAACTATTGCCAAAAGTTGCATACATGTATGCAACCATTGCATAAAGGAAATTCAGTTAACATTTTGCCTACAGACATGTTGCACACATGTGTGTTTATTTGCGCGCTTGAATGCAAAAAATGAACTGATTTGCTCTAGTATGAATTATTGCACATTTTTATGCTAGAATTATATAATAATTGCACTGAAATATGCAAGTAAATAAACAAAGATGCAAAAAATGGAATACATGCACATATGTATGCAAGAAAATTCATATATGTGCATAATATTATGCATTTAACTGCACTTTTTCGACGTTTTCTGCTGTTTTCTTGTTTTTGCCTTGTTTTTTGGACTGATTTTTTTGTCGAATGCATAATTAATTTTAATATTTATTTTCGTAATTTTTTAATTTATTTAATTTATTATTTGATCAAGTTTTGAAATTTAGGGCCCTAATTTATAATAAGTTTATAACTTGATGTGAGCCTAATTAAATTTGGTTTTAGGGACGTGTGCCTAATATTCACTTTAAATTATATCAAATGGATGTGAAAAGGGCATTTTTGTATAGTTATATAAAAGAAAATGTTTACGTTGAACAACCACCTTTATTACACATGAAAAATATTCTAATTATGTATATAACTGAAAAAGGTGTTATACAGTTTAAAATAAGCACTTCGTGCTTGGTATGAACATCTTAGAAATTATTTAGTAAGTTCAGCATTTCAAATTGGAAAGGTTGATCAAACGTTATTTATAAAACATAATAAT
Source organism: Allium sativum (assembly GCA_030737875.1). Taxonomy (NCBI): domain Eukaryota; kingdom Viridiplantae; phylum Streptophyta; class Magnoliopsida; order Asparagales; family Amaryllidaceae; genus Allium; species Allium sativum. The sequence goes on along the minus strand of CM060926.1, from coordinate 27,790,435 downwards.
TAAGTTATTTTAATAATTCAAATTTATGTAGACAACAGTATTTTTGGTTTCAGTAATGAAAAATTATGTCAAGAATTTTCAGAAATTATTACTAGTGAATTTGAATGTCTCATATGGGAGAATTATCATATTTTCTTGGTTTGCAAATTAAACAACTACCTAACGGTATTTTTAGAAATCAAAAAAATTATTGCAATAATTTAATATAACGTTTTGGCATGGAAAATACATCAACAACTCCCATGAGTACAACAACACATTTAGAACATGATGAAAATGGTAAAAATGTTGATCAGAAATTATACTATAGTATGATAGGATTATTATTATATTTAATAGCTAGTCAACTAGATATAATGGTGAGTGTTTGTTTCTGTGCTCGATTTCAAGCCAATCCCAAAGAATCACACTTACGAGCATTTAAACGTATATTAAGTTATCTAAGCAACACCAAAGATTTTGGACTTTTCTATCCCAAAAATTGTTCCTTTGAATTAGTATTGTATAGCAATGCTGATTTTGGAGGATCACAAATGTATCGAAAAAGTACAAATGGTACTTGTCATTTTATTAGCAAATCACTAATATCATGGTTTAGCAATAAACAAAATTGTGTTACACTATCTATGTTTGAAGCTGAATATATATCAGCAGATTGGCTTGTGCTCAAGTAATATATATACAACAAACACTTAAAGATTTTAATGTAAATTTAAATAATTCAACTATTTATTGTGACAACCCATGTGCAATAAATTTATCTAAAAATCCGGTAAACCATTCGAGAACTAAACATATAGATACAAGACATCACTTTTTACGAGATAACATAGAAAAAGAAACTATAAACTTAGAATTCTTAAACTCTGACAATCAAATAGAAGACATTTTTACTAAACTGTTACTCGAAAATACATTTATTAAACTAAGAAGAGAACTTGGAATTGTTTCATATAAAGATTTATAAAATTGTAAGTGCAAAAATAAGATATTCAAAAGAAAAAAAAATTGTGCATCAACCGGGTCACGAACACCGGTGCTCTCATTGGTAGCTGAATAGACTTGCTCCTTGGCTATGTAATATTTCTTGTCTAACTTAAACTTAATTTTAATATTATACTTCTGTTACTATAACAGCTATTTTTAACTTTTAACTAATTAACTATTAATATCTATGACCAACAATTGAAACTTCCTATATTCCAATCATTTTCTGCTTCTAATATTAAGGAATTACAACTATAAAATCAATCGGAAATTGGAGTTCCAAACATAAAACTAGTATCATTACTATACCTCAAAATTTTAACATTCAAAACAAGGAAACAATGTCGAATGTTAATTTTGATTCCCCTAATGATTTAACTCTAAAACAATCTTCAACTTCTATCCACATTGTTTCTCCAAACCTAGAAAAACAAGCTGAATATAAGTGGAAGAATTATCGCAGTGGTTATACTCCGGATTTGAAGAAAACTAAGAGCCATTTAACCATGTGTTCGTCTACAAAATATAAGATTGATGAAATACATCATTATCAACAGCAACAACTTGATTTGCAATGAGAACTATATTTCAAGCAAAGGTGGCGGCAAGACGATTAAGCTTCTTAGAACAAATGGCCATACGAGTGTGCGGAAAACCGAATGTACTTGAACCTAGACATCATCCGTTATCTATCATGCCGGAACATCAGACATCTTCCTGGAGTCCGTGGAAAAACACTCCAGCTCGTCCTTCGTATAGTCTAAATACTTGGAACAGAAATTATGCGGCTAATGAGGAGTCTAAAAAGGAAACTCCAAGAAGAAATTGACGTCTTCTAACTCAGAATAAATAACGTTTCCTGTTGTTTATTTGTTTTTTAAATAATGTTGCATTGGATATAATGCACAAAGAATTGAGTTTATTTTTTTTATTGTTGTACTCATAAAATAATAAATATACATTTTCTTCGATCTCATTTATACAACATATTAAAACAATATAAATACTAACTTAAATTAATGTATCACACACACACACACACACACACACACACACATATATATATATATATACATAAAACATTGTAAACAAATTGATATATATATATACACACACACACACATATAAATATATTTATATATATAATGTGTCCAGGAATAACCTGGACATACTCACCAGTCGACCAGTGACATATATACCAGTTGACTGGTAATGCCCAGGGGTCAATTTATTTTTTTGGCCATGGCCTTTAAACTCCCCACCAACCTACCTTTTTCTCCTTTATTTCAAAGCTCTATCCCATCAAACAAAAACATTATATTTTCAGCAAAAAAAAATCCAATTTTTATCCCCAAATTCAAATAAAAATGGCTCCTCCCACTAGGAAACCTAAAAGAGGCTCTTCCTCAACCCAAAGGCCAGTTGATTCATATATTGCAAAATGGCTTCAAAATGAAATAGAAATTGAAATATGGTACAAAATGGAAAAAATAAAATTCATAGAAGGTGTGTTCGTTAAATTTCCAGATTTCAATTCATATGGACTACAAAATTTGGCTAGAAGAGGAAGACTTGAATTCTTGATGGACTACGAGAAGAACAACCTGAAGATTAATGTTTTTATGGTAAAATTGTTTCGTGCCAATCTAAATTTGGATTATCAATCACTTAGAAATCCTGAAAATTGCGTTTGGAGTTTGGTTTGTGGAAAGCCGATATTCTTTTCTGTAGAAAGAGTGGAACATATTTTGAATTTACCAACCGAGAGAATACCACTTGAATTAGTTATGTTAAAATTTGCTAAAATCTATTCTTAAACATCACAAAACAATCAATCACAAAATCATGAATGAATATATATATATATACGTGTGTGTGTGTGTGTTTATATATATATAATGGCACACACTCACTGGACTGTGCATTATTGCACATACCAGTCTACTAATGGAAAATCCACTAGTCGGCTGGTGTGCACAAAATTACACCACCTAGTGCAAATGTGTACCAATATATATATATATATATATATATATATATATATATATATATATATATATATATGTGTGTGTGTGTGTGTGTGTGTTTACAAATACCGGTTGACTGGTCATTTTTCACCAGTCGACTGATCCAAACCTAATGGTCATATTTCTGAAAAGAGATCTTCTTTCATGAAGAGTTATGATCCAATTTCAACAGAAATGATTGATTCTTTTCAATGAAACTTTTTATGTATGATTACCACTCTTCAAATACTATTTATACAACACAAACTTCACTTTCCAAAACACTGATTCTTATCTAAAATTCTGATCTTATTTTCTTTAATTTCTTGCATTCTAAAAGCATTCAAAATCGTATCACATCAACTTAAAAAAGGAAATGGTAACAATAATGGCGTCTCTCTTCTGATTTACTTTCTCATTTCCCTAATTGTTTCTCTTCCACTGCTATCGATCTTCTACTTTTTCCTTTTCTCTAGTTGTGTGCTCTAAGTGGATTCTCGGGCTCTCTAGCCTTAGTCATGGCTTCATCCGTGTCTAAAAGGTTTTTTATGGTCTCAGGCTCTTTCACCTGCAAGTGCCCTAGTTTCGCCTTTATTGCCAATTCTCTACCAGAGATAGCGGTTAGCCCTATTTCGTTAGTGGTCCACGGCGAATCTTTGATAGAGAATGGGTTGTTTTCTCTGATTGCTTTTGCAGATCTCCTTCGCAATAGATACTTGGTGGTGGATGGGAATTTTCTAGAGTTTTCATCGTGCTTCCAAGGTTCATTAGTGAGCTCGTTGACCCCGCATGGGACTGATTTCTTCTTTGTTGCTGGCAAGGTATCGGATATGAGTTGTGGATCTAAGGCCATTTTTGGCAAGAGGATGTTGTTACCCACTTCAAACCAAGATTGTGCTTTATATCTTCTGACGATGCTTTGGTCATAGCAGTTCACGACTTTCTTGTAGGCTCTATCAACTGTGGGGGTGCTTTTGGACCCAGGTTTGGTTACCTTTCGTCAGCCGAAGTGCTTGAAGGCAAGGATCTCACCACCCCATCTTTGTAAAAGCATTCTCCAGGCGCTGTGGGTCTTTTTGTAGATGGCGCAGGTGGTCTGCAGTCCTTTTCCTTCTGTCGTAGATGTAAAGCTCAACGTTTGAGGTAACGGAGTAAGCGTCCCCCGGCATCCGATTCCAGTGGTTCAACTAGCTTTGTGGAGCCGTCATTGACGGGTGTTCAGGGCCCCCCTGAAACACCCCACCTCCGTTAAGGTCACTCACAAAGGGAATGCATTATCTTCGGTGGAGCATTATAGGTAAAAGACACAGATAATTTACAAGACAGACATATGAACAACGGAAAAACTAAATTTATTTCATAAGTACGTGGTTCAGTTAAAACATTTCAACAACTGTCTCAAACCAACTTCCAAATTATTACAACAAAATCATTGTCTTGATTAAAACATAAAGAAGCATAAAATAACAATAAGGTAGAATAAATCCTGAATAAGAGTGTATCCAAAGCCATAGCCAAGGAAGGAGAATCCAAGCAATACATCTACTTTTTTCAAGTTGGAAATGGTTCGAGCTAAGCTGAAGTATTCCCTCCCTTCGGACCTGGAGGGGGGAGGAGGGGGGAAACGGAAGAAAAGAAGACGAAAGAAAATGGGTCAGACATGAGTCTGGTAAGTCCAGTGATTATTTAGCATGTAAACAGGAAAAAGGATTATGACATGAATAAATTGAACCTAGGACAACACCCTAGAAATAAGATAATAAGACTGAATATGCTATCGCACTCATTACTATTTCTCTGCACCCACTTACAAGTGTTTCAACTAGCACCATGTCTTCAAGACAAATGATCCCCTTTATCGATCACCTCCAACTCGTATACGTTTACCACTTGTGTCAATCGGCCCCGCTTGATTGTAGATAGCTGTGTTGGTCCCACCATGGGGTGTATCGAATCCTATGGTGGCAACCCGACACAATTCAAGATGCACAGTGTATAACTACTGAGGCCCAGTGCTTGCTTTTTCCACTCCGGAGTATGTGCACGCCCGCACTCCGTTGGAACCTACGCTTACGCCCCACTCGCTGTTGTTTTGACCGCTTATAATCAACCCAGTAATCGTGCCCCACCCTGCCTAGTTCAAGGTACCATGATACGTCTATGTGGGTTATTGCTGAAATGGGTCCCCTTTACTAGGGTTTCCTAATCAACATGTTAAAATGGTTAAGTGTTCTCAAATTAACTTAACCCCACCCATCAGTTTAGTTAACATGTTGTATTGGTTAAGTGTTGCCTTAATTTACTTAACCCTATCATTCCTATCTTAGCTTTAATTTATTCATTAAAGCAACAACCACTCACATTAGATATGTATTATTGCGGTTGCTGAATGTGTCGGTCGGTTCCAAGCAGTGTTACACCGCAACTCAATCTAACCTCGGGTTCTTTTGGGCTTGATGCGCTAACCTCTCACAATAGATCTATATTGTTATGGTTGCTGGATGTGCAGGGCGGTTCCGGGCAGTCTTACATCGTAACTCAATCTAACCTCGGGTTAAGCATATTCGTCTTTTTACTTAATTTACATATTTACCTTTTCATATTTATATGTAAATTATCCACAACTATTTCCATTCAAGTCATGCCCCATTTACCCTCTAAATCATGTTCATAATTTTTAGGTATATAAATTATACCGATTTATGCCACTAATCATTTCTATGATTATGGGCTAAACTATGCCAATAATTTGAAATTTAAGGTTCTTTCCCAACGTTACCCCCGTTACACGTTAGCAAAATTCACATAGAATTTTAGGCTCGCCACTTAGCCTAACTTATATACAAAAAGGGAAAGAAAGGAGCATGTACCATTCCTACAACATAAAATAATAAGGATCTAACTAAACATGTGTCATATAAACTTGGCATAAGCATATAGAATTACACAAATCCAACTAGGCATGTAAATGTAAACTTTTATTTTAGATGCAATAAACATGAAACTTAAGCATATAGAATTACACAAATCCAACTAAGCATGTGAATGTGATATTTTATTTTGGATCCAATAAACATGAATCTTGAGCATATGGAATTACAAAAATCCAACTAGGCATGTGAATGTGAACTTTTATTTTGGATCCAATAAACATGAATCTTAACATAGGAGAATGTAGATCTAAACATATACATGCTTAGCCTAAAAACTTGCATGTAACATAACATGAAAAAGTCACCAAATTTACATAATACACGATAGGTTTAACATAATAAGTCCAATAAACCACAATAGTCTCATAAGCATATATGATAGAATCGTTAAAAGAATAGACATGAATCAGCATCACCATTATCTTACAACTAGGCATAACTCTACTTTTCACTTTATTACAAATCATAACTTTTAATCGTTCACATCTAAATAATAACAGGACTTACAAACAAAATAAAGTCTTGTTTTCTAGGATCTATTTTCTGAAATTGAAAAGAAATCTCTTGACGTAGACTATCGATTCTCTAAATTAGATTTGATTCGTAGCTTCTAACTTGCTTTCTAGTTGAAAAAGAAATGGTGGCTCGGCTAGGTCGACCATGGACTGCATGGTGGCTCCTTGGAATGAAATTATGTTATTTAGGGTTGAGGATTAGGGTTGCATTTATAGAGTTTTAGACTTATGTGAACCATTAAATCAATCTAGGAGCAATCAAAACCATCCAGACAAGATAAAGCTATCCAGAACTTGCCACCTATGCCCTAGTGACTCAGCAACAACTCAGAAATCGTCACTGTTTGGATCTGGGCGAGGATGTGGACCCCCTATGGGTAGGATTTTTCCCACCCAGCTGATCTAAGTGATTTTTAAAATTCGAACACTTTTGTTTATTTAATTATTTAATTATATAAATTTCTGTTTAAACATGAAATCTTCTGAACTCCATAACTTCTTCATATGGAGTCCGATTCACGCGAACTCGGACTCTAACTCAAGCAGAATTCCAAGACGAACGCAATGGCGCAACCCGTTTCCCTTAATTCTCACTTTTACAATTTAGTATTCTATAATTTGTTACTTTAATAAACATAGAAAATATAAGGTGTTACATTCACCCCTCCTTAAAGGATTTCGTCCCTGAAATCTTCAAGTCATGAAGAATGTATATCCTACCATCCAATCACCCATCTACTCAACCATCAAACGCCGGCATCCATTGTCCTTAGAAGATTTCTAATGCTTTCATGATTGTATGCATAGTGTGTATATATGTCCTTATCTAATGCAAAATCAGGCGGTCTACTGATTCAGTTGACCTCCTTAATGCAAATTATGTCAGTGCCATGAGTCCATTATGCATGCAATTATTCCTAATCATACTTTCTACATGAGTGCACAATCATCCATACAAATGCAACGTCCATATGATAGCATTCCAAGTTTCAATCCATATACAAATACATATATGCATATGCAATATGAAAGTGACTGAGCCGATCTAACACCTAATGTGTGTGTATATGCGTCCACGAGCAATCACTAGCAACTACTTGCAACCACTTGCAACCGTCAACCATAACATGTTTCAAATACATGTTTACATCCATTGGTTTCTACCTAAGGATAAAGAATAGGACCGAGGAGATATACTTAAAAAGATAGATATAAGCATGTATAAACTTATGGAAAAAGAGATCAAGGAGGTACCCTAAAAAAGAAAAGGGTAGTCTGCGAGTATTTTTCTCTTAGTTTCCCAAGTCGCGTCTTCCTCCGCGTCACTCCATTGAACTTTAACAAGCTTGACTTCACGATTGCCGTAGCTTTTTGACTTCCGTACCCAAGATACGAGTTGGAACTCTTCTCACAGTAGCTTTTCGTTCTACTTCTACTTCCTCTAGTTTACTTGGCTCCACAACTTCCGCAGACTCATGTAAGCACTTTGGTAGTTGAGAAACATGAAAAGCATTATGAACTCCATACAGTATTTTGGGTAGTTCTACTCTGTAAGCCATCGTCCCAACCCTTTCAATGATAGGAAATGATCCTATAAATGTTGGCACCACCTTTCCTACGGACCCAAAGCGAATGACTTTCCTCAAAGGAGATACTTTAAGGAACACCTTATCTCCAACCTCAAACTCAAGGTCGGTCCTTCTTTTGTTTGCGTAGGACTTCTATCTATCTTGTGCAGTCTTCATCCGTATTCTTATCAAGTCCACCTTTTTTGAGGTTTCTCTAATTATGTCTGGCCCAAGTACGAGCTTTTCTGTAGACTCCCACCAACAAGTTAGTGATCGGCATGGTCTTCCATATAAAGCCTCGAAAGGTGCCATGCCTATGGTGGCTTGGTAGCTATTGTTGTAAGCGAATTCCGCCAAAGAAAGATGATCCTCCAATTCTCCTCCAAAGTCAAGAATGCACAATCTCAAGAGGTCTTCTAATACTCTGTTCACCCTTTTCGTCTGACCGTCGGTTTCGGGGTGATAGGTCGTACTTAAGCATAGTTGTGTGCCTACAGCCTCTTGCAAACTCTTCCAAAACTCGCTCGTAAAGATAGGGTCTCGATCACTCACTATGCTGGAGGGTATCCCATGGAGTCAAACTTTCTCTTTAAGATAAATGGATGCTAAGGACAAGGCAGTCCTTCTACTCTTAATGGGTATAAAGTGAGCGCTTTTAGTGAGCTTGTCCACTATTACCCAAATACTGGTATTGCCCCTTCTTGCCTAGGCAACCCATCAACAAAGTCCATCGAAATGCTATCCCATTTCCACTAGGGGACATCTAGAGGATGAAGCAGACCACCAGGCTTCTTCTGCTCCGCTTTGACTTGCTGGCATATCAAGCACTTAGCAACGAACTCAGCTACATCCCTCTTCATGCATTCCAAAAGAAAACCGCTTTTATGTCTTTATACATCTTGTCTCCACCTGGGTGTATGGTCATCTTAGAATTGTGTGCTTCTTTGAGAACCATCTTCAACAAATCCCTTGCTTGTGGGACACATAGCCTTCCATCCCGTCTCAACCAACCCTTATCATCGATGGAGTATCTATTGAGATGACTAGAAGTCTCACCCCTAATTAGCTTATCCATCATATCAACTAGCTGAGAGTCTTCGTGTTGCGCGGTTCCTATTGAGTCCAAAAGAATAGGCCGCATCTCTAACGATGCTAACAAATCAGGTACAAATTCAGAGGAGGGTCAAAAGTCAAAGTTTGCTATGTACTTCAAGCTTTGCCTTTCTACAAAGAGAGGAATTAAGGTCATCTTCTTTCTACTCAAGGCGTCTGCTACTACATTGCCCTTGACAGGGGTATAGGAAATCTCAAAATCGTATGATGCCAAAAATTCCATCCACCTTTGTTGTCTTAAGTTAAGATCTTTCTGTGAGAAAAGGTACTTTAACGATTTATGGTCAGTAAACAATTCAAACCATTCTCCTAGCAGGTAATGACGCCATGACTTAAGAGCGAAAACAATGGCAGCTAGCTCCAAATCGTGAGTTGGGTAGTTCTTCTCATGTACCTTCAATTGCCTTCCCCCATAACAAACTACCTTGCCTTATTGCATCAAGACAACGCCTAATCCTGTACCGCATGCGTCTGTGTATACAGTAAACATTTTGCTCCCATCAGGCAGTGTCAGAACTGGGGCTGTTGTTAGAACCCTTTTCAAACGTTGGAAAGCAATATCGTAATCTAAATACCAAATGAAAGTTAGGTTCTTCTTTGTTAATCTTGTGAGCGGGGCTGAGATTTTCGCAAAGTCTTTAATGAACTTTCGGTAAAAGCCCGCTAGCCCGAGAAAGCTTCAGACTTCGGTTGCATTCTGTGGAACCTTCCAATCTTGCACCGCAACTACTTTTGCGGGGTCCATAGCTATCCCCTCTTTGGACACCACATGTCCAAGAAACCTCACTTCTTCTCTCTAGAAATGACATTTGGAGAATTTGGCTTTCAGCTGATGTGCACGAAGAGTATCCATGACTTCCCTTAAATGCAAAGAATGCTCTTCTTCATTCTTCAAGAAAATCAAATTGTCGTCTACGAAGACCATCACAAACTTATTTAGGAACTCCCCGAACACCCTGCTTATGAAGTAAACGAAATAAGCAGGTGCGTTTGTTAAGATGAAAGGCATGACAAGCCATTCGAAGAAACCATCCGGGGTTCTGAACGCGGTCTTATCAATGCTGTCTTCAGCCACTCTTAGCTTATGAAACCCTGTAGCCAAATCTAGTTGGAAGAAAACCGATGCACCTACAAGCTGATCAAACAAGGCGTATATTCTTGAAAGTGGGTGCCTATTCTTCTTGGTCAGTTTGTTTAGCTCCCTATAGTCAACGCATAGGCAAAGAGAACCATCCATTTTGGTTGCGAATACTATTAGAGCACCCCATTTAGAAATACTCCGCCTTATGAACCCTTTTTCGAGCAGCTCTTTAACTTGCTTGCTGAGCTTTTTTCTCTCTCTTGGAGCCATGTATCTAACGGGTAAAGCTACGGGTTTTGCATTATCAACAAGGTATATGCGGAAGTCTATCTCCCGCTTCGGAGGCAAGCCCTCCACTTCTTCAAATACATCTGAATATTCATGGACTATTCTAACAGACTACAAGTTTTCAACAGATGCATCAAGAGATTCTAGGTAGCTAACCATAACCGAATGCATGGGATTACAAGAGATTTTGAGAGTGTTACCAAGGAGAGTCATAAGTCTAACCACTCTCTTTTCACTATCGAGGATGGCACCATTACTGGATAACCAATCCATGCCTAGAATCAACCCATAGCTCGTGAAGCCCAAAACATAGACATTGCATCTAAACCCAACGCTTAGTATAGAAATTTCCAAATCTAAACAAATCATTGACAAATAAGCCGAGCCCCCAATTGGATTTGAAAAAACCAAGGGATCCTCTACTATATTGGTGTCTAGGTGCAGAGATTCAACTAAAGCAGCAGATATAAAAGAGTGCGATGCGCCATAATCAAAGAGTGTACGAATAGGATGATCAAAAAGATAAACTAAACTCTCAACAGAAATATTTCTACCTCGTTCTTGCGGAGGTGCTATGAGAGCGTGAACCTGCCCTCCAGAAGTAGATCCAGTCCTCTGCCCTTGCCCTTGCTTTCTTGGGCAGTCCTTAGCCATGTGTCCTGTCTTGCCGTAGTGAAAACAACCACCCATCTTCCTCCTTTTCTTTCTGCAGTCCTTAATCAGATGTCCAGGAATGCCACAAAAATTACACTTCCTCCTGTCACGGGGTTTATTGTTCTTCCCTCCCTTCTTTGAATCTGCCTTCTTATTCTGCGATCCCTCCATTTTCTTATCTTGAGGTACTTCCACCTTTGCCTCTTTCTTGCCATCCTTGTCTTCCTCCTGTAACAGTGCCATGTCCACCAGTCTCTCATAAGTTGCACCCATAGGTATATGGGACATATCTAGGCTATGAAGTGGCTAATTCAACCCTTTAACAAAACGGAGAGCCTTCTTATGGGGAGCCAGTCCGAATCTAGCCAGCTGGTTGAATTAGTTGACGTATTCCTTGACCAATATACTTCCCTATTTGAGAGCTAAGAATTTCTCCATCTATAGGCTTCGTTCAACTTGTGAGAGAAATTTCATTTCAAACCTCATTCTAAAGTCCTCCCAAGTTTCAATTGGTCTCTCAGCATTAGTAACTTCCCACCAATAAGAGGCTTCGTCTTTAAGCAACCATGTGGCCAACTGTATCTTCTGCCTATCGTCCACTTCGAAGATAACAAACAAGTCCTCGGTTTCTGAGACGACCCGATTTCCCGTTCTCACGGAAACAAGGTTATCTTTTGGAATATAACACAGAAACATAAAATAGCAGAACAGAATTAAACAAATACACCAGAATGAACAACAAAATATACTGGATAAAAGTAATCATCAGAGTTACACAGTATACAGGATCTTACTTAGTACAAATACAGTTCAGCTATACATAAATGTCTACAGCGGAAATAAACAAAATATGTACAATAGGAGCTAAACAACATAAAAAGAAATAAATGATAGAATCCATCTTCAGCTCCAGCTATCCAGCAAAAGAACCAGCTAAACCTGAATACAAGGCTGCCCGTGTAGAAAAAGGGGCACCCGAGTTTGAGAGTGAAACAAACTACGAGTCAGTCATGGGACTGGTATGAGAAATCTACTCAACACTTATATATAGCTGGCTAATCACAGGACCACGCCACTTTCGTGGAACCGGTTTACTCCATTGGATTGCCAGTGCTTTAAAACAAATCTTTTCTTTTAAACATCGCTATGCTTTTTATAAAAATGAAGCCGTTATAAGACTCAGTTCCCATCACACAATGCAACGCAAACCGGAGGATAGAGTTTTTACCTTATAACGGCCAAGATATGCTTGATACGAATAAAACAAAGGCATTTGATATTATTGCTAGTGTTTATATGTTTTGAAAACAATTTCAAATCATAACTATCAATCATAGACGGCATTAATGCCCATACCACTATGTCGCCATATTTAAGTATACAATCAAAACCGCACGATGTCGTATTTGGAAATTGGATTTCCGCCATGAATCAAGGCAAAAGATAGTCCTTACCGAATTCGAGACAATCTAGCCTACCATGTCTCAGGATCAGAGCTCGAGTGACCCTTGGATCGTCAGGGCCGGTCCACCGATGTGGATTAAAATGCCTGAGCAATACGTTTCCCCGCCCTTTGGGGCGCAAACGAGCCAACGAATGACTCCATCGGACCCGGATCGTCCGATCAAACCGAGGCGCCTCGCAACAGCAACAACCACATAGGTGAAAAGTATATAAATGTCAGGGCTGGTAGGTCACTGACACCACCCTAGCTAGAAAGAAACGCATGCCCTCCCTGAGGTCCTTCTCCCGTTTTAGGTTCATACCGGGGTGTGAGGCTCGCGAATTCACGTTATACACAAAGCTACGCCACACAGGCGGTGCTTTGATCATCACCACAAGACTTTGCTTTTCAACAGAAGTCCTGATCACTGCATCTTAGCATGCCACACAGGCAATTCATGCCATGCGACTGATGTCCATCGATATCCAACCTCTGAGCTCGTGCGTCTCAAAGAAGGGCGTTAAGCAAAAGAATAAATTCTTCGCCGCCAAACAGATGTATATTTAACAGAGATCAATCAACATAGAATAAAATCCAATGTCAGACACACAGTCCATTTACAAGTCCGTTCTGGGTCTGAACGAAACCGGAGGCACTAAATACCTCGCAAACCCTTCGATCACCACGTACGTCTGGACGATCACCACTCATTATCCATATTTCGGGATGCCTCCCAATCAGGACCTCGGTTACCATCCAAACGAGGTGAAGATCTCCGGTCTTCGACCACCATCTTCATCTTCGAATTTCAATCGTCGGTCGATTATTCGAAATGAGAATTAACTCGGCCTTTCCAAATAATTCACGTATATTTAGAATTTCAAATCGATTTATTTCAATGGTTAAATTATTCGACAACACCAATTGTGTTCTTTTATGTAATTTTCACACCAAACACATTCAACCATCAAAAGCCACGCAAATCAAGTAAATTCAGTTTATTTCTATTCCATATCGCTTATGATATTTTATAACTATTTATCGCTATTTTTATTTATTTTAAAATAGCCATTTTATTCAAAACGACGCTTCGGGCCATAAGGCGGCCGTGGCGCTGTTTTTCTTCAGATTTGATTTACACATATCTGAAAATCTAACCGTTGGATCTTCCCAAAATTTACATCATTAGAAAGGTCTTTTCAAAACGAATCCAACGGTTCCAGTTTCGGGAAAATCCGACGGTCGGATCTCCCGGTACACTCATTTGAAATTTCGATTTCAAAATACGAACTGCAGCGTCGTTATTCGATTAAATATAATTATATTTATATATATAAATAAATATAATCGTTTCTGGCGCTGTTTTTCTTCAGATTTGAATTAAACATTCCAGACAATCCAACCGTTGGATTTCTACAAGGTTGGTGCCGTTGGAAAGATATTTCCAAGGCGTACCCGACGGTTGAGGTTTCGGGAAAATCCAATGGTCGGATTTCCCGCACTAGTCGTTTGAAATCACGGTTTCAAAATACGAACTGCACGGCCTCGTTTCGTTTTAATTTTATTTATATTTATATATTTATATAAATATAGTTCATTCAATGATTTCTATATCGTTTTCACTTCAAATATTTTTCTAACACCTTAAATTTTGGAAAAATTTCGCCATAACCTCCCCTGCACCGGGAGCATCGGGAAATCGCAAATAGCGTTCCCGGTCCTTCTAATCTCAAAAAGAAAAAGAAAAAGCCAAGCGGCTAGCCAACAGTCTCAAAATCATCACCCAAACAAATCAGTAAATGTGTACCTATTTGTCGGGCACAAAATTTTATTCCTCTTCTCTAGCTCCTTTGCTATAACCTGTTCAATGAATATTGCATGTACATATATATACAGTTCTTATCATTTATCAATTTCTATTTGACTTCATATTTGATTTCTATTTGGTTTAAAAACTCCATTCATTCTAATGTTACATAAATAGGTGCAAATCATTTCATTAGCTAATTAATGAATATTTCAACTCATATATGTTTATTTTGAACAAGTGGCTATTTTCAACACTTCACATTTCAACGATTTATGCATACAATAAAAATGTGATTTTTATTGTAAAACAATTCATTTCAAAACACTATTTTTCTATATAGTTCAAGTTGGTGATAAAAATGGGATTTTTATCATAAAACAATTTATTTCAAAATATGAATACCATTCAACATATGAATTTCTAAACAACGAATGAATATCAATTCAACACATGAATGTTTTCAATAGTTTTTATATATAGATAAAAATGTGATTTTTATTATCGAACAATTTATTTCAAAATATGAATACCATTCAACACATGAATTTCTAAACAACGAATGAATATCAATTCAACACATGAATGTTTTCTATAGTTTTTATATATAGATAAAAATGTGATTTTTATTATCGAACAATTTATTTCAAAATATGAATTCCATTCAACACATGAATTTCTAAACAACGAATGAATATCAATTCAACACATGAATGTTTTCAATAGTTTCTATATATAGATAAAAATGTGATTTTTATTATCGAACAATTTATTTCAAAATATGAATACCATTCAACACATGAATTTCTAAACAACGAATGAATATCAATTCAACACATGAATGTTTTCTATACAATGAATAAATATAGTTTAAGCATATGAAAATAATTCAAACACACAAATATTATTCAAAATTTCGGCAGCATAACGGCAGGGTAGTTACACCGGGACCGTCCCTAGTACGGCTCCTCGCTCTACCTTAAAACCTCGCGGTATTTGACAATGGGGATCATGCATCTAGTTCGCACGCAGGCGGCATGTATATATTTATTTCATTTCCACAAACTAATCCTATGTGGTTTCAACCAAATATTTCACAACCACAAATGGGTATTTTTCAACCACCATCAACCAATATCAATCACAAACAATCCCAAACAATCATTCGCTATCAATCAATTTTTCACAACAATTTCAACCAATAAATATCGTCCATGGTTTGTGGACGAGGGGCGTATATATATATATATATATATATATATATATATATATATATATATATATATATAGCAATTTACTTTCATTTCACACATATATAATATTTTTAAAACAGAAATCTCACCAATAGCTATCCAACTTCAAGACTCTTCCTTTATAGAAATCTTCGCCTTTTGTCGCTTTCGCCCGTATTCTCTTTGTCTGCGAAGAAGAGGGGGGGGGGGGAAAGAAGAGGTCGTCGGCGGCTTCAGCGTCGCCAGCGAGGGGGGGGGGGAGCTTCGTCGGCGGCGTTCGCTCGAGGGGGGGGGCTGGCGAATTGAAGGAGGAGGAGGGCGGTGGCTTCGGGCTCGAACTGGGAGGCGGTCGGCGATCGGTAGTTTTAGGGTTTCTCTTTTTTTTTTTCCCTGTTTATGTTAAATGAAGTCGGGGGTTGGGGGGCTAGGAAGATGATAAAGGAGGGAATTTAGATATTTTTTTTTATTATTTAATTATTTAATTTTGCAAATAGGTTGACTTTTACATACGACCTCGAAACGAGGTCCACCGCCTGTCGCCCATAGCGTTTTACCCCCATTCTGAACACAATGGGATATGTATCGCAAGCTGATTTGATTGTTACAATCAGTTTCCTTTTGAATTTTCATTTAAATCATTATATTGAATTTTAAACGCACATTTCAAATTACCGGGGCCACATACTAACTAGAAAAATTCCCGAAAAATATTTTCTAGCTTCGTATTGACGATACGGTCCTAACAAAACTAGTTTCGTCGAATTCTGAGACCGTTTGTAAAATGGCCAATTTCCAGTCGATTAAATTCAACAGAAACTGGTCAAACGCGTTTTCTTTTGCCACGATCACATATTGATTCGAAAAATTATGAAATTTGAAACCTAGCAATAACTTGACACTGCGGACCCAACAAAAGTGGTTTCGTCGAAATCCGAGGTCATCTGCAAAATGTCCATTTTTAAGGGCCTGAATTCCATAGCGACTATTCAGAATTTTCAACTGGACATATCTTTTGATTCCCGCTATCAAATTTCCATTGGTCAGATTCGTTAGAAAGATATTACCATTTAGATCCAAATGTTTTTGGTTTCACTAAAATCCGGATTGTTTTGCACCCGGTATATTCAATTGAAGTTTGAAATCGAATTATCGAACTACCGCGCCATTTTCAATTCTATATATAATTATAATTAATTATATTGGTTTTCAAATGTCGATTTCAACTCAGTTTTCATCGCCATTATTTAAAATATTTATTTTAAATATTTAAAATCCATTATTTTAGCCAATTTAAAAATTTTAAATTGGTTCAGATTTTCTGGGTCGTTACAGTTTCTTTGAGCCAGTTTCTTGCTTCTACGAATGAATCAGTTCCATTAAAGTTCTTTCCACCCATGGCTCGAAAATCCCTACATATCTTTGAGAAAGCATTTACACGAGGAGGAGGAGGAATAGCTGCAACTGGGGGAGGAGGAACATCTTTTGGGCCTGCATCATTAGGCCTAGCCTCTAGGTACCTTCTGAACCAGCCAGGCACCGGTACGCCCTCTGGAAGGTTAAGATCCCCAGACATGCTAAAACGAAAAAGAAAAGATTCAAAATAAAGGATAGAAAAGATAGTGCATATGGCTTTTGGGGGGATTATGCCTTTTAAAACAACACTTTTTCTTGAAAATGCTTCTTTAGACTTCTTTTTTGAAAATTAGTTCCCAAATTTTTTTATCTGATCTAGCAACCATCAGCTCTGATACCAAGTGAAACACCCCACCTCCATTAAGGTCACTCACAAATGGAATGCCTTAACTTTGGTAGAGCATTATAGGTAAAAGAGATAAATAATTTACAAGACAGACATATGGACAACGGAAAAACTTAATTTATTTCATAAGTACGTGGTTCAGTTAAAACATTACAACAACTGCCTCAAACAAACTTCCAAATTATTACAACAAAATCATTGTCTTGATTAAAACATAAAGAAGCATAAAATAACAATAAGGTAGCATAAATCCCGGATAAGAGTGTATCCAAAGCCATAGCCAAGGAAGGAGAATCCAGGCAATACATCTACTTTTTTCAAGTTGGAAATGGTTCGAGCTAAGCTGAAGTATTCCCTCCCTTCGGACCTTGGGGGGGGGGGAACGGAAGAAAAGAAGATGAAAGAAAATGGGTGAGACATGAGTCTGGTAAGTCCAGTGATTATTTAGCATGTAAACAGGAAAAAGGATTATGACATGAATAAATTGAACCTAGGACAGCACCCTAGAAATAAGATAATAAGACTGAATATGCTATCGCACTCATTACGATTTCTCTGCACCCACTTACAAGTGTTTCAACTAGCACCATGTGTTCAAGACAAATGATCGCCTTTATCGATCGCCTCCTACTCATATACGTTTACTACTTTGTCATTCGGCCCCACTTGATTGTAGATAGCTGTGCTGGTCCCACCATGGGGTGTATCGAATCCTATGATGGCAACCCGACACAATTCCAAATGCACAGCGTATAACTACTGATGCCCAGTGCCTGCTTTTCCACTCCGGAGTACGTGCACGCCCGCACTACGTCGGAACCTACACTGACGCAACACTCGCTGTTGTTTTGACCGCTTATAATCAACCCAGTAATCGTGCCCCACCCTGTCTAGTTCAGGGTACCATGATACATCTATGTGGGTTACTGCTGAAATGGGTCCCCTTTACTAGGGTTTCCTAATCAACATGTTAAAATGGTAAAGTGTTCTCAAATTAACCTAACCCCACCCATCAGTTTATTTAACATGTTGTATTGGTTAAGTGTCGCCTTAATTTACTTAACCCTACCATTCCTGTCTTAGCTTTAATTTATTCATTAAAGCAACAACCACTCACATTAGATATGTATTGTTGCAGTTGCTGGATGTGCCGGTCGGTTCCAGGTAGTATTACACCGCAACTCAATCTAACATCGGGTTCCTTTGGGCTTGATGCGCTAACCTCTCACATTAGATCTATATTGTTATGGTTGCTGGATGTGCGGGGCGGTTCCGGGTAGTCTCACACCGTAACTCAATCTAACCTCGGGTTAAGCATATTCGCCTTTTTACTTAATTTACATATTTACCTTTTCATATTTATATGTAAATTATCCACAATTATTTCCATTCAAGTCATGCCTCATTTACCCTCTAAATCATGTTCATAATTTTTAGGTATATAAATAATACTGATTTATGCCACTGACCATTTCTATGATTATGGGCTAAACTATGCCAATAATTTGAAATTTAAGGTTCTTTCCCAATGTTACCCCCATTACACATTAGCAAAATTCACATAGGATTTTAGGCTCGCCACTTAGCCTAACTTATATGCAAAAAGGGAAAGAAAGGAGCATGTACCATTCCTACAACATAAAATAATAAGGATCTAACTAAACATGTGTCATATAAAATTGGCATAAACAATGAACTTGCATTTTTGGATCTAATTAACACGAATCTTAAGCATATAGAATTACACAAATCCAACTAGGCATGTAAATGTAAACTTTTATTTTAGACGCAATAAACATGAAACTTAAGCATATAGAATTGCACAAATCCAACTAGGCATGTGAAATTTTATTTTTGGATCCAATAAACATGAATCTTGAGCAATTGGAATTACACAAATCCAACTAGGCATGTGAATGTGAACTTTTATTTTGGATCCAATAAACATGAATCTTAACATAGGAGAATATAGATCTAAACATATACATGCTTAGTCTAAAAACTTGCATGTAACATAACATGAAAAAGTCACCAAATTTACATAATACACGATAGGTTTAACATAATATGTCCAATAAACCACAATAGTCTCATAAGCATATATGATAGAATCGTTAAAAGAATAGACATGAATCAGCATCACCATTATCTTACAACTAGGCATAACTCTACTTTTCACTTTATTACAAATCATAACTTTTAATCGTTCACATCTAAATAATAACAGGACTTTCAAACAAAAGAAAGTCTTGTTTTCTAGGATCTATTTTCTGAAATTGAAAAGCAATCTCTTGACGTAGACTATCGATTCTCTTGATTAGATTTGATTCGTAGCTTCTAACTTGCTTTCTAGTTGAAGAAGAAATGGTGGCTCGGCTAGGTCGACCATGGACTGCATGGTGGCTCCTTGGAATGAAATTGTGTGATTTAGGGTTGAGGATTAGGGTTGCGTTTATAGAGGTTTAGACTTATGTGAACCATTAAATCAATCTAGGAGCAATCAAAACCATCCAGACAAGATAGAGCTATCCAGAACTTGCCACCTATGCCCTAGTGACTCACCAACAACTCAGAAATCGTCACAGTTTGGATCTGGACGAGGAGGTCGAACCCTATGGGCGGGATTTTTCCCGCCCAGTTGATCTACGTGATTTTTAAAATTCGAACACTTTTGTTTATTTAATTATTTAATTATATAATTTTTTACTTAAACATGAAATCTTCTGAACTCCATAACTTCTTCATACGGAGTCCGATTCACGCAAATTCAGACTCTAACTCAAGCAGAATTCCAAGACAAATGCAATGGCGCAACCCGTTTCCCTTAATTCTCACTTTTACAATTTAGTGTTCTATAATTTGTTACTTTAATAAACATAGAAAATATAGGGTGTTACATTCTCCATTCCTTAAAGGATTTCGTCCCTGAAATCTTCAAGCCATGAAGAATGTATATCCTACCATCCAATCACAAATCTACTCAACCATCAAACACCGACATCCATTGTTCTTAGAAGATTTCTAATGCTTTCACGATTGTATGCATAGTGTGTATATATGTCCTTATCTAATGCAAAATCAGGCGGTGTACTGATTCAGTTGACCTCCTTAATGCAAATTATGTCAGTGCCATGAGTCCATTATGCATGCAATTATTCCTAATCATACTTTCTACATGAGTGCACAATCATCCATACAAATGCAACGTCCATATGATAACATTCCAAGTTTCAATCCATATACAAATACATATATGCATATGCAATATGAAAGTGACTGAGCTGATCTAACACCAAATGTGTGTGTGTATATGCATCCACGAGCAATCACTAGCAACCACTTGCAACCACTTGCAACCGTCAACCATAACATGTTTCAAATACATGTTTACATCCATTGGTTTCTATCTAAGGATAAAGAATGGGACCGAGGAGATATACTTAAAAAGATAGATATAAGCATGTATAAACTTATGGAAAAAGAGATCAAGGAGGTACCCTCAAAAAGAAAAGGGTAGTCTGCGAGTATTTTTCTCTCAGTTTCTCAAGTCGCGTCTTCCTCCGCGTCACTCCATTGAACTTTAACAAGCTTGACTTCACAGTTGCCGTAGCTTTTTGACTTCTGTACCCAAGATACGAGTTGGAACTCTTCTCACAGTAGCTTCTTGTTTTACTTCTACTTCCTCTAATAAACTTGGCTCCACAACTTCCGCAGACTCATGTAAGCACTTTGGTAGTTGAGAAACATGAAAAACAATATGAACTCCAAACAATCTTTTGGGTAGCTCTACTCTGTAAGCCATCGTCCCAACCCTTTCAATGATAGGAAATGGTCCTATAAATCTTGGTGCCAACTTTCCTACGAACCCAAAGCAAATGATATTCCTCAAAGGAGATACTTCAAGGAATACCCTGTCTCTAACCTCAAACTCAAGGTCGGTCCATCTTTTGTCTGCGTAGGACTTCTAGCTATCTTGTGCAGTCTTCATCCGTATTCTTATCAAGTCCACCTTTTCTGAGGTTTCTCTAATCATGTCTGGCCCAAGTACGAGCTTGTTTATAGACTCGCACCAACAAGTTGGTGATCGACATAGTCTTCCATATAAAGCCTCGAAGGGTGCCATGCCTATGGTAGCTTGGTAGCTATTGTTGTAAGCGAATTCCGCCAAAGAAAGATGATCCTCCTATGCTCCTCCAAAGTCAAGAATGCACAATCTCAAGAGGTCTTCTAATACTCTGTTCACCCTTTTCGTCTGACCATCGGTTTTGTGGTGATAGGCCGTGCTTAAGCATAGTTGTGTGCCTACAGCCTCTTGCAAACTCTTCCAAAACTCGCTCGTGAAGATAGGATCTCGATCACTCACTATGATGGAGGGTATCCCATGGAGTCGAACTATCTCTTTAAGATAAATGGATGCTAAGGACAAGGCAGTCCTTCTACTCTTAATGGGTATAAAGTGAGCACTTTTAGTGAGCTTGTCCACTATTACCCAAATACTGGTATTTCCCCTTCTTGCCTAGGCAACCCATCAACAAAGTCCATCGAAATGCTATCCCATTTCCACTATGGGGCCTCTAGAGGATGAACCAGACCACCAGGCTTCTTCTGCTCTGCTTTGACTTACTGGCATATCAAGCACTTAACAACGAACTCAGCTACATCCCTCTTCATGAATTCCAAAAGAAAACCCCTTTTATGTCTTTATACATCTTGTCTCCACCTGGGTGTATGGTCATCTTAGAATTGTGTGCTTCTTTGAGAACCGTCTTCAACAAATCCCTTGCTTGTGGGACACATAGCCTTCCATCCCGTCTCAACCAACCCTTATCATCGATGGAGTATCTATTGAGGTGACTAGAAGTCTCACCCCTAATTAGCTTATCCATCATATCAACTAGCTGAGGGTCTTCATGTTGCGCGGTTCCTATTGAGTCCAAAAGAGCAGGCCGTACCTCTAGCGATGCTAACAAACCAGGTACAAATTCAGAGGAGGGTCAAAAGTCAAAGTTTGCTATGTACTCCAAGCTTTGCCTTTCTACAAAGAGAGGAATTAAGGTCATCTTCTTTCTACTCAAGGCGTCTGCTACTACATTGCCCTTGCCAGGGGTATAGGAAATCTCAAAATGGTATGAGGCCAGAAATTCCATCCACCTTTGTTGTCTTAAGTTAAGATCTTTCTGTGAGAAAAGGTACTTCAACGATTTATGGTCAGTAAACAAATCAAACCTTTCTCCTAACAGGTAATGACGCCATGACTTAAGAGCGAAAACAATGGCAGCTAGCTCCAAATCATGAGTAGGGTAGTTCTTCTCATGTACCTTCAATTGCCTTCCCCCATAACAAATTACCTTGCCTTCTTGCATCAAGACAGCGCCTAATCCTGTACCGCATGCGTCTGTGTATACGGTAAACATTTTGCTCCCATCAGGCAGTGTCAGAACTTGGGCTGTTGTTAGAACCCTTTTCAAATGTTGGAAAGCAATGTCGCAATCTAAATCCCAAACGAAAGTTAGGTTCTTCTTTGTCGTTCTTGTGAGTGGGGCTGAGATTTTCGCAAAGTCTTTAATGAACTTTCGGTAAAAGCCCGCAAGCTCGAGAAAGCTTCAGACTTCGGTTGCATTCTGTGGAACCTTCCAATCTTGCACCGCAACTACTTTTGCGGAGTCCATAGCTATCCCCTCTTTGGACACCACATGTCCAAGAAACCTCACTTCTTCTCTCTAGAAATGACATTTGGAGAATTTGGCTTTCAGCTGATGTGCACGAAGAGTATCCATGACTTCCCTTAAATGCAAAGCATGCTCTTCTTCATTCTTCAAGAAAATCAAAATGTCATCTACGAAGACCACCACAAACTTATTAAGGAACTCCCTGAACACCCTGCTTATGAAGTTAACGAAATAAGCAGGTGCGTTTGTCAAGATGAAAGGCATGACAAGCCATTCGAAGAAACCATCCGGGGTTCTGAACGTGGTCTTATCAATGTTGTCTTCAGCCACTCTTAGCTGATGAAACCCTGTAGCCAAATCTAGTTGGGAGAAAACCGATGCACCTACAAGCTGATCAAACAAGGCGTATATTCTTGGAAGTGGGTGCCTATTCTTCTTGGTCAGTTTGTTTAGCTCCCTATAGTCAAAGAGAACCATCTACTTTGGTTGCGAATACTATTAGAGCACCCCATTCAGAAATACTCCGCCTTATGAACCCTTTTTCGAGCAGCTCTTTAACTTGCTTGCTGAGCTCTTTCCTCTCTCTTGGAGCCATGTGTCTAACGGGTAGAGCTACGGATTTTGCATTATCAACAAGGTATATGCGGAAGTCTATCTCCCGCTTCGGAGGCATTACCTCCACTTCTTTAAATACATCTGAATATTCACGAACTATTCTAACAGACATCAAGTTTTCAACAGACGTATCAAGAGATTCTAGGTAGCTAAGCATAACCGAATGCATGGGATTACAAGAGATTTTGAGAGTGTTACCGAGGTGAGTGATAATTCTAACCACTCTCTTTTCACAATCGAGGATGGAACCATTACTGGATAACCAATCCATGCCTAGAATCAACCCATAGCTCGTGAAGCCCAAAACATAGACATTGCATCTAAACCCAACGCTTAGTATAGAAATTTCCAAATCATTGACAAATAAGCCAAGCCCCCAATTGGATTTGAAAAAACCAAGGGATCCTCTACTATATTGGTGTCTAGGTGCAGAGATTCAACTAAAGCAGTAGATATAAAAGAGTGCGATGCGCCATAATCAAAGAGTGTACGAATAGGATGATCAAAAAGATAAACTAAACTCTCAACAGAAATATTTCTACCTCGTTCTTGCGGAGGTGCTATGAGAGCGTGAACCTGCCCTCCAGAAGTAGATCCAGTCCTCTGCCCTTGCCCTTGCTTTCTTGGGCAGTCCTTAGCCATGTGTCCCGTCTTGCCGTAGTGAAAACAACCACCCATCTTCCTCCTTTTCTTTCAGCAGTCCTTAATCAGATGTCCAGGAATGCCACAAAAATTACACTTCCTCTTGTCACGGGGTTTATTGTTCTTCCCACCCTTCTTTGAATCTTCCTTCTTATTCTGCGATCCCTCCATTTTCTCATCTTGAGGTACTTCCACCTTTGCCTCTTTCTTGCCATCTTTGTCTTCCTCCTGTAACAGTGCCATGTCCACCAGTCTCTCATAAGTTGCACCCATAGGTATATGGGACATATCTAGGCTGTGCAGTGGCTCATTCAACCCTTTAACAAAACAGAGATCCTTCTTATGGGGAGCCAGTCCGAATCTAGCCAGCTGGTTGAATTGGTTGACGTATTCCTTGACCGACATACTTCCCTATTTGAGAGCTAAGAATTTCTCCATCTGTAGGCTTCGTTCATCTTGTGAGAGAAATTTCATTTCAAACCTCATTCTAAAATCCTCTCAAGTTTTAATTGGTCTCTCAGCATTAGTAACTTCCCAGCAATAAGAGGCTTCGTCTTTAAGCAACCATATGGCCAACTGTATCTTCTGCCTATCGTCCACATTGATGATAACAAGCAAGTCCTCGGTTTCTTTGAGCCCTTTCTTGCTTCTACAAATGAATCAGTTCCATTAAAGTTCTTTCCACCCATGGCTCGAAAATCCCTACATATCTTTGAGAAAGCATTTACACGAGGAGGAGGAGGAACAGCTGCAACTGGGGGAGGAGGAACGTCTGTTGGGCCTGCATCATTAGGCCTAGCCTCTAGGTACCTTCTGAACCAGCCAGGCACCGGTACGCCCTCTGGAAGGTTAAGATCCCCAGACATGCTAAAACGAAAAAGAAAAGATTCAAAATAAAGGATAGAAAAGATAGTGCATATGGCTTTTGGGGGGATTATGCCTTTTAAAACAACACTTTTTCTTGAAAATGCTTCTTTAGACTTCTTTTTTGAAAATTAGTTCCCAAAATTTTTTATCTGACCTAGCAATCATCAGCTCTGATACCAAGCGAAACACCCCACCTCCATTAAGGTCACTCACAAATGGAATGCCTTAACTTCGGTAGAGCATTATAGGTAAAAGAGATAAATCATTTACAAGCCAGACATATGGACAACGGAAAAACTAAATTTATTTCATAAGTATGTGGTTCAGTTAAAACATTATAATGACTGTCTCAAACCAATTTCCAAATTATTACAACAAAATCACTGTCTTGATTAAAACATAAAGAACCATAAAATAACAATAAGGTAGCATAAATCCCCAATAAGAGTGTATCCAGAGCCATAGCCCAAGGAAGGAGAATCCAAGCAATACATCTACTTTCCTCAAGCTGGAAATGGTTCGAGCTAAGCTGAAGTATTCCCTCCTTGCGGACCTTGAGGGGGGGGGGGAACGGAAGAAAAGAGGACGAAAGAAAATGGGTCAGACATGAGTCTGGTAAGTCCAGTTATTATGTAGCATGTAAACAGGAAAAAGGATTATGACATGAATAAATTGAACCTAGGACATCACCCTAGAAATAAGATAATAAGACTGAATATGCTATCCCACTCATTACTATTTCACTGCACCCACTTACAAGTATTTCAACTAGCACCATGTGTTCAAAACAAATGATACCCTTATCGATCGGCTCCAACTCGTATACATTTACCACTTGTGTCATTCGGCCCCGCTTGATTGTAGATACCTGTGCTGGTCCCACCATGGGTTGTATCAAATCCTATGGTGGTAAACCGACACAATTCAAGATGCATTGTGTATAACTACTAATGCCTAGTGCCTGCCTTTTCCACTCCGGAGTACGTGCACGCCCGCACTTCGTCGGAACCTACAACGACGCACTACCCGCCGTTGTTTTGACCACTTATAATCAGCCCAGTAATCGTGCCCTACCCTGCCTAGTTCAGGGTACCATTATACATCTATGTGGGTTACTACTGAAATGGGTCCATGTTACTAGGGTTTCCTAATCAACATGTTAAAATGGTTAAGTGTTCTCAAATTAACCTAACCTCACCCATCAGTTTAGTTAACATGTTGTATTAGTTAAGTGTTGCCTTAATTTACTTAGCCCTACCATTCCTGTCTTTGCTTTAATTTATTCATTAAAACACCAACCATTCACATTAGATATGTATTGTTGCGGTTGTTGGATGTGCCGGTCGGTTCCGGGCAGTCTTACACCGCAACTCAATCTAACCTCGGGTTCTTTTGGGCTTGATGCGCCAACCTCTCACATTAGATCTATATTGTTATGGTTGCTGGATATGCCGGGCGGTTCCGAGCAGTCTTACACCATAACTCAATCTAACCTTGGGTTAGGCATATTCATCTTTTTACTTAATTTACATATTTACCTTTTCATATTTATATGTAAATTATCCACAACTATTGCCATTCAAGTCATGCCCCATTTATCCTCTAAATCATGTTCATAATTTTTAGGTATATAAATTATACCGATTTATGCCACTAATCATTTCTATGATTATGGGCTAAACTATGCCAATAATTTGAAATTTAAGGTTCTTTCCCAATGTTACCCCCGTTACACGTTAGCAAAATTCACATAGAATGTTAGGCTCGCCAGTTAGCCTAACTTATTAAAAGGGAAAGAAACGAGCATGTACCATTCCTACAACATAAAATAATAAGGATCTAACTAAACATGTGTCATATAAACTTGGCATAAACAATGAACTTGCATTTTTGGATCTAATTAACATGAATCTTAAGCACATAGAATTACACTAATCCAACTAGGCATGTAAATGTAAACTTTTATTTTGGATCCAATAAACATGAATCTTAAGCATATAGAATTACACAAATCCAACTAGGCATGTGAATGTGAACTTTTATATTGGATCCAATAAACATGAATCTTAAGCACATAAAATTACACAAATCGAACTAGGCATGTGAATGTGAACTTTTGTTTTGGATCCAATAAACATGAATCTTAACATAGGAGAATGTAGATCTAAACATATACATGACTTAGCCTAAAAACTTGCATGTAACATAACATGAAAAAGTCACAAAATTTACATAATATACGATTGGTTTAACATAATAAGTCCAATAAACCACAATAGTCTCATAGGCATATATGATAGAATCGTTACAAGAATAGACATGAATCAGCTTCACCATTATCTTACAACTAGGCATAACTCTAGTTTTCACTTTATTACAAATCATAACTTTTAATCGTTCACATCTATATAATAACAGGACTTACAAACAAGAGAAAGTCTTGTTTTCGGGGATCTGTTTTCTGAAACTAAAAAGCAATCCCTTGACGTAGACTATCGATTTTCTAAATTAAATTTGATTCGTAGCTTCTAACTTGCTTTCTAGTTGAAGAATAAATGGTGGCTAGGCCGGTTCGACCATGGATAGCATGGTGGCTCCTTGGAATGAAATTGTGTGATTTTGGGTTGAGGATTAGGGTTGCTTTTATAGAGATTTAGACTTATGTGAACCATTAGATCAATCTAGGAGCAATCACAACCATCTAGAAAAGATAGAGCTATCCAGAAATTTCCACCTATGCCCTAGTGACTCGGCAACAACTCAGAAATCATCACTGTTTGGATCTGGGCGAGGGGGTCGACACCCCAGCCGACACCCCTCTTGGGGGGTCGACACCTATGTCGACCCCTCGGGGGGAGTCGACCCCTATGGGCGGGATTTTTCCCGCTCAGCTGATCTACTTGATTTTTAAAATTCAAACACTTTTGTTTATTTAATTATATAATTTTCTATTTGAACATGAAATCTTCTGAACTCCATAGCTTCTTCATATGGAGTCCGATTCACGCAAACTCGGACACTATCTCAAGCAGAATTCCGAGACGAACATAATGGCGTAACCTGTTTCCCTTAGTTCTCACTTTTACAATTTAGTGTTCTATAATTTGATACTTTAATAAACATAGAAAATACAGGGTGTTACACCCCCAGAGCTGAAGCTTGCTAATTCTTTCTCTGTGTTGGAGAGCCTAATGGAGCCTTCCTCCTTTATCGTCTCTGTTGAGCGTGCTAGCGTCAGCGCTGGCCACTCTTCTTAGTTGATTGTTCTTCGAAGTGTTAGAAGGTAGAGATTTACCGATCGTTGGCAGCCTAAGCTTAAGGCTCGGAAAGAGGTTAAGCAACTCAATGATTCTATCCAGTTGAAGACTGTTGTTTCTATCACAACAGACTTGCATGAAGGCTTTTTGGTTAACTTGAACTCGGCGATTGTCTGTTATAGAAGCATCATTTTAGATGCTCCGATTACCAACGATGTATGTTTCTCTTATTTTTTGGCCATTTTGTTGCAGCCTCTTTAGTTTTTGTGAGACTTTTACCTCCCCTGTACATCTTGTGTTTGTCTCTGGCATAACTGATGTGTTTAAAGAAAATGGTTTTGCCCAGTTTGACAATTTGAGGTGCGTGGACTTAGTTCCTATTTCACTTTCTTATGGGTTAGGAATGGGGTCTTGTTGCGGGGGGGGGGGGGGGGGGGGGTTCTTGAGTAATTTGTGTTGTTCTGGGTTAGTGTTGGGGTTCGTTTGGAGTGTGTTGGTTTGAGCTTAAGCCCTAGTAGGTGCTTGCTCCCTGTCATGGTTTAGCGCAACCTTTGGTTGTTCCTATGTTTTGTCATGTGTGCGTGCTATGGGGTGTTTCTTTGGTTGCTTTCCAACATTTTATGGAAAGCCAACGTGTTGGTTTTTGCGGGCAGTTTTATTCTGTTGAGATTTGGTTTTTTTGGGGTTTCAATTCTGGTGGTTTTGTGGGTTTAATTTTTGGATAGTCTGGTGGCCAATTTTTTGTTACTTCTTGGTCCGTCTTCAGCGTTCTTCGGTTTTTGTGTGCAGCCTTTACAGCTGGTCGAAGCTTCTCAGCTTCGACTAGTTATTATGGGTTTTTGCATTCTGGATGGGTTACGCGCTCTTTGCTGCGGGATTGGGTCATAGTTTTGTCGCTAGTCACTACGAGGCCACTTCAGCGTTGTTAGTGACTACATTTTTTTGGAGAGGTTGTCAGCATTGCTTTGTTTTCGTCCAGCGGCTCCTTTCTGCTACGACATCATGAGATGGGTGGCTTTTCCGTTGTAGGCATATAGAGGACACCGATTTGGTCCACTATACGGTTTACCAAAGAGGTGGCCTCCTATGTTTGTCTGTGCCTGAGACTGCCTCTTTGTGTCCCCTTGCTAGAACTTTACCTACAGTGCTAGTCTAGCAATCTAATGATAGATCAGGATTGGTAAAGTCCACACAGTAGCTGGTGTTGTCTCTGATGAGAAAATCCACTCTTTTTTCTGATTTTGCCTTCCCTTTTTTTTCTATTTTTTTCAGTTTCTTCTTTGCCTTTGGTTTCGAGTTCTTCCCTTCCTTCGTCTCCTTGCTCTGTGTCTTCTTCCTCTATCTCGTCTTCTTTTCTTAGTAATGCCGAGATAGCGATCATTAATGAACGACTATCTCGGCTTACTAAGAACTCTTACCCCTCTCGGTCTTTGTTATCAGCCTCTAGTCATTCCGCTTCGAGACTGCAGAGCTCTTTAGGATTCGCTCGTTGTTGTAAGGTGTCGTCATACTCAACTACCCCTTCCACGCGTCGTAGTCGTCATGCGGCACCTCGCACTATTTGCACCATTCGCACATACTCTGTTGCGGCGTCCAAGCAGATCGTCAGATCTACTCGACATACTATTTACCGTATTTGAATCCTTTATGCGCCTGGCCTCTGGCTCTATCTTGTTGTGGCTTGCTTGTCTTGTTTTTATTCTTCATGGCGTGCTTTCTTTTCTAGAACGTTCGGGGTATTGGGAATGATGCATCCATAGCTCGCTTAAACGCATTGTTCGGAAACATTACATCTGCTTGGTAGCATTGTTGGAGCCTCTTGTGGGACGAGACACAATCTCCTCTTCAGTCTTATCTCTTGGATTTGGCGGTGCCTTAGCAAACGATTCCGAAAAGATTATCATCCTATGGTCTAAAGGTGTGGTTGT
This sequence comes from Allium sativum, assembly GCA_030737875.1. NCBI lineage: Eukaryota > Viridiplantae > Streptophyta > Magnoliopsida > Asparagales > Amaryllidaceae > Allium > Allium sativum. The sequence goes on along the minus strand of CM060926.1, from coordinate 27,760,070 downwards.
CCACCCGATCTTTGATTCGGATCAGCTTTTATCTGTGGCCTGTTCTTTTCCTTCCCTTTCTTCTTCCTTTCTTTTCTCAGCAGTCTATGCTAAATGCGATCGGATTGAGAGGCAATCCCTTTGGGCAGACATTCACTCTCTTTCCGACTTAGGGTTCTCTATGTCTGTGTTGGGTGGCGACTTTAATGTCGTCGCCAGCCAAGCGGAAAAGCATGGAGGAAACGCAGTGAACCGCTTAGTGGTTGCGTATTTCAATGCTTTCATCTTCTCTTCTGGTCTCTCTGAAGTGTCTTTTGTTGGAACGGCTTTCACAAGGTGTGACAACCAAGAAGGCCTGAACCGGATTCTGTCTAGGCTAGACAGAATTTTCGCCTTTGAAGGTTGGTTTGACTTTCCTTTCTCGTTCTCCATTTCTCATCTTCATCGTACTTTTTCTGACCATGCTCCTATGCTCCTTAGCTGTTCTCCCCTTTCCCTTTCTGGATCGTCATCCTTTAGGTTCCAAAGTATGTGGTGTTCCCACCATTCTTTCCTAGGGCTAGTAGAGGATTCCTGGTTATCCCCTATGAGTGGTTCTCCTTGTGCTATTTTCGCTCGCAAGCTGAAGCGCATTAAGATTTGTCTTAAGGAGTGGAATCTGATAGTTTTCAAGAATATTTTTGACCATGTCAGTTCTAGCAGAAGCTTCTTTTGATGAAGAGACCAACGCTGCTAACCGGGAGGCTTGGGCATTGGCATAGCTTGCCTTCTCTTTGGAGCTTCGTATCAAACACGACCACCTGCGCCAAAAATCCAGAATAAAGTTGATTGTGGAGGGAGATACGAATTCCAAAAAATTTCACTCGTCCATTCGGAAGAAGAATGGGCTTCTCACCATTCATCAGATCCGTCGTCCTGATCTATCTTTGGCTTCTACTACTGATGAAGTAAAAGAGACTATTCTATCCCACTTACAATCCTTCCTCTCTTATCCTTCGGTCCTAGCTTCTAACTCGTCCCTTCTTTCTTTCATTCCTAGACCAATCCATCTGTCAGACAGCGTTGACCTAGCCGCACCTCCTTCCTCGGATGAAATACGTGCTTGCGTATTTGCTCTAAGCAAGGACAGTTCTAATGGGCTAGATGGTTTTAACGGAGTCTTTTATAGGAGTGTATGGCCCATTATCCAGGCAGATTTTTGTCTCGTCATCCAGTCCTTCTTCTCCGGTGGAGATCTCCCCGATGGATGGACCTCCACTAATTTAGTTCTTATCCCTAAATGTGATCTCCCTACTTCTTGTGCTGACTTCCGTCCTATCATATTGTGTAACTTCTCTAATAAGGTAATTTCGAAGGTGCTAACTTCCAGGCTAGCACCGTTTCTTGAGCGTCTAGTCTCTTCTTCGTAGGCTGGGTCTGTCAAAGGACGGCTTATCATAGATAACGTCCTTCTAGCCCAGGAGTTGATTTCTCAGATTGGTAGGAAGGTTCATGGCTCTAATGTGGTAGTTAAGCTTGATATGGCTAAGGCTTACGACCGCATGTCATGGTTCTTCGTAACCAAGGTTCTGAGGGCTTTTGGCTTTCCGGATCCCCTTATCGACGTAGTCTGGAGACTTATATCCAACTGCTGGTTTTCGGTTCTCATAAACGGATCGGCTACAGAATATTTCAAGTTCGGGAGAGGTCTGCGTCAGGTAGACCCTCTATCCCCTTCCCTTTTCGACATTGCTGCAGAAGCATTCGTTCGTAGACTGCATTCCTTAACGATAACTAGGGAGATTCATAATTTTGGTATCCCAAGAGGTTGCCCTCTTATTTCCTCCTTATCCTTAGCTGACGACATCATCATCTTCACGAATGCTAATCGCTGCTCTATTTGTTGCCTACTTGATCTTATTAGGCAGTATGAGAGTTGCTCTGGGCAACTCGTGAACATGGCCAAGAGCTATTTCGTGTAGACGAAAGACCTGCTGCTGACTAGATCCTCCTGGATTGAGTCCAGTACAAGCTTTAAGGCCTCCTCTCTTTCTCTTCCTCTTCTTTATCTGGGCATTTTGGTTTATCGTGGCAGGAAGGTGAACGCCATTTTTGACCCCCTAACTAACAAAGTTAGGGGTAAGATAATAAGGTGGAGTGCTTCCCTCATCTCTCAAGCTAGCAGGCTTGTTCTCATTAGGTCTGTCCTTGATTCTATGGGATATCATATCTTCGCGGCTATGACTTCCACTACTTCCTTCTTCCACTCTTTCCGGTCCCAAGCTTCGTCCTTTTTCTGGGGAAACAAGGACAACGTTTCTCGCCATCACTGGGTTTCTTGGAACACCATTTGTCGTCCCAAAGGTGAGGGAGGTCTTGGCCTCCGCAACCCTAAGGACATTTGTTTGGCCTTTGCTTGCAAGCTATGGGCGAGGTTCGGAGCTAAAAACTCCCTTTGGGCGACGTTCCTCCATGCCAAGTATTGCAATCTTACTAGCACGAATTTCACCGGTATCCCGTCTTGTGCTAATGAGACATGGAAACGTATGCAATCCATAAAGGCTTTAACGGATGCCCATGGGGATGGTACCATCTGGGATAGTAGCCGTTTCTTCCTTAAGGCAGCATGGGAGTCTATTCGATCTCCTGGCCCACAACTCCTTGTTTTCAGCCTCATTTGGAATGTTCGCATTCTGCCGAAAGTTTCTCTTTTTATGTGGAAAACCTTGCAAAAGGGAGTACCTACAGATGAGAACCTTCAGCAATCGAGATCCCTCTTATGTCCAGATGTAGATGCTGCTACGCTGGAAGCACCGAGACCTCTTTTCATCTGTTGACCTCTGGTACTTGTGCCAGGGCTGTTTGGAATTATTTCGGAAATTTGATGGGTTGCCGAGGTAATTCCACCACTTTGGTTGGTTTACTGAGCTTCTGGTGGGCTGGAAACTCAGGTAAATCTTTTCATTCTATTCTCCTCCGTCTGATTCCCTGTTTGATCTGCTGGCACATCTGGTGCTCTATGAACAAGGCAGTTTTTGACGAGGTGGCTATGAACCCTCCTTCTATTATCCGAAACGCGAGGAACGATGTGTTCCTTGCATTGCGTGGTCGTCCTTTCCGGGGCATGTTGGGAGACAGCACTAGGAGGCTTGCTGCTTCCTTTGATATTACTTCTTTGGTGGCCACTCAAAGGTCCGGTATCGGTTGATTGCGCGGGGTTTTGATTTTTTTGTGCTTTGCTTTGCCTTTTTTGTTTACTATCGGTTGTCTTTCTTTTTTCTGTCTTCTACCCCTTCCCCTCGACTAAAGTTGTTTGCTAGTTGTGCAGATGCTGGTTTTTAGGTTGTTGGTTTTGGCTGGATTGGAGATTGCTGAGAGATTTCTTGTTTGATCTCTGGAGCTCCTTCTGCTGAGGTTTTTGGTTGAGTAGTTCTAGTCGTCTCCCGCCTTGGATCGGTGAGAGTCCAGCCGTCCATAATGTTCCATAGGCTTTTGACTATCGACTTTTTTGATGTCTTGTGCTCAGCTCTGTCACTTTCCTGCTAGGACAGAGACTTTGATTGGAGTTGTTTTCATTGTTATTGTTATGTCGTCCCTGTGTTTGTTGTACGATTCTATAGTTTTTTTTGTTTGTGTGTGTGCAAGGTTTCTGCAGTTTAGAAACCATTTTTATGAGCCTTTGGAGAACGGCTGGTTTCTCCTCTTTTGTCTATATATTTATATTTCAAAAAAAAAGCATTCAAAATCGTTCTCATTTCTTTGAACCATTGATTCTATTTTATACTCCTCGATTCAATAGCAATCTACTTCCTTCAAATCTTCACATACATGTTAAATATATGAGGATAAGATTATAGGAAGCGTGTACTCAAATCATGACTAATCCATGTTAGTTAGAACACATATTAAATTCAAAGCTTATGTTGTGTTGTTGAAGTCTTGTATGGCTGCTCAAGCAAGAAATCCCATTCGGTTGCTCGAGTTCCCGTTCTACTGCTCAGGTGTGTTGATAACATGTTCCTCCATGTGAAGTGAGGGTATTGCTAGTGAAAATCTAGAAGGAGTCTGGGACTGGACATAGGACGGTGCTCCAAGCTAGTATAAAAAGTTCCTAGCATCGTTTATTTTTATTTCACTGCATTTACTTACTACTTATCTGTGATATTGTTATATTTAGTTTTTCTTTTTTAATATTTGTATGCATAACTATTGCATAGTATGATATATCACATTAGTTAAGCTTCTGCATATACATTTCATTCCATATTAATCGATCCTACTCTATCATTCTTCTCACACACGATCGAATTAGGCTTCGTTACCTGTTTCGGCGTGTTTAGAATAATAGTGTAACCCTGGAAATTCCGGTTGTTGCGTTCAAATAGGAGTTCAAAATCACATGATATTTTAAATTAAATAAAATGACATCGGTTCAAATCAAATTATAAATAATAAATAAACAAGGCCAACCTAAACTACTTTCCTCATGCAAGCCTACCTAACTAGCTGCCTTCTTCTTTCATTACACATACGATATGTTTCCTCCCTTCACTACTAAGTAAAACATGAAATTAATGGTGTGTACGATTGTTTCCTTCGCACCTATAAAACAATGACCATAGCTTTCTTATATTTCCATTCTCAAACAGAAAATCATTCGAGTCCTCTGCCTTCCTTTCTATTTCTGTTTTTCCAGTCACAATGAAAATAAGTCCTCCCGATAAAAAAATCGAAATCGCGATTTGAAACCCGATATTCCCTGTAGCTTGGCAACACGATGGAGACACTTGTGATTTGCAGCAAGGAGATGAGGGTTGTTGTCATCGTTATTCGAACATTTGCTGAGGGATTTCGACATTGAGGAAGTGTGCGATTATGTGGTTTGAGGAGTCAGGTTTTCAGTGGGTATTGTTGGCAATTGGAATGGAGTATGTGATGAATTGGGGTAATTGATCAGAGTTTGGCATTAGGACTGGGTTGGAGTTAAAATTGGGGAGTTTGGGTTTGTGATGGTGATGTAGGAGTAACCAGAAATGGACTGACAGATTAGAGGATGATGTTTGGACAGTGGGGTTGATGGGTTCTGAGATATTGATAGGTAGTATAGTCGCGTGGCAGTGGATGATTGGGTTGCAAGTTATTGTCTGGTAGTGATGGTGGGTAGGAGATAGTCGAACTAACTTGGACTGGGATTTTGCAGAGATGTTGGGTCGGTTTTAGGTAGTATAACAGTAGAAGGATAGTGGTTGAGGTGATGAAAAAGAGACTATGGATTGACTCCAAGGTGTTTGACGGAATGTCAAAGTGGACAATTACAGTTTTGGGCGGATGTAGTTTTCGAGTTGTTCGGGGATAGGCATCGTGGATTGGTCGAGTTAGTTGCAGTAACATTGAGGTGTACGTTATTTCAAAATTTAAAATTACATAAAGTAATTTATAAATTCATTATAGTAGTTAATTTAAATTAATAATAATTAATTGTTAAATAAAAGTAGATCCACTCGAGTACATTCGTAGCCGTGGAGTATGAAATTTAAATGGATATTCGGCAAATGAAAATCGAGATGAGTTAAACTCACTTAGTTAAATTATTGGTAACTATTTTCTACTGTTAAATTTATTGATTGATTGTTGGGTGATAAATTGATTGATATAAATTGGATGATAACATATATATGGTATCATATATATATATATATATATATATATATATATATATATATATGGTGATTGGATATATTCCCGCATATATTTATTAGCGAATGAGACCCTATCCGCTCCACAATATATATAGTGAATGACCTTCTATACCGCGATATCCTGCCTTGAAGCAGGATTAGTATTATTTATGTTGTCTAATATCTGTGGATGAAGAAAAACAGGTTGGAGGGATCCAACTGGATTCCTTAACATTTATATTGTTTTTTTCACATATATGCTGATATATGATATGATTTATAACCTGTGATAGTTTATGATATGTTTGGATGTTTAAGTAACACAAGCCCCTGATTTTGGATATTTTTGAATGCCAAGAATAATATATGGATTTTAAAACAGAATTTGAAATATGAAAATGCTTAAAGGAAATTTTATTTCCAAATAGAGATGTTTGTTTAGAAACCAAATTTATAAATAGAAATGAAAAGTAAAGACGATTATTGAATTTTTAATTATATAATGAAGTTGATTATTCTTTTGAAGAAAGGTTAACTATTATTAATAGTTAACGATGAAGTAAACTATTTATATTTTAAATAACGAGTATATGTGCACATCCAGGTGGACCTGCATTTGGTTGTCGAGCCATATTTTATTGCATAGCTATTTAAAAAGATGACAATAAAATCACTAAAATGACTGCTTACCATATCAACACATTCAAATATAGCCAACACACTTAAATTGCTTCATGAATTTGTTCAACGTATATGAATAGTCAAATCCAACTTATAACAAACAATAATGTTTTATGTACCAATTTTAGTTTAAACCGATTATTTTTTCAACTACGTTGTTCATGAGCTTATGTCAAGTTAATTTGTCGATGCTATCTCTACGTATTTTGATATTATATTAATACTCAATGTAAATACAATTATTGTTTGGTTAAATATTTATATAATTGATAATCATGTGAAGGTGATAACGTACCTTTTTCTACCTTATTAGGTCTTATATTGTCCCTACTGTGATCAACGCTTCAAATTTCAGAGCTTTCACTTAATGGCATAATCTACATTTGTTATGCTATTTGCATATAATGGAGAGTATTTATAACTTTTTTTATATCAAAGTGGAAATATATAAGCTCCTTGTCTTTCATATTAGATTTATCATTTCGATGGTGTTCAGTTTTTTTTCCTTCTTTGTGCCACCACCGTTCATATTTCAAGGCCTTACCCTTCAACCGTTGCTTCCTACAAACAAAATTCTCAAAATAAGACATTAATCCAAAGAGAAAAATTAATATATAATTTTGTACGTAGGAAGAAGGTGTAAACATCCCAATTGTTTTATTAGAAAAAAGATTTAAATATAAATATCTAAGAATCTTCCATCATATAATAACTTAGTTCACACTTCAGTTCATCATATAAAAACTCCCCCATACATAATGAAAATATCCTTGTTGCTTGTAATGTACACACACAAACTCCATACTTGTAGCTATTAATAAATTTAAAATAAAAGTGTTTACAAATTGTAATTTTAATGCCCTTTCGTCAACCTACATGACTAAATTATAACTGAACAGATGAGTCTTGACAGAAATATAATTTAGTAAATATATCATCCCAATAGTTTCTAAACCGAGATATGGAGAAGGTCATCCCAACTGAGCACTACAACGTTGCTAGTCATGATCTGTGGCTAGTCATGATCTATGGTTAGTAGAACATTATGGAAAGAAAGAAAAAAATGGGTTTGGAACATAAATTTTAATCTACATCAACACCGATTCATATATCTTTTATTTCCCTTCCTTTTCACTCCCATTACATCTAAAAAATTATACGAAAAATAAAAAATAAAAATTCAAGAATTATTACACTTGATACATTTTTAGTTGCGAATTATAAAAACATATATGGAGGAGTATATACACACGTCAAAGTGGACCTGCATTTGATTCTGAATCACATTTTTAGTTGTTAATTATAAAATTTTATAGTTATATAATAATTGAATTATTACGTTTCAAGAATTGTAGAATGAAGAAACATGCATTATGTTTTTCTTTATCAACCATAAACTAATTAAGCAATAGTTGTACCAAAACCTAGTGGTCAAAATAACATCACAACACATAATGCAACTACAACCGAATAACGCACATTATCACATTATAAATAACAACCCATAGAAAAATATGAAGTTGTATGTCACAGTGGTCATAGACACATAAAAAACACAGAGACTATTACGCAAATGCAACTGAATCGAAAAGAATAGCTAGTACAACATCAAAAGCAGTTATTCTGAGGCCAAAAGGCATCAACCAACATCTTAATAACTAACTCCACATGTTACTGCACCTATCCGTTATTACAATGCTATCTTCAAGCTTTTTAATACGCTTCCACTTTTGAGTTATTGCCCATGCTTTTTAGGAATATGAAACATGATTTGATTGTAGCTTTTAAACTTATCTTTGAAAATTATGATATTTCTCTAATGCCATAATAACAAAAAATGCACAGTTAAGCCTGATGATATTATTTAGCACATCGATATTGGATAAATCAGCACATTTGTAAGCCCAAAGTCATACTGATCTCGAATAAACTAGTCTCAACTCAAATTGATATCTAGTTAAAAAATAAACTTAATCATTTCATTTTTTACAAGGACAAACTCAAGAATTATTTTATAAATAAGAACATGAGGCTAAATTTTAACCACAAGGACACTTTTTATTGTAAATGTAGGAATTCAGGGGCCCACTATCATTTCATACTTTACACAGAAGTTTGTCCATGTGGTTAAATTTTTTACCCCTTGTCCTTACAGATAATTTTTTTTGTTAATTTTTCCCTTTACAATATTTTCCTCCATTGGGGATTTTTAAGTACAAGGACAAACTCAAAAAAAAATTATAAATAAGAAAACGAGGTTAGAATTTTAACCACAAGGACACTTTTTAGTGTAAATGTAGGAAGGATTCTTAGGTACAAGGAGAAACTCAAGAAAATTTTTATAAATAAGAACACAAGGCTAAAATTTTAACCACAAGGACACTTTTTAGTGTAAATGTAGGAATTCAGGGGCCCACTATCATTTCATACTTTACACTCAAGTTTGTCCTTGTGGTTAATTTTTTTTACCCCTTGTCCTTATGGATAATTTTTTTGTTAATTTTGTCCTTCACAATATTTTCCTCTGGGGATTTTTAGGTACAAGGACAAACTCAAGAATTTTTTTATAAATAAGAACACGAGGCTAATAACCACAAGGACACTTTTTAGTGTAAATGTAGGAATTCAGGGGCAAACTATAATTTCATACTTTACACTTAAGTTTGTCCTTATGGTTAAATTTTGTACCCCTTATCCTAATGGATAATTTTTTTGTTAATTTTGTCCTTTGCAATATTTTCCTCATTGTGTTGCACATGAATAAGCATTTTCGGACCATGGGTGTTGGTAATAATATGACGTGTACCTTAAAAAGCAATATTAGGGCATAAAGATGTGAGGGTACAATGCATTAAAATGGTGGTAATGGACAGGGAGAATATTATAGCCTGGTACGACCCATACCGTAGACTGATTTGCTGATAAATGGATAGGAAATCATATCTAAATAAAATTATAAAAATCCAAATAAAATACACTATTTTTGATTGATTCATGATTTTGCTGACAAATACACCAATTTTGCTGGTTCGACCCACACAGTATAGGAAATCACATATAAACGATTCAAAAATGGTGTATTTGCTGATAAATGGGTAGGAAATCTATATGAATGAAATGGTGTATTTTCTATGGTCTGCAATATAGGAAATCATATCTAAATGAAATTAAGCAAAAGCAAATTGCACATAAGCATTTACCTGACTTAGACATCAAATATGGGGACAAACCATTCAATTGATCTCAACATAATTTGACATTTTGGAGTACTCAGATGGGAAAAAAAATTAGCGGTTAGTGAATACAGGCATAGCATGGATATTTAAATAGATATCAATTTTCTTCAAACTGAGTTGTTTCATAGCCTAACATTGTCTGCAAAACAACCTCCTCTCTATCTCTCCTTCCCATTGACTTGCCAAACACACAATCCCTTACCATTTCTCCTCATCATCCCAGGTCGTTTAGTCATTACCACTTCAGTTCGAATTCCCTTCTTCCTATCACATTCAACACCTCCATAACAAACTGCCTAGGCACCACCTCACAATCATCACTACATGCAAGACAAACGCCCTCATCAAGCCTGATTACAACCCAACACCACTTCGAACCTTCAACTTTACCATTCACAAACCATTGTTATGCATTTATTAAACCAGAAACTATGTTTCTTTAGTTAAAAATATAGATCCACTTTTTATAAACAACAAAATCATCTCTCCAAATTATGATCAATTTCATATTTTAGAAATAGGATCCACAGCCAAATTGCTCTTAGTACACCACCCACAGCAACCTTATAGCAAAATTGCTCTCCAACTTTTTACTACAACTTTTATTACAGTGGTATGTTGTAAGAAATGATGGAACAAATATTATGAAAATCGTTGTGAAACTTAATTGTGCTTTCCCTATTACATGTTTTCTTTCAACCTCTAACTGTTATACAATTTTATGTTTCCTTTCCAAAAACCGGAATTGTTCTATTTTTAGCAGCAAGTATAATCAACTGAACACATATGACATTTTAGCAATAGTGATATGGCAGGGTGAGGTTTACACTGGCAACTCATAATATATGCATTCCAAAAAATAATAAATGAAATGGTCGCAATATTCATATTATATAATTTCATGCTGAAAAGAATTACCTAAAATTATCTATACTTAAGAAAGTATAAATTGCAAAAATGCATAAAACCAAAATTGAGAAGAACTATATCTGACGTTGTTTTATAGACTTTGCCACTATTTCTATTGAGTGATGAATAAAACTAAAAATTGAATACCAAAACAGAGAATATCGGAATGCAAATTAGAAAAAGTAAGTTAAAAAAATGAGAAGAACTATACCTCCACATTGTTTTTTAGACCATGCCACCATTACTATTGTGCAGATGAGTGAAATTAAATCTGAATTTAATAAAACAACAAAACAAGATATGTAAAGAGACCTACAAAATTAGACATAAAGAGACCAACAAAATTAGACATAAACATCATAAAAATTTGTATTTGAAAATATCTTTTACAATTTGAAAATAATCAAATATGTCAACGACACTGATAAAGTACTTAAAAAGAAGGTTAAGCCAATGTTAAACAACCATGCATACACATGTTTACATAATTATTCAATTGAATTTTTGAAATTTATGAAAAAGGCCGGGTGCTCACATAAGAAAAATCATCGGGTGCTCACATAAGAAAAATCTCAAACATTTGGAAACCAACTTTTGGATAGACATTTGTTTCAAACCATCATGCTCATGGGGGTCACATGAGAATCTTACTTTATGGTATTTCAGCTTTTATATCCTACTTTTGTCAATTAAGAATTAACCTACCGTTTTAATTTGGAATAAGGCAGAAACCAGTCAATTTTTAATAAATTTATAAAAGTGGAAAATCAAAAACAAAGTTGACCAAAATTATAGCAGGTGTCACCAAAACTCAATTTGTCGTAACAAATGGTATGCAAAATGTACTGGTTTTTTGTAACAACCTGGAATTTCTAAACCAATTTAATTTTTTATTTTAGCTATTTTAATGGGTTTTGAATATTTAAAATGATTTATTTTAAATAATAAAGATTTAAAATTTATTTAAATCAAAGTTAGAACATATATATATATATATATATTTATATTAATTATTAAAGGAGCCTGAAATGGCGCGGTAGTTTGAAAAATCGATTTTAAATTTCAATTGAATGTATAAGATTCAAAATAAATCGAATTTCTGTAAAAACAGAAATGTTAGAATATGTTTAAGTATACCTTTCTAACGAATGTAAGAAATTGAGATTTCACTTTATGAATTGAAAGTTATGTCCAGTTTAAAATTTAAAACAGTTGCTATGAAATTTATATATATTTTAACATAATATATAGCCCTTAAAAATAGCCATTTTGCAAACAACCTCTATTTTCGATGAAACCGCTTTTGTTGGATTCAAAATGTCAAATTATTGCTAGGTTTGAAATTTCATAATTTTTGGAATTAGTATGTGAGCGTAGCAAATTTAAACGTGTTTAGTAAATTCAGTTTGAATATAATCGATTGGAAAAGGGGTCATTTTTCAAACAGTCTCCAAATTCAACGAAATTAGTTTCATTAGGACCGTATCATCAATACATAGCTAGATTTATTTTTCTGTAATTTTTGGAGTCAGTATATGGCCCCATAAATTAAAATGTACGTTTAAATTCAATATATATTGATTTATATTTTAATATTGATGAAAACTGATCGAAACAGTCGAATTGGCTTATGAAACATATTCCATTATGTCTGGAATGGGGGTATTGGATTAAGGGCGACAGTTGTTGGGTTTGATTTGGAGATCAGAGCATTAAACTTTGAGTAAACCCGTTCCGTGACATACGGCATGGTCCCGTGATTTACCTTATTTCAAAGTTAAGTTTAATAACTGTTTTAAGTTCTCACACCAGCCCCATGATTGACTTGGAGTTTATTGTTTCTATCTAAACTTTGGATGCCCATATTTTTCCACACGGGAAGCTAGTAGTTTAGTTTTGTAGATTTCTATTTAAACAGGATCCTGGTTTACAACTGGAGTTATATTCGGAAAGCTTTATATCCGTGTATTTCTTTCAGTTGAGTTAGTGATGTATTTCCGTTGTACATTGTATTTGTACATTTTATTTCCACTGCTATGTAAATTAATAATCTCTGATTTTATATTTTTCGCTGTGTAATATTTATTCGTACTATGATATTCTTGTACTCTGATGCAAATTGTTGAAATAGCAATGAAATGTTCTGTTGTTTGTGTCTGATGCGTCGTGTTCTCAACTCAATCCGGGCTATCCCATACCGGGAAGTTTGGGTCGTTTCAGCATGGTATCAGAGCTTGGTTTAAAAGCTCGAGAACAAGACACGTTAGAACCAAACAAAAGAATTCATCAGAGATAGGATCAGTAACATCCTATAAGAATGACTTATTAGAGATGGGGTTAGTAATACTTTAGAATGAGTTCGAAGAGTATTATTTTCTAAAAACGAGTTTAGATTTGAAATTTATATCTTAGTATAAAGATTTAAATATTATATTTTATATTGATTTGGACTATCGAGTATAGAAAGATTTTGCATATGCATCTGATCCATGTATATATGAAGTCTCAAATATGCTGGGTAGATATAAAATCACACTTTAGTCGCCCGGGGATGATTCTGATGATGTGGGCACATCATCAGCATCTGTGCTCGAGTTTCAAAAGTGGGATATCTATATATTTCCAATTGACTGGTGCGAGAACGAAAGCTTAGATTTTATTGTTTGTGGTTTGACACTGAAAATATGATTTTTAAGTATATATATATATATATATATAGAAAAATTATATATTCTAAAAGCCAATCCACTAACTGATTGCTGGTTGTGTTGGGTGATTATTAGTTCAAATAATTAAAATATTGAAATAATAAAGCCAATATGAAAATGAGAGGTAATTTAAGCCAAATCGGATCAAATATTGAACTGAATTAAAAATTGATTGAAATTGCATATATGTGCATGTATATATATGAATAGGTCATAGCATGGAAGCTAAGAAGAGGAATAAAATTGTATGCTCGACAAATAGGTACATACTTACTGTATTTATTAGGGTTTGATGATTTTATGAGCCGCTTAGCTCGCCGCTTAGAATTTTCTTTTGAATTAATGAGGGCCCTATGGGGCAAGTTGTGGTTTTACCGATAGGGCTGTACAAAGGAGGTTTTGGCGAATTTTTTCAGATATTTAGGGTGCTAGCGGAATTTTTGAGAAATTAGAAAATTCTTCGAAAATGAAATGTTGAAGAATGAAAGCTGAAATGAAAGTTGAGTTGGTTAGTTAAACAACTTTCAGCTCCGTTCCTTTTCGAGGACGAAAAGATTTTAAGTGGGGGAGATTGTAACAACCCGGAATTTCTAAACCAATTTAAATTTTTTATTTTAGCTATTTTAATGGGTTTTGAATATTTATAATGATTTATTTAAATAATAATGATTTAAAATTTATTTAAATCGAAGTTAGAATGTATATATTTATATTAATTATAAAACGAGCTTGAAATGGCATGGTAGTTTGAAAATTCGATTTTAAATTTCAATTGAATGTATAAGATTCAAAATAAATCGGATTTCAGTAAAACCAAAAACGTTAGAATCTGTTTAAGTATGTCTTTCTAACGAATGTAAGAAACTGAGATTTCACTTTATAAATTGAAAGTCATGTCTAGTTGAAAATTTAAAATAGTCGCTATCAAATTTATATATATTTTAATATAATATATAGCCCTTAAAAATAGCCATTTTTCAAACGTGCTCCATTTTCGACGAAACCACTTTTGTTGGATTCGAATGTCAAATTATAGCTAGGTTTGAATTTTCATAATTTTTGGAATTAATATGTGAGCGTAGTAAATTTAAACGCGTTTGATAAATTCAGTCTGAATTTAATAGACTGGAAAAGGGGCCGTTTTTCAAACAGTCTCCAAATACGATGAAATTAGTTTTGTTAGGACCATATCATCAAAACATAGCTAGATTTATTTTTCTGTAATTTTTGGAGTCAGTATGTGGCCCCGATAAATTAAAATGTACGCTTAAATTCAATATATATTGATTTATATTTTACTTTTGATGAAAACTGGTCGAAACAGTCGAATTGGCTTACGAAACATATTACATTATTTCCAAAATGCGGGGTATTTAGCTAGTGGCGATAGTCATTGGGTTTGATTTAGATACTGGAGCGTTAAACTTTGAAAATTGGAAATAAAAGAATTAAATAATAATATAATTTTATATAAATAACCCCATATCTCCCAGAAACCCTAATCCCCACAACTCAAAAACGCGCCGCCAAACAATGAAACCAACGACCGATTTCTTCAAACCTTTTCTCCCCAAAATCGCGGAATCCAATCAGTGATTCACAAAACTTATAAAAGAAAGATCGAAGAGGATAGTGAGATCTATAATATGTGCGGTCGTTATCATTTTTGTTGCCTAAATCATGGGAATTGCTGCCTTAAAGTGGTTTGGTTCGTACCCAATTTCGTGGTCGTAGGTGGGTCTGAGTTGGCCATGTTTGGTGGAGGAGGTTGGCGAAGCGACTACGGTCGAGGTGGACTCGTCTGGTGGTGGTTCGGTCAAGCGAGGTGGCGGTGGTATTGGACTTCTCAGATTGCGAATGGGTTCATTTTATCCACAGGGAAGATGATTAAAGAGGACAATGTTTTTAAAACATTACTAAAGGTTATTTAAACCGTAATTAATTTAATAATTATTTAATTAAATTGTACAATGTTTGAATTATTATATCTTCTGCATACGAGGACGGAATTGGACGATTTCAGATCCGCTGGAATCGTGATGAAGAGAGCTACACAATGGAGTAGACTAGAACCAAAATGGAGCAAATTCAAATCTGAACAGTAATAAAATTCAGAATGGAAGAATGACGAAGTGGAAACCAAAGTGAGAACCCCTTCTCACTCAAATTATTCTATCATGTTATTGTATTCATATATAAAAATATATATCGATTGCTAGTTTAGACTTTTATCAGTTCTAATCATTATAAATTGTATACGGTGCCTATTAGCTCACCTCCCTCGTCCATAAACCATGGACGATTTAGTTAGCGGTGTTGTGTTTTGATTGTGACGTTAGAATGTTTAACGTATTAATGTGGTAGTTAAAATTAAATTATAAATATTTATTTATAATTTAAACAGTAAAAAATGGTTAAGTATAAAAATAATTCAAACAAAATTAGAATTGGTTTAATTTATTAACCAATGATTTATTTAAATTGACTTTGGTTGTTTGAAAACCCCACACGGGTATTAGGATGATATTTGACTTACACAAATCCCAAGTGATTAGTTTGTATGTCGATCGTTTGGTCGACAAGCCGCTGTAAGCGTGAATTATTTATTTACGGCTTACACGGATTATAAATGCATATTGGATGTCAATTTGGATGTGATAATTATTCGCAACTGTCGTTGGATGTTTATGAGTTATGTGATCCATATATATTTATTTATATGGATATTAGTTGAGATTTTATTCCAACCCGGGATAAACAAGAATATTTTTATAAAATAATATTCAATGAAGAATTAAATTATGATTTTGATGTCTGATTTTGGATGGACACAAAAATATAAATATAATGAAGCCTAGTTAAGTAGAAAATGCTATTTTTACTCGAATGGATTTTATATCGATTTTATTCATTTTTAAAATGAAAACTGAAAAGACTGAATTTCAAAAATTGACATTTTGAAAATATTATCATTCTGAAATTATCAGGATATAAGAGGTTTATTTTTAAATGGAAATGGAAATGAAATTGTTTTAAAACGAATTTATTAATGTTTTATAAAAAACGTTTTCGATGATATATATATATATATATATATATATATATATATATATATATATATGACCTGAGTAGAATGCGCTGTGCAGCGACCGTTCGCGAATTTCGACCATTAACTTCAAATTAACGTAACAAGAGATCCAACCGTCAGATTCTCCTAAAACCAAAACCGTTGGGTTCGTATCGAAAAGAGCTTTCCAATGAATATAAGGATCTGAAATAAACAGTTAGATTTCAAGAAATGTCCAAATCAGTTTTGGAAAAGGCCGTTGTAAATGCAGTTCGATGACCGTTTATGGAAATCGACTGTAAGGGCCTTAATAAAATTTATAAAAATATAAATAAATTATGTAGAATCAGAGTAAATGGTTTGGAACGATTTGTGATGAAAAATTCCATATTTGAAAGGGTAAAAGATATTTTTATCCGAAAGAACTAGTTATAACTAGAAATATTAATTGTAGGACTTTTGCAAAATAAATAAATAGGATTAGAGAATGGTTTTAATCTAACCAGAATTTTCCAGTGAACAAATTGGAATGGATTTGAAATGGAAATTATCTTCGGAATATTTCATTATTAGAATTCGTGATTATACAGATATTGCTATGGGAATTTGGAAGATATTAAAATCATTATTCCAAAACGATATCTGTTAGTTTCAAAATTTGATATTGAATAGAAGCCGATATAATTTCTATTTATAGCCATGTATTTGATATCAAAATAGATTTTGGGTTTGTCATGAATGGTGTCTTTAATAATGCTATTCTTAAACCCTGTTGAGAAAAGAATAAATCTTTTAATTAAGATTTAGAGAAGTTTACCAATTAATTAATATTTAATTGGATTGAATTTAAAATTGGATTTTTGGGTTATCGTGAACAATGTTGTAAATAACATTTGTTCTTTAACCCAATTAACAGCGAAGAGATGATTTGGAATTTATAAATCATTTATTAAGATTTAATGGAATTTTTCCAAATTAAAGTTTTCCAATTTAATGTATTAAATTGGAATTGAATGGAATTCAATTTGGTAATAATCGAGATAAGCCTCTGTGAAGGAAGAATGTTACTATATATGGAATTTAAAAGGTATTGCCGTTATTCCATTTATAGTATTGATTTGATATGGAAATTTAGAGAGAATATATATATATATTGATCTGGTTTCCATGAATATTCCATAGTTAATGGAAGATGATTTGGGTTTATCGTGAACCGTGTTTTAAACGACATTCGTTCTTTAACCAAGTCAAAGATGGGATTAATTTATCCCAATGTTGAATAATCATTAAGCAATGATTTTTGAGATTATAGCCAAGTTAGAGTTTTAATAAATCTTTAATTAGATTGGAATGTGAATGAGGTGATTAAATTCTCCAAATTTGAGAAATGGTCGAGAATGGAGTACCACCAGTTTTACTCAATGCGATATTAAATCTTTAACTAGATTTGAACGGTAAATGGTAATTGAATTTACCGATAACACAATGGGTGTTAGATATGGAGTATCACCAGTTTTACTTCATGGGATTAATAGGTTGGGATTGGGAAAATAAATTAAATTATTACTTAGGTAAGGTTTGGTAATCCCGACTAGTTTTATAAACCTTAATTGGTTTGAGTTGTTAAAAAATATTTTAAAATCTTTTGAAATGATATTCAAAGGAAGATTAAACAAGAAGTTTAAAAGAATTTATCTTTGATAAAATTAATGGGAACCTATCCCTAATGATATGAATATTCTAATAAAGGAATATTTTAGATTGGAATGAGATATATGTGTGTTATCTATACTTATCACATGATTATAAAGATACGTAAGTTATTTGGAAAGACTGGGTTTAAGCAATTCTGAATAACTATTACGACGATTAAAAGTCGAAGATATGAAGACGATGCAAGACCGACAATCTTCACATCGAATGCATACTATTGATGCCCTAGATGGAGTTATAGCCTTGAAGGGGTTATAGTGGTAGTTGTCCAGACGTATTTGTTGATTGTCCAGATGTGCGAGGACCTATCTCCTGTATTGGACATATGGGATGAGGAATATGATGCCTCTGGTTTCGTTCAGACCCAGAACGGACTTGTAAATGGATGTGTGTCTGACACTGGATTTCATTCTGTGTTGATTAATTCTATTAAATATATATATATCTGTTTGGTGGAGGAGAATTTATTCTCTTGCTTTACACCCTTCTCTAAGATGCATGAGCTTAGAGGTTATATGTTGATAGACATCAATTGTATGGCGTGAATTGTCAGTGTGGCATGCTAAGATGTAATGATCAAGGCTTTAGTTGAAAAGCAAAGTCTTGTGGATGATGATCAAAGTACGACGTTAAATAGCGCAGCTTCGTGTTAAGTTAATTCGAGAACTTCACACCCCGGTATGAACCAGAAACGGGATGAGGGACAGCAGGGAGAGCATTCATTTCTTTCTATCTAAAAGTGGCGTCATGGTATGGAGCCTAGACATTTTTACTTATGTAGATGATGGAAAGCGAGTTACCTCAGATTTGAGTCCCTAATGGCTCTAGATATAGTCAACATACTGACCAGTTTTTAAGCCCCATAGGGCAGGGAAGCGCAGTGCCCAGGAGTAACCCTAATCCACCGTGGAAAGGTGGGTCGGCCCTACCACACCCAGGTGCAGGTGTGGCTGAGTCCTGAGACAGGGAAAACTAGATTGTCTCGAATCAGAAGGAGAGATCCCTTGCCTTGGTTCATGACGGAAATACTATTTCCAATACGACATTTTTCGGTTTTAGTTATAAAAAACTAGTATGGTGATATAATATATGGTACCTATGCCATCTATGATTGATACATTTATATTTGAAGCTGTCTGATACACTATGCACTTATTGTATTATCAAAATGATTTTTTTAAATGTACCAAACATGTTTGGCTATTATAAGGTAAAAATCTATCCTCCGGGTTGCGTTGCATTGTGTGATGCGACCTGAGTCTTATAATAGCTTCTTTTTTCCAAAAAGCATTCTGTTGTTTATTAAATCGTTTTATTTCAAGTTTTTGTATTCACATGGAGTAAAGCGTTCCGTGACGTACGATGTGGTTCCGTGATTTAACTTATTTTAAAGCAAAGTTTAATAACTGTTTTAAGTTCTCACAGCACTCCTATGACTGACTTGGAGTTTATTGTTTCTATCTAAACACTGAGTGCCCAAATTTTTTCACATGGGCAACCAGTAGTTTAGTTTTGCAAATTTCTATTTAAACAGGATCCTGGTTTACATCTGGAGCTATATTCGGAAAGCTTTGTATCCCTATATTTCTTTCAGTTTATTTTGTGTCCGTTGCACAATGTATTTATACATTTTATTTCCACTGCTATGTAAGTTAATAGTCTCCGATTTTCTATTTTCCGCTGGGTAATATTTATTCGTACTCTGATGCAAATTGTTGTAATGGCAATGAAATGTTCTATTATTTGTGTCTGATGCGCCATGTTCTCGACCCAATCCGGGCTTTCCCGTACCGGGGAAGTTTGGGTCGTTTCAGCGTCGTATTAGAGCTTTGGTTTACAAAGCTCGAGAACAAAACACGTTATAACCAAACAAAAGAATTCATCAGAGAAAGGAGTAGTAGCATTCTATAAGAATGACTTAATAGAGACGGGGTTAGTAATACCCTCGAATGAGTTCGAAGAGTATTATTTTCTAAAAACGAGTTTAGATTTGAAATTTATATCATATTATAAAGATTTAAATATTATATTTTATATTGATTTGGACTATCGAGTATAGAAAGATTTTGCGTATACGTCTGATCCACGTATATATGAAGTCTCAAATATGCTGGGTAGATATAGAATCACACTCTAGTCGCCCGGGGATGATTGTGATGATGTGGCCACATCATCAGCATCTGTGCTCGAGTTTTGAAAGTGGGATATCTATATATTTCCAATTGACAGGTGTGAGAACCAAAACTTAGTTATATTTTATTGTTGGTGATTTAACACTGAAAATATGATTTTTAAGTATATATATAGAAAAAATATATATTTGAAAAACTAATCCACTAATTGATTGTCGGTTGTGTTGGGTGATTATTAGTTCAACTAATTAAAATATTGAAATAATAAAGCCAATTGAAAATGAAAGGTAATTTAAGCCAAACCGGATCAAATATTGAACTGAATTCAAAATTAACTGAAATTGCATATATGTACATGTATATATATGAATAGGTCATAGCATGGAAGCTAAGAAGAGGGATAAAATTGTATGCTCGACAAATAGGTACATATTTACTGTATTTATTGGGGTTTGATGATTATACGAGCCGATTGGCTTTTTCTTTTTTCTTTTGGATTGATGAGGGCCCCATGAGGCAAGTTGTGGTTTTACCGATAGGGCTGTACAAAGAAGGTTATGGCAAAATTTGGGGTGTTAGCGAAATTTTTGAGAAATACAAAAATTCTTAGAAACTGAAAAGTTGAAGAATGAAAGCCGGAATGAAAGTTAAGCTGGTTAGTTAAACAACTTTCAGCTGCGTTCCTTTTCGAGGATGAAAAGATTTTAAGTGGGGGATATTGTAACAACTCGGAATTTCTGAACCAATTTAAAATTTTTGTTTTAGCTATTTTAATGGGTTTTGAATATTTAAAATGACTTATTTTAAATAATAATGATTTAAAATTTATTTAAATCGAAATTATAATGTATATATTAATATAAATTATAAAACGAGCCTGAAATGGCGTGGTTGTTTGAAAATTCGATTTTAAATTTCAATTGATTGTATAAGATTCAAAATAAATCGGATTTCAGTAAAACCAGAAATGTAAGAATCTGTTTAAGTATATCTTTCTAACAAATGTAAGAAATTGATATTTCACTTTATAAATTGAAAGTTATGTCCAGTTTAAAATTTAAAATATTCGCTATCAAATTTATATATTTTTTAATATAATATATAGCCCTTTAAAATAGCCATTTTGCAAACGACCTCTATTTTCCATGAAACCACTTTTGTTGGACCCGAAATGTCAAATTATTGCTAGGTTTGAAATTTCATAATTTTTGGAATTAATATGTGAGCGTAGTAAATTTACTCGCATTTAGTAAATTTAATTTAAATTTAATCGACTGGAAAATGGGCCATTTTTCCAACAGTATCCAAATTCGACGAAATTTGTTTTATTAGGACCGTATTATCAAAACATAGCTAGATTTATTTTTATGTAATTTTTGGAGTCAGTATGTGGCCTTAGTAAATTAAAATTTATATTTAAATTTAATATATATTGATTTATATTTTAATTCTAATGAAAACTGATCGAAATAGTCAAATTGGCTTACAAACCATATTCCATTGTGTCCGGAATGGGGGTATTTGTCTAGGGGCGACAGTCATTGGGTTTGATTTGGAGATCAGAGCGTTAAACTTTGAGAATTGGAAATAAAAGAATTAAATAATAATATAATTTTATATAAATAACCCCATATCTCCCAAAAACCCTAATCCCCACAACTCAAAAACGCGTTGCTAGACAATAAAACCAACGGCCGATTTCTTCAAACCTTTTCTCCCTAAAATCACGGAATCCAATCAATGATTCACGAAACTTATAAAACAAAGACCGAAGAGGATAGTGAGATCTATAATATGTGCGGTCATGATTGTTTTTAGTTGCCTAAATTATGGGAAATACTGCGTTAAAGTAGTTCAGTTCGTACTCAATTTCGTGGCCATAGGTGGGGCCGAGTTGGACATGGTTGGTGGAGGAGGGTGGCGATGCGACGATAGTCGAGGTGGACTCGTCTGATGGTGGTCCGATCAAGCGAGGTGGCGGTTGCATTGGACTTCTCAGATCGTGAATGGGTTTGGTTTATCCACAGGGAAGATGATTAAAGAGGAACACATTTTAAATCGTTACTAAAGGTTATTTAAACCTTAATTAATTTGATAATTAATTAATTAAATTGTACAATGTTTAAATTATTATATCTTCTTTATACGAGGACGGAATTTGACGATTTTAGATCCGCTGGAATCGTGACGAAGAGAGCTACACAATGGAATAGACTAGAACTAAAATGGAGCAAATTAGAATTTGATTTTTTTTAATCCAAATAGTAATAAAATTCAGAATAAAAGAATGACGGAGTGGAAACCAAAGTGAGAAATCCTTCTCACTCAAATTATTCTATCATGTTATTGCATTCATATATAAAAATGTATATCGAGTGCTAGTGTAGATTTTATCGGTTTTAATCATTATAAATTGTATACGGTGCCTGTTAGCTCACCTCTCTCGTCCACAAACCATGGATGATTTAATTGGTTGTGTTGTGTTTTGATTGTGATGTTGGAATGTTTAACGTATTAAAAATATTATTAACAATAATGTGGTAGTAGAAATTAAATTATAAATAATTATTTATTATTTAAACAGTAAAAATTGGTTAAGTATAAAAATAATTCAAACGGAATTAGAATTGGTTTAATTTATTAACCAATGATTTATTTAAATAGACTGTGGATGTTTGAAAACTCCACACCCGTATTGGTATGATATTTGACTTACAAAAATCCCAAGTGATTAGTTTGTATGTCGATCGTTTGGTCGATAAGCCGCTACTACCGTGAGTTATTTATCTACGGCTTACATGGGTTATAAATACACATTGGATGTGATAGTTGTTCGCAAACGTCGTTGGATGTTTATGAGGTATCTGATCAATATAAATTTATTTATATGGATATTGGTTGAGATTTTATTCCAATCTGGGATAAACTAGAATATTTCTATAAAATAATATTTAGTGGAGAATTAAATTATGATTTTGATGTCCGATTTTGAATGGAGACAAAATATAAATACAATGAAGCTGAGTTAAGTAGAAAACGCTATTTTACTCGAATGGATTTTATATCAATTTCATTCATTTTTAAAATGAAAATTAAAAAGACTGAATTTCAAAAACTGACATTTTGAAAATATTGTCATTCTGAAATTATCAGAATATAAGAGGTTTAACTTGAAATGGAAATGGAAATGAAATCGTTTTAAAATGAATTTATTAACGTTTTATAAAATACGTTTTTGACAATATATTATATATATATGGCCTGAATAGAACGTGTCGTGCAGCGATCGTTCGCGAATTTCGACAATTAACTTCAAATTGACGTAACGAGAGATCCGACCGTTGGATTCTCCTAAAACTCCGTTGGGTTCGTATCGAAAAGGGCTTTCCAATGAGTGTAAGGGTTTTGGAATCTAATGGTTAGATTTCAAGATATATCCAAATTAGTTTTGGAAAAAGTCGTTGTAAATGCAGTTCGATGACCGTTTATGGAAATCAACTGTAAGGGCCTTAATAAAATTTATGAAAATATAAATAAATTATGTAGAATCATTATAAATGGTTTGGAAAGATTTTGTGATGAAAACTTTCATATTTGAAAGGATAAAAGATATTTTTATCCGAATGAACTAGTTAATAAACATAAATATTAATTGCAGGACTTTTGCAAAATAAATAAATGGTACTCGAGAACGGTTTTAATATAACCAGAATTTTCTAATGAATAAATTGGAATGGAATTGAAATGGAAATTATCTTCGGAATATTTCGATATGGGAACCTGTAACAACCTGGAAAATCAGAACCAATTTAAATTTTTTATTTTAGCAGTTTTAATGGATTTTAATATTAAAAATAATATATTTTAAATAATAACGATGAAAATTTTATTTTAATCGAAGTTAGAAAAAAAAATTAATTTAATTATAAAAGAAGTTTAAAATGGCGTGGTAGTTAGAAAATTCGATTTCAAATTTCAAATGAATGTAAAGGATTCAAAATAAATCGGATTTTGGTAAAACTAAAAATATTTGAATCTGTTTAAAAATATCTTTCCAATGAATCTGAAAAATTGAAATTTCATAATGGGAATCAAAAGTTATGCCCAGTTTAAAATTCAGAATAGTCGCTATGGAATATATATATATATTAATATTAAAACTAGCCATTTTGCAAACGACCTCCGTTTTCGATGAAACCACTTTGGTTGGATCTGGAATGTCAAATTATTGCTGGATTCCAATTTTCATAATTTTTGGAATTAATATGTGAGCGTGCGAAAGAAAACGTGTTTTGTCAATTTCAATCAAATTGGATCGACCAGAAAATGGCCATTTTTCAAACGGTCTCCAAATTCGACGAAATTAATTTTGTTAGGACCGTATCATCAAAAAAGCAAGATATAATTTTTTTCGAATTTTTAGAGTCAGTATGTGGCCTCGGTAATTTAAAATGTACGTTTAAATTAAATATACATTGATTTATATTTTAATTTAAAGAAAACATGATCAAAACAGTAGAATTGGTTTACGTTACATATTCCATTGTGTCCGAAACGGGGGTATTTAGCTAGGGGTGATAGTCGTTGGGATTCATTTGGAGTTTGAGGTGTTAAACTAGTATTATTTGAATTAAATTGAATTAAATAAATAAATAAATAAAATATAAATAGAGATACTATTATAAATATACCGTATTATATTCTGTATTTTTCAAACCCTAATACACTCGTGCATCCGCCGCATCTCAGAAGCAAGGGCCGCCATCGTCCTATTTTAATTCGTGAATCACTTTCAAATTTATCCGAGTTAGATTATAATTTCAAAACAAGAATGGCCGAGCAAGATGGGATCTTCAAATTCGTATGGAGTTGATCAAATCACGTAAAGCGGACAGGGAGAAAACGGGTCTCAAAGGGGCAGCATTCAAAGGCCATTCCCGGCGTGGATAAGGCGGTGAGCTCAACGCCAGTGGTGGCGCCAGCAGCTGCCGCTACGACAAAGCTCAGGGACACCTCCGATCCTCCTCCAACGAACGCTGGTAGCTGTAGCGACAAACCCAAATACTGGATGGATCGGTTTAGGGTGAACGACCTTAAGGAAGACGACGATGGATTGTGGGGTGGGATTGTCTTAATTAGTTAATTAGTTTTGTTAATTATCGTTAGTTAATTAATGATGGAATTAAAATATAATAACAGTTTATTCTTAGATTTGTTTTTTTTTTTTTGTAAAAATGGCATAATTTATTTTCAGAGTTTTTAGATATGAAAACAAAGTTTAATTAGCAGTTTTAAAACATGAAAAACTTTGATTTTTAAAAGCATGAAAAACATGGTAAATAAACATCGCATTGTTTTGCAAATATAATTATCATTGTTTTGCAAATATAATTATCATGGTTTTGGAAATATAATTATCATTGTTTTGAAATAAAAAATAAACATTGTTTTGAAATATAAAATAAACATTGTTTTGAAATATAAAATAAACAATGTTTCGGAAAATAAAATATACATTGTTTGAAAATTAAAATTAGCATTGTTTTGAATAGTAAAATAAACATTGTTTTGATAAATAAAACAAACATTGTTTTGATAAATAAAACAAACATTGTTTTGATAAAATAAACATTGTTTTGATAAATAAAGAAAACATTGTTTTGTAAATAAAATATACATTGTTTTTGTGTAATTTTTTCAATATAATAAAATTGTTATAAAAATTATTATTTTTTAAAGAATAGCTTAAAATAAAAATATGGTTTTTATATAACATGAATTAAAAATATAATTTTTAATATACATAATGCGTGAAACTGATTGCAACGGAACTATCTGGAAACAAAGCGGAATCTAAACCGTACCAGAAATTCAGAAATACACACTGACGGAGTGGAAACCAAAGGTAAGAACTCCTCACTAAAATTTTTGCACAGTTATTTATTTATATTCATAATTGGAAATATATAGAATTGCCAGTTTAGATTTTTTACCAGTTTAATCATTATAAACTGTATACAGTGCTTGTTAGATCACTTCCCTCATCCACAAACCATGGACGATTCAAATGGACTGTATTGTGTGTTGTTTGTGTTGTTGAATTGTTTAACACATTATAGATGTTAATATTAATGTGATATTGAAATTAGATTATAAATATCCATTTATAATTTGAACGGTGAAAATTGGTTAAATTTCTTAACCAATAATTTATTTAAATAAACTGTTGTTTGAAAACCCCACATGGGTATTGGGATGATATTCGACATACACTAGTCCCAATATTTAGTTGTATATCAATCGATGGATTGACCGTCTGTGATGAGCGTTATTTATTTATTTTAATGCTCACACAGTTGTAAATTTCACTCTGGTTATGAATGGACTTTTTGTTTATTATTTATCATTATTGTGCACACATGCGATGTATGAAATCCATATAACCAAAATTATATTGTAATTGATTGATTCACATTTCGATTCAAAATATAAAGAATATTTAAAATTAAATGTTGAAAACAATAAAAATTACATTTTTATTAAATGTACAAAATATGAAAAATATTCATATAAGAAATGAAAATTGAATAAAACAATATATTAGAATGAAAAAGACATTATAATGTAAAAAGTAAATTTTAGAATAAAATAACATTTCAGAATAAAATAACATTTTAGAATGAAAATAACATTATAACGTAAAAAGACATTTTAGAATAAATATCATCTTAGAATAAAAAGACAATTTAGAATAAAAATAATATTTTGTTAAATAGATTTGTGTTAAACAAAAATGTCAATTTTGTTGAATTAGATTATTGTAAATAAAATGAAGTTATCATTTTAATTCACTTTGTTAAAATAGAATTGTTAACAAAATGACGTTTCACTTTTTATTCATTCGTTGGAATAGAATTGTCAACAAAATAAAAGAATCATTTTAATGTAATCAAACATTTTTAACATAAAGAATACATTTTAAAGTAAAGCATACATTTTAATGTAAAGAATATGTTTTACATTTTAATGTAAAAAAACATTTATATATAAAATACATTTTAATGTAAAGAATACTTTTTAAGGTAAAGAATACATTTATATATAAAAGACCATTTATATATAAAAGACCATTTATGTGTAAAAGAACATTTCGATGTAATAGATCATTTTAGTATAAAGAACATTTTCAAATGAAGAATATTTTAAATAAAGAATCTTTTAAAATTAAGAATATTTTAAAATAACAAATATTTTAAAAATAATATGTTGTAAAGAATAAAATCATGATTTCAATGTCTGATTTTGGATGGACACAAAAATATAAAAAAATATGAAGCCAAGTTAAGTAGAAAACGCCATTTTAACCCAATGGGTTTGTCGATCGATTTTATTCATTTTATAATGAATATCGACAAGAAGTGATTTCAAAATTCAATATTTTGAAAATATTATCATTTTAGTATGATAAAGATATATAATATCCAATTTTGATTCAAAGTGAAACCAAAAATATTTAAATCTATTAGTGAATACCTTTCTAACGAATCTGAAAAATCAAAGTTTCATAGCGGAAAACAAAAGTTATGGCCAAATGAATTTTCAGAAAGGTCGCTATGGAATTTACATAGCCCGTGAAAATGACCATTTTGCAAACGACCTCGGAATTCGACGAAACCACTTTTGTTGGATCCGAGATGTGAAGTTATTGCTAGGTTTCAAATTTCATAATTTTTTGAAGCTAGTATGTGAGCGTGGCAAAGGAAAACGTGTTTTGGTTAATTACAGTTAAATTGGATTGACCAAAAAAGGGCCATTTTACAAACGGTCTCAGAATCCGACGAAACTAGTTTTGTTGGGACCGTATCGTCAAGACATAGCTAGATTTAATTTTCTGGAATTTTTCGAATCAGTTTGTGGCCCTGGCAAATTGAAATGTACGTTCAAATCGAATATTGAATGTTATATATTTTAAATTGAATGAAAACTGACTGAAACAGTCTAATGGGCCTAACAGTCTAATGGGCCTTCGAAACATATCCCATTGTGTTCGGAATGGGGGTAAAACGCTAGGAACGATAGTCGTTAGGTTTGAATTGGTGTTCATTTGTGACAAGGGGTATTTTCGGATTTTTAAAAACTTTATAAAAAAAAAATCATTGGTCCACATCAGCCCCCCCTCCCGACTTTCTCTCTCCCTACTGCTACGTTGAAGGCGGAAAACGTTCGCCGCTTCCAGGCCATATTCCGACCGTCACAGCCACAATTAGCCCCTCCCCCAGTTGAAGTTTTTGAAGAGCTCCTCCTCCTCTCCAAATCCATACTTGATTCACCTCCCCTCGCCCTGTATTTCGTTCGAACGGAGGTCACGTAGTTTCGCCGTTCGCCATTTGATTTCTCCTCCCCCAGACCTCCGAGTTCGACGCCGTCAGCACCCCAGGAGCACCGTTCCTAGCCCTTCAAGGTGGTGAAGGCCGATCATCATATAGCTGCACGGATTTCGCGGAAATCCTCGACCTAGTTTTGAACAAACGTGTGAGGTATACGGCTATTTTAAAATAAATTATATTATAGCACTTTAAAGCGCTACGGTTTTTTATTTCACTGTAAAAATCATATCTTTTTCATTTGTTGATGAAATTCAGTGAAACAAGAAACAATGGACTCGTGTGGACGTCTTCTACATTCTAGAGGAGACCGCATATTTTTCTGAGCCTTCTGCTATTTTTGGTGGAGTGGAACCCAATGTGAGATTTCTAATTTATAAACGATATGGAAAACGACGATGTATAAATTATATAGTCAATGTATGAGTTATATAAGCGTTGTACACCTCTTGTATAAGTTGTACATTCGATGTATAAGTTATATATGTGTTGTAAAAATTATATATGTGTTGAAATAGAAGTGAAATGCTATATATATATATATATAAGCCCCTCATCCACAAACCATAGACGATATTTATTGGTTGTGATTGGTGTGAAAATTGATTGATAGCGAATGGTTGATTGAAATTTTTGTGGTTGAAATTGATTGATTGTGGTTGAAAAATACTCGTTTGTGGTTGAGAAATATTTGGTTGAAACCACATAGGATTAGTTTGTGGAAACGAAAAAAAATATACATGCCGCCTGCGTGCGAACTAGATGCATGATTCCCCATTGTCAAAAGCTGCGAGGCTTTAAGGTAGAGCGAGGAGCCGTACTAGGGACGGTCCCGGTTTTAACTACCCTGCCGTTATGCGGCCGAAATTTTGAATAATATTCATGCGTTAGAATTATTTTCCTGTGTTGAAACTATATTCGTCTGTTGAATAGAAAACCTTCATGTGTTGAATAGAAATTCATTCGTTGAATCATATTCATGTGTTGAATGGTATTCGTGTCTTAAATATAAAAATCACCTTTTTTATCTATATATATATAAACTATAGAAAACCTTCATGTGTTGAATCGATATTCATTCGTTGGATAGAAATTCATGTGTTGAATGGTATTCGTGTTTTAAATATAAAAATCACCTTTTTATCTATATATATAAACTATAGAAAACCTTCATGTGTTGAATCGAAATTCATTCGTTGAATTGAAATTCATGTGTTGAATGGTATTCATATTTTGAAAGAAATCGTTTTATAATAAAAATCCTATTTTTATCATCGATATGAACTATATAAAATAATCTTGTTTTGAAATAAATTGTTTTATAATAAAAATCCTATTTTTTTTATCACTTATATTAACTATAAAAAATAGTCGAGTTTTGAAATAAATTGTTTTACATTAAAAATCACATTTTTATTATATACATGAATTGTTAAAAATAGTGAAGTGTTGAAATAGAAAACAGTTAGATAAAAATATCATTTTTATCAAATGTATGAAATTCATATAGTTTTGAAATCGAAGAATCGATATATATATATATATATATATATATATATATATATATAATTGAAATATATCGAATAACGAAGCTGCAGTTCGTATTTTGAAACCGTGATTTCAAACGATTATACCGGGAGATCCGACCATCGGATATTCCCGAAACCGCAACCGTTGGGTTCGCTTTGGAAATATCTTTCCAA
This sequence comes from Allium sativum, assembly GCA_030737875.1. Lineage (NCBI taxonomy): Eukaryota > Viridiplantae > Streptophyta > Magnoliopsida > Asparagales > Amaryllidaceae > Allium > Allium sativum. The sequence goes on along the minus strand of CM060926.1, from coordinate 27,729,901 downwards.
CAGCACCAACTTTGTAAAAATCCAACGGTTGGATTGTCTGGAATGTTTAATTCAAATCTGAAGAAAAACAGCGCCAGAATCGATTATATTTTTATTTTTATATATATATATATAAATATAATTAAATTTAATCGAATAACGACGCTGTAGTTCGTATTTTGAAATCGAAACTTCAAACAATTATACCGGGAGATCCGACTGTCGGATTTTCCCAAAACTGGTACCGTTGGATTCGTTTTGAAAAGATCTTTCTAATGATGTAAATTTTGTAAAGATCCAACGGTTAGATTTTCAGACATTTGTAAATCAAATCTGAAGAAAAATAGCGCCACAGCCGCGTTATGGCCCGAAGCGTCGTTTGAATAAATTGGCTATTTTAAAATAAATAAAAATGGCGATAAATCGTTATAAAATATTATAAATGATATGGATGTGAAATTTAGAAACTAACTGAAGGTTGGCTAAGTCGAATGGTTTCCTGGGTGTTGATCTGATGTTGGTTTCGGCCTTCGGGGTTAATATTTGGGAAATCGTTCTCTTACTGATTTACGGTTAGTGACTAATGAATTGAAATGATGTGTAGTAGTGTTTGTGTAGAACTTGTTAATTATATACGCGAGTTGCTCAGAAAGACCGGGTTTATCCCATTCTGAATAACTGAATTGACGATAAGAAATCGAAGGTAAAGACGGTGGTCGAAGACCGGAGATCTTCACCTCGTTTGGATGGTAACCGATGTCATGATTGGGAGGCATCCCGAAATATGGATAATGATTGGTGATCATCCAGACGTACGTGGAGGTCGATGGGTTTGCGAGGTATATAGTGCCTCCGGTTTCGTTCAGACCCAGGTTGGACTTGTAAATGGACTGTGTGTCTGACATAGTAATTTATTCTGTGTGATTGATAGCCATCAGTTGCATGGTGTGAATTGCCTGTGTGGCATGATAAGATGCAGTAAGCAAGGCTTCTGTTGAAAAGCAAAGTCTTGTGGTAATGATCAAAGCACCGCCTGTGTGGCGTAGCTTTGTGTATAACATGAATTCGCGAGCCTCACACCCCGGTATGAACCAGAAACAGGAGAGGACCTCAGGGAGGACATGCGTTTCTTTCTAGCTAGAAGTGGCGTCAGTGGTTTTACATGCCCTGACGAGTTTGACATATGTGGTTGTTACTGTTGCAAGGCGCCTCGGTTATATCGGACGATCCGGGTCCGATGGAGTCATTTGTTGGCTCATTTACACCGCAAAGGGTGGGGAAACGCAGTGTTCAGGAATTTTAATCCACATCGTTGGACCGGCCCTGTCGCTCCAAAGGCTTGACTGAGTACTTGCCTGAGGCTCGGGCTAGAGAGTCTCGAAGTCGGAATGGACTATCTTTTGCCTTGGTTCATGAAGGAAATCCAATTTCCAAATACGTGACTGTGCGGTTTTGATTGTATATATATATATGGCGACATGAAATATGGTACCCATGCCGTCTATGATTGATAGTTATGATTGAAATTGGTTTTGAAACATATAAACACTAGTAATAATATCAAATGCTTTTGTTTTATTCGTATCAAGCATATTTTGGCCATTATAAGGTAAAACTCTATCCTCCGGTTTGCGTTGCATTGTGTGATGGGAACTGAGTCTTATAATGGCTTCATTCTTATAAAAATTGTAACACCCCGTAATTCTGTAACACTAGGATTCACGAATCAAGGCAGAATTAAAAGTTAAAATCAAAATCAAGGGAAACGGGCTGCGCCATTGCGTTCGTCTCGGAATTCTGCATGAAAACGAGTCCGAGTTTGCGTAAATCGGAGTCCGTATGTGGAAGATATGGCCTCCGGAAGTTTCAGCAAAATTCAAATTTCAAAACAGTTCAAAAAAGCGAGTTCGAAATTCAAAAACTGACCCAGATTGGGCTAGGCGGGAAAATTCCCGCCCAAGGAACCCAGGTCAACTGGGTAGTCGACCTGGGGGTCGACCCACCCCCCCCCCCCCCGTTTTTCCAGTTTTCTGCACCTAGTTCGTTCTTCTGTATCTAGACGCCATTCTGACCAGATTCGCCCGCCTAACACTATATAAACAGCCCTAGTCTCCTTCTCTATTCACAATTCTTCTCTACCCTTATGCTGCAAAGATTCTTAGTGAACATGGCTTCTTCTCCTCCTCTTAATTAAATAATAAATAGAATAATATATATAAAATAAATCAAGACGAGGAGATGCTGCTCAAAGACTTTCAAGAAGAAGAGATTCAAGCTAGGATTCAAGAGAAGGTTCAAACGACTTCAACGACTGATTTTCTACGAATCATAGCAACGCCATCTTTCTTTTCTAATCTAAATCTCGGTAAGTCAGTTATTTCTAGATTTGAACGTTTTTCTCTGTTCTTGACATGAAATTAAAGGAATAAAAGAATATGCCAAATCTCTCTCTCTCTATTCGAATCAGTGCCTATACTCTTGGACCTAATCAAGAACTGTTATGATTCAAGGACAGATGAGACTATGACTATGAACATTGCCTATGACTATGAACATTGCCTATGACTATGGACATTGCCTATGACTATGACTGTGACTATGAGAATTATTTCCCTGACTAAGCCTATGCCTTTGATTAGGAAACATAAACTATTGCCTATGACATAACAAAGACAATTGTGACTAAATACCTATGATTCATGACTAGGATAGTGTTGCTTAAGTTTTTGACTGTGAAATTGGGTCTAAACCTGATTTTCTATTCTTTCTATTCTTGGTTTTCTTTGGTTTTAGACCTTGGGAATTTACCTATTAAGTTAGGTCTACCCATGTTCTTGAACCTATGTCTCTATTCTGTCTATTCTTGGTTTTAGACCTTGGGAATTTACCTATTAAGTTAGGTCTACCCATGTTCTTGAACCGACGTCGTTATTCAACCCTTTTTATGCCAGTTAGTATGTCTATCTTTTGCATAGCATCTTTGGTTCATTCCCTATTTTCTACGAACCTAGCTTTATTTATAATCATGATTATACGAACGGTGGGAATGCAGTTTGGGCAAAACATGAAATTTACTAAAAACGTAGTTTAACTTGGAAATTGGCATAAATTGGGAACATGTATTATGACATGTTCATAGAAATGCAAGTTGGATAAATTTGACATGAATTATAAGATGTGTAATTTGAATCTAATATTGACGTGTAAATCTAGCATTTACATGAATAGTGAACTAGAGTAATAAGTCTAGAATTAGAATGTTGAATCGGAATTGGATTAGCTAATTTGGCACAGTAAGTATATTGGCATAAATGTGAAATTGGACATAATTGGGAGTAATTGGCAGGTTTAGCAAAATCATGGTTAGTGACACTTAATTTGGTATAGTCCACATACCAAAAAGCATAAATATGATTTAGAAGTGGAAATGGGCCATAAGAATGAATGTAGACAATTTACATTAAAAGAGTAATTAGGAAATAAGTAAATTAGAAATAATTTACTTATAGAATTTGGCCTGATTGAGGAAATATAAATTTAGACAAATTAAAGGTTTATTAACGACATCTCTTTTAATGACACACCAGAAAGTTCTAGGGTGACAGAGAGGATAGTGTCTAGGCTTGGGTTTGGAAAATACAAGTTTCCTGCTCTCCCTGGCTATCCCTAACTGATCCGACGAACGGGATGGTTACTTTCAAAACTTGATTTGAAAATAAATTGAAACCCTTTGAACTTAGAAAACACGAATATGCCTAGCCCGAGGTTAGACTGAGTTGTGATATAAACCTGCCCGGAACCAACCGACACATCCAGTAGTCGCAACAATACCTGTCTAATGTGAGTGGTAGCGGCTTTAATTTATTTAGTTAAAGCTAGAACAAGAATGGTAGGGTTAAGTTAACTAAGACACTTAACCAGTTCAACATGATAACTAGACTGATGGGTGGGGTTAGGTTCAGACTGACACTTAACACAATTAAGCTAGAATGGGAGGGTTAAGTCCATAGGAACACTTAACCAACTTAACACAGTTAAGCTAGAATGGGAGGGTTAAGTCCATAGGAACACTTAACCAACTTAACACAGTTAAGCTAGAATGGGAGGGTTAAGTCTATAGGAACACTTAACCAACTTAACACAGTTAAGCTAGAATGGGAGGGCTAAGTCCATAGAGACACTTAACCAAACTCAAGGTAGAAAAACGAGACTTGTAGGGGTTAAGTAAAGTTAATACACTTAGCCAAATTAATATGTTAACTAGACTAGAGGTTGGGGTTAAGTAAAATCTAATACACTTAGCCAATTTTGATATGTTAGCTGGGCTAGACCGTAGGGTTAAGTAAACTTGAACACTTAACCATCAGGTTGTGATAAAGGAATGAGGTTAAGTCTAAAACATGAAGGGATAATACTTAACCATTAATAACATGTTAGTTAAAACAGACGGGCAAGGTTAAGTTAAAAAGGAACGCTTAACCAATACAGGATGAAGGGGTAGGGTTAAGTAATAAGAAATATTTAACCAATATAACTTGGTTTGTGGTAGGGTTAAGTCAACGTGAATTGCTGATAACACTTAACCAGCTTAACAGTATAAATGAAGAGGGTTAAGTTAGTTTGAATTGACTAATGACACTTAACCAATCCAAATTGACGGGAAAGAGAACTAAGTAGTAAACCTTAGTTAAAAGGAGCTAAGTAGTAAACCTTAGTTAAGAAAACAATGATTCTGGAAACTAAGTGGTAAACCTTAGTTGACAAAATTAAGTAGTAATTCTTAGTATAACACGAGGAGGAGCGAACGTCCGTCTGGTTAAAAAGAAGGCTCCAACGAATTGGGTTACGAAGCCCGAGGCTTCGAGGGGACGTGAGGGTACTCTTGGTATCCCTCTGTGAGGCTGCAGATGATCCTCCTGGGCCCACAGAGGTTAAGGTCTACGTATAAGAACCAGGGGTATGCCTTGGTTGCAATACATGGCAACCTAAAGACTAGGATGGACCGGCGTGATTCGGTGAGCAAACGGTAGCCTTGTGATAGCGACTCGTCGTCTACCATCCATCTTCAGTCAATCGAGATACGTGAAGCGGAAAGGCGGAGAACTCCAAAAGACCATATACTTGCTATCTAGTTATGGGTGAGGATGGCCATAGGATAGTGGGGCACCGGGGGCCGGCGTATAGTTCTCATTTTACAAGGTGTGCCTTTCATTAGTTGAGGGAGGGGTCAAGTGGGACCATAGCCACTGGAATAAAAACAGACCTTAGCATCTGCATCGGCAGATATCTGAAAGCTCCCGACCGAGTTCTGTATTCCTTGATTTGCCCTGACACAGGACTCGGGTCGCACATTACAGGACATGTGCATCTAGACAAGCGATAACGATTCGCGATACATGCGTGGGGAAGTATAGGAACATATACCACTTTAGGTAGTGTGTCCTAAGACTTGGGGGCATCGTTCGACAGGTAGCATAATCCCTAGTTGAACTAGGTGGCATAAACCCTGAATCCGAAAAGCGTTCAGCAGATAGCGAAAAACTCTAGTTGAATCTAGGAAACACTTGATAGAAAACCTTAGATTAAATCTAGGTAATAAACAATAAATGTATGCCTGAAGGCGATGGAAAATATTGGGATTGGGATCACGTTATCGTTACTAGTTGGGACATTAGTTAGGTGGTGCGGAGATATAGAAACTAGTATAACAAGGAAATAGCGAAGCGGCGAAAGTATTAGAGCATATCCAGTTTATCTGATCTTAGCATATCTTGTGATTATCTTGTCTAATCTTGCTGACCCTATGGTCATGGTGTAATCTTGGATTCATTTAATTCATGTTGTTTGTTTTTCCATGTTCACATGCTAGAAGTTACTGAACTTACTCAGGCTTTATGTCTGACTCTGTTTTCTTTCGTCTTCTTTTCTTCTGTTCCCCCCCCCCCCCAAGGTAGTAGAGGAGGGAGTAGTATAACTCAGGTTAAGTTGGACTGTCACTCTTTCCCAGCTTGAAGATTTGTCGAAGTTTTGCTTGGATTCTCTTTTCAGATGCTATGGCTGGTTCTTGCTACATTGAGGAATATAAATGTATTTTTATGCTTCTTTATTTTGTAAGACAGATGACACTCTGACATTGTAAAGAAATCTTTGTACAAATTATTTTATCAATAAAGCAAAGTTTTATTTTCTGCTGTTTAATTTCTGTCTGTCTTGTAATTTATCTGCATCTTTTACCCTAAATGCTCCACAGAACTTAGTGCATTCCCTTTTGAGTGACACTAACGGACGTGGGGTGTTACAAAAATCATTGCGATGTTTAAAAGAATAATTTTTTTAAAGCACTGGCAATCCGATGGAGTAAACTTGTTCCACGAGAGTGGCGTGGTCCTGTGATTAGCCATGTTTTAAATGTGTTGAGTAGATTTCTCATACCAGTCCCATGACTGACTCGTAGTTTGTTTCACTTTCAAACTCAGGTGCCCCTTTTTCTACACGGGTAGCCTTATATTCAGGTTTCAGCAGGCTTTTTCTGGACAGCTGGAGCTGAAGATGGATTCTATCATTTATCTCTTTTTATGTTGTTCAGCTCCTATTGTACATATTATGTTTATTTCCGCTGTAGACATTTATGTATAGCTGAACTGTATTTGTACTAAGTATGATCCTGTATACTGTGTAACTCTGATGATTATGTTTATCCAGTGTATTATTTGTTCATTATCTGGTGTATTTATTTAATTCTGTTCTGCTATTATCTGTTTCTGTGTTATATTCCAAAGATTACCCTTGTCACCGTCTGTACGGGAAATGGGGTCGTCACAACGTGGTATCAGAGCTTTGGTTAAGCTTAGCTATGGAATATAACATATTAACGAACTCGTCAGAGATAGAACCAGTAGTGTTCTAGGGCGAGTAACTCAGTACAAATAGGATCAGCAATATCCTAGTATGAGTACAGCGGAATCAGAACAACTCGTTAGAGATAGGGTCAGAAGGGCCTCAGAACGAGTCGAGGGTAATATGTTTTTAAATAACGTATTTATGATAATATATATAGTCTGGTTTTAGAAATATAATTTTTGAATATATAAAAGATATATATTTGAAAGGTTGAAAAATTAAAAATAATTTGATTGTTGTTTGTGTTGTGTGATAGCAGATTTGATTAATTAAATTATTAGAATGATAGTTAATTTAATCAATAAGAGAATAATGGTAGAATTTATTCATTTAAATCACACATTGAAATGATTAGAAAATAGAAAGAAATATATACTTGTGCATTATATATGTTTGAACAGGTAATTGGATAGTTATTGAGTAAAGTTTATTTGAGTGCCCGACAAATAGGTAAACCTTAATGAGTTGGATGCGAAATATTATTATATCAACTCCTGTGAATGCCATTGGATGCGAAGTGCTGGTTGTTCAGTGCGTAATCATAAACGTCGCCATAAGATAGTAACAATTAATTTTGAACTACATTACATGGCATACTTCTTGAAGATAGGCATACTTCATCATATACCACATAAGCATTTGGAGCTTGTGTGACGAGGTGGAAGATTTACCATACGAGCTAGAGGCTTGTATGGCGATGACTATATTTTACAGGTTGAACTGATAACTGATATGACCATATAAAATTGTAATGATAAATTGCCAGATTAATAAAAACCCCACACGGGTCTGGAGTTGACAAAAATCACGTCTCTCTAGTCATTAGATACGGCACACGGATTATTTATTTCCCACACGGGATGAGGTGACGAGGATTTATCCTCCGGAGCAATTAAAAAATACACACTCCCTCAGGCTTTGACAGGGTGACGAGAATTTATTCTCTGGAGTTATTATCTATACACGCTCCCCTGTAACACCAGAATATATCACTATAAATATGTGTATGCTTTATAGGATTTATTGGGTACCTAATACGGCCCAATAAATTTCCAAACCCCTCCCTGAACAAAGGAGGTTATGGTGAAATTTTTCGAAAATTCCGGGTGTTAGCCAAACTTTTGAATAATTTGAAAATTCTCAGAAACTGAAAAGTTGGAGAATGGAAGTCAAATTGAACGTAGAGTTGATTAATCAAACCACTTTCGACTTTGTTCCTTTTCGGGGACGAAAAGTTTTAAGTGGGGGAGATTGTTACGACCCGGAAAATCTGAACCAATTTAAAAATTTTAAATTGGCTAAAATAGTGGATTTTAAATATTTAAAATAAATATTTTAAATAATAACGATGAAAAATGAGTTTGAATCGACATTTGAAAACGAATATAATTAATTCTAATTATAAACAAGGCCTGAAATGGCGCGGTAGTTTCAAAATTTGAATTCAAGCTTTGACTGACTATACCGGGTGCAAAACAAAACGGATTTGAGTGAAACCAAAAATATTTAAATCTGTTAGTGAATACCTTTCTAATGAATCTGAAAAATCGAAGTTTCATAGCGGAAAGCAAAAGTTATGGCCAAATGAATTTTCAGAAAGGTCGCTATGGAATTTATATAGCCCGTGAAAATGGCCATTTTGCAAACGACCTCGGAATTTGATGTAACCACTTTTGTTGGATCCGGCATGTGAAGTTATTGCTAGGTTTCAAATTTCATAATTTTTGAAGCTAGTATGTGAGCATGGCAAAGGAAAACGTGTTTTGGTCAATTACTTTAAACTGGATCGACCAAAAAAGGGCCATTTTACAAACGGTCTCAGAATCCGACAAAACTAGTTTTCTTGGGACCGTATCATCAAAACATAGCTAGATTTAATTTTTTGGAATTTTTCGAATCAGTTTGTGGCCCTGGCAAATTGAAATGTACGTTCAAATTGAATATTGAATGTTATATGTTTTAAATTGAATGAAAACTGACTGAAATAGCTGAATGGGCCTTCGAAACATATCCCATTATGTTCGGAATGTGGGTAAAACACTAGGGATGACAATCGTTGGGTTTGAATTAGTGTTCGTGTGTGACAAGGGGTATTTTCGGATTTTTAAAAACTTTATAAAAAAAATAAAAAAAATCACTGATCCACATCAGCCCCCCCCCCCCGACTTTCTCTCTGCCCGCTGCAACGTTGAAGGCAGAAAACGTTCGCCGCTTCCAAGCCATATTCCGACCGCCACAGCCACAATTAGCCCCTCCCCCAGTTGAAGTTTTTGAAGAGCTCCTCCTCCTCTCCAAATCCATACTTGATTCACCTCCCCTCGCCCTGTATTTCGTTCGAACGGAGTTCACGAAGTTTCGCCGTTCGCCGTTCGATTTCTCCTCCCCCAGACCTCCGAGTTCGATGCCTTCAGCACCCCAGGCGCGCCGCTCCTAGCCCTTCAAGGTGGTGAAGGCCGATCGTCATATAGCTGCATGGATTTCGCGGAAATCCTCGACCTAGTTTTGAACAAACGTGTGAGGTATACGGCTATTTTAAAATAAATTATATTATAGCACTTTAAAGCGCTAAGGTTTTTGATTTCACTGTAAAAATCATATCTTTTTCATTTGTTGACGAAATTCAGTGAAACAAGAGACAGTGGACTCGTGTGGACGTCTTCTGCATTCTAGAGGAGACCACATATTTTTCTGAGCCTTCTGCTATTTTAGGTGGAGTGGAACCCAATGTGAGATTTCTAATTTATAAACGATATGGAAAATGCCGATGTATAAATTATATAGTCAATGTATGAGTTATATAAGCATTGTACACCTCTTGTATAAGCGTTGTATAAGTTGTACGTTCAATGTATAAGTTATATATGCGTTGTAAAAATTATATATGTGTTGAAATAGAAGTGAAATGCTATATATATATATATATATATATATATATATATATATATATATATATATATATACGCCCCTCGTCCACAAACCATGGACGATATATATTGGTTGTGATTGGTGTGAAAATTGATTGATAGCGAATGGTTGATTGAAATTGTTTGTGGTTGAAATTGATTGATTGTGGCTGAAAAATACCCGTTTGTGGTTGAGAAATATTTGGTTGAAACCACATAGGATTAGTTTGAGGAAATGAAAAAAATATACATGCTGCCTGCATGCGAATTAGATGCATGATTCCCCATTGTCAAAAGCTGCGAGGCTTTAAGGTAGAGCGAGGAGCTGTACTAGGGACGGTCCCGGTTTAAACTACCCTGCCGTTATGCTGCCGAAATTTTGAATAATATTCATGTGTTAGAATTATTTTCCTATGTTGAAACTATATTCGTCTTTTGAATAGAAAACCTTCATGTGTTGAATAGAAATTCAATCGTTGAATCATATTCATGTGTTGAATGGTATTTGTGTCTTAAATATAAAAATCCCCTTTTTTATCTATATATATAAACTATAGAAAGCCTTCATGTGTTGAATCGATATTCATTCGTTGGATAGAAATTCATGTGTTGAATGGTATTCGTGTTTTAAATATAAAAATCACCTTTTTATCTATATATATAAACTATAGAAAACCTTCATGTGTTGAATCGAAATTCATTCGTTTAATTGAAATTCATGTGTTGAATGGTATTCATATTTTGAAAGAAATTGTTTTATAATAAAAATCCTATTTTTATCATCGATATGAACTATATAAAATAATCTTGTTTTGAAATAAATTGTTTTATAGTAAAAATCCTATTTTTTTTTATCACTTATATTAACTATATAAAATAGTCGAGTTTTGAAATAAATTGTTTTACATTAAAAATCACACTTTTATTATATACATGAATTGTTAAAAATAGTGAAGTGATGAAATAGAAAATAGTTAGATAAAAATATCATTTTTATCAAATGTATGAAATTCATATAGTTTTGAAATCGAAGAATCGATATATATATATATATATATAATTAAAATATATCGAATAACGAAGCTGCAGTTCGTATTTTGAAACCGTGATTTCAAACGATTATACTAGGAGATCCGACCATCGGATTTTCCCTAAACCGCAACCGTTGGGTTCGCTTTGGAAATTTCTTTCCAACGGCACCAACTTTGTAAAAATCCAACGGTTGGATTGTCTTGAATGTTTATTTCAAATCTGAAGAAAAACAGGACCAGAATCGATTATATATATATATATATATATATAATTATATTAAATCGAATAACGACGCTGCAGTTCGTATTTTGAAATCGAAACTTCAAACGATTATACCGGGAGATCCGACCGTCGGATTTTCCCGAAACTGGAACCGTTGGATTCGTTTTGAAAAGATCTTTCTAATTATGTAAATTTTGTGAAGATCCAACGGTTATATTTTCAGATATGGGTAAATCAAATCTGAAGAAAAACAGCGCCACGACCGCGTTATGGCCCGAAGCGTCGTTTGAATAAATTGGCTATTTTAAAATAAATAAAAATGGCGATAAATCATTATAAAATATTATAAACGATATGGATGTGAAATTTAGAAACTAACTGAAGGTTGGCTAAGTCGAACCGTTTCCTGGGTGTTGATCTGATGTTGGTTTCGGCCTTCGGGGTTAATATTTGGTAAATCGTTCTCTTACTGATTTACGGTTAGTGACTAATGAATTGAAATGATGCGTAGTAGTGTTTGTGTAGCACTTGTTTATTATATACGCGAGTTGCTCAGAAAGACCGGGTTTATCCCATTTTGAATAACTGAATCGACGATAAGAAATCGAAGATGAAGACGGTGATCGAAGACCGGATATCTTCACCTCGTTTGGATGGTAACCGATGTCATGATTGGGAGGCATCCCGAAATGTGGATAATGAGTGGTGATCATCCAGATGTACGTGGAGGTCGATGGGTTTGCGAGGTATATAGTGCCTCCGGTTTCGTTCAGACCCAGGATGGACTTGTAAATAGACTGTGTGTCTGACATGGGAATTTATTCTGTGTGATTGATAGCCATCAGTTGCATGGTGTGAATTGCCTGTGTGGCATGCTAAGATGCAGTGAGTAAGGCTTCTGTTGAAAAGCAAAGTCTTGTGGTGATGATCAAAGCACCGCCTGTGTGGCGTAGCTTTGTGTATAACGTGAATTCGCGAGCCTCACACCCCGGTATGAACCAGAAACGGGAGAGGACCTCAGGGAGGACATGCGTTTCTTTCTAGCTAGAAGTGGCGTCAGTGGTTTTACATGCCCTGACGAGTTTGACTTATGTGGTTGTTACTATTGCGAGGTGCCTCGGTTATATCGGACGATCCGGGTCCGATGGAGTCATTTGTTGGCTCATTTACACCCCAAAGGGTGGGGAAACGCAGTGTTCAGGAATTTTAATCCACATCGGTGGACCGGCTATGTCGCTCCAAAGGCTTGACTGAGGCTCGGGCTAGAGAGTCTCGAAGTCGAAAAGGACTATATTTTGCCTTGGTTCATGACGGAAATCCAATTTTCAAATACTTGACTGTACCGTTTTGATTGTATATATATATGGCGACATGATATATGGTACCCATGCCGTTTATGATTGATAGTTATGATTGAAATTGTTTTTGAAACATATAAACACTAGTAATAATATCAAATGCTTTTGTTTTATTCGTATCAAGCATATTTTGGCCATTATAAGGTAAAAATCTATCCTCCGGTTTGCGTTGCATTGTGTGATGGGAACTGAGTCTTATAATGGCTTCGTTCTTATAAAAATCATTGCGATGTTTAAAAGAATTATTTGTTTTAAAGCACTGGCAATCCGATGGAGTAACCCGTTCCACGAGAGTGGCGTGGTCCTGTGATTAGCCATATTTTAAATGTGTTGAGTAGATTTCTTATACCAGTCCCATGACTGACTCGTAGTTTGTTTCACTTTCAAACTCGGGTGCCCCTTTTTCTACATGGGCAGCCTTGTATTCAGGTTTCAGCAGGCTTTTTCTGGATAGCTGGAGCTGAAGATGGATTCTATCATTTACCTCTTTTTATGTTGTTCAGCTCCTATTATACATATTATGTTTATTTCCGCTGTAGACATTTATGTATAGCTGAACTGTATTTGTACTAAGTATGATCCTGTATACTATGTAACTCTGATGATTATGTTTATCCAGTGTATTATTTGTTCATTATCTGGTGTACTTATTTAATTCTGTTCTGTTATTATCTGTTTCTATGTTATATTCCAAAGATTACCCTTGTCACCGTCTGTACGGGAAATGGGGTCGTCACACAAAATTGAAAAATGAAGTTGGAATCATTTTAAAATGAGTTTATAAATGATTTACAAAATACAATTCAAATAGAATTCGACGATATTTATATAATATATATTATATATATTTATTGGCATGAATAGAACGCGCTGCGCAGCGACCATTCGCGAATTTCGACCACTAACTTTAATTTGGCATAACGGGAGATCCGACCATCAGATTCTTCTAAAACCAGAATTGTTGGTTTCGTATCGAAAAGAGCTTTCCAATGAATATAAGAGATTTGAAATCTAATGGATAGATTTTAAAATATGTCCAAATCAATTTTGGAAAAGGTCGTTGTAAATGCAGTACGGTGGCTGTTATTGGAAACCGACTTTACGGGACATGATAATATTATAAAAAATATGGAAAAAATTTGTAAAATCATAATAAGTGATTTGTAAAGTTTTTGGATGAAAATTCAATATTTGAAAAGATAAATATATATTTTTATCGAAATGAACTAGTTATTAACTAAAATAATAATTTAATTATTTTTGGAAATAAATAAATTAGATTTGAAAATGGTTCTAAAATAACCAAAATTTTCCGATATATATTTATATATATTGGAATGGAATTGATTGGAAATTATCTTTGGAATATTTCGATATTAGATTCCATTATTATATGAATATTGTGAGGAATTTAGAATATATATATATATATATTGAAATTTGGTAAAATTGTATTAGGCATTTAGCCCAAAGTGGAAAGATTACATATCGGGCCGATAGCCCATTTGTACATACACGCAATACTAACTTGCCAACTCACATACAAACGTTATATCAGTTAAAAACTAGAACATTCCAAATACAAACTCCTTCGTCTTCCTCATTCTGTCTTCATCGCCGCAAATCATGGAGACTCAAATACCGCTGTACTGGTTCCTGGAATTCGTGCCGACACATCCTTCAGATCCTTTTCTCTCCATCCATCGAATTCTGATTCCAAGTTATCGGTTTGATTACTGCATCTAATCCTTCTTCTACTCAAAATAATGTCTGTTATTGCGATTCTACTAACTACTTTCGCATTACTTTCTTTTGCTCTGAAAATTCGTGAATTTCTCTCTCTCTTTCTCCCCCCTATTCGCTGCTACAGCATATGTGACGGCCACCTTATTCAATTTGGCTACCAGACAATCGTTGTGTAGGTGCCTGGCCAGGTATGTAGCTATTTCCTGTAAATCGTAGCTTTGATTTTGTGGGTCAATTTTTACTTTACAGTTTTTAGCAATTGTCTTTGAGTACTCGCAAGCGAAAAACAGATGTTCATGCGTTTCCTCCGTAGTACCACAAAGAACACAGAGTCTTTCATCCGTAATCCCCCATTTGAACAGTGTGTCGCGTAGTCAATGCATGATAGCTTTTGTAAGCTGTAAGTGAGTTTTTAGGGCATATAGCCTTATCCCAGATGGTTTACTCCAATCCTTCTTTGCATGTTTAGTACGAATTGAGTTCCAGGCAGTTTTGATTGCAAAATCCCCATTTGAGTTATTCCAAGCCCAAATATGATTTTCCCTTCCTGTATAGATTGGCATTGCAACTATATTTTGAATAGTATCTCTGTTGCATGGCAAATTCTCACATTTCCAAGTTTGATTTTCAATAATTGTGTCAATAGTTGTATTTGGAGAACCATATGTAGAGTAAGTGTTCCATCCCACAATATCTATCATGGATTTCCACAAAATCCAAGGGTCTTTCCACAGATGTGTATCTTTTCCTGTAGCAAATTCACGAGTACAGTTTGCAGCTAATTTGTCTCTAATTTTTAAAATTGCATTCCGGTTTGGGGATGCATTGTTATCCAAAGCCATGTGCCAAAAACTATCTTTAATATGTCTTTATCTCATCCATCTGGCCCAAAAACTGTTGCTTGTGATGATTTTCCAACCTTGTTTGAGAGTAAAAACATCTCTCTTGTCTCTAATGTTCCTCAGCCTTACTCCCCCTTCTTCCTTAGGTCTGCATAAGTCAATCATTTTAATTTTGTGATATCCACCTCTCCATATGAAATCTACACAAAATTTCTCTATCTTATCTATTGATGCAGCTAGAATTTGAAAAGTTTGAAGCCAAAAATTGATTTTTGCATGAATTACAGTATGCACCAATTCAATTCTTCCAGCCAAAGATAAAGTTTTTGAATTCCAACCTTGCAGCTTGTCTTTTATCTTACTAATCAATTCAACACATTCTCTATCCATAATTTTGTTAGAAGACTGTGGAACTCCCAAATACTTTACAGGCAAAGATCCTTCAGAGACACCCAATATTTCCAATATCTCATTTCTTTTAAAACAAAATTTGTTAAAGTAGAAATTGGTTTTGTTCTCACTCAATTTAAGACCCACATATTTTTCCAACAATAGAAAATTGCTTTTGATAGTTCTAGCTGCCATTTCATTTGATTTAATGCATATTATCAGGTCATCGGCATATAAGAGGTGGCTTATCTTAGGTTGGAAATTGTAGACTGTCTGAATTAGTCTGTTGTGCTCCGACAATTCCATTTGGAGAGAAAAGTGCTCCATTGCTACAGCCAAAAGGTAAGGAGACATTGGATCTCCTTGTCTAATCCCCCTATTTGATCCAATGAACCCCTTAGGGATACCATTGATCAAAATTGAAAAAGTAGGGGTGGATATACATTCCTTTATCAACTTAACAAACTTGTTAGGAAACCCCATGCATCCTAACATATGGATAATGAAATTACGATTTATTTTATCATATGCTTTGTGAAGGTCCACTTTCAAACAGAATTTATCCGCACCAGGTTTGTTGAAATTTCTAACAAGTTCATGAGCCAACAATGAGCTGTCTGAAATATGTCTCCCTTTAATGAATGCACTTTGACACTCTGAGATGATGTCTGGTAAAATTCATTTCATTCTATTGCATATCACCTTGCCGAGAATTTTTTATAGCACATTGCAGCAGGCTATTGGTCTGAATTCTTCTGGTCTGGTGGGATTCTCAACTTTTGGAATTAGACATATAAAAGTGTGGTTCATTTCTTTAATTATCTTTCCTGAGATGAAAGCTTCCTGAATTTCTTGAGTTACATAATCTTTCAGATACTCCCAGTGCTTTTTGAAGAACCCTGCCCCTATCCCATCTAGATCGGGGCTGGAGTCAACACTGGTGGTTTGGAGAGCTTGCCAAACTTCATCGTACCAGACATGACTTATCAGCATCCTCCTACCACAAGTATTAACAACTCGCCTGCAATGAATAACAGGTAGGTTAGTTTCACATTCACCATTATAAAGGTTTGTAAAGTATTCAATAGTTTCTCTTTCAAGTGCTTGATGATTTGTGATGTAATTCCCTTGTTCATCAATCAAGTGAGAGCTCTTATTAAAATGGCTGCGAATGGACATTTTAGTGTAGAAGAATTTAGTGCACTCATCTCCTTCAGTTAACCACTGAACTATGGATTTTTGTTTCAATTCAATGGCTTTATTAGCAAGAGCTCTTTTCAATTCCTGTTGAAAGATGTGACATTGTTTCCAAGCAGCAAAAGAATTATCACCATTATCAATCATCTTTAAATATGTTGCACAGTCCTGCTGTAGTTGATTAATCAGATCAGTGTCTTTTGGTCTGCATTTGTTCCATTGTTTAAGACAGTTTTTTTTTTTGCATATTTGAGTATTTGAATAACTTTAAAACCTGCACAGCCATACTGACGTTGACACAGATTAAAATTAATAGCATCTTCATACCCATCAATGTTTTTCCATGCATTAAAATATCTAAAAGGTTTGCCTTTTGTGTTAGCCTTATCCAAGAATGAATTGACTAACACTCTGTCCAACTTACAGGAGATTTTCTTATTTTCACCACTTCTCCATGTATATTTCAGGCCATTGTGTACAGGTTCAAACAATCCAGCACTAGAGACACAGTTATTGAACTCAGTGAGTTGATTGACTCTCAAAGACACACTACCCATTTTATCTTCTTTATTAAGTACTGCATTGAAATCACCTGTAACAATCCAAGGCTTATCAACATTTTTTGACAGCCTTCTAATGTTATTCCACAATTCACTTCTTTCCTGAGCAAAATTACTAGCATTGCTACAGTTAGGATTAGATGTAAACCCCCACTATTTTTAGCGTCCAAAGTAATTTGCTGTGTATCCATATTAATAATGTCTAGGTGCCACCACATCACTAGAATTCTTCCTTTACATCCAGCAATGTTATTATTTCAAGAGTCCCACTCAATACCAAAGTTATTTATGAATTTTTTCGCATATTCATCAGAAAACTTATTCTCCAAAATGCACATAATAGAAGGATCATGCATCATTCTAATACTGTTGAGGTCTAATTGACGAGTATCGTTATTTAGACCTCTAACATTCCATGATATAATAGTCATTTTACGTGTGATAGTTGACTCCTCAATGTCATGTGTGAGGAGCCTACCACACTCTTCTTTGTTTCACCTTTTCGTTTACCTGTGAATTGTTTGTCATAGTCCTTGTTGCCTTTTGTGAGCTTACCTGAATATGAAGATAAAGTGTCATTATCCTCATCATCGTCTTATGACAGATCTAAGTCCTCGGAACCTTGTTCATTTTCATTATCAGGATCATCCTGTGGTTCAGTCAGAGGAGCACGTGGGGACTTCTCAACAAGGGGGAATATAGTTTGGTTCATTGCCTGTGTTAGAGTTTCCATTTGGTTTGCCTCATTAGTTACTACAAAGCCCTCAGATGTTAGTGGACTATTGTTAATATTATTAGGTAGTGTAACCACATCATCAACTGTAGTAGTATAGTCACTAATGTTAATTACTTCTAAACTATCCAGTTGATGTAAAGTTTTGTCTTGTAAGATAGAAACTGGAGGACTCTCAGAAGGATTCAAGTGTAAATTATCAGTTCTAATCTGCCAAACTTGTGTTACTGGCTTAGCTGCATTTGCACATTGATCTAAAGTATGCCCAAAACACTTGCAATGTGAACACACAGGAGGCACATATTCATATTCAACATTATGCAAGTAAACATTGCCATTTCTGTCTTTCGCAAGTACCTGTTTAACTAAAGATGTTGATGCTTTAATATCAATTAGAACTCTTGCATATTTCAGCCTTTTAACATTTCTCGTGTAATCATCCATGTCTAGAGGCGTACCAATCAGGTTTGCAATTTTACTAATTCCTCTAGCATTCCACAGTGATAAGTCTAAATTTTGAAATCTCACCCAAATTGGGTGCGAGTCAAGCTGTAACGAACCATAATTTATGTATATTTAAAATGTAAATTTTAATTAAATAAATCGTATACTATTGGTTAAATTTATATTTATTTATATTACGAGCCTGAAATGGCGCGGTAGTTTGAAAATTCGATTTCAAACTTTGGAAAAATATGTAAAATTCATTTTAAATCAGAATTGAACAAAACTGGAAACGTTGTAATCGAATTAATCATATCTTTCCAGAGAATGTAAGAAATTGAAATTTCGCCGGATAAATTGCAAGTTATGAGTAAATCAAAATTTCAAAAGGTCGCTATGGAATTTATATAAAGAAACTATAAGCAATTGAAATTTAAATTTGAATTCCGGATTTGTTAAATTTTAAATAATTATATATGGGAATATAAAATATGTGAATTTGATTTATAAAATTTTATTTAAGTTATCAATTGATTTAATTGGGATTCTTTTAAATATTTAAATTGAATTTAATCAGTTAATTGAATTTTTGAATATTTTATTTATTTATTTAACTGTGAAATTTAACTGTTTTGGCGACTGTCTCGGAATTCGACGAAACTGGCGCCATTGGATCCGGAACGGCGAATTATTACTAGGTTTCAATTTTCAGAATTTTTCGAATTAATATGAAAGCGTGGTAAGAGAAAACGCGTTTTACCAGTTGATAGTTAAATTGGATCGACCCGAAAAAGGCCATTTTTCAAACGGCCTCAGAATCCGACGAAGTTAGTTTCATTAGAATCGTATCGTCAAATCATAAACAAAAATAATTTTTCTGGATTTTTCGGGGTCAGTATGTGGGCCCAGTAATGTGAAATGTATGTTTGAATTGATATACGGTAACGGTGTGTGTGTTAATCAGTTTGGCCTTATAATTTGATATAAAATAAGCCCACTAACACTCCATCAGCCATTTACACCTCCTCCACCAAATTTATTTGCTAATGGCTGAAAAAAATATTCAAAACCCTAGATTTAAAATGGATTTCAACTCAAAATTCAAATCTTGTCAAAACCTAGCTTATTATATGTCAAAACGAAGATCTCGACGGCACGAACTCGCGGGTAGTCTCAGATCTGACATGCAGCGCTTCGTTTGGTCGGAATTTGTGGTCAAAGTTTCAGATGTTCGAAATACATGAAGTCAAATTGGGTATTTTCGATCTAGGAGTTTATGGACGAATTGGTGATATGGGTTTTGTAGAGGAGATCGAGGGGAGTTGATTGGTGGTAGTCGGAGACCTTATCGTTGAGCGTGTGGCCGGAATTCCATCGGAAAAGGCAGAAAAACGCTTGCGTTCTTTCGGTTCGCCGGAGATGCAGGGTTGACCGGAGGTGGCGGGTCGGGCGTGGGGTGGAGCGGCTCGAGGAGATCTTTCCGATGGTAGTGGTCCCGAAGTCTAGCATGGCCGGAGCAAGGTGTTCGAGGTGGTCAAACTTTCGGTCAAATGGGTTGGTTTGCGCGACAATGGAAGGGTCAACGCGTGAAAGGCTGAGCGGGAAGAACGTGTGGAGGGGGTGACGTGGCAAGATGTGATAGGTGAAGGTTATTTTAATTTATTTTATTTAATTCAAAATTCGATATAGTAAATCGTTTATAACTTTTGCATGCGAACTCGGATTTGGACGCGGTTGGGTGCGTTGGGATCGTGGCGGAATCGCGGACGTTTTGACACTAACCTGGCTGCGTTCTGAGACTGTCAAATTTTGGGCTATGGTTGGACGTTCACCTGAATTAAAGACCAAAAGTGAGTGGTTTTCTCACTCACGAAATACTGAATTATTCCCATATTTATTGAATTAAATTATGAAGTAAGTTCGGTTGCATGGTTGTGTTGAATTGTTGATGTGTGGTTTGAATTTAACATGCAAGAGTGTTAACATGCAATCTAAGTAAATGATTTGTTATTAAATTTAATTTAAATTCCTAGTTGAATTCGAACTCTGGTTAAACCCTGAAAACAGTTTAATGCTGAATCAGTTGAATGAAATTGTTGTGATGGATGTTGGTTGAAATTATTGCTGAATTTATAGTGACATGTTTAAATGCTCCTTATTTCAGTATATTGTAATGCATGTTGATTGTGACGATAAATTCCATTTACCCTTGATGTTACGGGCATCTAATGAACCCGGAATTTATCGATTGAAATGAATTAAGAACACAGAGTGAAATGATAAATCTCTGTGGCCCTGATTTGGATTGAAATGATAGATCCATCCCTGAATATTGAGGAATTAAATTTAATTCACTTGGCCATAGGGTAGCAAATTATATATGGATACCGGTTGGGTAAATGATTTTAATATTTGGAATTCTATTTTGATGGAAAATTCAATTAAGGGAATGTATCGATTTCGATAGGTTTTATTTTTCCTTTGAAAATCTGAATCTGGAATATCATTTGAAATGATTTAAGAAATTTTCCCAGAGTGAATTCGAAGTGTTAAAGATTTAAAATTTATATGATTCGGGGTTTTCAAGGATTGGGCAGACTCAGATTTAATAAATGCTGATTGAATTTAATTTTTGGGAATAAAGATAATCGAGAATACTCGAAAATGTTTTTCAAACTTGATACGAGTATGATTTTAAATCCTTGAATTTGAAATGAGTTAAAGTGGGATTTAGACAAGTCCTTTGAGCTAGGCAACTCCATTGAGACTGGAATTTGGATTCAAGCATTGAAGTTCGGAAGAAAAAGTTAGTTTTAGTTAAAGAATTATCTTATATATATTTATACCGTTTGATTTCAAATAACTGTTTTTATTTTTACAAATTTTTCTTATATTCTATTATTAAATTATTTAGTAAACTTTCAATTTACAGATATATAATGTTTTACAATTTATCTTATCCTATTCTAAATATAATTTTTATATATCTATTAATTATTTATATTAAGGTCTTCCTTATAAATATCTATCTTTTTAAAATTATATATTTTATAAGTATAAGTTCTTTCGAATGGAAATGTTTGGGTTTGAACCGCTGGTTTGAATACAGTTGAGATAAGAATCCGTAATAATTTGAAATCTTTGAGACAAATTATATTCTATTTGAATATAAGTTGTTTAGAGATATTATACGAGTATAATACAATGACATGGAAATATTCTAGTTTGGAATATAATCGGGTTGGGGATGATTGGGATTTTTGGATATGAAAGTATGTTCTACTTTGAATGAAAAAATGGGTTCAAAAAAACAAAATATGATATTTTGATATGAAAACGAACCTTTGAAATGTAAAAGAACCAACCGATGTGAAAAGATGTAAGCGTTGGTTGTTAAAGAGACCGGAGTCGACATAAGGCATACTCTCTGTCAGTGTCGATACCACTTTGACAACTGTGAGCGTTATGACGTATCCAGAACGAGTATGATGACTTGGAGGCAATTTATTGAATCGAAGAAGATAAACGATGACGAAATAGCCCTGACCTTCGGGTCAGAATTGAAATGACTAAAACAGGAGCTATACCGTGACTAATTGAGGTAGCACCTTTGATCGGACACACTTCTTCGATACTATTTCTATGACTATGATGACGATGATGATGTGGGCCCATTTGTGACTTTGGGAGTGTGTTCCGAGGTGGGCGGTAGTGGCTGCTATGCGTTACCACTGGTCCGGGAGTGCAATTGGTAGAATCCTACCCTGGGCATTGCCTCGAGTGCCTTGTCATATATATCCATATCGAGCCGCATACGATTTTGATTTGTATCGCACCTATGGAGTGCCCTCTGATGCCATCGTTTACGGTGGTTTTACAGTACTGTATAGACTGCGGTATTATAAACGGCGTAAGGGTAAAAATGTAATCCCGCTTACGCTATTTTCAGTATTTATACTTTACTGAATAGACATTATAATAATAGCGTATTATTATATAGATATTAGTTTAACGGATCCTCGAGAGATGGAAAAATCCCGTAACATCTCTCGAGTTACTGCACCCATGACACTGATGTTATTTCGTATCTTGATTTGACTAATATGAGATGATTTAGTGCTGATCCGAGTGTTTGTTGTGTTTTCTTTTTATGCAATACGCTCGGGTCAGCAGACATTGCAGTTACTGAAGATGACTGTGCCTTGGAGATCGAAGACGAAGATTTGTATATATATTCATCATATATAGGTATTCCGCTGCTTATTATGTACATCTGTATATATATGTAACTCTGATATTCATTTGAATGTTATAACCAATGTATACATTTCAACTGCTTTAATTGCTATTTATTTACTATATGTTGTCCTTCCGCTGTGAGATTCTGTGATTGGTTTTTCTCTTCTTTCTTTCTTTTCTTCTTTATCAAATAACTGCCTGTGTTGGCGATTTGTTTGGGTCGACATGTGTGGTTTATTGTCGATTTGAACGGTCAAAAATATGGGTCGTTATAGTTGGTATCAGAGCGATGGTTAGCGATAACCTTGGCTCTGTTGGGAATAAACTCATTAGAGATAGGGTTAGAAACGCCCTAGAACGAGTTTGAGTGATATGAGAGAGCGTACTTGTATTTCGATATAAAATGGTTTTATATTGTGTTGGCTCATTCTGTTGAATATTTATGGATTCTGGTCGATATATGGGACGCCATAGATTCGATAGGAATTCCTAAATAGTCGAATAGAATGATCGACATAATATGGTTTTCGATTATATTTTGTATATATTATATATACTATTAGTGGTTTATAACGGTATAAGCACTGGTCGTTGATAGGTAATAATATTAAGTTGTTACCTATTATGGTCAATTTAATAATAGATATAATAAGAAAAGCTAGTTGGTTTTATAAAAATATTCGAGAATGATATATCGTAAGCCTAGTTGGTTATAAATTATGTCTGTAACTTAAATGGAAATGAATTTGAAACTTGATCCTGGGAATACTTTTGAAATAAGTTTTGTCAAGTTTGAAATAGAAATCATATTATAAGTATTATAAAAAAGGATGGAGTTTTCACAAGTCTTTATAAACGAGTGTATAATCCCTCGCTCAGATCTTCGAAATAGCCTTGGTAATGAGTGCACGCATTATCGATGGTTATTCTGAAGAGTCTAAGTGGGGGAGAGACCACTCAATAATGATTATAATTAGGTTTGCCACAGAAATTTTGGATTTAACTTTATATCGTATAAATTTTATAAAGGCATTAGTTTACTATATTCAAAGTTTAATTTAAATTTAAACCCAGAATTTAAATTTCTTGCTTAAATTAAATTTCGGAATTGAATTTCATATAGTATGGTTTATAAAATATATAAGTATATATGTTGTTACTTTAAACTTAGTTTGAGACCCGGAATCAAGCAATTTAAAATCACCTTAACAAATGACATTGACTCAAGGATTAAAGTAACTCGAGTCATTGAGATTTTGGATTTAAACGTTGAGGGAAAGGAACCATCGCTTAGATTTAATCGGGGACGATAATAGAGTTAAATAAGTTACTAGTTTGGTTGATAAAGGTGTAGGGAAGTTGAAATTCGCTTCGAAGAAAAATTTATACCTAAGTTAATTTAAAATGAATAGAAATATTAAGTGGTGTAATAAAAATGATAACCCATGACTTGAATGATCAATAAGTATATTGAGTTAATCCGAGAAGGAGTTGGAAGAAATTCTTGTTTATTGATAAAATGTGATGGCCGATAAACTAAAAATGAAGGAATTGAATGCTGAATCATTATGCACGTGAAATGAAGGTATAGAGAATCTGAATGGGGTAAACTCATTTGGACAATACCTCGAATGTAAACCTGAGTACGAATAGTGAAGTGAACGAATACAAAGCTTTTGTCGGATGAAATATAATTTAAGTCGAGTGGGGGAATCGAGCTAAATGAAGTTTAGCTCAGGAAGCCGAATAAGATCGATTTGAGAATTAACATTTGAGTTAATGGAATGAAACTTAATATAAAATGAAATGGAATTGATAATATATCGGAATGGAGTGAGCAAATTTGGTGTAAATCGCATTTGAATCATATATCGAATATAAATCTAGGTGTGAAAATGGAATAAAAGGAAATATAAATACTTTTGGTCAATTGAATATAACTTAAGTTGAGTAGGACAATCAAGTTAAACAAGTTAACTTAAGAATCGAATAATAATTGATTAGAGAACTAAGTATAAGTTTGAGTTATGGACCATCCTTGATTCGAACCAAGACTTGAGAGTCGAATAAATAAGTAAATTGACTCGATGAGAGTTAACTCAAGTGGCCAGGCAAAGATCAATTGGGAATAAAGCACTTAGGAAGAGAATAAGTAATGAAATTTGGAAATTGATGTAAATGAGTTTGGTAAATTGATTCATGTAAAATGAGTTAAGGATTTAATATAATTAAATTTGTAGTAAAGGTTAAAATAAATCCAAGTTTGAACTCGAACTAATGCTTGAAAATGAAACAAGAAACGAATAAAAAATTTGTTGGATGAAGTAAGCGATTGAATGAAAAAAAAAATCAAATTCTTGGATTATGAAGTAAATGTAAATGATTTAATGAACGAATAAATAAGTTGGAAATGAACATGAGTATACTTAAGCAATAAGGGTGAAACATATTCGAACATAATGAAATGAAAATCCATTTAGATGGTTAAACTTGGCTAAAATCTTTGGAACCGGAAAGTTTGAATTTGAAATGAAATGAGTCAATGTTTATGAACAACTGGAATAGTCGATAAGCTGAAATAAAATAGGTATAACTTTTGATGGGATGATCGGAATCTGACGATTCCGGACTTTTCGAAAACCTTAGAAACCGAGCTAAAACTTTTGTTTATAAAGCCCTGTCGAATTCCTATGTTTACTAAACTGAAATGCAAGTTTTAGTCGTAGTTGTATGTGCAGAAAATTAAAAACTGAAGCGTATACCTATATTGTTTTGACCATAACTCCCTAAAGGAACGTCGGATTTTTATGTGCGAATACAATTCGGAAAGGCCAGAGTGTAAACTAAAACTTTTATTTAATATGCTGAATAAAATTTTGATGTTTTAAGGGTTGAAAACTGACATGAACAATTCAGGCCTGCATTTTTCAGCGCTCGGGCTGAAGCGTTCACTTGCGGTAAAACTGCCATAACTTTAAACCGATTATCCGAATTCGATGAGTCTGGACATTTTCGGAAAACCTGAGACGATAGCAACAACTTTTGCCTAGTATGCTTTGGCCAAATTCTAACTTTGATGCGTGATAATCAACGATTTGTTCGCTGACCTATTACAGATATGGTGGTTTTGTAGTTGAAACGATGAAATTTTGATATGTATGTCGTATACGTTTGTTATATATATTTTATATATGTTAAATTCTTATGTGTATGTAAGTATTTGGCAGGTGTAGAAGTCGCATTTCGCTTCGAAGCTCGCTTGCGCTAAAATGCTAAACGCTAAGGTAAATAAAAATGCAATATAACGCTAAAAGAGGTACGTACTTGTGGAATATGGTTTTGAGGGTTTTATATTTTGTTTTCCCCACTTTTGTGATGCCTCATCATTGGATGAGATGTATTTGGGTTATATATGAATTGGGATTTTTCCCGGACCTCTCCGTACAAAGGAGATGCTGCCAAAATTTTCCGTGATTTCGGGAGTTTGAAAATTTACGGATTTTACAACTATACCTGTTTTGGAAATATTATTTTAAGTATGGATTTGAAAAAGATATGCGCTTGATATCGTTTCGTTCTCTTTTCGAGGACGAAAAGATTTTAAGTGGGGGAGAATGTAACGAACCATAATTTCTGTATATTTAAAATGTAAATTTTAATTAAATAAATCGTATACTATTGGTTAAATTTATATTTATTTATATTACGAGCCTGAAATGGCGCGGTAGTTTGAAAATTCGATTTCAAACTTTGGAAAAATATATAAAATTCATTTTAAATCAGAATTGAACAAAACTGGAAACGTTGTAATCGAATTAATCATATCTTTCCAGAGAATGTAAGAAATTGAAATTTCGCCGGATAAATTGCAAGTTATGAGTAAATCAAAATTTCAAAAGGTCGCTATGGAATTTATATAAAGAAACTATAAGCAATTGAAATTTAAATTTGAATTCCGGATTTGTTAAATTTTAAATAATTATATATGGGAATATAAAATATGTGAATTGGATTTATAAAATTTTATTTAAGTTATCAATTGATTTAATTGGGATTCTTTTAAATATTTAAATTGAATTTAATCAGTTAATTGAATTTTTGAATATTTTATTTATTTATTTAACTGTGAAATTTAACTGTTTTGGCGACTGTCTCGGAATTCGACGAAACTGGCGCCATTGGATCCGGAACGGCGAATTATTACTAGGTTTCAATTTTCAGAATTTTTCGAATTAATATGAAAGCGTGGTAAGAGAAAACGCGTTTTACTAGTTGATAGTTAAATTGGATCGACCCGAAAAAGGCCATTTTTCAAACGGCCTCAGAATCCGACGAAGTTAGTTTCATTAGAATCGTATCGTCAAATCATAAACAAAAATAATTTTTCTGGATTTTTCGGGGTCAGTATGTGGGCCCAGTAATGTGAAATGTACGTTCGAATTGATATACGGTAACGGTGTGTGTGTTAATCAGTTTGGCCTTATAATTTGATATAAAATAAGCCCACTAACACTCCATCAGCCATTTACACCTCCTCCACCAAATTTATTTGCTAATGGCTGAAAAAAATATTCAAAACCCTAGATTTAAAATGGATTTCAACTCAAAATTCAAATCTTGTCAAAACCTAGCTTATTATATGTCAAAACGAAGATCTCGACGGCACGAACTCGCGGGTAGTCTCAGATCTGACATGCAGCGCTTCGTTTGGTCGGAATTTGTGGTCAAAGTTTCAGATGTTCGAAATACATGAAGTCAAATTGGGTATTTTCGATCTAGGAGTTTATGGACGAATTGGTGATATGGGTTTTGTAGAGGAGATCGAGGGGAGTTGATTGGTGGTAGTCGGAGACCTTATCGTTGAGCGTGTGGCCGGAATTCCATCGGAAAAGGCAGAAAAACGCTTGCGTTCTTTTGGTTCGCCGGAGATGCAGGGTTGACCGGAGGTGGCGGGTCGGGCGTGGGGTGGAGCGACTCGAGGAGATCTTTCCGATGGTAGTGGTCCCGAAGTCTAGCATGGCCGGAGCAAGGTGTTCGAGGTGGTCAAACTTTCGGTCAAATGGGTTGGTTTGCGCGACAATGGAAGGGTCAACGCGTGAAAGGCTGAGCGGGAAGAACGTGTGGAGGGGGTGACGTGGCAAGATGTGATAGGTGAAGGTTATTTTAATTTATTTTATTTAATTCAAAATTCGATATAGTAAATCGTTTATAACTTTTGCATGCGAACTCGGATTTGGACGCGGTTGGGTGCGTTGGGATCGTGGCGGAATCGCGGACGTTTTGACACTAACCTGGCTGCGTTCTGAGACTGTCAAATTTTGGGCTATGGTTGGACGTTCACCTGAATTAAAGACCAAAAGTGAGTGGTTTTCTCACTCACGAAATACTGAATTATTCCCATATTTATTGAATTAAATTATGAAGTAAGTTCGGTTGCATGGTTGTGTTGAATTGTTGATGTGTGGTTTGAATTTAACATGCAAGAGTGTTAACATGCAATCTAAGTAAATGATTTGTTATTAAATTTAATTTAAATTCCTAGTTGAATTCGAACTCTGGTTAAACCCTGAAAACAGTTTAATGCTGAATCAGTTGAATGAAATTGTTGTGATGGATGTTGGTTGAAATTATTGCTGAATTTATAGTGACATGTTTAAATGCTCCTTATTTCAGTATATTGTAATGCATGTTGATTGTGACGATAAATTCCATTTACCCTTGATGTTACGGGCATCTAATGAACCCGGAATTTATCGATTGAAATGAATTAAGAACACAGAGTGAAATGATAAATCTCTGTGGCCCTGATTTGGATTGAAATGATAGATCCATCCCTGAATATTGAGGAATTAAATTTAATTCACTTGGCCATAGGGTAGCAAATTATATATGGATATCGGTTGGGTAAATGATTTTAATATTTGGAATTCTATTTTGATGGAAAATTCAATTAAGGGAATGTATCAATTTCGATAGGTTTTATTTTTCCTTTGAAAATCTGAATCTGGAATATCATTTGAAATGATTTAAGAAATTTTCCCAGAGTGAATTCGAAGTGTTAAAGATTTAAAATTTATATGATTCAGGATTTTCAAGGATTGGGCAGACTCAGATTTAATAAATGCTGATTGAATTTAATTTTTGGGAATAAAGATAATCGAGAATACTCGAAAATGTTTTTCAAACTTGATACGAGTATGATTTTAAATCCTTGAATTTGAAATGAGTTAAAGTGGGATTTAGACAAGTCCTTTGAGCTAGGCAACTCCATTGAGACTAGAATTTGGATTCAAGCATTGAAGTTCGGAAGAAAAAGTTAGTTTTAGTTAAAGAATTATCTTATATATATTTATACCGTTTGATTTCAAATAACTGTTTTTATTTTTACAAATTTTTCTTATATTCTATTATTAAATTATTTAGTAAATTTTCAATTTACAGATATATAATGTTTTACAATTTATCTTATCCTATTCTAAATATAATTTTTATATATCTATTAATTATTTATATTAAGGTCTTCCTTATAAATATCTATCTTTTTAAAATTATATATTTTATAAGTATAAGTTCTTTCGAATGGAAATGTTTGGGTTTGAACCGCTGGTTTGAATAGAGTTGAGATAAGAATCCGTAATAATTTGAAATCTTTGAGACAAATTATATTCTATTTGAATATAAGTCGTTTAGAGATATTATACGAGTATAATACAATGACATGGAAATATTCTAGTTTGGAATATAATCGGGTTGGGGATGATTGGGATTTTTGGATATGAAAGTATGTTCTACTTTGAATGAAAAAATGGGTTCAAAAAAACAAAATATGATATTTTGATATGAAAACGAACCTTTGAAATGTAAAAGAACCAACCGATGTGAAAAGATGTAAGCGTTGGTTGTTAAAGAGACCGGAGTCGACATAAGGCATACTCTCTGTCAGTGTCGATACCACTTTGACAACTGTGAGCGTTATGACGTATCCAGAACGAGTATGATGACTTGGAGGCAATTTATTGAATCGAAGAAGATAAACGATGACGAAATAGCCCTGACCTTCGGGTCAGAATTGAAATGACTAAAACAGGAGCTATACCGTGACTAATTGAGGTAGCACCTTTGATCGGACACACTTCTTCGATACTATTTCTATGACTATGACGATGATGATGATGTGGGCCCATTTGTGACTTTGGGAGTGTGTTCCGAGGTGGGCGGTAGTGGCTGCTATGCGTTACCACTGGTCCGGGAGTGCAATTGGTAGAATCCTACCCTGGGCATTGCCTCGAGTGCCTTGTCATATATATCCATATCGAGCCGCATACGATTTTGATTTGTATCGCACCTATGGAGTGCCCTCTGATGCCATCGTTTACGGTGGTTTTACAGTACTGTATAGACTGCGGTATTATAAACGACGTAAGGGTAAAAATGTAATCCCGCTTACGCTATTTTCAGTATTTATACTTTACTGAATAGACATTATAATAATAGCGTATTATTATATAGATATTAGTTTAACGGATCCTCGAGAGATGGAAAAATCCCGTAACATCTCTCGAGTTACTGCACCCATGACACTGATGTTATTTCGTATCTTGATTTGACTAATATGAGATGATTTAGTGCTGATCCGAGTGTTTGTTGTGTTTTCTTTTTATGCAATACGCTCGGGTCAGCAGACATTGCAGTTACTGAAGATGACTGTGCCTTGGAGATCGAAGACGAAGATTTGTATATATATTCATCATATATAGGTATTCCGCTGCTTATTATGTACATCTGTATATATATGTAACTCTGATA
Organism: Allium sativum; assembly: GCA_030737875.1. Classification (NCBI taxonomy): domain Eukaryota; kingdom Viridiplantae; phylum Streptophyta; class Magnoliopsida; order Asparagales; family Amaryllidaceae; genus Allium; species Allium sativum. Next base: position 27,699,550 of record CM060926.1, on the reverse strand, counting down.
TTCATTTGAATGTTATAACCAATGTATACATTTCAACTGCTTTAATTGCTATTTATTTACTATATGTTGTCCTTCCGCTGTGAGATTCTGTGATTGGTTTTTCTCTTCTTTCTTTCTTTTCTTCTTTATCAAATAACTGCCTGTGTTGGCGATTTGTTTGGGTCGACATGTGTGGTTTATTGTCGATTTGAACGGTCAAAAATATGGGTCGTTATACAAGCATATCTCTTTCAAGACGCAAATTTGGTTCCCATTTTTTGATAAAAATTAACTTGCTATCCATAAACCATGGACCTTCATCTAGCACCTTCTTGCAGTCGAATTCGTTTGCAAATTTTATCAAGTAAAATCCATTTTCACGTGCAAAAACAACCCATCTACCAGAAGGAATCCATTCATGTCTTATATATGCGTTTAAATGCACATAATAAGGTCTCCGGCCTTCTAAGTAAATATAAATTGAGTTAATCCACATACTGTTCGCTTTTTCAAACACACACCATCTAAATCAGCATAACAGCCTTTAGCGTCTTATGCAGATGAGAAAAACTCCATGTCTCCTTCAATTTTTGTGTTGCCAGCAACCGCTTGAGACCAGGATTTGACACCTGGTGTAAATTTTGGCAACTCTTGTCGTTTACGAAAATTCCCAGCCGCTGTCAAATGATTTGCTTGGATCCAATTACAGCTTCTCGGAATGTTTTGTTCTTTTTGCTCCGTACCTCTTGCCACGTGAGATCTACTGATGAAGAATTTTCGTTAGGGTTTCGCTGACCAGATGAGGACGCCATTGACTATAATATATATATATATATATATATCGTTATTCTCAATATAATATTTGTTGGTTTCAGAATTTGATATTGAATATAAGCCAATATAATTCCTATTCATAACCTTATATTTAATGTCAAATTGGATTTTGGGTTTGTCATGAATGGTGTCTTCAATGACACTATTCTTAAACCCCGTATGAAAAGAATAAATCTTTTAATTAAGATTATTAGATTTTCCAATTATATTTTGTAATTGGAATAAAATGAAATGTGAATTGGGTTTATTATGAACTATGTTTTTAAAGACATTCGTTCTTTAACCCGATTTGGTAAAAATCGAGATGAGCTTCTGTGAATGAAGACCGTTACTATATATGGAATTTAAAAGGGCTTAGCCGTTATTCTATTTATATTATTAGTCTAATACAGAAATTTATATCGATAATATAATGATTGATCTGATTTCTGTGAAGATTCTATATTTAATGGAAGATGATTTTGGGTTTGTCGTGAACTGTGTTTTTAATGACATTGGTTCTTTAACCCAGTTAAAGATAAGATTAATTTCTTAAATTAGAAAAATCATTAAGTAATGATTTTTGGAGATTAAAACCAAATTGGTGTTTTAATGTATCTTGTTAATTTCAGGAAGAGTAAAGAATAAATTTAAAAGGATTTATCTTAGATAAAATTAATGGGAGCCTTTCCCTAATAATATGAATATTTTATTTAAAGAATACTCTGAATTGGAATGAGGCATACGGTGTGTTTTTATAGCACTTGATTATAAAATACGCGAATTATTCAGAAAGACCGGGGTTAACCCATCATGAATAATTTCTACGACGATTAAGAGTTGAAGATGAAGACGGTGGTTGAAGACTTGATTGGGCCATACGCCCAAGACAAGGTAATAAGTGGTGATTACTGATGTCTTGATTGGGCCATACACCCAAGACAAGGTAAAACGATTCAGAACTCTTCACATTGTTTGGGTGATTACTGATGTCTTGATTGGGCCATACACCCAAGACAAGGTAATATGTGGTGATCGTCCAAACGTACTTGGAGATCAACGGATATGCGAGGACCTCTCTCCTGTATTGGACATAAGGGACGAGGAATAACGGGCCTCCGGTTTCGTTCAAACCCAGAACGGATTTGTAAATGGATGGTATGTCTGACGTTGTATTCCTTTATGCTGTATTCGTTGATCCCTGCTAAATATATATCTGTTTGGTGGCGGAGAATTTATTCTCTTGCTTAACACCCTTCTCTGAGACGTACGAGCTTAGAGGTTATATATTCGCAGAAATCAATTGTATGGTATGGACTGACAATGTGGCATGCTAAGATGCAAATGATCAAGGCTTTTGTTGAAAAGCAGAGCCTTGTGGTTGATGATCAAAGCACAACTTATTTAGGCATGACTTTGTGTATAGTATTACTTCGTGAGCCTCACACCCCGGTATGAACCAGAAACGGAAGAAGGACCCCAGGGAAATGGACATATGTTGGTTTCTAGCTAGGAGGGGTGTCAGCGTTTACAAGCCCTGGCATTTTACTCATGTGGATGTTGCTTAATATAATTTGATGGATAGAAAGGTGCCTCAGATATATATATCAATAGTGGTCTGGTCGACATTACTGACCAGATTATTTTATGCCACATAAGGCAGGCTAATATTTAATTTATCGTATAACTAATCATCGACGGATGACCGTCCCTAGCGCACCTAGGTGCAGTTGCGGCTGAATCCTGAGGCACGAGCTAGAGTGTCTCGAATTCGGTAAGGACGATCCCTTGCCTTGGTTCATAGATGGAAATCCAACTTCCAATATGAAATCATGCGGTTTTGATTGTAGAATTAGTATAGCATATGGTACCCATGCCGTTTATGATTGATACATTTATATTTGAAGTTGTTTTTGACACTATGCACTTATCGTAATAATAATAAAATATGAAATTTCGCATATCAAGCATATTTAGCTATTATAAGGAAAAACTTTATCCTCCGGCTTGCGTTGCATTGTGTGTGATGGGACCTGAGTCTTATAATAGCTTCATTTTTCCAAAAAGCATTGCGTTGTTTTATTTTAAATTAAGATTCATGTGGAGTAAACCCGTTCCTTGTTATATGGCATGGTCCCGTGATTTACCTAACTTTAAAATCAATCTAATAACTGTTTGGAGTTCTCACACCAGTCCCATGACTGATCTGGAGTTTATTGTTTCAACCTAAACTCTGGGTGCCCATATTTTCCACATGGGCAGCTAGTAGTTTTTGTTTTGCAGATATTATATTTACAGAATCCTGGTTTACAGCTGAAGCGATATTCGAAAAGCTCTGTATCCGTGTATTCCTTCCAGTTGTGTTATGTATTATTTTTCTACTGCAACTTAAATGTAATTTAAATCCCTGATATTGTATTTCCCATGTGTAATATTCATTCATACTCTATAATGTTCTTGTACTCTGATGTAATTGTTGTAATAAGCATTGAAATGTTCTTCTCTTTGTGTTCTGATTCGCCTTGTTCTCAATTCAATCTGTACTTTCCTTTATAGGGAAGTTTGGGTCATTTCATTTGGTATCAGAGCTTTGGTTTAGAGAGCTCGAGAACAAGACACATTAGAACTGAACGAAAGAATTCCTCAGAGATTGGATTAGTAATGTCCAATAAGAATTACTTGTTAGAGACAGGATCAGTAGCATCCTAGACTGAGTGTGAAGAGTATTATTTTCTTTAAAATAAAAATGAAAACAAATTTTGTTTTGAAAATTTAAACCTTAAATACATATTTGAATATATTATTTTATTTTATTTTGGACAATCGAGTATATAGAGATTTGCATATACACCTGGCTAGGGTGTATACGAAGCCTTAAATATACTGGATAGATATAGAATCACACTCTAGGCGCCCGTAGATGATTCTGACGATTGAGTAATCAAAATCAGAGTTTGTGTTCGAGTCTCGAAGGTGGTCTATCTATATATTTCCATTGACTGGTGTGAGAACCAAAACTAGATAGGGTTTATCGTTGTAATTTTCACTGAAATATGATTTTTGACTATATATAAAAGTTATATATATTTAAAAAGTTAATCACTCAATTGATTGCTGGTTGTGATGTTTGATAATTAGTATAACTAATTAAAAAATTGGAAGGATAATTAATTTAAACCAATATATAAAAGAACGATAAATTTAGCTAATCCGAATTTAATATTGAACTGAATTGAAAATTGATTAGAATTGAAAATTGATTAGAATTGAAAGTTGAGTTGATTAGTAAAACAACTTTTAGCTCCGTTCCTTTTCGAGGACGAAAAGATTTTAAGTGCGGGAGATTGTAACAACCCGGAAAATAAGAACCAATTTAAAATTTTAATTTTAGCAGTTTTAATGGATTTTTATATTTAAAATAATTTATTTTAAATAATAACGATGAAAAAATTATTTTAATCGAAGTTAGAACGAATTTTTTAAATTTAATTATAAAAGGAGTTTAAAATGGCGTAGTAGTTTGAAAATTCGATTTCGAATTTCAAATGAATGTACATGATTCAAAATAAATTGGATTTTGCTAAAGAAAAAAAATATTTAAATCTGTTTAAAAATATCTTTCCAACGAATCTGAAAAATTGAACTTTCATAACGGGAATCAAAAGTTATGCCCAGTTTAAAATTTTGAATAGTCGCTATGGAATATAAATATATATATATATATTTTAATATTAAAAATAGCCATTTTTCAAACGACCTCTGTTTTCGACGAAACCACTTTGATTGGATCCGGAATATCAAATTATTGCTAGATTCCAATTTTCATAATTTTTGGAGTTAATATGTGAGCGTGGCAAAAGAAAACGTGTTTTTTTAATTTCAATCAAATTGGATCGACCAAAAAATGGTCATTTTTCAAACGGTCTCCAAATTCGACGAAATTAATTTTTTTAGGACCGTATCATCAAAACAAAGCTAGATATTTTTTTTTGGAATTTTTAGAGTCAGTATGTGGCCCTGATTATTTAAAATGTACGTTTAAATTAAATATACATTGATTTATATATTAATTTAAAGAAAAACTGATCTAAAAAGTAGAATTGGTTTACGATACATATTCCATTGTGTCCGAAACGGGGGTATTTAGCTAGGGGCGACTGTCATTGGGATTCGTTTAGGGTTCAAGGTGTTAAACTAGTATCATTTGAATTAAATTAAATTAAATTAATAAATAAAATAGAAATAGTAATAGAGATACTATTATAAATACACCGTATTATATTCCTTATTTTTCAAACCCTAATACCCTCGTGCAGCTGCCGCATCTCAGAAGAAAGTGCCTCCATCGTCCCATTTTAATTCGTGAATCACTTTCAAATTTATCCGAGTTAGATTATAATTTCAAAACAAGAATTGCCGAGCAAGATGGGTCTTCAAATTCGCATGGAGTTGAACAAATCTCGTGAAGCGTACAGGGAGAAAATGGGTCACAAAGGGGCGGCGCTCAAAGGCCATTCCCGACGTGGATAAGGTAGCGAGCTCGACGCCAGTGGTGGTGCCAGCAGCTACCGCGACGATGAGGCTCAGGGACACCTCTGATCCTCCTCCGACGAACGCTGGTAGCTGTAGCGACAAACCATAATTCTAGATGGATGGGTTTTGGGTGAATGACCTTCAGGAAGAAGACGATGGATTGTGGGATGGGATTATCTTAATTAGTTAATTAATTTTGTTAATTATCGTAGGTTAATTAATGATGGAATTAAAATATAATAACATAATTTATTCTTAGATTTGTTTTTTTTTTGGTAAAAATGGCATAATTTATTTTCAGGGCTTTTAGATATGAAAACAAAGTTCAATTAACAGTTTTAAAGCATGAAAAACTTTGATTTAAAAGCATGAAAAACATGGTAAATAAACATCGCATTGTTTTGCAAATATACTTATCATTATTTTGCAAATATAATCATCATGGGTTTGGAAATATAATTATCATTGTTTTGAAATAAAAAATAAACATTGTTTTGAAATATAAAATAAACATTGTTTAGAAATATAAAATAAACAATGTTTTGGAAAATAAAATATACATTATTTAAAAATAAAATTAGCATTGTTTTGAATAGTAAAATAAACATTGTTTTGATAAATAAAACAAACATTGTTTTGATAAAATAAACATTGTTTTGATAAATAAAGCAAACATTGTCTTGTAAATAAAATATACATTGTTTTTGTGTAAATTTTTCAATATAATAACATTTTTATAAAAATGATTTTTTTTAAAGAAATAGCCTAAATAAAAATACGGTTTTTATATAACATGGATTAAAAATATAATTTTTAATATACATACCGCGTGAAACAGATTGCGACGGAACTGTCTACAAATAAAGCGAAATCCAAACCGTACCAAAAGTTCAGAAACACACACTGATGGAGTGGAAACCAAAGGTGAGAACTCCTCACTAAAAATTTTGCACAGTTATTTATTTATTTTCATAATTGGAAATAAATAGAATTACCAACTTAGATTTTTTATCAATTTGATCATTATAAACTATATACAGTACTTATTAGATCACTTCCCTCATCCACAAACCATGGACGATTCAAATTGACTGTATTTTGTATTGTTTGTGTTGTTGAATTGTTTTACACATTAAAGATGTTAATATTAATGTGATAGTGAAATTAGATTATAAATATCCATTTATAATTTGAACGGTGAAAATTGGTTAAATTTCTTAACCAATAATTTATTTAAATAAACTATTGTTTGAAAACCCCACACAGGTATTGGGATGATATTTGACATACACTAATTCCAATATTTAGTTGTATGTCAATCGATGGATTGACATGCTGTGATGAACGTTAATTATTTATTTATTTTAATGCTCACACAGTTGTAAATTTCAGTCTTGTTGTGAATGGACTGTTTGTTGATTATTTATCACTATTGTGCACACATGCGATGTATGAAATCCATATAATCGAAATTATATGGTAATTGATTGAGTCGCATTCCAATTCAGAATATAAAGAATATTTTAAAATAAAATGGTGAAAACAATAAAAATTACATTTTTATTGAATGTAAAAAATATGAAAAATATTCATATAAGAAATGAAAATTGAATAAAACAATATTTAGAATGAAAAAGACATTATAATGTAAAAAGTACATTTTAGAATAAAATAAATTTTAGAATGAAAATAACATTATAATGTAAAAAGACATTTTAGAATAAATATCATCTTAGAATAAAAAGACATTTTAGAACAAAAATAACATTTTGTTAAATAGATTTGTGTTAAAACAAAAAATGTCAATTTTATTGAATTATATTATTGTAAATAAAATGAAGTTATCATTTTAATTCATTTTGTTAAAATAGAATTGTTAACAAAATGAAGTTTCACTTTTTATTCATTTGTTGAAATAGAATTGTCAACAAAATTAAAGAATCATTTTAATGTAATCGAACATTTTTAATGTAAAGAATACACTTTAAAGTAAAGAATACATTTTAACGTAAAGAATAAGTTTTACATTTTAATGTAAAGAAACCTTTATATATAAGATACATTTTAATGTAACGAATACATTTTAAGGTAAAGAATACATTTATATATAAAAGACCATTTATATGTAAAAGAACATTTCGATGTAAAAGAACATTTTGATGTAAAAGATCATTTTAATATAAAGAACATTTTCAAATAAAGAATGTTTTAAATAAAGAATCATTAAAAATTAATAATATTTTAAAATAACAAATATTTTAAAAATAATATGCAGTAAAGAATAAAATCATGATTTCGATATCCGATTTTGGATGGACACAAAAATATAAAAAATATGAAGCCGAATTAAGTAGCAAACGCCATTTTAACCCAAACGGGTTTATCGATCGATTTTATTCATTTTATAATGAATATCGATAAGAAGTGATTTCAAAATTTAATATTTTGAAAATATTATCATTTTAGTATGATAAAGATATAGAATATCCAATTTTGATTCAAAATTAAAAAATGAAGTTGGAATCGTTTTAAAACGAGTTTATAAACGATTTATATACATTCAAATGGAAATCGATGATATATATATATATATATATATATATATATATATATATATATATATTATATTTAATGGCCTGAATTGAATGCACCGCGCAGCGACCGTTCGCAAATTTCGACCATTAACTTTAATATGGCATAACGGGAGATCCGACCATCGGGTTCTCCTAAAACCAGAACTGTTGTGTTCATATCGAAAAGAGCTTTCCAATGAATATAAGAGATTTGAAATCTAACAGTTAGATTTTAAAATATGTGCAAATCAATTTTGGAAAAGGTTGCTGTAAATGCAGTTCGGTGGCCGTTATTGGAAACCGACTGTACGGGCCTTGATAAAATTATTAAAAATATGGAAAAATTACGCAAAATCATAATAAGTGATTTGGAAAGTTTTTGGATGAAAATTCCGTATTTGGAAAGATAAATATTTTTTTTTATCGAAATGAACTAGTTATTAACTAAAATAATAATTTAATTGTTTTTGGAAATAAATAAATTGGATTTGAAAATGGTTTAAAATAACCAAAATTTTCGGATATATGTATATATTGGAATGGAATTGAATGGAAATTATCTTCGGAATATTTTGATATTGGATTCCGTTATTATATGAATATTGTGAGGAATTTGGAAGATATATATATATATACCGTTATTTCCAATACAATATTTGTTGGTTTCAGAATTTGATATCGAATGTAAGCTGATATAATTCCTACTCAGAACCTTATATTTAATGTCAAAATGGATTCTGGGGTTGTCGTGAATGGTTTCTTCAATATCATTGTTCTTAAACCCCGTATGAAAAGAATAAAGTTGGATACCCAGTGCCAACGGCTCCCGTACTCAAGCGCGAGAGGACTTCCTAGGCAATCTCCCGTCCCAGTACTATTCTCACGGCTTTCCGGGCTCTGGGGTATGAAAAGAATAAATCTTTTAATTAAGATTATTATATTTTCCGATTATATTTTGTAATTGGAATAAAATGAAATGTGAATTGGGTTTATTGTGAACTGTGTTTTTAGCGACATTCGTTCTTTAACCCGATAAACAGTGAAAATATGATTTTGGAATTTATAAAACTTTTATTAAGATTTAAATGGAAATTTTCCAAAGTAAAGTTTTCCAATTTAATATATTATATTTGAATTGAATAGAATTTGATTTGGTAATAATTGAGATGAGCTTCTGTGAATGAAGACTGTTACTATAAATGGAATTTAAAAGGGCTTTGCCGTTATTCCATTTATATTACTAGTCTGATACAAAAATTTATATCGATTATATATTGATTGATCGGATTTCTGTGAAGATTCCATATTTAATGGAAGATGATTTTGGGTTTGTCGTGAACTGTGTTTTTAATGACATTGGTTCTTTAACCCGGTTAAAGATAAGATTAATTTCTTAAACTTGAACAATAATTAAGTAATGATTTTTGGAGATTAAAACCAAATTGGTGTTTTAATGTATATTGTTAATTTCAGGAAGAGTAAAGAATAAATTTAAAAGAATTTATCTTTGATAAAATTAATGGGAACCTTTCCCTAATAATATGAATATTTTATTTAAAGAATATTCTGAATTGGAATGAGGCGTATGGTGTGTTTTTATAGCACTTGATTATTAAATACGCGAATTATTCAGAAAGACCGGGTTTAGCCCATTCTGTATAACTTCTACGACAAATAAGAGTCGAAGATGAAGATGGTGTTTGAAGACCAGAACTCTTCACATTGTTTGGGTGATTACTGATGTCTTGATTGGGTCGTACACCCAAGACAAGGTAATAAGTGGTGATCATCCAAACGTACTTGGAGATCGACGGATGTGTGAGGACCTCTCTCATGTATTGGACATATGGGACGAGGAATAAGGTGCCTCCAGTTTCGTTCAGACCCATAAAGTACTTATAAATGGATGGTATGTCTGACGTTGTATTCCTTTATGATGTATTCGTTGATCTCTGCTAAATATATATATTTGATTGGCGGTGGAGAATTTATTCTCTTGCTTAACACCCTTCTTTGAGACATATGAGCTTAGAGGTTATATATTGGCAGAAATCAATGATATGGTATGGACTGGCAATGTGGCATGCTAAGATGCAAATGATTAGGGCTTTGGTTGAAAAGCAGAGCCTTGTGGTTGATGATCAAACCACAACTTATTTAGGCATAGCTTTGTATATAGCGTTACTTTGCGAGCCTCACACCCCGGCATGAACCAGAAACGGGAGAAGGACCCCAGGTAAATAGACATATGTTGGTTTCTAGCTAGGAGGGGTGTCAGCGTTTACAAGCCCTGGCATTTTACTCGTGTAGATGTTGCTTATTATTACTTGATGGATAGAGAGGCACCTCGGATATATATATCGATAGTGGTCTGGTCGACATTACTGACCAGATTATTTTATGCCCCGTAGGGCAGACAAACAAATAGTTTATGGTATAACTAATCATCGACGGATGATCGACCCTGGCACTCCTAGGTGCAGTTGCAAATGAATCATGTGGCACGGGCTAGAGTGTCTCGAATTCGGTAAGGACGATCCCATGCCTTGGTTCATAGATGGAAATCCAACTTCCAATACAACATAATGCGGTTTTGATTGTAGAACTAGTATGACGACATGATATATGGTACCCATGCCATCTATGATTGATACATTTATATTTGAAGTTGTTTTTGACACTATGCACTTATAGTAATAATAATAAAAGATGAAATTTAATGTATCAAGCATATTCGGCTATTATAAGGGAAAACTCTGTCCTCTGGCTTGCATTGCATTGTGTGATGGGACCTGAGTCTTGTAATAGCTTCATTTTTCCAAAAAGCATTGCGTTGTTTTATTTCAAATTAATATTCATGTGGTGTAAACCCGTTCCATGTTATACAACTTGGTCCCGTGATTTACCTAACTTTAAAATCAAGCTAATAACTGTTTTGAGTTCTCACATAAGTCCCATGACTGATCTGGAGTTTATTGTTTCAACCTAAACTCTGGGTGCCTGTATTTTCCCACGGGCAGCTAGTAGTTTTGGTTTTGCAGATATTATATTCACGGGATCTTGGTTTACAGCTGAAGCGATATTTGGAAAGCTCTGTATCTGTGTATTCCTTCTAGTTGTGTTATGTATTATTTTTATGTTGCAATTTAAATGTAATTTACATCCTGATATTGTATTTCCCATGTGTAACATTCATTCATACTCTGTAATGTTCTTGTACTCTGATGTAATTGTTGTAATAAGCAATGAAATGTTCTTCTGTTTGTGTTCTGATTTGCCTTGTTCTAAATTCAATCTGTACTTCCCTTTAAGGGGAAGTTTGGGTCATTTCAGAACCTTTAATTATACGAATATTGTTATGGGAATTTAGATGATATTAATATCGTTATTCCAAAACGATATTTGTTAGTTTCAGAATTTGATATTGAATAGAAGCCGATATAATTTCTATTTGGAGCCTTGTGTTTGATATCAAATTATACTTTGGGTTTGCCATGAATGGTGTCTTTAATAATGTTGTTCTTAAACCCCGTTGAGAAAAGAATAAATCTTTTAATTAAAATTTGGAGAATTTTACCAATTAATTAATTTTAATTGGAATTGAATTTAAAATTGGATTTTTGGGTTTATCGTGAATAATGTTGTAAATAACATTTGTTCTTTAACCCAATTAACAACGAAGAGATGATTTGGAATTTATAAATCTTTTATTTTGATTTAATGGAAATTTTCCAAAGTAAAGTTTTCCAATTTAATTTATTAAATTGGAATTGAATGGAATTCGATTTGGTAATAATCGAGATAAGCTTCTATGAAGGAAGACAGTTACTATATATGGAATTTAAAAGGCTTTGCCATTATTCCATTTATAGTATTGATTTGTTATGGAAGTTTAGATCAACTATATATATATATATTGATCTGTTTTCCGTGAAGATTCCATAGTTAATGGAAGATGATTTGAGTTTAACGTGAAATGCGTTTTAAATGACATTCGTTCTTTAACCCTATTGAAGACGAGATTAATTTTTCCTAATGTTAAATAATCATTAAGTAATGACTTTTAAGATTAGAGCCAAGTTAGAGTTTTAATAAACCTTTAATTAGATTGGAATGTGAATGAGGAGATTAAATTCTCCAAATTTGAGAAATGGTCGAGAATGGAGTACCACCAGTTTTACTCCATGTGATAATTAAATGTTTAATTAGATTTGAACGGGAAATGGTAATTGAATCTACCGATAATACAATGGGTGTTAGATATGAAGTACCACCAGTTTAACTTTATGGGATTAATAGGTTGGGATTGGGGAAATAAATTAAATTATTACTTCAGCAAGGCTCGGTAATTCTGACTAGTTTTATAAACCTTAATTGGTTTGAGTTGTTAAAATATATTTTAAAATCTTTTGAATTGATATTCAAAGGAAACTTAAACAAGAAGTTTAAAAGAATTTATCTTTGATAAAATTAATGGGAACCTGTCCTAAATGATATGAATATTTTAGTAAAGGAATATTCTGGATTGTAATGAGATATATGTGTATTATCTTTATATATCACATGATTATAAAGATACACATGTTATTCGGAAAGACCGGGTTTAACTCATTCTGAATAACTGTTATGACGATTAAAATTCAAGATATGTAGACGGTGCAAGACCGACAATCTTCACATCGAATGGATACTACTGATGCCTTGGATGGAGTTGCAGCCTTGATGGGTTATAGCGGTAGTTGTCTGAACGTATTTTTTGATTGTTCGGATGTGCGAGGACCTCTCTCATGTATTGAAAATATGGGATGAGGAATAAGGTGCCTCCGGTTTCGTTCAGACCCAGAATGGACTTGTAAAAGGATGTGTGTCTGAAATTGGATTTCATTCTGTGTTGATTGATTTCTAATAAATATATATATTTGTTTGGTGGTGGAGAATTTATTCTCTTGCTCAACACCCTTCTCTTAGACGTATGAGCTTAGAGGTTATATATTGATAGACATCAGTCGTATGGCGTGAAATGTCAGTGTGGCATGCTAAGAAGCAATTATCAAGGCTTTTGTTGAAAAGCACAGTCTTGTGTATGATGATAAAAGCACGGCTTTAAATAGCGCAGCTTTGTGTAGCGTTAATTCGTGAGCTTCACATCCCGGTATCAACCAGAAACGGGATGAGGGACAGCAGGGAGAGCATGCGTTTCTTTCTGGCTAGAAGTGGTGTCATGGTATGGAGCCCAGACATTTTTACTTACGTGGATGATGGAAAGCGAGGTACCTCTGAGACGACCCCATTTCCCGTACAGACGGAGACAAGGGTAATCTTTGGAATATAACACAAAAACAGATAATAGCAGAACAGAATTAAATAAATACACCAGATAATGAACAATAGAATATACTGGATAAACGTAATCATCAGAGTTACACAGTACATAGGATCATACTTAGTACAAATACAGTTCAACTATACATATATGTCTACAACAGAAAACAAACATAATGTACAATAGGAGCTGAACAGCATAAAAAGAGATAAATGATAGAATCCATCCTCAGTTCCAGCTATCCAGAAAGAACCAGCTAAACCTGAATACAAGGCTGCCCGTGTAGAAAAATGGGCACCCGAGTTTGAAAGTGAAACAAACTACGAGTCAGTCATGGGACTGGTATGAGAAATCTACTCAACACATTTATAATATGGCTAATCACAGGACCATGCCACTTTCGTGGAATGGGTTTACTCCATTGGATTGCCAGTGCTTTAAAAACAAATCTTTCTTTCAAACATCGCAATGCTTTTTATAAAAATCAAGCCATTATAAGACTCAATTCCCATCACACTCTTACCTTATAATGGCCAAAATATGGTTGATACGAATAAAACAAAAGCAATTTATATTATTACCAGTGTTTATATGTTTCAAAAACAATTTCTACCATAACTATTAATCATAGACGACATGGGTACCATATATCATGTCGCCATATATATATATATATACAATCAAAACCGCACAGTTACGTATTTGGAAATTGGATTTCCGTCTTGAACCAAGGCAAAAGATTGTCCTTACCGAATTCGAGACAATCTAGCCCATGTCTCAGGCAAGCGCGCAGGCAAGCCTTGGATCATCAGGGCCGGTCCACCGAGGTGGATTATTATGCCTGAACAATACGTTTCCCTGCCCTTTGGGGCGTAAGTGAGCCAACGAATGACTCCATCGGACCCGGATCGTCCGATCTAACCGAGGCGCCTCACAACAGCAACAACCACATATGTCAAACTCGTCAGGGCGTGTAAAACCACTGACGCCACTCCTAGCTAGAAGGAAATGCATGCCCTCCCTGAGGTCTTGCTCCCGTTTCTGGTTCATACCGGGGTGTGAGGCTCGCGATTTCACGTTATACACAAAGCTACGCCACACAGGCGGTGCTTTGATCATCTCCACAAGACTTTGCTTTTCAACAGAAGCCCTGATCACTGCATCTTAGCATGCCACACAGGCAATTCACACCGTGCAACTGATGGTTGTCAATTACACAGAATAAATTCCAATGTCAGACACACTGTCCGTTTGCCAGTCCGTTCTGGGTCTGAACGAAACCGGAGGCACTATATACCTCGCAAACCCATCGATCACCACGTACGTCTGGACGATCACCACTCATTATCCATATTTCGGGATGCCTCCCAATCAGGACCTCGGTTACCATCCAAACGAGGTGAAGATCTCCGGTCTTCGACCACCGTCTTTATCTTCGATTTCTTATCGTCGATTCAGTTATTCAGAATGGGATAAACCCGGTCTTTCTGAGAAACTCGCGTATATAATAAACAAGTGCAACACTAATATACACATGCATCATTTCAATTCATTAGTCACTAACCGTCAATCAGTAAGAGAACGATTTCCCAAATATTAACCCCGAAGGTCGAAACCAACATCAGATCAATACCCAAGAAACCATTCGACTTAGCCAACCTTCAGTTAATTTCTAAATTCTACATCCATATCGTTTATAATATTTTATAACGATTTATCGCTATTTTTATTTATTTTAAAATAGCCAATTTATTCAAAACGACGCTTCGGGCCATAACGCGACCGTGGCGCTGTTTTTCTTCAGATTTGATTTACACATATCTGAAAATCTAACTGTTGGAACTTCACAAAATTTACATCATTAGAAAGATATTTTCAAAACGAACCCAACGGTTCCAGTTTCGGGAAATTTCGACGGTCGGATCTCCCGGTATAATCGTTTGAAGTTTCGATTTCAAAATACGAACTGCAGCGTAGTTATTCGATTAAATATAATTATATTTATATATATAAATATAATCGATTCTGGCGCTGTTTTTCTTTAGATTTGAATTAAACATTCCAGACAATCCAACCGTTGGATCTTTACAAAGTTGGTGTCGTTGGAAAGATATTTCCAAAGCGGACCCAACGGTTGCGATTTCAGGAAAATCCGATGGTCGGATCTCCTAGTATAATCGTTTGAAATCACGGTTTCAAAATACGAACTGCAGTGTCGTTATTCCATTAAATATGATTATATATATATATATATATCGATTCTTCGATTTCAAAGCTATATCCTTTTCATACATTTGATAAAAATGATATTTTTATCTAACTGTCTTCTGTTTCAACACTTCACTATATTTGACAATTCATGTATATAATAAAAATGTGATTTTTATTGTAAAACAATTTATTTCAAAACACTATTATTTTATATAGGTCATATAGGTAATAAAAATATGATTTTTATTATAAAACAATTTCTTTCAAAACAAGATTATTTTATATAGTTCATATAGATGATAAAAATAGGATTTTTATTATAAAACAATTTATTTTGAAACAAGATTATTTTCTATAGTTCATATAGGTGATAAAAATAGGATTTTTATTATAAAACTATTTATTTCAAAATATGAATACCATTCAACACATGAATTTCAATTCAACGAATGAATTTCGATTCAACACATTAAGGTTTTCTATAGTTTTTATATATCAATAAAAATGTGATTTTTATATTTAAAACACGAATACCATTCAACACATGAATTTCTATTCAACGAATGAATGTCGATTCAACACATGAAGTTTTTCTATAGTTTGTATATATCAATAAAAATGTGATTTTTATATTTAAAACACGAATACCATTCAACACATGAATTTCTAATCAACGAATGAATATCGATTCAACACATGAAGGTTTTCTATTCAATGAATAAATATAGTTTCAGCAAATGAAAATAATTCAAACATATGAATATTATTCAAAATTTCGACAGCATAACGGCAGGGTAGTTAAAACCGAGACCGTCCCTAGTACGACTCCTCGCTCTACCTTAAAACCTCGCGGTTTTTGACAATGGGGAATCATGCATCTAGTTTGCACGCAGGCGGCATGTATATTTATTTCATTTCCACAAACTAATCCTATGTGGTTTCAACCAAATATTTTTCAATCACAAACGGGTATTTTTCAACCACAATCAATCAATATCAACCACAAACAATTCCAATCAACCATTCGCTATCAATCAATTTTCACAACAATCACAACCAATAAATATCGTCCATGGTTTGTGGACGAGGGGCGTATATATATATATTTATATATAGCAATTCACTTCTATTTCAACACATATATAATTTTTACAACGCATATATAACTTATACATCGAACGTACAACTTATACAACGCTTATACAAGGGGTGTACAACGCTTATATAACTCATACATCGACTATATAATTTATACATCGTCGTTTTCCATATCGTTTATAAATTAGAAATCTCACATTGGGTTCCACTCCACCAAAAATAGCAGAAGACTCAGAAAAATATGCGGTCTCTTCTAGAATGTAGAAGACGTCCACACGAGTCCACTATCTCTTGTTTCACTAAATTTCGTCAAGAAACAAAAAAGATATGATTTTTACAGTGAAATCAAAAACCGTAGCGCTTTAAACTACTATAATATAGTTAAAATAAAAAATAGCCGTATACCTTTCTGAAATGTTCAAAACTAGGTCACGCGATTTCGTGAAACCCGTGAATCGATAGCTCGATCGGGCTACGCAGTGTCGAAGGGGGAGGAGAGGCGCTCAGGCGCCGGGGGGAGTTGGCCAGTTCGACGGCCGGAGGAGGGTGCGGCGGCGGTTGGAAGCTCGAAACTTTCGAGCTCGATATCTCCTTGAATGTTGAACGAAAAAATACAACTTATATATGGATTTGAAGATCTTCTCGAGCTCTCCAAAATCTTCAAATGGAGGAGGGGCTAATTTTACCTGGTTTGGTCGGAAAGTGGATGGGAACGGAGGGAACGGGTTTCACCGTCGATCGGCTGTTACGGGGAGAGAGAAAATTGGTTTTCTCTTTTTTCTTTTTATTTAAATTCTGATTGGCCGGTGGGTTTTAAAAGGTGTTTTCTGACACGACCTCCAATCCAAACCCAACGACTGTCATCCCTAGCGTTTTACCCCCATTCTGAACACAATGGGATATGTTTCGTAGGCCCATTCGACTATTTCAATCAGTTTTCCTTCAATTTAAAATATATAACATTCAATATTTAATTTGAACGTACATTTCAATTTTCCAGGGCCACAAACTAATTCGAAAAATTCCAAAAAAATTAATCTGGCTATGTTTTGACGATACGGTCCCAACAAAACTAGTTTCGTCGAATTCAGAGACCGTTTGCAAAAAGGCCCATTTCTGGTCGATCCAATTTAACTGTAATTGACCAAAACACGTTTTCATTTGCCACGCTCACATACTAGCTTCAAAAATTATGAAATTTGAAACCTAGCAATAACTTCACACCCCGGATCCAACAAAAGTGGTTTCGTCGAATTCCGAGGTCGTATGCAAAATGGCCAATTTCACGGGCTATATAAATTACATAGCGACCATTCTGAAAATTCATTTGGCCATAGCTTTTGCTTTCCGCTATGAAAATTCGATTTTTCAAATTCGTTAGAAAGGTATTCACTAACATATTTAAATATTTTTGGTTTCGCTCAAATCCGCTTTGTATTGCACCCGGTACAGTCCGACAAAGTTTGAATTCAATTTTTGAAACTGCAGCCCCCTTTCAGGCCTTGTTTATAATTATAATTAATTATATTCGTTTTCAAATGTCGATTCAAACTCATTTTTCATTGCTATTATTTGAAATATTTATTTGAAATATTTCAAATCCATTATTTTAGCCAATTTAAAAAATTTAAATTGGTTCAGATTTTCTGGGTCGTTACAACCTCGGATTTGAGTCCCTAGTGGCTCCTGACATGGTCGACATACTGACCATATTTTATGCCCCATAGGGTCGGGAAACACAATGCTCAGGAGTAACCCTAATCCAACGAGGAAAGGTGGGTCAGCCCTGCCACTCCCAGATGCAATTGCGGTTGATTCCTGAGACATGGTAGGCTAGATTGTCTCGAATTGGAAGGAGAGATCGTTTGCCTTGGTTCATGATGGAACCCAATTTCCAATTTGACATTTTTCGGTTTTAGTTGTAAAACTAGTATAGCGATATAATATTTGGTACCTATGCCGTCTATGATTTGTACATTTATATTTGAAGCTATTTGATACACTATGCACTTATAGTATTATCAAAATGATTTGTTTTAAACGTACCAAGCATGTTTGGCTATTATAAGGTAAAATTCTATCCTCCGCTTGCATTGCATTGTGTGATGGGACCTGAGTCTTATAATAGCTTCAATTTTCCAAAAAGCATTGCGTTGTTTATTAAATCATTTTATTTCAAGTTTTGGTATTCACATGGAGCAAACCCATTCCGTGACATACGGCGTGATCATGTGATTTACCTTATCTTTAAGTAAAGTTTAATAACTGTTTTAAGTTATTACACCGGTCCCATGACTGACCTGGAGTTTATTGTTTCTACCTAAACTCTAGGTACCCATATTTTCCCATACGGGCAGCTAGTAGTTTAGTTTTGCATATTTCTATTTGAACCGGATCCTAGTTTACGGCTGGAGCTATATTCGGAAAGCTTTGTATCCGTGTATTTCTTTCAGTTGAGTTACTGATGTATTTCCACTGTACATTGTATTTATACATTTCATTTCCGCTGCTACGTAAATTAATAATCTTTGAATTTATATTTTCCACTGTGTAATATTTATTTGTACTCTGATATTCTTGTACTCTGTTGTAAATTGTTGTAATAGCAAAGAAATGTTCTATTGTTTGTATCTGATGCGTCGTGTTCTCAACTCAACCCGGAATTTTCCGTAGAGGTGAAGTTTGGGTCATTTCAGCATGGTATTAGAGCATTGGTTTACAAAGCTCGAGAACAAGACACATTAGAACCAAATAAAAGAATTCATCAGAGATAGGATCAATAACATCCTATAAGAATGACTCGTTAGAGATGGGGTTAGTAATACCCTAGAATGAGTTCGAAGAGTATTATTTTCAAAAAATGAGTTTAGATTTGAAATTTATATCTTATTATAAAGATTTAAATATTATATTTTATATTGATATGGACTATCGTGTATAGAAAGATTTTGCATATACGTCTGATCCACGTATATATGAAGTCTCAAATATGCTGGATAGATATAGAATCACACTCTAGTCGCCCGGGGATGATTCTGATGATGTGGCCACATCATCCACATTTGTGCTCGAGTTTCGAAAGTGGGATATCTATATATTTCCATTTTACTGGTGTGGGAACAAAAACTTAGTTAGATTTTATTGTTTTTGAGTTGACATTGAAAATATGATTTTTAAGTTTATACATAGAAAAAATATATATTTTAAAAGCTAATTGACTAATTGATTATCGGTTGTGTTGTGTGATTATTAGTTCAACTAATTAAAATATTGAAATAATAAAGCCAATATGAAAATGAAGGGTAATTTAAGCCAAATCAGATCAAATATTGAACTGAATTGAAAACTGATTGAAATCGCATATATGTACATGTATATATTTGAACAGGTCATAACATGGAAGCTAAGAAGAGGAATAAAATTGTATGCCTGACAAATAGGTACATATTTACTGTATTTATTGTGGTTTGATGTTTTTATGAGCCGATTGGCCAGCCGTTTGGCTTTATCTTTTTTCTTTTGGAATTATGAAGGGCCTGTGAGGCAAGTTGTGATTTTACCGATAGGGCTGTACAAAGGAGGTTATGGCAAAATTTTACTGAAATCTAGGGTGTTCGCAAAATTTTTGAGAAATTAGAAAATTCTTAGAAACTGAAAAGTTAAAGAATGAAAGCCAGAATGAAAGTTGAGTTGGTTAGTTAAACAACTTTCAGCTCCATTCCTTTTCGAGGACGAAAAGATTTTGAGTGGGGGATATTGTAACAACCCGGAATTTCTGAACCAATTTAATTTTTTAGCTATTTTAATGGGTTTTGAATATTTAAAATGATTTATTTTAAATAATAATGAATGAAAATTTATTTAAATCGAAGTTAGAATGTATAAATTAGCATTAATATTAAAATGAGCATGAAATGGCGTGGTAGTTTGAACATTCGATTTTAAATTTCAATTGAATATATAAGATTCAAAATAAATTGGATTTCAGTAAAACTAGAAATGTTAGAATCTGTTTAAGTATATCTTTCTTACGAATGTAAGAAATTGAGATTTCACTTTATAAATTGTAAGTTATGTCCAGTTTAAAATTTAAAATAGTCGCTATGAAATTTTTATGTATTTTAATATAATATATAGCCCTTATAAATAGCCATTTTGCAAATGACCTCAGTTTTCGACGAAACCATCTTTGTTGGATCTGGAATGTCAAATTATTGCTAGGTTTGAAATTTCAATATTTTTGGAATTAATATGTGAGCATAGTAAATTTAAACGCGTTTGGTAAATTCAATTTGAACTGAATCGACTGGAAAAGGGGCCATTTTTCAAACAGTCTCCAAATTCGACGAAATTAGTTTTGTTAGGACTGTATTGTCAAAACATAGCTAGATTTATTTTTCTATAATTTTTAGAGTCAGTATGTGGACCAGTAAATTAAAATGTATGTTTAAATTAAATATATATTGATTTATATTTTAATTCTGATGGAAACTGATCGAAATAGTTGAATTGGCTTATGAAACATTTTCCATTGTGTCCGAAATGGAAGTATTTGGCTAGGGGCAATAATCGTTTGGTTTGATTTGGAGATCGGAGCATTAAGCTTTGAGAATTGGAAATAAAAGAATTAAATAATAATATAATTTTATATGAATAACTCCATATCTCCCAAAAACCTTAATCCCCACAACTCAAAAATGCGCCGCTAGACAATAAAACCAACATCCAATTTCTTCAAACCTTTTCTCCCTAAAATCACGAAATTCAATCAGTGATTCATGAAACTTATAAAAGAAAGATCGAAAAGGATAGTGAGATCTATAATATGTGCGAACGTGATCGTTTTTAGTTGCCTAAATTATGGGAATTATTTCCTTAAAGTAGTTCAGTTCGTACTCGATTTCATGGCCGTAGGTGAGGCCGAGTTGGTCGTGTTTGGTGGAGGAGGGCGGTGATGCAACGGCGGTCGAAGTGGACTCATCTGATGGTTGTCTGATCAAGCGAGGTGGCGACTGCGTTGGACTTCTCAGATCGTGAATGGGTTCGGTTTATCCAGAGAGAAGATGATTAAAGAGGACAACGTTTTAAAACGTTACTAAAGGTTATTTAAACCTTAATTAATTTAATAATTATTTAATTAAATTGTACAATGTTTAAATTATTATATCTTCTTGATACGAGGATGGAATTGGACGATTTCAGATCCGCTGGAATCTTGATGAAGAGAGCTACAAAATGGAGTAGACTAGAACTAAAATGGAGCAGATTAGAATTTAATGCAAACTTAAATCTGAATAGTAATTAAATTCAAAATAAAAGATTGACGGAGTGGAAACCAAATCAGTTTTAATCATTATAAATTGTATACGATGCATTGTCCACAAACCGTGGACGATTTAATTGGCTGTTTTGTGTTTTGATTGTGATGTTGGAATGTTTAACGTATTAAAAATATTGTTAAAATTAATGCGAATCTAAATTACAAATATTTATTTATATTTTAAATAGTAAAAATTGGTTAAGTATAAAAATAATTCAAACAGAATTAGAATTGGTTTAATTTATTAACCAATGATTTATTTAAATAGACTGTGGTTGTTTGAAAACCACACACGGGTATTTGGATGATATTTGACTTACACAAATCCCAAGTGATTAGTTTGTATGTCGATTGTTTGGTCGACAAGCCACTGTAAGCGTGAATTATTTATTTTCGGCTTACATGGGTTATAAATACACATTGGATGTCAATTTGGATGTGATAGTTGTTTGCAACTGTCGTTGGATGTTTATGCGGTATGTGATCCATATAAATATATTTATATGGATATTGGTTGAGATTTTATTCCAGTTCGGGATAAACAAGAATATTTTTATAAAATAATATTCAGTGAAGAATTAAATTATGATTTAGATGTCCGATTTTGGATGGATACAAAAATATAAATATAATGTAGCCGAGTTAAGTAGAAAATGCTATTTTTACTCGAACGGATTTTATATCGATTTTATTCATTTTTAAAATGAAAGCTGAAAAGACTAAATTTCAAAAATTGACATTTTGAAAATATTATCATTATAAAATTATCAGAATATTAGAGGTTTAATTTGAATTGGAAATGAAATTAAATCGTTTTAAAACGAATTTATTAACGTTTTATATATTTAAAAAGCCTGAATAGAACGCGCCGCACAGCGACCGTTCGCGAATTTCGACCATTAACTTCAAATTGTCGTAACGAGAGATCCGACCTTTGGAATCTCCTAAAATTGGAACCGTTGGGTTCGTATCGAAAAGACCTTTCCAATGGATATAAGGGATCTGAAATCTAATGGATAGATTTCAAGAAATATCCAAATTACTTTTGGAAAAGGTCATTGTAAATGCAGTTCGATGACCGTTCATGGAAATCGACTGTAAGGGACTTAATAAAATTTACAAATTATAAATAAATATGTAGAATCATAATAAATGGTTTGGAAAGATTTTGTGATAAAAAATTCCATATTTGAAAGGATAAAGGATATTTTTATCTAAATAAACTAGTAAATAACTAGAAATATTAATTGCAGGCCTTTTGAAAATTTAATAAACGAGATTAGAGAATGGTTTTAATCTAACCGGAATTTTAAATGAATAAATTGGAATGGATTTGAAGTGGAAATTATCTTCGGAATATTTCGATATTGGAATCCGTGATTATACGGATATTGTTATGGAATTTGAAAGGTATTAATATCGTTATTCCAAAACGATGTCTGTTAGTTTCAGAATTTGATATTGAATAGAAGCCGATATAATTTCTATTTAGAGCCTTGTATTTGATATCAACTTAGCTTTTGGGTTTTTCATGAATGGTGTCTTTAATAACATTGTTCTTAAACCCCGTTGAGAAAAGAATAAATCTTTTAATTAAGATTTAGAGAGGTTTACCAATTAATTAATATTTAATTGGAATTGAATTTAAAATTGGTTTTTTGGGTTTATCGTGAACAATGTTGTAAATAACATTTGTCCTTTAACCCAATTAACAGTGAAGAGACGATTTGGAATTTATAAACGTTTTATTAAGATTTAATGGAAATTTTCCAAAGTAAAGTTTTACAATTTATTGTATTAAATTAGATTTGAATGGAATTCGATTTGTTAATATTCGTGATAAGCTTTTGTGAAGGAAGGTCGTTACTATATATGAAATTTAAAAGGCTTTGCCATTATTCCATTTATAGTATTGATTTGATACAGAAATTTAGATCGATTATATATATTGATCTATTTCCGATGAAGAATCCATAGTTAATGAAAGATGATCTGGGTTTATCGTGAACTGTATTTTAAATGACATTCGTTCTTTAACCCTGTTAAAGATGGGATTAATTTTTCCCAATGTTAAATAATCATTAAGTAATGATTTTTGAGATTAAAGCTAAGTTAGAGTTTTAATAAATCTTTAATTAGATTGAAATGTGAATGAGGAGATTAAATTCTCCAAATTTGATAAATGTTCGAGAATGGAGTAAAACCAGTTTTACTCCATGCGATAGTTAAATCTTTAATTATATTTGAACAGGAAATGGTAACTAAATTTACCGATAACACAATAGGTTTTAGATATGGAGTATCACCAGTTTTACTTCATAGGATTAATAGGTTGGGATTGGGAAAACCAATGAAATGATTACTTCGATAAGGTTCAGTAATCCTGACTAGTTTTATAAACCTTAATTGGTTTGAGTTGTTATAAGATATTTTAAAATCTTTTGAAATGATATTCAAAGGAAGATTAAATAAGAAGTTTAAAAGAATTTATCTTTGATAAAATTAATGGGAACCTTTCCCAGATGATATGAATATTTTAATAAAGGAGTATTCTGGATTGGAATGAGATATATGTATGTTATCTTTATTTATCACATGATTATAAAGATACACAAGTTATTCAGAAATACCGGGTTTAACCCATTCTTAATAACTGTTATGACGATTAAATGTCGAAGATAAGAAGATGGTGCAAGACTGACAATCTTCACATTGAATGGATACTATTGATGCCCTAGATGGAGTTGCAGCCTTGAAGGCATTGTAGTGGTAGTTGTCCGAGCGTATTTTTTGGTTATTCGGGTGTGCGAGGATCACTCTCCTGTATTGGACATATGGGATGAGGAATAAGGTGCCTCTGGTTTCATTGAGACCCAGAACAGACTTGTAAATATATGTGTGTCTGACATTGGATTTCATTCTATGTTAATTGATTTCTATTAAATATATATCTGTTTGGTGGCGGAGAATTTATTCTCTTGCTCAACACCCTTCTCTGAGACGTATGAGCTTAGAGGTTATATATTGATAGACATCAGTCATATGGCGTGAATTGTCAGTGTGGCATGCTAAGATGCATTGATCAAGGCTTTTTGTTGAAAAGCAGAGTCTTGTGGATGATGATAAAAGCACGACTTTAAATAGCGCAGCTTTGTGTAGCTAGAAACGGGATGAGGGACAGCAGGGAGAGCATGTGTTTCTTTCTAGCTAGAAGTGGTGTCATGGTTTGGAACCCAGACACTTTTACTTATGTGGGTGATGGAAAGCGAGGTACCTCGGATTTGAGTCCCTAGTGGCTCTAGACATGGTCGACATACTTACCATATTTTATGCCCCATAAGGCAGGGAAAAGCGGTGCTCAGGAGTAACCCTAATCTCAGGAAAGGTGGGTCGGCCCTACCGCTCCTAGGTGCAGTTACGGCTGAGTCCTGAGAGATGGTAGGCTAGATTGTCTCGAACCGAAAGGAGAGATCCCTTGCCTTGGTTCATGATGGAAATCCAATTTCCAATACGACATTTTTCTGTTTTAGTTGTAAAACTAGTATGGCTACATAATGTATGGTAACTTTGCCTTCTATGATTGATACATTTATATTTGATGTTGTTTGATACACTATGCACTTATAGTGTTATCAAAATGATTTGTTTTAAACGTACCAAACTTGTTTGGCTATTATAAGGTAAAACTTTATCCTTCGGCTTGCGTTGCATTGTGTGATGGGACCTGAGTCTTATAATAGCTTCATTTTTTCAAAAAGCATTGCGTTGTTTATTAAATCATTTTATTTCAAGTATTGGTATTCACATGGAGTAAACCCGTTCCGTGACATACGGCGTGGTCCCATGATTTACCTTATTTTAAAGTAAAGTTTAATAACTGTTTTAAGTTCTCACACCGGTCCCATGATTGACCTGGAGTTTATTGTTTCTATCTAAACTCTTGGTGCCCATATTTTTCCATATGTGCAGCTAGTAGTTTAGTTTTGCAGATTTCTATTTAAATAAGATCCTGGTTTACTCCTGAAGCTATATTCGGAAAGCTTTGTATCCGTGTATTTCTTTCAGTTGAGTTAGTGATGTATTTCCGCTGTACATTGTATTTATAGATTTTATTTCCTTTGCTACGTAAATTAATAATCTCTGATTTTATATTTTCCGCTGTGTAATATTTATTCGTACTATGATATTCTTGTACTCAGATATAAATTGGTGTAATAGAAATGAAAAGTTCTATTGTTTGTGTCTGATGCGTCGTGTTCTCAACTTAATCTAGGCTTTCCGATATAGGGGAAGTTTGGGTCGTTCCATTTTCTGTACAAAATGCTTAAGCTTCAAATGCATGGCTAAACCACCTATTGATTAAAAAAATGGATTATGTATTAATGATATAATTTGTCTAATTACGTCAATATTGCAATAATTCAAAGTTATTGTAAGTTCATCGATGACATTCAGATCAGTTCAAAACACCACAATTTGCAGACATATGTCCTTATTGCGATAATTAAGTAATCCAGGGAATTTTTAACAGAACTATAGTAGAGTATTATTTAATGAATTAGTATATAAACTGGAAACAAAAAAAATAATGAATAAATTATAAGTCATTGTGAAACGTAGAGAAAACAAACTTTGCAACTAACTATTGATAGATTACAAACGACATGGTAAACTAAAGGGCATTAAAAACATTCTGTTAATATCCGACAAAATTAATCTCTAAAAACCACATATCACAACACCATCACACATATCAATCACAATATATTTTTCCTCCTCTGAAGGTGGGGATTGAGACACATCGGTTTTTTTTGGTGTGTGTGCGTGTGTGTGTGTATAAGTAAGGAAATCTTCAATTTCCATCAAGCAATTGGTCCACTAAATTAACTAAATATATAAGAAATAGTTAGTATATATTAAATATGTTGGGAAGGTTATCAAATATTGCTAAGTTTGTAATAATCAAATATACAAGGAAAGAAGCTTTGGGATAAAGGATAAAAAAAATCAATATAAGATAATGAGTTTTTAAACTACATAAAAACATGCAAAAGAATAATTTGCTACATTTAGAAAACACATGTTAAATTTAATAAATGTTGAAAAGAGCATAAATTTACAAACCAATAACTGCAGAGGAAGAACTCCTGAATCCAGTCAATTTCCACATTGTTTTACGTGCTGAAATGGGAGAACATTATAATTTAGAAGCATGAGACCTATTAGTTCAGTCCCGCACAGATCTGAAAAGCATCCAAAGAGTAGTTAGATAATTAAACAAAGAATGGTGGGTAAATAAGTAAAAAGGTAGCATCAGCTGCGAATAGATTGGAAAACCTAAATGAAAAATCTCTAATAGGTTTTCCCCCTCAAAGCATCAAATCAAATCTAAAATTGAACATCAACAGATTATGAATCTGTCTAACATGTTTTGTTAAAGGAATGGTAGAATAGACAAAATTCACACAGGGAAGAACTAAAAATCAGAAGAAAGCGAACCGAATATGCAAACCTGAATTCGAGATCTCCGAGTATAGCGAAGAAGCCTAGGCTTCAACATGAAGGTTGAGTGAAGAAGAAGAATTTTTGGTTCTTCTAGATCAATGTAATGGAATATGGAAAGAGTGTTTTTGTTTAAATCGACTCGAGATGGAGATGATGGATCTAGGTTCACAAAAGGATATTGAAATTTTTGGAAAAGGGTTAATGGCATTTTTTGTATTTCAAAAGGACGCAAGTAAAATAGTGTAATGTGTTTTCTTTATTTGTAGCAGAGATATTGTGGAAATGAACTATTATTTTGTTAGTGATAATCAGAGCAATAATCCAGTAATTAGAATTCATTTAGTGGAGTTTATGAAGTATAAGAACCAATTTATAATTAAAGGAACTTTTATGTGGATTTTGGAATTCTAATTAAATGGATTTTATAAAATCCAAAGTAGGGTAAGGTTATAAATCCAAGTTTGCAAATAAATTAATGTGATAAATGATTTCAACTATCAAAACCACTTATAATTCGACTATAACCTACATAGGGTTAAACTTAAAAGTGACGGAACATGAGTTGAGATCAAATGGATGCGTAAAGTGGATTGAATCTGGCTATGAAGGTTGAAATCTAACGATAAGATTTATGTACAAATATTTTACGAACTGATGTTTTATTAAAATAAAACTGGGACGAGTTGTAATAAACCTATAAAGATGTTTACAAAGATTTTATGGAATCAAAGCTTTATATAGAACCCGGTTTTACGAATGTAAAAACGAAATTAAGTGGGTTAATGAAACTATATCATTATAAGAAGAACCTTGTTCCAATGTAGAAATGAATAAACATTTAGCAAATGTTTTGCAAATCGTATCATAAATCAAATATTTGATAATCGTTGTTGCAAACGTTTTGTAAATCATATTTGTAAGTAAAATATTTAAAATGGTTATAAATTTGAAATAAATATCTCATTTAAAGGGATAATTGATATTTTGAATTTCTATTCATTCAGAAGTTAAATTAGAAACTGACTGGAGATTAGTTGTGTTGAATGGCTTTCTGAGTGTTGATCTGATGTTAGTTTCGTCCTTCAGGGTTGATATTTAGGGAGTTATTCTCTTACTAGTTTATGGTTAGGGACTGGTGATCAGTATGCGAAGTACATTCTTAAAGTATCTTAAAATGAAAATGGTTAAATATTTTTATACTAATATAAGAAGAGAATCAAGTATTCCAGATGTTTGAAAATTTGACATGTTTTAATTAACGATGATTAATTTAAGAGGCTAAACGATGATGAATATAATCAGTGAATCCATTTTTCTTTTATGGAGGAATGGTTGTTTGTTTGATAATTGAATAACCGACTATCAAATCTAGCTTATACAATTGTTGGTATGGAAAGACCGGAATCGAATTTATATTCGAAAACCATTCTGACCAACGAATACACAAACACGGAAGATACAGATGTTGATTGAGATGGAGCAACTAAAGACCGTGAATCTTCATAAAACAGGAGAACTACTTCAAATCTTTAGGTGACCCCCGGAGATATACTATGGTTCTATCGTGGTTGAAATCTGCGGATTGCAAGTACTACTCGCTACTGATCCATAGGGTGATTCATAGGATGTGGTAGGAGGGTGCCTTGAGTTTATCTAGACAACTTGTATGGACGGATGTCTGACAGAGTATTTCCAAAAGTGTCATATATGTTGATTTCCTCAAGCGTATTTCTGTTGGTAGCGGAGAAGACACCTTCTTTTAGCTTAACACCCCGGGTATTTTTACGAATGTCAACTAGTGATTTCCTGGCAGATCTGACGATGTGAAATTCAAAGTGAATGGTGGTGTGCTATTTTAAAAAGGTAATTATAACCTCAATCTTCATGAACCGGGGAATGGTATAAAATCGAGTAGGTTGTATGACTCTGTGGGTTGCTCCCATTAGGTTATAGTGTCACTATCTAGAGAAAATTCTTTTTATTCTTCTATCGCTTATGTATATCCTGGAAAACGGTTATGTCGGTACCGAGCGTAAGGCGATAATATATTCGGAACACTCAAGTGAAACGAGTGGCCGGTCATGTTTAGCTAGGGTTGCAAGATGTTCTCGTTGAACCTTAGTGTATTCTCTCTAGAGATACACTATCGGAAGGTACAAAAATTCCAAAAAGCTAAAAGAAAGAAATTAAAGGATGAGGAGTCTAAAGAAAGTTAGAATAAAAGAAGAAGAACTAAACTAAACAACAATACACAGAGTCTCACATCACAGCGGGACAAAATATAATATAGAAATAAATCTTTATTGATAGCTTGAAATAATACTTACAATCATCATAGTACATTGGACATCTAATACAACTGAACAGTTATAACAATCTATCCTCATTTACAACACACAACAAAAAAAATTACTATACATATATCATACGCCTGAACTCATTCAGCTTGTCTCCTGAAGTTCGTATCATCCGATCATGAACCTATAAAACTCGATCTGACCCAAGCATTGCAAACGCCACGGATCAGTCTGGTGAACCAACGTGAGACAATTCACTAAATTATTGGTATCATCCAACTGGTTGTACTTTTAGAAAACTTCTTTGGGAAGAAAAGGTAATCGTAAGGCCTTCCTTACATAAACACAGACGGTTTTACCTTACGATAACCCAAAATATTTTGAAATCGTATCTATTCTGATATTATAATAGTGTCTAAATCAAATAAATAACCATCTAGCAGAACGCTTGCATGTCACACTCTACATACATAGTCTATAATAAAAAATAGTGGGCTCTTATGGAAGAATGGATTCCTACCATGCCAAGGTATGGGACCGCTTCTACTTCTATTAACAAAATTTAGATTTTTTACTTCCTACTTAATATAAGAGTATTCAATTATCATTCCACTTCTACTTACTGACTTCTCATTGCAAATTGGTAAGTGAACAAATATCTAAGTATGCTACCCCGAAGGCTGAATCCAACATCAGATTGACACCTCAAAAATTTAGGGAGTTAGAATTACCAAAAAATCCGAAAGCTAAAAGAAAGAAATTAGAGGATGAGGAATAAAAAGTAAGAATTGAAGAAAGAAGAAGAACTAAACTAAACAACAATACACAGAGTCTCACATTGCAGCGGAGTAAAATATAATATAGAAATAAATCTTTATTGAGAGCTTAAAATAATACTTACAATCATCAGAGTACAATGGACATCCAATACAAATGAACAATTATAACAATCTGTCCTCATTTACAGCACACAATGGAAAAGTTACTATATACATATCATACACTGAATTCATCCAGCTTGTCTTCTGAAGTTTGCATCATCCCTTTATGAACCTATAAAACTTGGTTTGAACCAATGCCACAAATCAGCCTGTTAAACCAACTTGAGAAAACTCACAAAATTATTGGTATCATCTAACTGATTTTACTTTTAGAAAACTTCTTTCAAAAGAAAAATATAATTGTAAGACTAGTCCACACATAAACACAAACGGTGTTTACCGTACGATAACCTAACATTTTGAAATCATATATATTCTGATATTATAATAGTGTCTAAATTAAATAAATTATCATCTAGCAGGTCTATAATAAAAAACTGCGAGCTTTTATTGAAAAATGGATTCTAACTATGGCAAGGTATGGGACCACCTTCCGGTAGTGTATCTCTAGAGAAAATACACTAGGGTTCAACAAGAACATGTCGCAAACCTTGATAAAGATGACTAACCACTCATTTCGCTTGGGTGTTTTGAATATATTGCCACCTTACGGTTGGTACCGACCTAACCGTTTCCTGGGAGATATAGAAGCGATAGAAGAATAAAAAGAATTTTCTCTAAATGGCGACAATACACGTAATGCGAGCAACTCACATAGCCATGCGACCTACCTGATTTTATACCATATACCAGTTGTTGAGGCTTGAGGATACAATTACCTTTTTAAGATAGCACACCACAATTCACTTTGGATATCTCATCATCAGATCCGCCAGAAAATCACTAATGGACGTCCACAAAAATACCCATGGTGTTAAGCTAAAAGAAGGTCTCTTCTCCGCCACCAATAGAAATATGTTTGAGGAAATCAACGTACGTAACCCATTTGGAAATACTCTGTCAGACATCCATCCATGCAAGTTGTCCTGGGACTGGACAAACCTAAGGCACCCTCTTACCTCATCCTAGGAATTGCCCTATGGATCACTTGCGAGTAGTCCTTGCAATCAGCATACTTCAACCACGAAGAACCATAGTATACCTCCGAGGGCAATCAAGATATTTTAAATAGTTCTCCCTTTTTATGAAGATCCACGGTCTTCAATTGCTCCATCTCGATCAACATTTGCTATCTTCCATATTTGCGTATTCGTTGGTCAAAAAGATTTTTGAATATAAATACGATCCCGGTCTTCCCACACCAACAATCATATAGGCTGGATTTGATAGTCGGTTACTTAATTATCAGATAAACAACCATTCATCCATAAAAGAAAAATGGATTCACTGATTTAATATTTAGCATCATTTAGCCTCTTTAATTAGTCATCATTAATTAAAACTTCTCAAATTTTCCAACATCTGGAATACACAATTTTCTTCTTATATTAATATAAGAATATTCAACCATTTCATTTTAAAATACTTTAAGAACGTACTTCTCATCAAGATCATCAGTCCCTAACCGTAAACTGGTAAGAGAATAATTCCCTTAGTATCAACCCCGAAGGCTGAAACCAACATCAGACCAAAACTCAGGAAGCCATTCTTACCTTCCTTAACTCCATTTCGTAACTTCTAAATGAACAGAAATTCCACATATCAATTATTACTTTAAATGCGATATTTCTGTCAAACTTTTAACCATTTCAAATATTTTATTACAAATATGATTTACAAAATGTTTATTATAACCATTATATAATATTTCGTTAAAGACACGATTTGTAAAACATTTGTAAATATTTATTCATTTCTAAACTACAACAAGTTTCTTCTTATAACGACATAGTTTCATTAACCCACTCAATTTTGTTTAAACCTTCATAAAACTAGGTTCTATATAAAGTCATGTTTCCATTAATAATTTTTATTTATAGGTTTATTACAATTAATCTCAGTTTTATTTTAATAAAACTTCATTTCATAAAATATTCATATATAAATCATATTGTTAGTTTTTAACCTTCATGGCCAAATTCAATCAATTTTATGCTTCCATTTGATCCCAACTCATATTCCCTCACTTTTAAGTTTAACCTTATGTAGGTTATAGTCAAATTATAAGTAGTTTCGATAGTTGAAATCATTTGTTACATTAACTTGTTTGCAAACTTGGATTTATAACCTTACCGTACTTTGGTTTTATAAAATCCTTTTAATTAGAATTCCAAATAAGAATTCAATTTAAATCTGACTATTAATATAAATCTTCTTAAGATTTCCTTTAACTATAAATAGGTTCTTGTACTTCATAAACTCCACTAAACGAATTCTAATTACTAGATTATCGCTTTGATTATCATTAACTAAATAATAATTCATTTCCACATTACTATTTAAAATATAAATACTTTACATCATCATTAACTATTAATATAATAGTTAACCTTTCAATAAAATAATAATTAACTTCATTATACAATTAAAAATTCAATAATCGTCTTTAATTTTCATTTCTATTTATAAATTCGATTTCTAAATTAACATATCCATTTGGAAATAAAGTTTCTTTTAAACATATTTATATATCAAATTCTATTTTAAAATCCATATATTATTTTAGGCATTAAAAAATATCCAAAATCAAGGGCCAGTGTTACTTACACATGCAAACATTCATAAAATATCATAGGTTATAAATCATATCTTATATCCGCATATATATGAAAACTAACAATCTAAATGTTGAGGAATCCAGTTGGATGCCCCCAACTATTTTTCTGCATTACAGATGTTAGACAACATGAATAATACCAATCCTGCTTCAAAGTAGGATATCGTAGTATAGAAGGTCGCCAACTATATATATTATGGGGTGCGTAGGGTCTCAGCGACTAATATATATATATATATATATGTATGTATGTATATTTGCGGAAATATATCCGATCACCAACTATATATATATATTGCCATATATATACTATCATCAAATTTATATCAATCAACTTATCACTCAACAATCAGTAAATTAAATTGAACTATTGAAAATAGTTTATAATAATTTAACCGAGTGAGTTTAAATCACCTCGAAATTCATTTGTCGAATATCCACTTAAATTCCATATTTCCTGGCTACGAATCTACTCGAGTGGATCTATTTTTATTTAAAAATTAACTATTATGAATTTATATAATGAACAAATAAATTATTCTATGAAATTTTTAATTTTGAAACAACATATACCTTACTGCTACTACAACTAACTTGACCAATCCACGAAGCCTATCCCCGGACAGCTCCAAAACTGCAATTATCCATTTTGACATACCATCAAGCATGTAACATACTGTCTTTCTTCCCAATTTTTGCTAGTAATTAAACCAGCTTAAACCATTAGTTACAATATTTCATTTTGTTTTAGGTACTAACATATATTGAACAAAACAATAGAACTTTTTATATCATGATACAATATTTCATCAGAGTTATATAGAATATCAGAGTTACATACATATAATAGCGGAAACATAAGTATACTCCCAGCGGAAGAAGCGATGCGATATAGCGGAAACTCTAACTTTAGCTCAAAGCTCCAATTCAGAAAGCGCTCCAACTCTTACTCTAAGGGTCTATAACTGTAAAACTAAACCTCTAGCTGCCCGTTTGGAAATTAGTGGGCACCTAGAGTTTAGGAAAGAACAATAAACTCCAAGTCAGTCATGGGACTGATGTGAGAACATAAAACAGTTATTTTTAGGATTTAATTTAAAGTTGGGAGATTCACCAGACTACGCCGTTAACGCGGAATGGGTTTACTCCATGTGAATGCCATGCATATAAATTCATAATGACTTTTGGGAAATGAAGCGACAATAAGCTCATCCCACACCACACAATGCAAGCGCACACTAGATGGGCGAATTTTGTCCTATGATAACCAAACATGCTTTTATACGTGAAAATCTTCTTTTAATACTATTATTAGTGCATAGTGTTGAAAACCATTTCGCAAATAAATATATTAATCTTAGCAAGCATAGTGACTATGCCCACATACATAGTTTACAAACAAAACGAAAGGCTCGTATTGGTTGTTGGGTTCCAATATGATGGTTCACGACATGAAAGATCAATCCAGAACTAGGTGCAACCCATGGTTCATGGTTTTCGTCCAGGCTCGGACACCAAACACCAGTAAATCACCGGTTAACATCCAGACACAGACACAGAACATACCCTTTTTCCGCAAGTTTCAAAGTAGATCTACCGCCGAATCTTTCAAGTTTCAATAAAATGTATACAACCTAACCTCCAGTTTACCATCAATCCGGGGTGTGAGGTTTGTTGATGTCGCGATATACACAAAGCTACGCTTCAATAAGCCATGCTTTAATCATCATTAGCTCATGCCATAAGTTGAGTATGCCACATTGTCAATTTACAACATGTCACTGATTTCTATCAACACATAACCTCTAAGCACGTATAACTTAGAGACGTAAATAATTAATTGCCATATTCTGATATATATACCAACAAAAATCAGTGCTATGCAGTCAATTACAATGTCAGACACCGTTCTGGGTCTGAACGGAATAAAATCCGAAAATCCTCAAATATATTCAGACCTCGTGCCATTAATAACCTCGTATCGGGTGTACGACCCGATTTGAGACATCAACAATCAATCCAAATAAGTCCAAAGATTCCCGGTCTTCATTTGCCATTTCCAATTCTTCAATTTCCTTCGTAGCGTCGTATTATTACTTGGAATGGTTTTCGGAATTACATCTGATCCCAGTCTTCCTAAATAAAAGCGTATTTTAAAACAAAGCTATAGACTATGACGGTTTCAATTTGTTATCAATTCATTTTTGGATAAGGTTGGATTAATTTCCTTAAGTTCCATCCTTTCTCTTCTTTAAAAATCCACTATTCAAAACTCTTTATTCATTGTTATCATTTCCATTCATCTTTTCAAATTTGGATTGAAAGCCTTATACACAGTTTTTTTTTTCAAATAAAAGTTCTCAAATTTAATCATTTTCATGGAATGGTAAAACGTTTCATAAGTACTATAGATTAGCCATTTACCAAATAGGTTCAACATCATTTAAGGGTTCAAATATTTTACTCAAATTATTCTAAATAATAAATGACGCTTGTAAGATTCCAAAATTTGTTCTAAATCAAGGGGTTTTAATTAATTTTCAAATTAAATTTTGAAAATAACCATCCCGTTCGTCGGATCAGTTAGGGTGAGCAGGAAACTTGTATTTTTCCAAAGCCCAGCCTTAGACACTATCCTCTCTGCCACCCTAGAACATTCTAGTGTATGCGTTATTAAAAGAAATGCCATTAATATATGCATAAATTTTTATGCATTAGGTAATAGTTCAAAATTTTTCCTTTTCTAATTCATAATTAAAGTTTCAATTAAAATCGTAGTCCAACTTTCATTGGAAACTTAACATAATATTTCCAAATTTGTTTAATTATTAAAGGTTACAAATGGTCTTTTTAAAAAAATGGAACCAAGTGTATTTAGTAAATTAATGTTTAGTTACATACTTAAATCAAATTTTCTTAATAAAATTTTATTGCTTATGGATAGCTAAACATTTACGTACACAACATAACTCAAAATCAAATTTTAAAACTTAAAGATGGTTATGAAACTAAAAAATCACACGCAACACAAAAATCAAACTTTATTTAGATTTCAAATCTCTGTTTATAACTTTAAGGAACGAAAACCATTTTAAAATATTTCCAAAATCATTTCGTACTTGACACAATAGTTTAATTATTCGCGAGTTATACTAATAAAAAAGATTCTAAATTCAAAGATTATCTTTTAAATTTATTTTATTAACCAATCATTATCCACATAGGAAGGGGATTTTAAAATAATAGTTTTACATTGTTAGTCGCTTATTAAAATCATAATGAATTATATTATCATTCTATGTTCATCGCATTACTTCACAATTAATTATATTTTTAACTACAACTAATCAACCCTTAAATTGTAAGTTTTACTTAATCAATTCAAGTTACAATTCCATGATATCAATACGGTATTGTTTGCATATCACATTCTAATGTCCGTTGCACACATTAGTTAAAAATCACATTTTTAACTTGCTAAAAGTTATTTCATATCATACATTAGTCAAAAATCACATTTTTTTAACTGGAATTTATTTCATAAATTAATAAATTTTTATCTACCACTAACAATAATGGTTCTAACTAACAATTAATTTTCATGCAAATAATTTTCTAATCTATCCCTTTCTAAATTGAATTTAGATTTCTCACATACTTAAACAAGTATACATATATCAATTCAAAATCATATTTTTAACATGCTACTCATTATTTAATCAACCTAATAAACTTGTATTATCAACCAATAATCATCTCATCAATTACTCAGTATATCATAACTTTAAATCACGTTAAAAAATTATATTAAATTCGAGTGTTCTCACCTATATTTGCTTTCCAAACTTTCACTGTCAAGTTCCAAATCAACTATGTCAGCGTCGGATGATCTATTATCTCTTACATATGCGTCGCGCACTACTCCTCGACCACTAACGCATATATAGATGTATACACTCTCTGCACTACTCTATGTTTGTGTTAACCTCTAGGCACAAGAAAAGGCCGCGACTTCTATACTGGATGGTGAACTATTGGAGTGGAGCTTATTGTGGAGGACTATTCGCAAGAAGGAAGAAGAAATAGGATTGTTTCCGAGAAGAAAAGAAGTTTAGTTTGTGCATAGATGTAGGAGGCACTCATTTAGAATGTATAGAAGAGGAGACATAGAATATCGCATGGTATTAGGTTCTGTGAATACGATCTATTCACAATCTTATGCCACTGTTCCAAAAATCTTGCACTGAGTTGGCAAGATTTAAAAGTAGATTTTCTCAGATTTGGTTGTCTACCATATCTCCTTTAAAGAAGGAAAATTTGATTTGTTTCCTATGAACGATATGTTAGGCTAACAACGTTTTTTATGTCATTATCTGAACGTTATAAGCTTAACCATCATACACCGAAAATTAAATTCAATTGGTAACGAATTTATTCTTTTCCTTTTATTATGCATTGCTTATATAAAGATGCGTTATATTTTTAGTTTAATTACACAATTTGTGCTTCAGAGTTTCATTAAATTTATTACAGTTAATACCGTAATAAATTTAGATTTTAACGGTTTATTCAAAACAAAATTTATTACTATTTATATTAAAATTTTCAACTTTTAAATTAAAAATTGATTTAAGTGTTTTATTACACTATTTACTTAATAGTTTAAATTGGAAATAAATTTATCCCAACGATATCTTTCTTAATAGTTTAAATTGGAAATAAATTTATCCCAACGATATCTTTCTTAGCAACAAAATTTTCCCGTCAATAAATTTGCTCCTTCAATTAGATTTTGAATTTATTTCAAAGTTAACTTTCATTGTGCCATTCATAATTATCAATTTAACTGGGAATAGATTAATCTTAACGATATTCTATTATGCAAATAGATTCTTTATTCAAAACAAATTGTTTCTCAAACGGATTTTATTCTAAAATTGATTTTGGTCCAAATGTCAAGTCTTAAATATTCCAAATGACTCACTATTTATTGGTATAATAAATTTTGACAAATGTTTATACTGACACCATACTCACAATGCGCCTTTATTTTTAGAATGAACACTACATTAAATAACAGTCCAAATAGAATTTCAAGCATACATTTTCTTCTTATCAAATTGCATGATAAGTATTAAATACATTTCTTACTTAAATTGCAAACTAAATTTATGACGGTACAACTCCTTCCATAATATTCATTTTAAACAACGAAGGAATTTTAACGCTAAATATTCAAATCGGTTAGCAATGCAACTCACGTTTGTTTATAAATTTATGAAATGGTTTGCACCTATTGTTCAAGTATTGACAAAATATCAAATATAAATATTTATTTTACATTGAATCTTAATTTAATTTATATTTTAAACGTCGATTTTTCTAGGTGGTTACAATCTCCCCCACTTAAAATTTTCCGTCCTCGAAAAGGAGAGCTGTAAAATTTTCTTTTGGCTTTGTTTAAAATTCCTTTTTGTTATAACAAAATGTTACTCACTTAAAATATCAAATAATTTTGTTAGGATTTATTTATTAAAATACTGAGCTAGATGATTTTAAGTATTCTTTTACGTTTCGACCAGAATTATATAGTCATCCCACTTTCAAAACTCAAAAAGAAATACTGATGATGTTGCAGTCATCAACAGAATCATCCCCAAGCAACTAGAGTACGATTCTATATTTATCTATTACATATAAGACTTCGTATATACGTCGGCCATGTGTATATTCGAAATCTTCATATATACCAATAGTCCAATTGCAACGTCGAGCAAAATACTCGATTTTTTTTAATTAAAAGTTGTATTTCAAAATACTTATGTTTTTCAAAACCATTTACTTAGTTTCAAAAAATGAAATTTTGAGGTTTCAAAATCGCCCTCTCAATGAAATATTCCAGAATCTCATTCTAGGGCATTCCTAACCCTATCTCAATTGAGATATTATAACTCTAATGAGTTCTATATTTTTGTTCAACATATGTCATAACCCGTAGCTTTGTATAACCAAAGCTCTGATACCAACTGTAACATACCGTCTTTCTTCCCGGTTTTCGCCAGTAATTAAACCAACTTAAACCATTCACAAAGGCGGATTGTTATAGGTATTAACAAACATTGAACAAAACAATAGAACTTTTTATATCATGATACAATATTTCATCAGAGTTACATAGAATAACAGAGTTACAAACATATAACAGCAGAAACAAAAATGTACTCTCAGTAGAAGAAGCGATGTGATATAGCGGAAACTCTAACGTTAGCTCGAAGCTCAAATTCAGAAAGCGCTCCAACTCTTACTCCAAGGGTCTATAACTGTAAAACTAAACCTTTAGCAGCCCGCTTGGAAATTAGTGGGCAACCAAAGTTTAGGAAAGAACAATAAACTCTAGGTCAGTCAAGGGACTGGTGTGAGAACATAAAACAGTTATTTTTAGGATTTAATTTAAAGTTGGGAGATTCACTGGACTACGCCGCTAATGCGGAAGGGGTTTACTCATGTGAATGCCCGTGCATATAAATTCGTAATGACTTTTGAAAAATGAAGCTATCATAAGCTCGTCCCATATCACACAATGCAAGTGCACACCAGATGTGCGAGTTTTGTCTTATGATAACCAAACATGCTTTCATACGTGAAAATATTCTTTTAATACTATTATTAGTGCATAGTGTTGAAAACCATTTCACAAATAGATATATTAATCTTAGCAAGCATAGTGACTATGCCCACATACTTAGTTTACAAACAAAACGAAAGGCTGGTATTGGTTGTTGGGTTCCAATATGATGGTTCCTGACATGAAATATCAATTCAGAACTAGGTGCAACCTCACGTTTCGTGGTTTTCATCCAGGCTCGAACACCAAAC
The DNA here is from genome assembly GCA_030737875.1 of Allium sativum. NCBI lineage: Eukaryota > Viridiplantae > Streptophyta > Magnoliopsida > Asparagales > Amaryllidaceae > Allium > Allium sativum. The sequence continues at coordinate 27,659,464 of CM060926.1, read as the reverse complement.
ACCAGGTAAATCACAGGTTAACATTCAGACATGGACACCAAACATACCCTTTTTCCGCAAGTTTCAGTGTAAATCTACCGCTGAAGCATTCAAGTTTCAATAAAATGTATACAACCTAACCGCCACTTACCATCAATCCAGGGTGTGAGGTTCGTCGATGTCGCGATATACACAAAGCAATGCTTTAATAAGCCATGCTTTGATCAACTTTAGCTCATTCCATAAGTTGAGTATACCACATTGTCAATTTACAACATGTCACTGATTTCTATCAATGCATAACCTTTAAGCTTGTAAAACTTAGAGACAAAAAGAATTAGTTGCCACAGTCCGATATATATATATATATATATATATATATATATATATATATATATATATATATATATATATATATATATGCCAACAGAAATCAGTGCTATGCAGTCAATTACAATGTCAGACACACAATCTATACAAGTCCGTTCTGGGTCTGAATGGAACTAAATCCGAAAATCCTCAAATATATTCAGACCTCATGGCACTTTTAACCTCGTATCGGATGTACGGCCCAATTTGAGACATCAGCAATCAATCTATATAAGTCCAAAGATTCCCGGTCTTCATTTGCCATTTCCAATTCTTCAATTTCTTTCGTAGCATCGTATTATTACTTGGAATGGTTTTCGGATTTACAACCAATACCGGACTTCACTAGTAAAAGAGTATTTTAAAACAAAGCTATGGATTATAACGGTTTCAATTTGTTATCAATTCATTTTTGGATAAGGTTGGATTAATTTCCTTAATTTCCGTCTTATCTCTTCTTTACAAACCCCTGTTCAAAACTCTTTATTCGTTGTTATCATTTCTATTCATCTTTTCAAATTTGGATTGAAAGCCTTATACACGGTTTTTTTCAAAATAATAATAGTAGTAGTTCTCAAATTTAATCATTTTCACGGAATAGTAAAACATTTCATAAGTACTGTAGATTAGCCATTTACCAAATAGGTCCAACATTATTTAAGGGTTCAAATATTTTACTCAAATTATTCTAAATAATAAATGACGCTTGTAAGATTCCAAAATTTGTTCTAAATCAAGGGGTTTTAATTAACTTCCAAATTAGGTTTTGAAAATAACCATCCTGTCCATCAGATCAGTTAGGGATAGCCAGGGAGAGTAGGAAACTTGTATTTTCAAAACCCACGCCTTAGACACTATCCTCTCGGTCACCCTAGAACGTTCCAGTGTATATGTTATTAGAAGAAATGTCATTAATATATACATAAATTTTAATGCATTAGGTAATGGTTCAAAATTTGTCCTTTTCAAATTCATAATTAAAGTTTCAATTAAAATCGTAGTCCAACTTCCATTGGAAACTTAACATAATATTTCCAAATTTGTTTTATTATTAAAGATCACAAATAGTCTTTTTTTTTTAAATTGAACAAATTGTATTTTGTAAATTAATGTTTAGTTACATACTTAAATATAATTTTCTTTAACTAAATTTTAATGCTTATGGATATCTAAACATTTACATACAAAACATAACGCAAAATCAAATTTTAAAACTTAAAGATGGTTATGAAATTAAACATTTACACGCAACACAAAAATCAAACTTTAGTTAGATTTCAAAATTTTGTTTACAACTTTAAGGATCCAAAACCATTTTAGAATATTGCCAAAATTATTTCGTACTTATGGACACAATAGTTTAATTATTCGCGAGTCGGATTAATAATAAAAAAATATAAATTCAAAGATTATCTTTTAAATTTATTTTATTAACCAATCGTTATCCACATAGGAAGGGGATTTAAAAAATAATATTTTTACATCATTATTCGCTTATTAAAATCATAATAAATTTTATTATCATTCCATGTTCATCGCATTATTTTACAATTAATTTTATTTTTAACTACAACTAATCAACCCTTAAGTTGTAAGTTTTACTTAACCAATTCATGTTACAATCTATGATATCGATACGGTATTGTTTGCATATCACATTCTAATGTTCGTCGCACACATTAGTTAAAAATCACATTTTTAACTTGCTAAAAGTTATTTCATATCATACATTAGTCAAAAATCACATGTTTTACTAACTGAAAATTATTTCGTAAATTAATAAATTTTTATTTACCACTAACAAAAATGGTTCTAACTAACAAGTAAGTTTCATGCAAATAATTTCCTAATCTACCCCTTTCTAAATTGAATTTAGATTTCTTACATACTTAAACAAGTATACATATATCAATTCAAAATCATATTTTTAATATGCTACTCATTATTTAATCATCCTAATAAACTTGTATTACCAACCAATAATCATCTCATCAATTACTCAGTATATCATAACTTTAAACCATATTAAATAATAAAATTAAATGCGAGTGTTCTCACCTATATTTGCTTTCCAAACTTTCACCGTCAAGTTCCAAATCAACTCCGTCAGCCTCGAATAATCTATTATCTCTTACACGTGCATCGCGCACTAATCCTCGGCCACTAACGCGTATATGGATATATACACTCTCTGCATTACTTTATGTTTGTATTAACCTCTGGGCACCAGAAAAGGCCCCGACTTCTATACTGGATGGTGGACTGTTGGAGTGGAGCTTGTTGGGGAGGGCTATTTGCAAGAAGAAAGAAGAAATAGGATTGTTTCCGAAAAGAAAAGAAGTTTGGTTTGTGCATAGAAGTAGGAGGCACTCATTAATAATGTAGAGAAGAGGGGACATAGAATATCGCGTGTTATTAGTTTCTGTGAATACGAACTATTCACAATCTTAGGCCACTATTTCAAAAATCTTGCACTGATATGACAAGATTTAAAAGTAGACTTTCTCCGATTTTGCTGTCTACCATATCTCCTTTAAAGAAGGAAAATTTGATTTGTTTCCTATGAACGATATGTTAGGCTAACAACATTGTTTATGTCATTATCTGAACGTTATAAGCTTAAACATCATACACCGAAAGTTAAATTTAGTTGATAACGAATTTATACTTTTCCTTTTATTATCCATTGCCTATATAAAGATGCGTTATATTTTTAGTTTAGTTTCATCGTTTGTGCATCAAAATTTCATTAACTTTATCACAATTATTACAGTAATAAATTTAGTTTTTAACGATTTATTCAAAACAAAATTTACTACTATTTATATTTAAATTTTCAACTTGTAAATTAAAAATTGATTTAAGTGTTTTATTACACTATTTACTTAACGGTTTAAATTGGAAATAAATTTATCCCAATGATATCTTTCTTTGCAACAAAGTTTGCTCTTCAATAAATTTTCTCCTTCAATTAGATTTTGAATTTATTTCAAAGTTAATTTTTATTGTGCCATTCATACTTATCAGTTTAATTGGGAATATATTAATCTTAATGATATTCTATTATGCAAATAGATTCTTATTCAAAACAAATCGTTTCTTAAATGGAATTTATTCAAAAATTGATTTTGGTTCAAATGTCAAGTCTTAAATTGTAATAACCTGGAAATCCGAGCCAATTTAAAAATTTTATTTTGGCAAATTTCGGGAATTTTGAATATTTAAAATGAATTATTTTAAATAATAACGACGAAAAATTTAGTTTGAATGGAATTCGAACGTATATATTTATATACGTCGTCGTTAGAATATAAATAATTAATTATATACATAAAAAGGAATTGAAGATGGCGCGGTAGTTCGATAATTCGATTTCATAATTCAAATGACTGTACCGGATTCAAAATAAACCGGATTTTAGTTAAACTAAAAATATTTGAATCTAATTGATAATATCTTTCCAACGAATCCGAAAAAGCAAAATTTCATAGCGGGGATCAAAAGGTATGTCCAATTGAAATTTCAGAATAGTCGCTATGGAATTTCGGCCCTTAAAAATGGCCATTTTGCAAACGACCTCGGATTTCGACAAAATTAATTTTGTTGGATCCGTGATGTCTAGTTATTGCTAGGTTTCAAATTTCATAATTTTTCGAATCAATATGTGAGCGTGGCGGAGGAAAACGTGTTTGACCAGTTTCAGTTGATTTTAATCGACTAGAAAATGACCATTTTTCCAACGGTCTCAGAATTCGATGAAATTAGTTTTGTTAGAACCGTATCGTCAATACGAAGTTAGAAAATATTTTTCGGGAATTTTTCGAGTTAGTATGTGACCCCAGTAAAATGAAATACGCGTTCAAATTTAATATATAGAGTTATATGTTGATTTTGACGAAAACTGATCGAAACAGCTGAATTGGCTTACAATACATATCCCATTGTGTTCAGAATGGAGGTAATTAGCTAGGGACGACAGGCGGTGGGTCCCGTTTCGAGTCCGAAATTTTAAGTTGCTTTTTGGAGATAAAAATTAAATTAAATATATATAAAAAATTATTACCTTACCCTCACTCTTCCTTTATCCACTGAGCCCCCCCCCCTTTATCATTCATTCAAATAAATAAAAAAGAGAAAAACCAAATCGTGAGGACCCCCCTTGTCGCCAAGCCACCGCGCCGCCTTGGCCTCCGCCGCCCGACCTTGGCCACCCTCCCTTCGTCGACGGAAACCCCCCATTCTGTTTAGCGCGAGCTCCATCTCGCGAACCCCCAAAGCCCCAAACTGGAAGAAGACCACGCCTCCTCTTCCAGGTCGCGACCGCCACCACCACCTGCCGCCATCCCCTACCCAGGCGCGCCCTTCCCTAGTCCACAACCCCGGTGAACGCAGTAAACCCCCTCCTCCTTCGAATGGATGTAAGTTTCTATATTTGTTTTTATTTATTTATTTAAGCAGTAAAAATCTGATTTTTAAACCATAAAGATTAGATTTTTAACTCTACAAAGATACGATTTTTAACTTGGCAAAGGTATAGCTTTTAACTAGATAAAGATGTGATTTTTAACTAGATTAAAAATATGATTTTTTATATTATGGAGAACAAAGATATGATTTCGAAATTATAAAAGGTGGTATTTTTATATATGAAAGCTTCATATTTTTAGATATGAAGAGGTCGGATTTTTATCATAAAGAACGTGATATAAAAATATAATTTTTATATCATAGAAAGGTTAAAAATATAATTTTTATAAAGTAGAAGTATTAAAAATATGATTTTTATATTATATAGATAATAAAAATTTGATCTTTGTATATGTAGCGAAATAAAAATCTGATTTTTATTATATCTATGTTGAAATAAAAATATGATTTTTATAGCGATGAAATAAAAATTCGATCCTTATATATAAAGAGGAAATATAGAAATATAATTTTCATATAGAATGAAGCGTTGAAAAATATATATGAAGTAGAAATAAAAAAATTTGATTTTTATTTATTGAAATAAAGTGATAAAAATATAATTTTTATTTGAACATCGTGAAAAGAACTGCATTGGGATTTCAAACCGATCCAGATGATTCAGTAGTTCGAAAGCAAAGCACGGCGGAGTGGAACCCACTGTGAGAACTCCTCACTTTTAATTTTTCTAGTTAAAATATATACTAGGATGCAGACGGTGTTTATTAGCACCCGACACCCGTCGTCCACAGACCATGGACGGCTTGTATGCTTGTTTGTATGATTTTGATGTGTAGTTGATTGTGTGTTGTGATGTGAAATGAAATAAAATATTTATATAGTTAAAAATATTTTATAGTTAAAAATAGAATTTTTAACGTATATATGAAATGAAATAAAAATAAACAAATCGGACGATTTGTTTATATACACACATTTGACTAATATTGATTGGGACGATAAATTTTACACATCGCCCAACTGCACAAATAAAATCTGTGTTTGATTGTTTGAAACCCCACACGGGTATTGGGATGATATTTGACGTACAATGATCCTGATTGTTTAGTTGTATGCCGATCGATTGATTAACAGACTATTATAAGCTTTGAATATTTATATTTGATGCTTATACAGTGTAGAATGCACTTTGGATGATGGTTGATTATTCATCGTTGTTATTGTATACATATGTTGTAGAAAATCCATATAATTAACATTATATGGTAATTGATTGGGCCTCATTCCAGTTTTGAAAAAGAAATATTTGAATAGAAATATTTGAAAAAGAAATATTTGAAATAGAATATTTGAAATAGAATATTTGAACGAGAATATTTGAAAATTGGATATATGAAGCCTTGTTGATTAGATTGACGCCATTTTGACGTGAATGATATTTAAATCGATTATATTCGTTTTTATAATGAATATTGAAAAGTGATTTCAAAATCGAATATTTTTAAATGAAATTCGAATTATATCGAAAAGAATAGAAATTCGAATTAAATTGAAAAGAATTGAAATGCGAATTAAACTGAATAGAATTGAAATTCGAATTAGATTGAAATAGAATTGAAATGATTTTGAATTGAGTTTAAAACATATTGAAATTGAAATGAAAACCGATTTGAATTGAAATCAATTTGAAATGAATTTATGTTGACAAATTTCGATTTCGATTTGAATTTGAAAAGGAAGTTGAAATCATTTTGAAAACGAATTTAAAACGATTTATAAAATAAGTTTTAAAAGGAAATCGACGAAGTATATATTATATATATAATATAATGGCCTGAATAGAACGCGCCGCGCCGCGGCAGTTCGCGAATTTCGACCATTGACTTCGAATGGATATTACGGGAGATCCGACCGTCGGATTCTCCTGAAACCGGTACCGTTGGGTTCGTATCGAAAAGAGCTTTCTAGCGAATATTAGAAATTTGAAATCTAACAGTTGGATTTGTAATTATGTCCAAATCAAATTTGGAAAAGGTCGCTGTAAGTGCAGTTCGATGGCCGTTGATGGAAATCGACTGTGCGGGCCTTGATAAAATTATGAAAAATAGTAATAATTTGTGTAAAATCATAAGAAATGATTTTTGAAGATTTGGAATGAAAAACTCCATATTTGAAAAGATAAAAATAGTTTTTTATCGAAATGAACTAGTTCTGAACTAGAATTATAATTCTATTTATTTTTAAATAAATAAATTGAATTGAAAAAGGGTTTTTAAAAGTAACCAGAATTTCCAATAATTGAATTGGAATGGATTTGAATTTTCTTTGGATTATTTCGATGTTGGATTTCGTGATTATACAGATATTGTTATGGAAATTTGAAAGATATATATATCGTTATTTCCAATACGATATTTGTTGGTCGTAGAATTTGATATTGAATATAAGCCGGTATATTTTCTATTCAGAGCCTTGTGTTTAATATCAAATGTGATTTGGGTTTGTCGTGAATGGTGTCTTCATTAACACTGTTCTTAAGCCCAGTAGAGAAAAAGATTAAATCTTTTTATTTAGATTTAATGAAGTGTACCAATTAAATGATATTTAATTGGAATTGAATTGGAATTGATTTTTGGGTTTATCGTGAACCGTGTTTTAAATGACACTGTTCTTTAACCAGATAATTAATGAAATGTGATTTTGGGTTGTCGTGAACTGTATCTTCAATAATACTGTTCTTAGACCCAAAGGAGTTAAGAAAATCAGAAACTAACTGAAGGTTAGTTAAGTTGAATGGTTTTCGGGGTATTTATCTGATGTTGGTTTATGCCTTCGGGGTTAATACTTAGGGAATTACTCACTTACTATGTTACGGTTAGGGACTGATTGAAATGTGATGTGATTTTGGGGTTTACCATGAACCGTGTTTTAAATGACACTGATTCTTTAACCCAGTTAAAGATTAAAACTAAGTGGAGTTTTAATGAATCTTTAATTAGATTGAAAAGATCGAGAATGGAGTATCACCAGTTTTGCTCCAGGCGATAGTTAAATCTTTAATTAGATTTGAACGTGAAATGGTAATTGAATTTACCGATAACACCGTGGTGTTAGATATGAAGTATTACCAGTTTTACTTCATGGGATGAATAGGTTGGGATTGGGAAATTAAAACAAATGATTACTTCGGTAAGGTTCGTTAATCCCGACTAGTTTGGATAAACCGAAATTTGGTTTGAATTGATTTTCAAAGGATGATTAAAGAAAAAAATTAAAGGAAATTATCTTTGATAAAATTAATGGGAATCTTTCCCTAAGAATGTGAAATTTAGAAACTAACTAAAGGTTAGCTAAGTCGAATGGTTTCCTGGGTTTTGATCTGATGTTGGTTTCGGCCTTCGGGGTTAATATTTGGGAAACCGTTCTCTTACTGATTTACGGTTAGTGACTAATGAACTGGAATATGGCGTATGGGTGTTTGTGTAGCACTTGTTTATTATATACGCGAGTTGCTCAGAAAGACCGGGTTTATCCCATTCTGAATAACTGAACCGACGATAAGAAATCGAAGATGAAGATGGTGGTCGAAGACTGGAGATCTTCACCTCGTTTGAATGGTAACTGATGTCCTGATTGGGAGGCATCCCGAAATATGGATAATGAGTGGTGATCGTCCAGACGTACGTGGAGATCGATGGGTTTACGAGGTATATAGTGCCTCCAGTTTCGTTCAGACCCAGAATGGACTAGCAAATGGACGGTGTGTCTGACATTGGAATTTATTCTGTGTGATTGATAGCCATCAGTCGCATGGTGTGAATTGCCTGTGTGGCATGTTAAGACGCAGTGATCAAGGCTTCTGTTGAAAAGCAAAGTCTTGTGGTGATAATCAAAGCACTGCTTGTGTGGCGTAGCTTTGTGTATAAAGTTAATTCGCGAGCCTCACACCCCGGTATGAACCAGAAACGGGAGAGGACCTCAGGGGGGACGTGCATTTTCTTTCTAGCTAGAAGTGGCGTCAGTGGTTTTATACGCCCTGACGAGTTTGACTTATGTGGTTGTTACTGTTGTGAGGCGCCTCGGAAATATCGGTCGATCTGGAACCGATGGAGTCATTCGTTGGCTCACTTACGCCCCAAAGGGCGGAGAAACACATTGTTCAGGCATTATAATCCACTCTGTGTGGACCGGCCCTGACGATCCAAGGTACGGTTGCGGCTGCGCCTGAGGGGCGGGCTAGAGCGTCTCGAATTCGGTAAGGACTATCTTTTGCCTTGGTTCATGACGGAAATCCATCTTCCAATACGTGACGTTTCGATTTTAGTTGTAATCCTATATATGGCGACATAGTGGGATGGGGCGCTTATGCCATCTACGATTGGTACTTATGATTTGAAGTTGTTTTATACACTATGCACTTATAATAATATCAAATGATTTGTTTTAAACTTATCAAGCATTCTTGGCTATTATAAGGTAAAAACCCTATCCTCCAGCATGCGTTGCATTGTGTGATGGGAACTGGGTCTTATAATAGCTTCATTTTTCTTTATTTAGCATTGCGCTGTTGTTTTATGCACTGATGTTCTTGGGAGGAAACCAGTTGCGCGTCAGCGGCGTGGTCCCTTGATTTACCTAACTTTAAAATAAAGATTAATAACTGTTTTAGTTCTCACACCAGTCCCATGACTGACCTGGAGTTTATTGTTTTAACCTAAACTCTGGGTGCCCTTATTTTGACATGGGCAGCTAGTAGTTTTGGTTTTGCAGATTTATATTCACAGGATCCTGGTTTACAGCTGGAACGATATCCGGAAAGCTTTGTATCCGTATATCTCCTTCAGTTGTATTTTGTATTATTTTCCGCTGTTATGTAATGTATTGTAATCTCTGATATTTATCAAATGTATATTATTTGTTTATACCCTGTATATTCTTGTATTCTGATGAATTGTTGTAATATACAATGAAATGTTCTTCCGTCTGCGTTCTATTTTGTTGTGTTCTCAAAACAATCAGGCATTTCGAACGGTCTAGATCGGTTTAGCGACTGATTCGGATCGAGCGAAATTCCTTGTTGTTACATTTGGTATCAGAGCTTTGGTTTACAAAGCTCAGAGAACAAGACACGTTAGAACCAAACAAAAGGATTCATTAGAAATTGGATTAGGAATATCCAATGGGAATGACTCGTTAGAGATGGGATCGGTAGTATCCTAGAACGAGTGTGAAGAGTATATTTTTAAAATGAAAACCAGTTTTGTTTTGAAATTTAAATCAGTTACTCGTATTTGATTATTTATTATATATTGATTTGGACAATCCAATATATAAAGATTTTGCATATATGTAACACCCCGTATGTTGAATAACTAGCTATAATATAAAACAGGGCAGAATTAAATTTAAAAATCTGAATCAGGGGAAACGGGCTATGCCACTGCGTTCGTCTCGGAAAAATATGCGAAATAGAGTCTGAGTTTTTGAAAATCGGAGTCCGTATGACCCCGATAAGGCCCAAAGAAGTTTTCAGAAATTTAAAAATAGATTTTCAGAAGTGGCGGGAAAAATCCCGCCAGACCCAGGGGGTCGACCTCCCTGGTCGAGCCCAGGTGACCTGGGTGCATCAGTTTGGCTTTTGGGCTGTGTTTTGGTGGCTAGGACGAGATCTAACGGCTCTAATCTAATTTAGGGTTAATCTAATGGCCTAAAACACCTAACTACTCTATAAATACACCCTAAGACTACCCTAATTCATACTAAAAATAGCTACAATGCCGTCATGCCGTCAAAATGCAACTTGCAGGAGCCTCCATCAAATTGTAGAAGAAGATAGCCTCTCAAATCAACTCTAGCAACTTAATCTTCTTCTTAGGAGTGCTAATCAACAAGTTGTGAGTTTTCTATAGCCTTAATCACCAATTGTTGAAATGATTATGATAGGATATAATGTGGTTATGGCTATGAATGTGGATCAATGCATGTTATGCAAGTTATATGCTATGTGTTTGTGATGTTATGCAAGTTATGCAAGTCATATGCTACATGTTCATGAAGTTATGCAAGTTATGCAAGTCATATGGTACATGTTCATGATGTTATGCAAGTTATGCAAGTCATATGCTATATGTTCATGAAGTTATGCAAGTTATGCAAGTCATATGATACATGTTCATGATGTTATGCAAGTTATGCAAGTCATATGCTATGTGTTTGTGGTGTTATGCAAGTTATGCAAGTCATATGCTATGTGTTGGTGGTGTTATGCAAGTTATGCAAGTCATATGCTATGTGTTTATGATGTTATGCAAGATATGCAAGTCATATGAGAAACATTGATCCATTATGACACCATGATATGCAAGTTTGGTGTATGATTATATGCTAGTTCATACATGATATGATATGCAAGTTTGGTGTATGATTATATGCTAGTTCATACATGATATGTTATGCAAGTTTGGTGTATGATTATATGCAAGTTCATATATGAAATGTTATGCAAGTTTGGTGTTTGATTATATGCAAGTAACATGTGCAAGTTTACACCTTAGTATGATATGCATACATATGCAAGTTAACCCCTTTGTATGTCATACATACATATGCAAGTTTACCCCTTTGTATGACATAAATAACTTATGCAAGTTAACCTCTTTATGACATATGTGATTCATGCAAGTTTGGGTTGATTATTTATGCTCGTTGGGTTGATGCTATATGCATGTTGACACCCTTAAACCCATGTTGATGTTAATGTGATGCAAGTTGAACCCATTGTATTTGTGATGAATCTTCCCTTTTATGTCATGTTGGCGAATTACGTGGGGAACGATGGGGTTAATATACATGTTAATGAAATGGTGTGAAGTTGGTATGATTATGCATACCATAAAGTGGATGAACATAATTGAGTCAATTATGTACATCATTTAAAATTGGAATTAATTAGGGAAAATTAATTCGGGGGATGATTAATTAGGTGTAATTAATCGACTAAGACACGAGGTTGGACCCTTTTGTAGCATAAGACTGCCCGGAACCGACCGGCATATCCAGCGGCTACAAATGATTGGCCCAATGTGAGAGGTCTTAGGCACAAACTAAATACGTGACAAGTGTATAGACACGAGGTTAGACTCGGTTATGGCGTAAGGCTGCCCGGACCCAACTGGCAAATCCAGCTGCCATAAAAGATAGTCTAATGTGAGAGGTCTTTACAACGGTTACGTTCTTAATCAATTAAGAAACACTTAACCAGATAAGCATGTAGTGGGGCATGAAGGTTTAAGTGGGTGCCTTGGGTGGCATGTGGAGATTAAGTAAGTGCCTTGGGTGGCATGAGAAAATCTAGTGGTTGCCTTGGGTGGCAATAGAAAATACGATTAGAATACTTAACCAAGGTGGAACATGTAATTAAACATGATTAAAGGGTTAAGTGGGTGCCTTGGGTGGCATGAGGAAATCTAGTGGTTGCCTTGGGTGGCAATATAAGATAAGATTAGAATACTTAACCAAAGTGGGACATGTAATTAATCATGATTAAAGGGTTAAGTGGGTGCCTTGGGTGGCATGTGGAAAAATCTAGTGGGTTGCCTTGGGTGGCAATAGAGAATACGACTAGAATACTTAACCAAAGTGGAACATGTAACTAAACATGATTAAAGGGTTAAGTGGGTGCCTTGGGTGGCATGTATAAATCTAGTGGGTGCCTTGAGTGGCAATTGAAATATGATTAGATGACTTAACCAAACCTTAACATGTAAGTGGGCATGATTATGGAAAAGGGGTTAAGTGGGATGCACTAGATAAAATGACAAGCTTAAGTAGTAGCTTGTGGGGGCCTTGAGTGGCAATTGAAATATGATTAGATGACTTAACCAAACCTTAACATGTAAGTGGGCATGATTATGAAAAAGGGGTTAAGTGGGATGCACTAGATAAAATGACAAGCTTAAGTAGTAGCTTGTGGGGGCCCATTTCAACCAGTAACCCATACGTATCTTATTGGGCTCGACCCATGTCGAGGACGGGACACGCGTACTGGGCTTGACTATAAGAGGCCAAAACGGGGTAGCGGTGGCAACGCAAGTCCAACGGGTTTCATATGCGTGTGTGGACCCGGGCTGGTAGGTAAGACGTTGTTGCATCATGTAGATATAAGCCGTGCACCATTAATAGTATCGGGTTGCCACTTTGGGGAGTGATACACCCCACTGTGGGGCCAACACGGGTATCTACGGTAGGGAGCCAATCACTTGGGGAGTAGCAGGTACACCTAGTGGAGATAGGGGCAGACGGCACCTATGTAGTCAGCTAGGGGTACAAGAAGCTACTATTAAAATTACTAAGTTGTGGGTACACCTAGTGGAGATAGGGGCAGACGGCACCTATGTAGACAGTTAGGGGTACATGAAACTATTATTAAAAATTACTAAGTACACTTAGTGGGATCAACCTTTAAGTAGGAATTACCCTTGGGTGGGTGGATCTGGTGTGGTGCAGTGTAGGAATTATCCTTGGGTGGGTAGATCTGGTGTGGTGCAAAGTAGTATTTATCCTTGGGAGGATAGGCGCGTCTTTACCGTTATCTTAGTTTATCCTAAGTCTAGTTGGCTACTTAGTGTAGTCATTTATCCCCAGTCGTACCGTACCAGGTTTATATCATACTCTAATTACTTTAATGATTGTATTGTTAAGGTTATAGGGCTCACTCAGACTTATGTCTGACCCCGTTGTTTTTATCTTTTTCCCCAACCCTTAGGTTCTCAGAGTGGGCCCAGCACTAGTGGGCTTTGATCAGATTGCTTTATCTATCTTTTGGAGCTGGGACTCTTGAAGAAAAGCTCGGTTTTCTTTTCTATTATGGCTATTAGCATATAGTGGGATTATGTACTTATGTTTTAACGAGATGGATATTTTGTACTTGACTCTTGTTGGTTTTTGAGATGTAACCAAACATGTTTACCTTCTGCTGCAATGAAATGATGTTTTAAAATTTCAAGTATTACTTATATCTGTCTTGTTGTAATTTTTCAGTTCTATATTCACTTAAATACTCCACCGAAGCTAAGGCATTCCCTTTGTGAGTGACCTTAGCGGGTGTGGGGTGTTACAATATATGTCTTGCAAACGTGTATTTGAAGTTTTAATGTATTGGATAGTTATAGAATCGCACTCTAGTGCCCGGCTATAATTCTGGTAACGGGGCACCATCACCAATATTTATTTTCGAGTTTCGAAAGTGAGATTTCTATATATTTCCAATTGACTAGTGTGAGAACTGAAACTAGATAGGGCTTATTGTTATGATTTGGCATCAAATATCTGATTTTTGACTATGTATCAAAGTTATGAATTTCAAAAGCTAATCAACTAATTGATTGATGGTTATGTTGTTGATTATTGGTTGATTTATTAAAATTTGTACCATATAGCCCAGTTGAACCAAATAGTGAATTGTATTGAAATTTGGTCGTATTTGCTTGCATGTACATGTACTTACATTTAACAGGTCATAGCAAAGAGGCTAGAGCAGAAGAATAAAATTGTTTGCCCGACAAATAGGTACATGTTTACCATAATTTACTGTTTTGTTTGGGTGATGATGATTTTATGAGCCGATTGGCTTTTTCTTTTTGAGATCAGAGGGCCTGTATGGCAATTTCGGGATTTTCCCGGTGCTCCCGGTGCAGGGGAGGTTATGGCGAAATTTTTCGAAAATTTAGGGTGTTAGCCAAATTTTTGAAAAATTTGAAAAGTTCTTAGAAACTGAAAAGTTGAAGAACTTAAGTCGTAATGAAAACACTGAAAGTTGAGTTGATTAATGAAACAACTTTCGGCTTCGTTCCTTTTCGGGGACGAAAAGTTCTAAGTGGGGGAGACTGTAATAACCCGGAAATCCGAGCCAATTTAAAATTTTTATTTTGGAAAATTTCGTGAATTTTGAATATTTAAAATGAATTATTTTAAATAATAACGTCGAAAAATTTAATTTGAATGGAATTCGAACGTATATATTTATAACATCGTCGTTAGAATATAAATAATTATTTATATATATAAAAGGAATTGAAGATGGCACGGTAGTTCGATAATTCGATTTCAAAATTCAAATGACTGTACCAGATTCAAAATAAACCGGATTTTAGTGAAACCAAAAATATTTGAACCTAATTGATAATATCTTTCCAACGAATCCGAAAAAGCAAAATTTCATAGCGGGGATCAAAAGGTATGTCCAGTTGAAATTTCAGAATAGTCGCTATGGAATTTCGGCCCTAAAAAATGGCCATTTTGCAAACGACCTCGGATTTCGACGAAATCACTTTTGTTGGATCCGTGATGTCTAGTTATTACTAGGTTTCAAATTTCATAATTTTTCGAATCAATATGTGAGCGTGGCAGAGGAAAATGCTTTTGACCAGTTTTAGTTGATTTTAATCGACTGGAAAATGGCCATTTTACCAACGGTCTCAGAATTCGATGAAATTAGTTTTGTTAGGACTGTATCGTCAATACGAAGCTAGAAAATATTTTTCGGGAATTTTTCGAGTTAGTATGTGACCCCAGTAAATTGAAATACGCGTTCAAATTCAATATATAGAGCTTTATGTTGATTTTGACAAAAACTGATCGAAACAACTGAATTGGCTTACAATACCTATCCCATTGTGTTCGGAATGGGGGTAATTAGCTAGGGACGACAGGCGGTGGGTCCCGTTTCGAGTCCGAAATTTTAAGTTGCTTTTTGGAGATAAAAATTAAATTAAATATATATAAAATTATTACCTTACCCTCACTCTCTCCATTATCCACTGAGCCCCCCCCCCCTTTATCGTTCATTCAAATCAAAAAAAAGAGAGAAAAACAAAATCGCGAGGACCCCCCGCCGCCAAGCCACCGCGCCGCCTGACCTTGGCCACCCTCCCCTCGTCGACGGAAACCCCCCTTCTATTCAGCGTGAGCTCCATCTCGCGAACCCCCAAAGCCCCAAACTGGAAGAAGACCGCGCCTCCCCTTCCAGGTCGCGACCAACACCACCACCTGCCGCCATCCCCTACCCAGGCGCGCCCTTCCCTAGTCCACAACCCCGGTGAACGCAGTAAACCCCCTCCTTCTTCGAATGGATGTAAGTTTTTATATTTATTTTTATTTATTTATTTAAGCAGTAAAAAACTGATTTTTAAACCATAAATATTAGATTTTAACTCTACAAAGATACGATTTTTAACTTAGCAAAGGTATAGCTTTTAACTAGATAAAGATGTGATTTTTAACTAGATTAAAAATATGATTTTTATATTATGGAAAAAACAAAGATATGATTTCGAAATTATAAAAGGTGGTATTTTTAGATATGAAAGCTTCATATTTTTAGATATGAAGAGGTCGTATTTTTATCATGAAGAACGTGATACAAAAATATAATTTTTATATCATAGAAAGGTTAAAAATATAATTTTTATAAAGTAGAAGTATTAAAAATATGATTTTTATATTATATAGATAATAAAAATTTGATCTTTGTATATGTAGCGAAAAAGAAATCTGATTTTTATTATATCTATATTGAAATAAAAATGTGATTTTTATAGCGATGAAATAAAAATACGATCTTTATATATAAAGTGGAAATATAGAAATATAATTTTCAAATAGAATGAAGCGTTGAAAAATATATATGAAGTAGAAATAAAAATATATGATTTTTATTTATTGAAATAAAGTGATAAAAATATAATTTTTATTTGAACAGTGTGAAAAGAACTGCATTGGGATTTCAAACCGATCCAGATGATTCAGCAGTTCGAAAGCAAAGCACGGCGGAGTGGAACCCTCTGTGAGAACTCCTCACTTTTAATTTTTCTAGTTAAAATATATACTAGGATGCAGGCGGTGTTTAGTAGCACCCGACACCCGTCGTCCACAGACCATGGACGGCTTGTATGCTTGTTTGTATGATTTTGATGTGTAGTTGATTGTGTGTTGTTATGTGAAATGAAATAAAATATTTATATAGTTAAAAATATTTTATAGTTAAAAATAGAATTTTTAAGGTATATATGAAATGAAATAAAAATAAACAAATCGGACGATTTGTTTATATACACACATTTGACTGATATTGATTGGGACGATAAATTTTACACATTGCCCAACTACACAAATAAAATCTGTGTTTGATTGTTTGAAACCCCACACAGGTATTGGGATGATATTTGACGTACACTAATCCCGATTGTTTAGTTGTATGTTGATCGATTGATTGACAGACTGTTATAAGCGTTGAATATCTATATTTGATGCTTATACAGTGTAGAATGCACTTTGGATGATGGTTGATTATTCATCGTTGTTATTGTATACATGTGTTGTAGAAAATCCATATAATTAACATTATATGGTAATTGATTGGGCCTCATTCCAGTTTTGAAAAAGAAATATTTGAATAGAAATATTTGAAAATGAAATATTTGAAATAGAATATTTGAAAATAGGTTATATGTAACACCCCACTCCCGCTAAGGTCACTCACTAAGGGAATGCCTTAACTTCGGTGGAGTATTTTAAGTGAATATAGAACAGAAAAATTACAACAAGACAGATATAAATAATACTTGTTAACTAAAACATCATTTCATTGCAGCAGAAGGTAAACATGTTTGGTTACAAAACCATAAAACAAGAGTCAAGTACTAAATATCCATCCTGATAAAAACATAAGTACATAATCCCACTACATAACTAATAACCATAATAGAAAAGATAAGTTGTGCTTTACATCAACGGTCCAAGCTCCAAAAGATAGATAAAGAAATCTGATCAAAGCCCACTAGTGCTAGGCCCACTCTGAGAACCTGAGGGTTGAGAAAAAGATAAAAACAACGGGGTCAGACATAAGTCTGAGCAAGTCCTACAACTTTAACAATACAATCATTAAAGTAATTAGGGTATGATATAAACTTGGTACGGTAACGACTGGGGATAAATGACTACACTAAGCAGCCAACTAGAACGAAGATAACGGTAAAGACGCATCTACCCACCCAAGGATAATTACTACACTGCACCACACCAGTCATTCCTAACTTAAAGGTTGATCCCACCCAAGGACTTAGAAAATTTAACTAGTAGTTTTGTGTACCCCTAGCTGACCACATAGGTGCCGTCTGCCCATATCTCCACTAGGTGTACCCACTACTCCCCAAGCGATCGGCTCCCTAACGTAGATACCCGTGCTGGCCCCACAGTGGGGTGTATCATTCCCCAAAGTGGCAACCCGATACCAACACTGATGCACGGCTTATACCTACACGATGCAACAACGTCTTAACTACCAGCCCGGGTCCACACACGCATATGAAACCCGTTGAACTTGCATTGCCACCGCTAACCCGTTTTGGCCTCTTATAGTCAAGCCCAGTACGCGTGTCTCGTCCTCGACATGGGTCGAGCCCACAAAGATACATATGGGTTACTGGTTGAAATGGCCCCCCACAAGCTACCCACCTAAGCTTGCTCCCTCTAGTGTATCCCACTTAACCCTTTAATCATGTTTAATTACATGTTTCCACTTTGGTTAAGTATTCTAATCGTATTTTCTATTGCCACCCAAGGCAACCACTAGATTTCCTCATGCCACCCAAGGCACCCACTTAACCCCTCATGCCCCACTACATGCTTATCTGGTTAAGTGTTTCTTAATTGATTAAGACCGTAACCTTTGTAAAGACCTCTCACATTAGACTGTCTTTTATGGCAGCTGGATTTGCCGGTCGGGTCCGGGCAGGCTTACGCCATAACAAAGTCTAACCTCGTGTCTTTACACTTGTCACGTATTTTGTTTATGCCTAAGACCTCTCACATTGGGCCAATCATTTGTAGCCGCTGGATTTGCAGGTTGGGTCCGGGCAGTCTTATGCTACAAAAGGGTCCAACCTCGTGTCTTAGTCGGTTAATTACACCTAATTAATCACCCCCATATTTTGAATTAATTTTCCTTAATTAATTCCAATTTAATGATGTACATAATTGACTCAATTATGTCCATCCACTTATGGTATGCAACATCATACCAATTTCACCACAATTTTGTTAACATGAATATTAACCCCATCGTTCCCCACGTAATACGCTAACATGACATACTTAAAAGGGAAGATTCATCACAAATACAATGGGTTCAATTTAGCATAACATTAGCATCAACATGGGTTTTAAAGGTGTCAACTTGCATATATGACCATAGCATCAAACCCAACTAGCATAAATAATCAATCCAAACTTGCATGAATCACATATGTCATAAAGAGGGTAACTTGCATAGATGTTCATGTCATAGACCTATCATAAAGGGATAAACTTGCATACATGTCATAGGTCTAAAAAGGGATGAACTTGCATATGTTACTCATATCATAAAAAGGGGTAAACATGCATATATATGCATGACATACAAAGGGGTAAACTTGCATATGTATGCATATCATACAAAGGTGTAAACTTGCACATGTTACTTGCATATAATCAAACACCAAACTTGCATAACATGTCATATATGAACTTGCATATAATCAAACACCAAACTTGCATAACATGTCATATATGAACTTGCATATAATCAAACACCAAACTTGCATAACATGTCATATATGAACTTGCATATAATCAAACACCAAACTTGCATAACATGGTGTCATAATGGATCAATGTTTCTCATAGTGATTTGCATAACTAGCATCATGAACATATAGCCTAAAACTTGCATAACTAGCATCATGGACATATAGCATAAAACTTGCATAACTAACATCATGAGCACATAGCATATGATAACATAACTTGCTTTGATCCACATTCATAACCATAACCTCATTACATCCTATCATAATTAGTTTAGCAATTGCTTGCTAAAGGCATAGAAACTCACAACTTGTTGATTAGCACTCCTATGAAGAAGACTAAGTTGCTAGAGTTGATTTGAGAAGCTATCTTCTTCTAAAAATTGATGGAGGCTCCTTCTAAGTTGCATTTTGACGGCATGATGACGTTGTATCTATTTTTAGTATGGATTAGGGTAGTCTTAGGGTGTATTTATAGATTTAGGATGTAGTTTAGGCCCTTAGATTAACCCTAGATTAGTTTAGAGCCATCAGATCTCATCAGCAGCCACCAAACACAGTCCAAAACCTGACCAACTCACTCAAATGGTGCACCAGGCAAAACTGCCCGGCCACCTGTGTCGACTCCCAAGTCGACTGGGCAGTCGACTTGGGTCTTGTGGTGTCGACTCCCAAGTCGACTCCTTAGTCGACTTGGGGTGTGGCGGGAATTTTCCCGCCTAGCTCCCTTTCTGCATTTGAAATCTGTTTTCGAAATTTGATTTTTCTGAAAACTTCTTCGGGCCTTAACTGGTTCATACGGACTCCGATTTTCGAAAACTCGGACTCTATTTCGCGTATTTTTCCGAGACGAACGCAATGGCATAGCCCGTTTCCCCTGATTCAGATCTTAAAATTTAATTCTGCCCTGATTTATATTATAAAAAGTTATTCAACATACGGGGTGTTACATTCTCCCCTACTTAAAGGATTTCGTCCCCGAAATCTCTAAGTCAAGAAGAACGTATCCTACCAACCAAACAACCATCTACTAAACCATCATACATTGGCATCCATTGTCCTTAAAATTTCTAATGCTGTATGAACATATGCAAAAAGTGTGTGTATATGTTCCCTGTCTAATGCAAAATCAGGCGGTCTACTGATTCAGTTGACCTCCTTAATGCAAACCATGATAGTGCCATGCATCCAATATGTATGCGAAAGAACCCTATCGACACATACTCTTTCTACATTTGTGCACCACCATACACCAAAATGCATCATCCATATGATGATCCAACCATTATACATCCATTAATATAGCTACCTACACACAGTTATATGCAATATGCAACATGAAGTGACTGAGCCGATCTAGTGTCTAAAGTGTGTGTATATGCATCCACGAGCAACCACTAGCAAACACTTGCATCCATCAATCATAACATGTCTCAAACACATGTTTCAACCATAGGTTTACCCTATCTAAAGGTCGAAGGTACTAACGAGAGGACATACTAAAGATAAGATAAGTACTAGACAAACGATAAAGGAGAAGTTAAAAGACATACCCTCAAAAAGAAATGGGTATAGTGAACGCATCTTCGCTTCTGTCTCCCAAGTAGCGTTGCTCTCATCATCTCCCCATTGCACTTTGATTAGTTGAACCTCTCTGTTTCTCAACTTCCTAATCTCCGACCCAAGGATGCGAGTAGGAGC
Source organism: Allium sativum (assembly GCA_030737875.1). Taxonomy (NCBI): domain Eukaryota; kingdom Viridiplantae; phylum Streptophyta; class Magnoliopsida; order Asparagales; family Amaryllidaceae; genus Allium; species Allium sativum. The sequence continues at coordinate 27,638,363 of CM060926.1, read as the reverse complement.
TCGTCGAATCGTCGCATCACTCTCTACCTCCACTTCTCTAAGCAAGCTCGGCTCTACCACCTCTGCGGTCTCATTAGGCACTTCCTCAAATGTGACACATGGAATACGTCATGTACACCAATAAGTCTCTTGGGTAAATCCACTCTATATGTCATCTGTCCAATCCTTTCCTTAATAGGAAACGGCCCTACAAACCTTGGTACTAACTTCCCAACGGACCCAAAGCGAACAACATTCCGTAATAGAGATACTTTAACAAAGACCATGTCCCCAATATCAAACTCAAGATCCGTCCTCCTCTTATCCGCCTAAGATTTCTGCCTATCTTGCGCTGCTTTCATCCTTCTTCGAATCAAATCAATCTTTTCCGAAGTCTCTCTAACCATATCGGGCCCAAGCAAGATCTTATCCGTAGATTCCCACCAACATGTAGGTGATCGACAAGGCCTTCCATAAAGAGCTTCGAATGGAGCCATACCAATACTAGACTGAAAGCTGTTATTATATGCGAACTCCACCAATGGAAGATGCTCTTCCCATGTACCTCCAAAATCTAAGATACATAGCCTCAAAAGGTCTTCTAGAATACGATTCACCCTCTCGGTCTGGCCGTCCGTCTGAGGATGATATGCGGTGCTCAAACACAACTGAGTCCCTACCGCCTCTTGCAAACTCTTCCAAAACTCGCTAGTGAAGATGGGATCTCGATCACTCACTATGCTAGAAGGTACACCATGCAATCGAACTATTTCTCGAAGGTAAACTGAAGCTATCCATGGAGCAGTCCTCTTACTCTTCACGGGTATGAAATGGGCGCTCTTAGTAAGTCTGTCTACCACAACCCAAATTCCCGTATTACCCTTACTCGATCTCGGTAACCCATCAATAAAATCCATCGAGACGCTATCCCACTTCCATTGCGGAACTTCCAATGGGTGAAGCAACCCACCAGGTTTCTTTTGCTCTGCTTTCACTTGTTGGCACACCAAGCATCTAGCGACATACTCGGCCACATCTTTCTTCATACCGGCCCAAAAGAAAACTCGCTTCATGTCTTGGTACATCTTGTCCCCACCAGGATGAATGGTCATCTTCGAACGATGCGCATCATCAAGAATAGCCTTCCTCAAACCCTCGTCTTGTGGTACACAAAGTCTACCGTCTCTACGCAACCACCCCCTATCGTCTAGGGTGTACCTACTCAAATGGCTGGACGACTCCCCCCTTATGAGCTTCTCTACTAACTCAACCAACTGTGGGTCGTCCCGCTATGCCTCACCAATCCGTCCCAAAAGAGTAGGTCTGACCTCTAAGGATGCTAGCAAACCGGGTATAAAGTCAACGGAAGGTCTGAAGTCAATCATCGAGATAAATTCCAAGCTTCATCGTTCAACGAACAATGGACTCAAGGACAACCTTTTTCTGCTTAAGGCGTCCGCCACCACGTTACCCTTGCCAGGGGTATATGCTATCTCAAAATCATAGGATGCTAAGAACTCCATCCACCTTTGTTGCCTTAAGTTCAAATCCTTTTGAGAAAACAAGTACTTCAATGATTTGTGGTCAGTGAACAATTCGAACCTCTCGCTAAGAAGATAATGGCGCCAAGTCTTAAGCGCAAAAACAATAGCGGCCAACTCTAGATCATGTGTAGGGTAATTTTTCTCATGCGTTCTCAACTGCCTTCCACCATAGGCTATTACCCTTCCCTCTTGCATTAAGACTGCGCCTAGTCCTGTCCCACAAGCATCGGTGTAAACAATAAATGGCTTACTCCCATCTGGCAACACTAAGACTGGAGCTGTGGTTAAAGCTCTCTTTAACCGTTGGAACGCATCATCACAATCTACGTCCCATGTGAAGACTAGATTCTTCTTCGTCAAGCGAGTTAATGGGGCTGATATCTTCGCGAAGTCCTTGATAAACTTCCTATAGTAGCCAGCCAACCCCAAGAAACTCCTCACCTCGGTAGCATTCTTCGGAACCTTCCAATCTTGGATGGACACTACCTTCGCGGGATCCACAGCTATCCCTTCTTTGGAGACCACGTGCCCTAATAACCGCACCTCCTTCCTCCAAAAGTGACATTTAGAGAATTTAGCCTTAAGGCTATGCGCTCGAAGAGTCTCCAACACTTCCCTAAGATGTAGGGCATGCTCTTCTTCACGCTTAGAAAAAACTAAGATGTCATCCACAAAGACCACCACGAACTTATTAAGGTACTCCCTGAACACCCTACTCATCAAATCAACAAAGTATGCAGGGGCGTTCGTCTAACCAAAGGGCATCACCAGCCACTCATAGAAACCATCCGGAGTCCTAAAGGCAGTCTTCTCTATACTATCCTCAGCCACTCTCAACTGATGAAACCCCGTGGCTAAGTCCAACTGCGAAAACACTGAGGCGCCAACCAACTGATCAAAGAGATCATCAATCCTCGGCAATGGGTGTCTATTCTTCTTTGTAAGTTTGTTGAGTTCTCTATAGTCTACACAAAGTCTGAGGGGCCCATCCGCCTTCGTGGCAAAAACTACTGGAGCACCCCACTCCGATATACTTCGTCTTATGAACCCCTTTTCAAGCAACTCCCCTACTTGCTTATGGAGTTCCCTCCTCTCACGAGGAGCCATGTGGCGCACTGGCAAAGATACTGGTTTAGCATTGTCTACTAGATATATTCGGAAGTCGATCTTCCGCTTCGGAGGTAAGCCCTTCACCTCCTCAAACACATCCGAGTATTCCCGGACCACTCTAACAGATCGCAAACTCTCAACCGAAGCGTCAAGCGATTCAAGATAACTTAGCATAACAGAATTCATGGGATTACAAGAGATCTTGAGAGTGTTTCCCAAGCGGGTCATGAGCCTAACAACTCTCCTTTCGCAATCAAGAACGGCACCATTACTGGATAACCAGTCCATGCCCAAAATTAACCCATAGCCCGTGAAGCCCAAAACAAAAGCATCACATCTAAACTCAACGCTAAGTATAGAAATCTTCAAACCCAAACATATCATGGACAAATAAGTGGAGCCCCCAATTGGGTTTGAAACAACCAAGGGATCATCTACTAGACTGGTGTCTAAGTGTAGTGACTCAACTAATGATGATGAGATAAACGAATGCGATGCGCCAAAGTCGAATAAAGTACGGACAGGATGATCAAACAGAAAAACTAGACTTTCAACGGAAATAGTTCTGCCTCTTTCCTGAATCGGTGGAACCGCGAGAGCCTGAACTTGGCCTCTTGCCTGACCTGGTGCCATAAGAGCTTGCACCTGTCCTCCTGAGGTAGATCCCGTCCTCTGCCCCTTCTTAGGGCAGTCTTTCACTAGATGCCCTGCTTCGCCATAGTGGAAGCAGCCAGTCTTCTTCTTCTTCTGACAATCTTTACTGAGGTGGCCTGGTGTCCCACAGTTGAAGCACTTCTTCTTTCCCTTGCCACCGTTGCCTTTCCCACCCTTGTTTTGCTGTTGCTGTTGAGGTCTCTTTTGATCTCCTTTCTTCTCGGGTGCCTTATTAGCATTGGTACCCTTCTCTTCCTCATGCATAAGTTCCATGTCTACTAGATTCTCAAAGGTGGCCCCCATAGGGATGTGAGTCATAGCCAATCCATGCATCGGTTCATTCAAGCCTTTAACGAACCTCAGAGCCTTCTTCTCCAGTGTATTCACCATGTCTATGCCAAACCTTGCCAACTAATTAAACTTGTTGACATATTCCTTCACTGATAGGTTTCCTTGCTTTAGAGTCAAGAACCTTTCCATATATAGATTTTATTCCGCCCTTGAGAGAAACTTTGCCACAAACCTTTGTCTGAAATCCGCCCAAGAGTCAACAGGGCGCTCTCCATTTGTGACCTCCCACTAGAACGAGGCCTCTCCCTTCATTAACCAAGCAACTAACTTGACTTTCTTTCCTTCTTCCATCTCAAAGATGTCTATCAACTCTTCCGTTTCCTTAAGCCAATCCCTAGCTTCCACAAAAGTTTCTGATCCTTGAAAAGGTTTCCCTCCCATAGCCTTAAATTCCTTGCAAGTCTTAGCAAAAGTATCCGCGCGAGGAGGAGGAGGGGGAGGAAGATCGGGTGCAACTGGTGGTGGAGGAACATCTGCTGGGACCGCAGCGGCGGCCCTAGCCTCCATCAATCTCCTATACCATACTGGTATCGGTACACCCTCCGGAAAGTTAAGATCTTCAGCCATGCTGAAACGAAAAAGGAAAGATTCAAAACGGAGAATTCGAAAGATAAAGATATGGCTATTGGGGATTATGCTTTTCTTTCAAAAACTTTTCTCTCAAAGACATGTTTTTGAAAATACTCCTTCGAAAATGTTTTTAGAAAAATAGTTTTTCTAAAAGTTTTATCTATTCTGGTAACCTTCAGCTCTGATACCACGTGTAACACCCCACTCCCGCTAAGGTCACTCACTAAGGGAATGCCTTAACTTCGGTGGAGTATTTTAAGTGAATATAGAACAGAAAAATTACAACAAGATAGATATAAATAATACTTGTTAACTAAAACATCATTTCATTGCAGCCGAAGGTAAACATGTTTGGTTACAAAACCATAAAACAAGAGTCAAGTACTAAATATCCATCCTGATAAAAACATAAGTACTTAATCCCACTACATAACTAATAACCATAATAGAAAAGATAAGCTGAGCTTTACATCAACGGTCCAAGCTCCAAAAGATAGATAAAGCAATCTGATCAAAGCCCACTAGTGCTAGGCCCACTCTGAGAACCTGAGGGTTGGGAAAAAGATAAAAACAACGGGGTCAGACATAAGTCTGAGCGAGTCCTACAACTTTAACAATACAATCATTAAAGTAATTAGGGTATGATATAAACTTGGTACGGTAACGATTGGGGATAAATGACTACACTAAGCAGCCAACAAGAACGAAGATAATGGTAAAGACGCATCTACCCACCCAAGGATAATTACTACACTGCACCACACCAGTCATTCCTAACTTAAAGGTTGATCCCACCCAAGGACTTAGAAAATTTAACTAGTAGTTTCGTGTACCCCTAGCTGACCACATAGGTGCCATCTGCCCCTATCTCAACTAGGTGTACCCACTACTCCCCAAGCAATCGGCTCCCTAACGTAGATACCCGTGCTAGCCCCACAGTAGGGTGCATCATTCCCCAAAGTGGCAACCCGATACCAACACTGATGCATGGCTTATACCTACACGATGCAACAACGTCTTACCTACCAGCCCGGGTCCACACACGCATATGAAACCCGTTGGACTTGCGTTGCCACCTCTAACCCGTTTTGGCATCTTATAGTCAAGCCCAGTACGCGTGTCCCGTCCTCGACATGGGTCGAGCCCACAAAGATACATATGGGTTACTGGTTGAAATGGGCCCCCACAAGCTACCCACCTAAGCTTGCTCCCTCTAGTGTATCCCACTTTACCCTTTAATCATGTTTAATTACATGTTTCCACTTTGGTTAAGTATTCTAATCTTATTTTCTATTGCGACCCAAGGCAACCACTAGATTTCCTCATGCCACCCAAGGCACCCACTTAACCCCTCATGCCCCACTACATGCTTATCTGGTTAAGTGTTTCTTAATTGATTAAGACCGTAACCTTTGTAAAGACCTCTCACATTAGATTGTCTTTTATGGCAGGTGGATTTGCCGGTCGGGTCCGGGCAGCCTTACGCCATAACAGAGTCTAACCTCGTGTCTTTACACTTGTCACGTATTTAGTTTATGCCTAAGACCTCTCACATTGGGCCAATCATTTGTAGCCGCTGGATTTGCCGGTCGGGTCCGGGCAGTCTTATGCTACAAAAGAGTCCAACCTCGCGTCTTAGTCGATTAATTACACCCCCATATTTTGAATTAATTTTCCCTAATTAATTCCAATTTAATGATGTACATAATTGACTCAATTATGTCCATCCACTTATGGTATGCAACATCATACCAATTTCACCATGATTTTGTTAACATGAATATTAACCCCATCGTTCCCCACGTAATACGCTAACATGACATACTTAAAAGGGAAGATTCATCACAAATACAATGGGTTCAACTTAGCATAACATTAGCATCAACATGGGTTTTAAAGGTGTCAACTTGCATATATGACCATAGCATCAAAACCAACTAGCATAAATAATCAATCCAAACTTGCATGAATCACATATGTCATAAAGAGGGTAACTTGCATAGATGTTCATGTCATAGACCTATCATAAAGGGATAAACTTGCATACATGTCATAGGTCTAAAAAGGGATGAACTTGCATATGTTACTCATATCATAAAAAGGGGTAAACATGCATATATATGCATGACATACAAAGGGGTAAACTTGCATATGTATGCATATCATACAAAGGTGTAAACTTGCACATGTTACTTGCATATAATCAAACAACAAACTTGCATAACATGTCATATATGAACTTGCATATAATCAAACACCAAACTTGCATAACATGTCATATATGAACTTGCATATAATCAAACACCAAACTTGCATAACATGTCATATATGAACTTGCATATAATCAAACACCAAACTTGCATAACATGTCATATATGAACTTGCATATAATCAAACACCAAACTTGCATAACATGGTGTCATAATGGATCAATGTTTCTCATAGTGATTTGCATAACTAGCATCATGAACATATAGCCTAAAACTTGCATAACTAGCATCATGGACATATAGCATAAAACTTGCATAACTAACATCATGAGCACATAGCATATGATAACATAACTTGCATTGATCCACATTCATAACCATAACCTCATTACATCCTATCATAATTAGTTTAGCAATTGCTTGCTAAAGGCATAGAAACTCACAACTTGTTGATTAGCACTCCTATGAGGAAGATTAAGTTGCTAGAGTTGATTTGAGAAGCTATCTTCTTCTAAAAATTGATGGAGGCTCCTTCTAAGTTGCATTTTGACGGCATGATGACGTTGTATCTATTTTTAGTATGGATTAGGGTAGTCTTAGGGTGTATTTATAGATTTAGGATGTAGTTTAGGCCCTTAGATTAACCCTAGATTAGTTTAGAGCGATCAGATCTCGTCACCAGCCACCAAACACAGCCCAAAACCTGACCAACTCACTCAAATGGTACACCAGGCAAAACTGCCCGGCCACCTGTGTCGACTCCCAAGCCGACTGGGCAGTCGACTTGAAATTCGAATTAGATTGAAATAGAATTGAAATCGTTTTGAATTGAGTTTAAAACGTATAGAAATTGAACTGAAAACCGATTTGAATTGAAATCAATTTGAAATGAATTTAAAATGAATTTATGTTGACAAATTTCGATTTTGATTTGAATTTGAAAAGAAAGTTGAAATCGTTTTGAAAACGAATTTAAAACGATTTATAAAATAAGCTTTAAAAGGAAATCGACGAAGTATATATTATATATATTATATATATATAATATAATGGCCTGAATAGAACGCGCCGCGCCGCGGTAGTTCGCAAATTTCGACCATTGACTTCGAACGGATATTACGGGAGATCCGACTGTCAGATTCTCCTGAAACCGGAACCGTTGGGTTCGTATCGAAATGAGCTTTCTAGCGAATATTTGAAATTTGAAATCTAACAGTTGGATTTGGAATTATGTCCAAATCAAATTTGGAAAAGGTCGCTATAAGTACAGTTCGATGGCCATTGATGGAAATCGACTGTGCGGGCCTTGATAAAATTATTAAAAATAGTAATAATTTGTGTAAAATCATAAGAAATGATTTGTGAAGATTTGGGATGAAAAACTCCATATTTGAAATGTTAAAAATAGATTTTTATCGAAATGAACTAGTTTTGAACTAGAATTAAAATTCTATTTATTTTTAAACAAATTAATTGAATTGAAAAAGGGTTTTTAAAAGTAACCAGAATTTCCAATAATTGAATTGGAATGGATTTGAATCGAAATTGTCTTTGGATTATTTCGATGTTGGATTTCGTGATTATACAGATATTGTTATGGAAATTTGAAAGATGTATATATCGTTATTTCCAATATGATATTTGTTGTTCGTAGAATTTGATATTGAATATAAGCCGGTATATTTTCTATTCAGAGCCATGTGTTTAATATCAAATGTGATTTGGGTTTGTCGTGAATGGTGTCTTCATTAACACTGTTCTTAAGCCCAGTTGAGAAAAAGATTAAATCTTTTTATTTAGATTTAATGAAGTGTGCCAATTAAATGATATTTAATTGGAATTGAATTGGAATTGATTTTTGGGTTTATCGTGAACCGTGTTTTAAATGACACTGTTCTTTAACCCGATAATTAATGAAATGTGATTTTGGGTTGTCGTGAACGGTATCTTCAATAATACTGTTCTTAGACCCAAAGGAGTTAAGAAAATCAGAAACTAACTGGAAGTTAGTTAAGTTGAATGGTTTCCGGGGTATTTATCTGATGTTGGTTTCGGCCTTCGGGGTTAATACTTAGGGAATTGCTCACTTACTATTTTACGGTTAGGGACTGATTGAAATGTGATTTGATTTTGGGGTTTACCGTGAACTGTGTTTTAAATGACACTGATTCTTTAACCCAGTTAAAGATTAAAACTAAGTGGAGTTTTAATGAATCTTTAATTAGATTGAAAAGATCTAGAATGAAGTATCACCAGTTTTGCTCCAGGCGATAGTTAAATCTTTAATTAGATTTGAACGTGAAATGGTAATTGAATTTACTGATAACACCGTGGTGTTAGATATGAAGTATTACCAGTTTTACTTCATGGGATGAATAGGTTGGGATTGGGAAATTAAAACAAATGATTACTTCGGTAAGGTTCGTTAATCCCGACTAGTTTGGATAAACCAAAATTTGGTTTGAATTGATTTTCAAAAGATGATTAAAGAATAAATTTAAAGGAAATTATCTTTGATAAAATTAATGGGAATCTTTCCCTAAGAATGTGAAATTTAGAAACTAACTGAAGGTTGGCTAAGTCGAATGGTTTCCTAGGTTTTGATCTGATGTTGGTTTCGGCCTTCGGGGTTAATATTCGGGAAATCGTTCTCTTACTGATTTACGGTTAGTGACTAATGGACTGGAATATGGCGTATGGGTGTTTGTGTAGCACTTGTTTATTATATACGTGAGTTGCTCAGAAAGACCGGGTTTATCCCATTCTGAATAACTTAATCGACGATAAGAAATCGAAGATGAAGACGGTGGTCGGAGACCGGAGATCTTCACCTCGTTTGAATGGTAACTGATGTCCTGATTGGGAGGCATCCCGAAATATGGATAATGAGTGGTGATCGTCCAGACGTACGTGGAGATCGATGGGTTTGTGAGGTATATAGTGCCTCCGGTTTCGTTCAGACCCAGAACGGACTTGCAAATGGATGGTGTGTCTGACATTGGAATTTATTCTGTGTGATTGATAGCCATCAGTCGCATGGTGTGAATTGCCTGTGTCGCATGCTAAGACGCAGTGATCAAGGTTTCTATTGAAAAGCAAAGTCTTGTGGTGATGATCAAAGCACCGCCTGTGTGGCATAGCTTTGTGTATAACGTTAAATCGCGAACCTCACACCCCGGTATGAACAAAAAACGGGAGAGGACCTCAGGGGGGACGTGCGTTTTCTTTCTAGCTAGAAGTAGCGTCAGTGGTTTTACATGCCCTGACAAGTTTGACTTATCTGGTTGATACTGTTGCGAGGCGGCTCAGAAATATCGGTCGATCCGGGACCAATGGAGTCATTCGTTGGCTTACTTATGCCCCAAAGGCCGGAGAAATGCATTGTTCAGGCATTATAATCCACTCCGTGTGGACCGGCCCTGACGATCCAAGGTACAGTTGCGGCTGTGCCTGAGAGGCGGGCTAGAGCGTCTCTAATTCGGTAAAGACTATCTTTTGCCTTGGTTCATGACGGAAATCCAACTTCCAATACGTGACGTTTCGATTTTAGTTGTAATCCTATATATGGCGACATAGTGGGATGGGACGCTTATGCCGTCTATGATTGATACTTATGATTTGAAGTTGTTTTATACACTATGCACTTATAATAGTATCAAATGATTTATTTTAAACGTATCAAGCATTCTTCGCTATTATAAGGTAAAAACCCTATCCTCCGGCTTGCGTTGCCTTGTGTGATGGGAACTGGGTCTTATAATAGCTTCATTTTTCTTTATTTAGCATTGCGCTGTTGTTTTATGCACTGGTGTTCTTGGAAGGAAACCCGTTCCGCGTTAGCGGCGTGGTCCCTTGATTTACCTAACTTTAAAATAAAGATTAATAACTGTTTTAGTTCTCACACCAGTCCCACGACTGACCTGGAGTTTATTGTTTTAACCTAAACTCTGGGTGCCCTTATTTTGACACGGGCAGCTAATAGTTTTGGTTTGCAGATTTATATTCACAAGATCCTGGTTTACTGCTGGAACGATATCCGGAAAGCTTTGTATCCGTATATCTCCTACAGTTGTATTTTGTATTACTTTCCGCTGCTATGTAATGTATTGTATTCTCTGATATTTATCGAATGTATATTATTTGTTTATACCCTGTATATTCTTGTATTCTGATGAATTGTTGTAATATACAATGAAATGTTCTTCCGTCTACACTCTATTTTGTCGTGTTCTCAAAACAATCAGGCGTTTCGAACTGTCTAGATCGGTTTAGCGACTGATTCGGATCGAGCGAAATTCCTTGTTGTTACATAAATATTCCAAATGGCTCACTATTTATTGGTACAATAAATTTTGACAAATGTTTATAATGACACCATACTCACAATGCGCCTTTATTTTTAGAATGAACACTACATTAAATAATGGTCCAAATTGAATTTCAAGCATATATTTTCTTCTTTTCAAATTGCATTATAAGTATACTTAAATTGCAAACTAAATTTATAACGGTACTACACCTTCCATAATATTCATTTTTAAACAAAGAAGGAGTTTTAACACTAAATATTCAAATTGGTTAGTAATGCAAATCACGTTTGTTTATAAATTTATGAAATGGTTCGCACCTATTGTTCAAGTATTGACAAAATCTCAGATATAAATATTTATTTTACATTGAATCTTAATTTAATTTATATTTTAAACATCAATTTTTCTAAGTTGGTACAAAGAACCTCGCAGTCAATCCACCATCTCCTTTTCATCACCTCAATTATTGTCTTGCTAATGTTATACTACCTAAAACCAACCCAACATCACTGCAAAATCCCAGTTCATGTTAGTTCGACTACCTCCTACCCACCATTACTATCACACAATAACTTGCAACCCGATCATCCACTACTATACTACTGTATTGCCCCTCAATTCCTGAGAACCCATCAGCCTCATTGTCCATACATCCTCCTCTAATCCGTCAATCCATTTTCGATTACTCCTACATCACCATCACAGACCCACACTCGCCCATTTCTACTCCATTTCAAACTCCACCCCAGTCCTACTGCCGGACATAAACCACCCCAGTTCGTCACATACTCCATTCCAATTGCCAACAATACCCACTGAAAATGCAACACCTTAAACCACCCAATCGCACACTTCCTCAACATCGAAATCCCTCAGCAAATGTCCGAACAACGATGACAATAACCCTCGTCTCCTTGTTGCAAATAGCGAGTGTCTCCAATGCGTTGTCAAGCTACAAGGAATCTTAAGTTTCAAATTGCGATTTCTAGTTTTTTTTATTGGAGGACTAATTTTCATTGTGATTTAAAAAAAAGAAATAGAAAGGAAGGCAGAGGAGTCAAATGATTTTCTGGTTTGAGAATGGAAATATATGAAGGCTATGGTCGTGGTTTTATAGGTGCGAAGGAAGCAATTGTACACATAATTAATTTTTTGTTTTACTTAGCAGTGAAGGGAGGGAACATACCATACGTAAAATGTAAGAAGAAGGCAGATAATTAGGTAATCTTGCATGAGGAAAGTAGTTTAGGTTGGCCTTATTTATTTATTTATTTTACAATTTGATTTTAACTGATGTGATTATATTTAATTTAAAATATCACTTGATTTCGAACTCCTATTTGAATGAACAATCGACATTTCTAGGGATATACCACTATTCTGAACACATTGGAACGGGTTTCGAAGCATAATTCAATCGTATGGAGAAGATATCAATTTAAATCGATGATTCAAAATTGAATTCGATTTAATTATTCCTAGGCGTTTTCTGATCGTACGCTCAACCGATAAAACCAAACGCTAGGAAGTTAAAAATTCAATAATAATAATGCACATTACGGATTCGATGGAATTGGTTTCATCGAGTTCTGAGATCGTTTGAAAAGTTACTATTTTCACATATTAAAAATATTGATTAAATAAATCAATCTATTTTAAACACCAAATATTTATTGATAAGAATTTCTTATTTCTCAAATTAAATGGATAAACTCTATATTGACCTCCATTTCAATTTAAATCCAATATTTAAACGTTTTAAGTGTTCATAGCTAAACGACCAAAAATACGGGACATTACATTCCTTCCCCTTTAAAAGAATTTTGTCTCCGAAATTACTAAGAAGGAAAAAGTGCCCCATCTCACTAACTTCCCAAAATCTACTTATGCAACTCGACAACGAACTTAACATCCTTTAGCTCTAACAATCTTAACTTAAAAATTCTTAACTTTGATTTTCACTTGAAAATTAACATTTTTTGACAATTTTTTTTTCAAAACTTTTGAAATTATTTCTAACTCTCTGAATTTTCAAAATTTTTTGCCAGTGTCTCCTTTATACCGCTTAATCGGTAAAACTACAAATCGTCTCTTTAGACCCTTTCCATTCAAAAGGAAAATAAAAAAGCCAGGCGGCTTGCCAAATAGGCTTATAAAATCTCATAATGAATCAAATATGTACATTTATTTTGGGCATCCCATTTTATTTCTCATATTTGCTTCCGTCCAATAAACATGTTCAATCATATATACATCCATTTCTAATCGATTATAATCAATTTAATTTCCTACTTCCAATTCACCAGTTCATCCATTAATTTGTTCTCTTGGTCAGCTCATGATAGTTTAAACATCCATGTTCAAATACAAATATTTTTTCTTATAAACAAGACGGGCTTTACTTATAACCCAAGTTCCAAGTTTAATTTTCAATTTACATGTTAATATAAATTTAGTTTTGAGTTCAAATTTTAGTTTCAATCAATCTTAATTTGATTCATTCTTCATTCATTAAGTATATATTCACTATTCAATATACACAAATTCACTTCAATTTAAAAACTTAATTCCATAGCCCAAACTCAATTGAATAATATTCCAAACCATATTCAATTATTTCTACTAGAATTGGATTTATTCCAATTTATTTCTTATTCCAATTGACATATTCAAACTATATGTATCAAGTTCCATTTGGATTATCAGAATTCAATTTATTGGCATTTCAACTTGAATTCAAGAGTTTTCACCCATCCATTTCCAACCAAGTTATATTTTATTCATAACTAATTGATTTCTTACATTAGTTATATCATTTCATAATTCAAAATCCAATTTTTATTACAAAAAATCCATTTATTCAGTTTACCCGAATTTACATTTATTTAATAACTCAATTCTGAATTCTTTGATGAAAATCCAAATTTTATTCCCTTAAAAATCCTTCCATTTGAATTAATAATTTGTTTTAGTTTTTAAATGATTTCATAGGGACTTTTTGAAATTTTGATTTTGACTTAAATCAAAACCTATAATATGAAACCTCGAATTTTCTCTTCCATTAGAAAATTATAATCCTATAGATCCAAATGATTCTTATTTCAAAGAATTCCAACTCATATTGAATCATGTATACTCAATTGAAGTTCAGATCATTAAATTATGAATTACCACAATGCGGCGAGTTCATTTTAATTTAATATACAATCTAAATTCATTTAAAATACCTTTAAAACCAGTTCCAATCCATTCAATTCAATGTACTGGACTTTTTCCTTAGCTCCAAATTATTCATTTAACTTCATTAGTTAATGATGAATTCCTATCTAGCCAATCTAACAATCAATTAACAAACAACGTACAACCAACTTAATCAAACCAACTTATTTAATTAATATTTCTTGTTGGTATTTACTTTGGCTTAACATACTTATTATCCATCGATTAATTACAAATTGACTTCGAGTCCATTGTTTTTTCTCATTTTCATTAGTTTCGAATTTTTATTTCCAAGTTATCATTTTTCTTAATTCAAAAATCATTCATTTTATCTTCTTCTGGTTATATTAAACCATTCCAATTTCATAATCTCACTCAAATTCCATTCAAATTAACAAAACAATCAAATGCCAACATGATTTAGGTAAACTATTTCTTTTCTATACAAAAATATAATTTAGGAAAAATTATTTCATTCACCCTTTGTACAAATCAATATTGTGTCAGCTGCAGTTCAATATGGTCTCTAGACACTTGAACCGATCAATCAACACAATATAATTTTTTTGTATAAAATCTACAAATGCTTTCCCATGTATACGTATATACACTTAGTCTCATTGTGAGGTATTACTAACCCCATCTATTGAATTATGCCACAGAGCCAAGGTTATCACTAAATCTTATGATCTGATGCCGACTGTAGCGACCCAAGAAGTTTGATGCTCGGGTTTGGAGACGTAAATATAGTGAGGTATTAGTGTCGAAAATCCAAGAATCGAACTTCCCTTGTTGCTACATTCTCATTTTAAAATGGATAAAGTTTTATAAGAAAACGTTTTGCAAATTGGAATGGTTATAAAGGAAATTGGTAAAGGTTTGGAGGTAATAAATTCACGATGAATTTAGAAAGAAAGTTCAAATGTAGTTGACCTAAAATTGTAATTTATTCCGAAGTTTGGAACGTTAATCGAATAGAGATTATTCGAAAGAGAGTTCTACGTTGGAATACTATATCGAATTCTAGAAAGTACTATTTACTTTCCTTTTTAATCAAGATTTAATTATTTATTTATTCAAATTAATGAATAAAAGTTATCTTTTAAAGTTAAATAGTTTGGAGCATGGATTATAATGATATTGTTATAATCGATGATTTCCGTAAAAAAATGGATTCTTAAATTGAATTTGAGAGTTTCATAAGAAATGTTTGCTGATCAGGTTCGAAGTTGTGAACTTTTCCATTTCAAAGTTAAGAAATGTTGTTCAATTAAGGTATGAGGGGTAATTATACCCAAATTGACTAACTTCATTATTGGCTAAGGAATGGTTAAGGTTCAGTAGCGAGGATTTGTTAGCGATACATTAATTAATGAGTGAATAATGGTTTGAGTGGTCAGAATGATGTTTTATACAACATTCGTTTTAATCCAAGTAAATGGCTTTTTGGGAACGTTTTCCAAATATAATCAGAGATGTTTTATAAGCATAGAAAAAGGAGACAAGTTAAGTGATAAATTAATAAGAATTTAATTTAAAGGGACTTAGTGTTGCTTGAAGTTTGATCAATAGAATTTCCATTTGGAAATATGATCGTTGGTTGTATGGATGTTTCCTTTGAGAGTTAAATAACCAGATATCAAAGTTTTTTCCCATTTTATATTTCCGTTGTCAATGTAGAGTGACCATGATTAGGTTTATTTATTGAAAACCACTTTGTGTCGGCATAAGCATTGCGAATCAAATATGTTGGAGATAATTGAAGACAGAGTAAAGTGCAAGGGCCGTTTTATTAATCCTAGGTAGAAATTGCCTAGGATGGATTAATGGAATGGTGCCTTCAGTTTGTCCTATCTGAGGACAACTTGTATGGACGAATGGCTAACATAGTATGCCTAACAAGTCATACACATTGATCTCTTCAAACATATATACGTTTGGTAGCAGGGGAATTCGTTTCTCTTATCTTTGTATAACGACCCAAAATTTATTAAGAAATATTTAATGAATTTTAAATATTTTAAACTATTGATTTTGAGAATTAACGACTTAGGATTTATTAAAACGATGATTGAACGTATAAGTTCATATTAATTATAAAACGAACTCGTAATGTCGCAGTAGTTCGAAATATTTATTTTTGAACTTTAAATGAATGTATAGAATTCAATATAAGTCAAAATTCGTTGAAACAAGAAACATTAGAATCTATTTAATTATAACTTTATAATAAAGCTGAAAATTTGAGATTTCGTCGTATAAAGTGTAAGTTATATCCAAATCAAAATTTCAAAGAGTCAACATTGAATTGTTCAATAAAATAAAGGAATTTATTATAAATTGGATAACGATTTAACTCGAATTTTTGAAATATTGAGTTATAAACGCAGTATGTTTATTTTGGAACCATATGATATTCTATTTGGATATATACAATAACATTAATTTATTATTATTAAATTGAATTATTTTTGAATTTATTTATATTTTATTGGTTTTATTTAAGCCTTAAAATAGCCATTTTATAAACTACCTTTATTTTCGAGATACCAATTTTATTGGATCAGGAACATTAAATTATTGTTAGGTTTCAAATTTCATGTCAATCGAAGTTCTTATATAAACATATGTAATAAAAACGCGTGTTGGAAAATAAGTTAAAATTAAATAAGCTAGAAATTAGGCCATTTTTCAAACGGTCACAAAATTTAACGAGGCAAATTTTATTAGATCCATATTAGTGAAATACAATAGAATTTCAAATTTCATAATATTTGGATTTAGTATGGGTCGTAGCAAATTAAAACACATGTTGAAAATCAGTATTGAAGGTAATATTGACTTATATTTTAATTTTGAGAAAAAATGATGTAAACATTCGAATTAGCTTTTGAAACATATTCCACTGTGTCTGTAATAGGGGTGTTTGGCTGGGAACGTCAATCATTGTGGTCCGTTTGGAGTTCGGGCATGAAACATCAAAATTAAGAAACATTAGAATTGAATATAATATAATATACTATAAATACCCCAGATTATAAACCCTAATCCTATCTCTAATATGCAACCACCACTTTACATTTCAATGGTTGAAAACCCATATCCTTCTCCTCTTAATAATTTCCAATACATTAATTTCAAAACTCATAACAAGAAGATTGGAGAGTGAAGTGAGGGCTTTAAATCCATACGGGCATGATCGAAATTAGAGCGGCGTGGAGGTGAGATCCTGCCATGAAGGCTGCGACTTTGTGGCTGCCGACCCAGATCAGGTGCGAGATGCACCATATTCGAGGTGGTGGTGGTGTTAGATCATCGCCTGATGGTGGATTGTGGGTTGCGTTGGAGGAAGAGCGGACATGTTTTTAGGTTCGAATGATCTTGGTAGTGATATGAGGAAGGAGTATTGAAGGGGAAAAGAAATTTAGGCATAATTAGTGTGTAATTAATTTACCAATTCAGATAATTAACGTCATTAATTTTTAAACCTTTATTTATATCATGATCATACAAACACAAAATTTAACGAAACAAGAAACGCTGGAATCGTGGAGACGAGATGTAACACTCCGTGAATTCTATAACATTAAGTTTCACAAATTAAAGTGTAATTAATTCTAAATGAAAGAATTAAGGGAAACGGTTATGCCATTGCATTCGTCTCGGAATTCTGCTTGAGATAGAGTCCGGGTTTGCGTGAATCGGACTCCGTATGAAGGAGTTAAGACCTTTGGAAGTTTCAGAATAAAATTTAAAATTCAAATAGCTCGATTTCAAGTTCAAAATTCGAAAAATAAGCTCAAACTGGGCTGGGCGGGAAAATTCCCGCCCAGGGACCAGGTCGACCATAGGGTCGACCATGGTGTCGACCTGGTCACCCCGGGTCGACCATAGTGTCGACCTGGGAGTCGACCTACCTGGTCGACCTGGCTGGGTCTGGCTCTGGCTCGAATTTCTGTGGCTCGGTGTGTCATTAGGGCTGACATGTCACCTCTTGATTGGCTCTTTGGACTTTGTATGATCTAGATTCCTCCTGTCTTCATCTGACGGCTCAAAACAATCTAAAAATCTATATATACACCCTAAGTCTCAACTAAAATTCACACAAAAAAATAAGATTGGAGTCGTCATGCTGCCAGGAAGGAATTGAGCGTAGCCGTCAAGAGAGAGGAGCTTAGAGGCGAATCAAATTAAGAAGAGAACTAAAGCTTAATCCAATTATTCAACGCAATGTTAATCTACCCAAAGGAACGCATCTCAATTTCAGAAATCAAAATCCAGAATTCAAGATTCTGCATTCGTTGTAAGTATAGCGATCTTTCAGAATATGAATAAAACTGTGACGTGATTCGATGTAAATGAAAATAGAATTGTGTTATTGTATAATAATGATATAAATTCTGTGTATTGTAATGATTCTGTCATGACTTGTGTATTGATATTTGTGGCCTAAATTGATTGATTCAAGCCTATGGGATAATTGTTTATGAAAACAATGGCACTTGCAAGTTTGTGGCAAAAACTAGTAATTGATCCCTTTATGTTTATGTTGACGGCGTGGACTATATACATTCCCTAAGTCTAAATTAAAGCTTATGTAAACATGTTCTAGATTTGAGACCTTTTATGCCTACATGACTCAAAACCTATGAACACATTCTTATGTTTATTTGCAAGTATAATTGATCTATGTTAAGTACCGTTTGAGTTACATAAACTATGCAAGTTTCATGTTGAAATAGGCTATATGATTAGATGTTAAAGTTGGATATTTTGGTGAATATACAACATGTTAGTTTTGTGGTTGTCATTATGCCAAGTTAAACATGTTTAAACCCAAGTTTGTATAAGTCTAAATATGCCATTTTATGTGACACCTATTTAGTTGTATGCCTATTTGAATGCAAGTTCACATAACCCATTATTTATGTTAGTTGAATCGCTAAATTACAAGTTCATGCACCACACACCTTTATGTATTGTAAAATATTACATGTTCTTGATTTCCCCTTTTCTCACGTTTATAATGTTGGGCTGAATTGTGTCGAGCCCAACATTTGTTATAATGTTGCGAACGTACAAACGGGGGTAATAACGTTGGGTGTAAAACATGAAAATATATGTTGGCATGTTTGGCACATGCCAACGACAATGACATTTAAGCGGTATGAATTGTTATATCCAAGAATAAAGGACATGACATTTACATATAAAATTGAGAAGTGATAAAATATGTAAATTTAGAAAACACGGTATGCTTAACCCGAGGTTGGATTGAGTTGTGACGTAAACCTCCCCGGACCCGCCCGGCTATCCAGTAGTCACAACAATACCTATCCAATGTGGGTGGTTAAGCATGAGCCCAATAAGGACCTGAGGTTAGACTGAGCTACGGTGTAAACCTGCCCGTAACCGACCGGCACATCCAGTAACCGTAGCAATATCTATCTAATGTGAGTGGTCGGTGCTTTAAGAGGCTAAGGACAGATGGTAGGGCTAAGTTAACTAAACCACTTAACCAATTCAACATGTTAATGAAATTGATGGGTGGGGTTAGGTAAATACAGACACTTAACCACTTAGCATGTTTGACTAGAAAACCCTAGTAACGGGGACCCATTTCAGCAGTAACCCAATTAGGTATCATGGTACCCTGAAACTAGGCAGGGTGGGGCACGATTACTAGGCTGATTATAAGCGGTCAAAGCGACGGCGCTGGGTGCAACAGTGTGGGTTCTAACGGAGTGCAGGCGTGCACACACTTTGGAGTACACAAACAGGGCACTGGGGGCACCATTAGTATAACCTATGCATTCTAAGGTTTGTGTCGGGTCGCCACCATGGGGCTTGACACACCCCATATTGGGGCCATCATAGGTATCTACAATTTCTGGGGGCCGTAAGACACAGATGATTATGCGAGTAGGAGCCGATCTTTAAAATAACGGGATCACTTACCCTCAACATAGGGTGCATCTTTAGAAACGGGATCACTTTACCCTCAGCATAGGGTGCATCTTTAGAAACAGGATCACTTCACCCTCAACATGGGGTGACTGTTAAGATAATACAAGTAGGTGCAGAGATATAGTGTGGGGTGCGATAGTATATTTGTTTTAGAACTACCTTATCAAGTTTATGATACTTTCCTGTTTTCATTTTATATCTATCATGCCCCTTTTCTTATTCACATACTGAAGAGTCACTAGATTTACTCAGGCTTTATGTCTGACTCTATTTTCTTTTCGTCTTCTTTTCTTCCGTCCCCCCCCCCCCCAGGTCCACAGGGAGGAAATAACTCAGCTTAGTCAGATTCTCTAAAGCTTCAAGATAGTTGATGTACGGTTTGGAGTCTCTTTTCCTTGGCTATGGCTGTTAGTCACACTCTATGGGGATTTATGCAGTTTTAATCACATTTTATACTTCTTTATTTAAAAACCAAGACAGAAATGATGTTGTAATGTTTTGGAAGTTGTTATGAGACAATTATGGAAATGTGCTGTATGAACAAGTATTTTATGAAATAAAAGTCTGATGTTTTCCGCGGCTTATATATATATGTGTTTATATCTGTCTTGTGTTTTATCTGTGACTTTTACTTACAAACCTCCACCGAAGTTAAGGCAGTCCCTTGTGAGTGACCTTAATGGAGGGTGGGTTGTTTCACTTGGTATCAGAGCATAGATTTACCAGACTAGATAAAAGTTTTTGAAACTATTTTCAAAAAGAAGTTTAAAGAAGCATATTTTCCAAAAAAGTTTTGATATTTTGAAAGGCATAATCCCCCAAAAGCCATATGCACTATTTATCTATCCTTCGTTTTGAGCCTTTCCTTTTGTTTCAGCATGTCTGGAGACCTTAACCTTCCGGAAGGAGTACATGTACCCGGCTGGTTCCGAAGGTACCTAGAGGCTAGGCCCAATGGTACGGGTCCAACAGACATTCCTCCTCCAGTGGCAGCAGTTCCTCCTCCTCCTCGTGGAAACACTTTCGCAAAGACATGTAGAGACTTCAAGGCTATGGGAGGAAAGGACTTTTATGGAACTGAATCATTTGTGGTAGTAAGGAACTGGCTGAAAGAGAATGAAGATTTATTCGTTATCTTCGAAGTTGATGACAGGCAGAAGATACAGCTAGCAGTTTGGTTGCTCAAGGATGAAGCTTCCTATTGGTGGGAAGTTACGCATGCTGAAAGGCCAGTGGAAACATGGGAAGACTTCAGGATAAGATTTGAGATGAAATTCCTCTCCCAAGATGAAAGAAGCCTTCAAATGGAGGAGTTCCTAACTCTGAAACAGGGAAGTATGAGAATCAGGGTGTATGTTAATCAGTTTAATCAGCTGGCCAGATTTGGGTTGGACTTAGTAAACACCCAACATAAGAAGGCGCTCCGCTTCGTCAAAGGTCTGAATGAGGCCCTACACAGCCTGGCTATGACTCATGTATCCACGGGAGCGACTTATGAAAGCTTAGTGGACATGGCATTGCTACACGAGGAAGACAAGGGCAAGAAAGAGACTAAGGTGGAAGAAAAGAAGGAAGGTTTACATGCTAAGAAAATAGACTTCAAGAAAGGCGAGAAGAATAACAAATCCCACGAAAAGAGAAAGTGCAATTTCTATGGCATTGCGGGGCATATAGCAAAAGACTTCAGAAAGAAGAAGGCAAAGATGAATGGAGGTTGCTTCCGTTGTGGCGAGACTGGAAACTTGGCTAAGAACTGCCCAAAGAAGCCGGGGCAGGGACAAAGGGCTGGATCTACCTCAGGCGGACAAGTTCACGAGCTGACGGCACCTCCACAGGACTGAGGTAGAAATATTTCTGTAGAAAGCTTAGTTTATCTGTATGATCATCCAGTTCGCTCTCTCTTTGATTCTAGTGCATCACACTCCTTTATTTCATCTGCTTTAGTAGAATCTTTGCACCTAGACACTAGTATGGTAGAAGATCCCTTGGTTGTTTCAAATCCAATTTGGGGCTCGGCTTATTTGTCGATGGTTTGCTTAGTTATCTAGAGTCGCTGGACGCTTCTATTGACGATTTCCAGTGGGTTAGGGTGGTCCAGGAATATCCGGATGTCTTTGAAGAGGTGAAAAGCTTACCTCCGAAGCGGGAAATAGACTTCCACATATATCTTGTGGATAATGCAAAGCCCGTAGCTCTGCCTGTTAGGCACATGGCTCCAAAGGAGAGAAAGGAGCTCAGTAAGCAAGTTAAGGAGCTTCTCGAGAAGGGGTTTATAAGAAGGAGTATCACGGAATGGGGTGCTCCTATGACGACCCCAAACCCCGTACTGACGGTGGCAAGGGTAATCTTTGGAATGTAACACATAAACATATAACAGCATGACAAAATTAAATAAATACACCAGATAGTGAACAAATAATACACTGGGTAAACATAAACATCAGAGTTACACAGTATACAGGGTCATACTTAGTACAAATACAGTTCAGCTATACATAAATGTCCACAGCGGAAATAAACATAATATGTACAATAGGAGTTGAACAGCATAAAAAGAGATAAATGATAGAATCCGTCTTCAGCTCCAGCTATCCGGATAAAGCCAGCTAAAACCTAAATACAAGGTTGTCCGTGTAGAAAAAGGGGCACCCGAGTTTGAAAGTGAAACAAACTACGAGTCAGTCATGGGACTGGTATGAGAAATCTACTCAACACATTTAAAATATGGCCAATCACAGGACCACGCCACTTTCGTGGAACGGGTTTACTCCATTGGATTGCCAGTTCTTTAAAACAAACAATTCTTTTAAACATCGCAATGCTTTTTATAAAAATGAAGCCATTATAAGACTCAGTTCCCATCACACAACGCAACGCAAACCAGAGGATAGAGTTTTTACCTTATAATGGCCAAAATATGCTTGATACGAATAAAACAAAAGCATTTGATATTATTACTAGTGTTTATATATTTCAAAAGCAATTTCAAATCCTAAGTATCAACCATAGACAGCATTAATGCCCCATACCACTATGTCGCCATATATAGGTATACAATCAAGACCGCACAGTCATGTATTTGGAAATTGGATTTCCGTCATGAACCAAGACAAAAGATAGTCCTTACCGAATTCGAGACTGTCTAGCCCGAGTCTCAGGGCAAGTACTCAGTCAAACCCTTGGATCGTCAGGGCTGGTCCACCGATGTGGATTAAAATTCCTGAACAATACGTTTCCCCGCCCTATGGGGCGTAAATGAGCCAACGAATGACTCCATCGGACCCGGATCGTCTGATCTAACCGAGGCGCCTCACAACAGTAACAACCACATAAGTCAAACTCGTTAGGGCGTGTAAAACCATTGACGCCACTTCTAGCTAGAAAGAAACGCATGTCCTCCCTGAGGTCCTCTCCCGTTTCTGGTTCATACTGGGGTGTGAGGCTCGCGAATTCACGTTATACACAAAGCTACGCCAAACAGGCGGTGCTTTGATCATCACCACAAGACTTTGCTTTTCAATAGAAGTCCTGATCATTGCATCTTAGCATGCCACACAGGCAATTCACACCGTGCAACTGATGGCTATCAATCACACAGAATAAATTCCAATGTCAGACACACTGTCCATTTGCAAGTCCTTTCTGGGTGTGAACGAAACTGGAGGCACTATATACCTCGCAAACCCTTCGATCTCCACGTACGTCTGGATGATCACCACTCATTATCCATATTTCGGGATGCCTCCCAATCAAGACATCAGTTACCATCCAAACGAGGTGAAGATCTCCGGTCTTCGACCACCGTCTTCATCTTCGATTTCTTATCGTCGATTCAGTTATTCAGAATGGGATAAACCGGTCTTTCTGAGCAACTCGCGTATATAATAAACAAGTGCTACACAAACACTCCTACGCATCATTTCAATTCATTAGTCACTAACCGTCAATCAGTAAGTGAACAATTTCCCAAATATTAACCCCGAAGGCCGAAACCAACATCAGATCATAATCCAGGAAACCATTCGACTTAGCCAACCTTCAGTTAGTTTCTAAACTTCACATCCATATCGTTTATAATATTTTATAACGATTTATCGCTATTTTTATTTATTTTAAAATAGCCAATTTATTCAAACGACGCTTCGGGCCATAACGCGGTCGTGGCGCTGTTTTTCTTCAGATTTGATTTACACATATCTGAAAATCTAACCGTTGGATCTTCACAAAATTTACATCATTAGAAAGATCTTTTCAAAACGAATCCAACGGTTCCAGTTTCGGGAAAAATCCGACGGTCGGATCTCCCGGTATAATCGTTTGAAGTTTCGATTTCAAAATACGAACTGCAGCGTCGTTATTCAATTTAATATAATTATATTTATATATATATTAATATAATCGATTCTGGCGCTGTTTTTCTTTAGATCTGAATTAAACATTCCAGACAATCCAACCGTTGGATTTTTACAAAGTTGGTAGCTTGGAAAGATATTTCCAAAGCGAACCCAATGGTTGCGGTTTCGGGAAAATCCGATGGTCGGATCTCCCGCACTAACCGTTTGAAATCACGGTTTCAAAATACGAACTGCAGTTTCGTTATTCGATATATTTCAATTCTATATATATATATATATATATATATATATATATATGTATCGATTCTTCGATTTCAAAACTATATAATTTTCATACATTTGATAAAAATGATATTTTTATCTAACTGTCTTCTATTTCAACACTTCACTATTTTTAACAATTCATGTATATAATAAAAATGTGATTTTTAATGTAAAACAATTTATTTCAAAACTCGACTATTTTATATAGTCAATATAGGTGGTAAAAATAGGATTTTTATTATAAAACAATTTATTTCAAAACAAGATTATTTTATATAGTTCATATTGATGATAAAAATAGGATTTTTATTATAAAACAATTTCTTTCAAAATATGAATACCATTCAACACATGAATTTCAATTCAACGAATGAATTTCAATTCAACGAATGAATTTCGATTCAACACATGAAGGTTTTCTGTAGTTTATATATATAGATAAAAAGGTGATTTTTATATTTAAAACACGAATACCATTCAACACATGAATTTCTATCCAACGAATGAAAATCGATTCAACACATGAAGGTTTTCTATAGTTTATATATAAAGATAAAAAGGTGATTTTTATATTTAAAACACGAATACCATTCAACACATGAATTTCTATCCAACGAATGAATTTCGATTCAACACATGAAGGTTTTCTATAGTTTATATATATAGATAAAAAGGTGATTTTTATATTTAAAACACGAATACCATTCAACACATGAATTTCTATTCAACGGATGAATTTCAATTCAACACATGAAAGTTTTCTATTCAACGAATAAATATAGTTTAAACAAATGAAAATAATTCTAACACATGAAAGTTTTCTATTCAACGGCAGGGTAGTTAAAACTGGGACCGTCCCTAGCTCCTCGCTCTACCTTAAAGCCTCGCATCTTTTGACAATGGAGAATCATGCATCTAGTTCGCACGCAGGCGGCATGTATGTTTTTTTCATTTCCACAAACTAATCCTATGTGGTTTCAACCAAATATTTCTCAACCACAAACGGGTATTTTTCAACCACAATCAATCAATTTCAACCACAAACAATTCTAATCAACCATTCGTAATCAACCAATTTTCACACCAATCACAACCAATAAATATCGTCCATGGTTTGTGGACAAGGGGCGTATATATATATATATATTTATATATAAGCATTTCACTTCTATTTCAACACATATATAATTTTTACAACGCATATATAACTTATATATCGAACGTACAACTTATACAACGCTTATACAAGAGGTGTACAACGCTTATATAACTCATACATCGACAATATAATTTATACATCGTCGTTTTCCATATCATTTATAAATTAGAAATCTCACATTGGGTTCCACTCCACCAAAAATAGCAGAAGGCTCAGAAAAATATGCGGTCTCTTCTAGAATGTAGAAGACGTCCACATGAGTCCACTGTCTCTTGTTTCACTGGATTTCGACAAGAAACGAAAAAGATATGATTTTTCAAAGTTTGCAACGGTTTAAAGGTGTTAAAACAGTTGAAAATAAACAAAGCCGTATACCTCTCAAAATCCTTCAAAACTAGGTTTGGATTTTCACGCAAATCCGTGTAGCGGTTGGACGATCGGAGTGTGCAGCGTCGTAGGGGGGCTTGCGGCGCACGTGCGCCTGAAGGGGGGTCCACTTCGGTGGCCCCAGGCGTCGACGGCGGCAATGGGAAGTCGAGAACTTCCTGGCGTCCGTCCTCCCAAAATACACAATGAAAAAATCCAAACTATATATGGATTTGAAGGTGGTGAGGAGCACTACAAAATTCTCCAAAGGAGCATGGGTTTTTATTGAGAGAATTAGAAGAAATCGAGGAGAGAAGGAAAGAAGGGGGTTCCGCTCGGTTATTGGCAACGGGGAGAGAGAAAAAGAATTTTCTGACCAATGAGGTTTTTTTTAATTTATATATTTTTAAATCTCTAAAATACCCTCTTACACACACGAACACCAATCCAAACCCAAAGACTGTCGTCCCTTGCGTTTTACCCCTATTCCGAACACAATGGGATATGTTTCGTAGGCCCATTCGACTGTTTCAGTCAGTTTTACTTCAAATTAAAATATAAAACATTCAATACTTAATTTGAACGTACATTTCAATTTGCCGGGGACACAAACTAATTCGAAAATTTCCAGAAAAATAAATCTAACTATATTTTGACGATACGGTCCCAACAAAATTAGTTTCATCGAATTCTGAGACCGTTTGCAAAATGGCCCTTTTCTGGTCGATCCAATTTAACTATAATTGACCAAAACACATTTTCCTTTGCCACGCTCACATACTAGCTTCAAAAATTCTAAAATTTGAAACCTAGTAATAACTTCTCTTCCCGGATCCAACAAAAGTGGTTTTGTCGAATTCCGAGGTCGTTTGCAAAATGGCCATTTTCACGGGCTCTATAATTTCTATAGCGACCTTTCTGAAAATTCATTTGGCCATAGCTTTTGCTTTCCGCTATGAAACTTCGATTTTTCAGATTCGTTAGAAAGGTATTCACTAACAGATTTAAATATTTTTGGTTTCACTCAAATCCGTTTTGTTTTGCACCCAGTACAGTCATTCAAAGTTTGAATTCAAATTTTGAAACTACCGCGCCGTTTCAGGCCTTGTTTATAATTAGAATTAATTATATTCCTTTTCAATTGTCGATTCAAACTCAGTTTTCATCTTTATTATTTCAAATATTTATTTTAATTATTTAAAATCCACTAAAATAGCCAATTTAAAATTTTTAAATTGGTTCAGATTTTCTGGGTCGTTATAATCCCCCCCACTTAAAAATTTTCATCCCTGAAAAGGAACAAAGTCGAAAGTGGTTTGATTAATCAACTCTACGTTCAATCTGGCTTCCATTCTCCAACTTTTCAATTTCTGAGAATTTCCAAATTCTTCAAAAAAAAATTTGGCTAACACCCGGAATTTTCGAAAAATTTCGCCATAACCTCCTTTGTACGGGGAGAGGTTTGGAAATTTATTGGGCCGTATTAGGTACCTAATAAATCCTATAAAGCATACACATATTTATAGTGATATATTCTGGTGTTTACAGGGGAGCGTGTATAGATAATAACTCCAGAGAATAAATTCTCGTCACCCTGTCGAAGCCTGAGGGAGTGTGTATTTTTAATTGGTCCAAAGGATAAATCCTCGTCACCTCGTCCCGTGTGGGAAATAAATAATCCATATGCCGTATCTAATGACTAGAGAGACGTGATTATTGTCAACTCCAGACCCGTGTGGGGTTTTTATTAATCTGGCAATTTTATCGTTATAATTTATATGGTCATATCAGTCATCAGTTCAACCTGTAAAATATAGTCATCGCCATACAAGCCTCTCGCTCGTATGGTAAATCTTCCACCTCGTCACACAAGCTCCAAATGCTTATGTGGTATATGATGAAGTATGCCTATCTTCAGAAGTATGCCATGCAGTGTAGTTCAAAATTAATTGTTACTATCCTATGGCGACGTTTATTATTTCACACAGAACAACCAGCGCTCCGCATCCAATGGCATTCACAGGAGTTGATATAATATTATTTCGCATCTAACTCATTAAGGTTTACCTATTTGTCGGGCACGCAAATAAATTCTTTACTCAACATCTATCCAATTACCTGTTCAAACATATATAATGAACAAGTATATGTTTCTATGTTTTGAAATATCTTTTCTGTGACCTGACACTTGATCTGCTATTTGCAGAAGTACTAGAAAAATGAGTGTCAGAAACAGGAGGAATGCAGAAACAGATCTAGAGGCTCTATTGAAGAGATATCGAAATCTGAATGGAGCACAATTCTCGGGTAATTAATCTATAATTCAGAATCAAGCTTGGATGAGTTCTGTCGAAAGAATTTTTGAGCGTATCCAGTTGAGAGATGATCAGAAAAGATTAGTAGCATCCTTGGCGCTTAAAGAAGAAGCTTTAATCAGGTGGGAAACAATCATCAAGGATAATCCAGAAGGTGATATCACCTAGGATAGGTTCAAAGAGATTTTCCTAGAAAGATTTACTGTTCCTGAGGTAACGGAGCAATTATGTGATGAATTCTCTTATCTGATACAAGGAGATATGACAATTCCAGAATATCATAAGAGATTCAACGAGCTTTCTCACTTTGCTCCTCATTTGATTCAAGATCCAAAGAGGAAGAATCTGAGATTTATTCATGGCCTGCAAAGGAGATATCAGAATAGTGTGATGAGGAATGTGAAACTCCCTTTTTCAGAAATGATTTACATGGCTTATCAGTATGAAGATCTCCATAAGAAAGGTATGTTGCACGACGAAGAGGAAGTCAGCTTGAGTAACAAAGTGGAGTCGGTGATTGATAGTCCTGAGGTAAGTAAGAAACCCGGTGCCAAAAGAAAAAGGGCTAAATCTGATAAAGAACACATAACGACGGCCACGTGCTCTAACTGCAAGAAACAAGGGCATTTGACCAGGAATTGCAAACCTGCCAAGAAGAAAAAGAAGTCTCATGATGAAAGGAAATGCCATAAGTGCCACCAAACAGGCCATATTGCACGGGAGTGCCCATCCTTAAAGAAATCTGAAGCAGTACATGTAAATGAAGTGGCAGAAGTGCCTACATCTTCGTCTACTCAGGAAAGGCTAGATGTTTTAGAAGGCACGCTTACTGTCAAAGATATTCCTGTTAAAGTGTTGTTTGATACAGGCGCGTCATGAAGCTTCATTGCAAAGAATGCGGTTAAGAAACTGGATTTTAATTTGAAGAAACTCAAAGAACCAATGACTGTCCAAAATCCGGTCGGGGGTTCCATCGATCTCAGTTGGGTTTGTGGAGTGCCGGATTCTTTTTCTCGTTATCGGTTCCCTACCATCGCAGTCGTCATGCATTTTACAGAATTTGATCTTATCTTGGGGTTAGACTGGTTAACCAAATATGAAGCTGAGGTTAAATGCGCCGACAGAGTCGTTAAGGCGAAGATTAAATCAGGGGATTATATAACTATTCCCTGTGAGTGTCAGAATTCAAATAGAAAAGACTTCTGGGCAGCGTTGGATGTTTCTCCTTCTCAAATAGAAAATATCCCTGAAGTCACAGAGAATATTCCCGACCTAGTGAAAGATATTCCTGTCGTCAAGAATTATGCGGATGTGTTTGAAGAAGTTGTTTGCTTACCTCCGCAGAGAGAAATAGATTTCAAAATTGCATTAATCCCGAATGCAAGGCCGGTAGTTCACGCTATTCGAAGAATGTCCTTGAAAGAGAAAGAGGAATTTGATAATCAAACAAGACAGCTTGTATGGAAGGGTCTGATCAGGCCTAGTTTCTTAGATTGGGGTGCAGCAGTAGTTTTTGTCCCAAAATCTGACGGTACTCTACGGCTATTTGTGGATTATCGTGATTTGAACAAGCAGACAATAAAGAACAAATATTAATTGCCGCGAATCGATGATTTATTGGATCGTCTGAAAGGAGCACAAGTGTTTTCAAGGATGGACCTAGCTACAGGCTTCCATCAACTTCGAATTGCTGAAGAATGTGTTCCTATGACTGCATTCAGAGGTCCAGACTTATTCTATGAGTGGTTAGTAATGTCGTTCGGCTTATGTAACGCTCCAGCATACTTCGTTGATTTGATGAATAGAGTGTTCAGAGGAGTCCTGAATAAATTTGTTCTGGTTTTTATTGACGATATTCTAATCTTCTCTAAATCAAAGGCCGAATATGAAAAACATTTGGAACAGGTTCTGGAGATCCTTAGAAGGAATGTATTAAAAGCCAAACTGTACAAATGTATACTCTGGCAAGATGAAGTGAAATTTCTTGGCCATGTTGTATCGAAAGAAGGAATTGATGTGGATCCAAGTAAAATCACAGCTATTCAAAACTGGAAACAGCCTAATACTCCTACAAAAGTCCGTAGTTTTCTCGGATTGGCTAGTTATTACCGGAAGTTCATTAAAAACTTTTCGAAGATATCGGGTCACTTAACAAAGCTTACAAAGAAGCACTCAAAATTCAAGTGGACTCCAGAATGTGAGGAGGCTTCTGAAGTGCTAAAGTTAAGATTAACGAATGCTCCAGTGTTAACCATTATAGACGACAATCAGGATTTGAAAGTCTGGACAGATGCTTCTAGAGAAGGCCTTGGCGCAGTGTTAATGCAAAGAGGTCAAGTGATTGCTTATGCTAGCCGTCAACTGAAGAAACACGAGAAAAACTACGTAACTCATGATCTTGAGTTGTTGGCTATCGTATTCTCTTTGAAAATCTGGAGATACTATCTTCTGGGTGAGAAATTCGAACTGTATACAGACCATCAGTCGTTAAAGTATCTGCTCACCCAGAAAGACCTGAATTTGAGGCAGCAACGTTGGCTAGAGTTCCTTGCAGCATATGATTTTGAGATTCTATACACTCCAGGGAAAGCCAATGTCGTGGCCGATGCGCTGAGTCGAAAGAATGTAATGATCGCCAGCATTGTTATTACGACTTCCTTGATTGACAAAATATCTATTCTTTAGAAGGATGATAACTTTATTAAGGATATGATCAAAAGGATTCAGAAAGGCGAACCCTCGTGTTTTCAAATAGATAACGATGGAATCCTGAGATTGAAAGGAAGGATTTGTGTTCCTGGCATCCCCGAGCTCAAAAAGGAAGTGTTAGACGAGTGTCACAAGTCCAAGCTGAGTATCCATCCTAGTGTGGCCAAAATGTATAATGATCTCAAGCGAACATTCTGGTGGAAGGCTATGAAAAGAGACATTTCAATATATGTTAGCCGATGCCCTACTTGCCAGCTAGTCAAAAGTGACCAGCAGAAACTGGCTGGATTGTTACAACCGCTAGACGTTCCAGGTTGGAAGTGGGAACGTATTTCCATGGACTTCATAGATGGTTTTCCCAGAACCAGAAAAGGAAATGACAGTATTTGGGTGATCGTAGATCGCTTCACGAAGACCGCCCATTTCATACCTGTCAGATCAAACAGAACTGCTCAGAGTCTGGCGCAGATTTATTTCAAGGAAATTGTTAGATTACACGGAGTGCCGATCAGCATAGTGTGTGATAGAGATCCAATATTCACTAGCAAAATTTTGGGAGGCATTTCAAGTAGAACTGGGAACAAAGCTGAACTTGAGCACCGCCTATCATCCTCAGACAGATGGTCAGACTGAGAGGGTGAATCGTATACTAGAAGATCTATTGCGGACTTGTGTTCTAGATTTGGTGGATCATGGGAAGACCATCTGCATTTGGCTGAATTCTCATATAATAACAGCTACCAGGCGAGCCTGACAATGTCGCCATTCGAAGCATTATATGGTAGACCGTGCCGATCTCCTGCTTGTTGGGTCGAACCCGGTAATAGACTTGTATTGGGACCTGATATGATCCGAGAAGCTGCCGACAAAGTCGATTTCGTTAAGAAACGATTACTCGCCGCTCAAATCCGACAAAAGAGCTATGCCGATAGGAGAAGAAGAGATATATCATTTGTTGTTGGTGACTATGTATATTTGAAAGTATCGCCGATGAGAGGAGTTATCCGGTTCGGTAAAACTGGGAAGTTGGCGCCTAAATTCATTGGTCCGTTTCCTATTCTGGAACGGATCGGAACTCTCACTTATAGGGTTAAATTGCCAGATTTATTGCCTGGGGTGCATGATGTATTTCATATATCTCAACTTTGAAAGCACATTCATGATCCAGACTTGATCGTGGAAGAAGCAGCTCAACAGGATATTGAAATTACTCCAGAACTAGCTGTGAGAAGAGAGCCGCTAAAGATTATCGGCAAAGAAACCAAAGAGTTGAGGAACAAGAAGGTTCACTTAGTCAAAGTGCAATGGAGTGGGTATCCGCGAGATTGTACTTGGGAAACTGAGGAGAGCATTCAGAAAGCCTATCCTAGGTGCCGAGTGGATATCTCTGATTAGAGCACGTTGTGACGACCCCAAACCCCGTACTGACGGTGGCAAGGGTATTCTTTGGAATATTACACATAAATAGATAATAGCAGGACAGAATTAAATAAATACACTAGATAATGAACAAATAATACACTGGATAAACATAAACATCAGAGTTACACAGTATACAGGGTCATACTTAGTACAAATACACTTCAGCTATACATAAATGTCTACAGCGAAAATAAACATAATATGTACAATAGGAGCTGAACAGCATAAAAACAAATAAATGATAGAATCCATCTTCAGCTCTAGCTATCCGGATAAAGCCAGCTAAAACCTGAATACAAGGCTGCCCGTGTAGAAAAAGGGGCACCCGAGTTTGAAAGCGAAACAAACTACGAGTCAGTCATGGGACTGGTACGAGAAATCTACTCAACACATTTAAAATATAGCCAATCACAGGACCACGCCACTTTCATGGAACGGGTTTACTCCATTGGATTGACAGTTCTTTAAAACAAACAATTCTTTTAAACATCGCAATGCTTTTTATAAAAATGAAGCCATTATAAGACTCAGTTCCCATCACACAATGCAACGCAAACCGGAGGATAGAGTTTTTACCTAATAATGGCCAAAATATGCTTGACACGAATAAAACAAAAGCATTTGATATTATTACTAGTGTTTATATATTTCAAAAGCAATTTCAAATCCTAAGTATCAATCATAGACGGCATTAATGCCCCATACCACTATGTCGCCATATATAGTTATACAATCAAGATCGCACAGTCACGTATTTGGAAATTGGATTTCCATCATGAACCAAGGCAAAAGATAGTCCTTACCGAATTCGAGACAGTCTAGCCCGAGTCTTAGGGCAAGTACTTAGGCAAACCCTTGGATCGTCAGGGCCGGTCCACCGATGTGGATTAAAATGCCTGAACAATGTGTTTCCCCGCCCTATGGGGCGTAAATGAGCCAACGAATGACTCCATCGGACCCGGATCGTCCAATCTAACCAAGGCGCCTCGCAACAGTAACAACCACATAAGTCAAACTCGTCAGGGCGTGTAAAACCACTGATGCCCCTTCTAGCTAGAAAGAAACGGATGTCCTCCCTGAGGTCCTCTCCTGTTTCTGGTTCATACCGGGGTGTGAGGCTCGCGAATTCACGTTATACACAAAGCTACGCCACACATGCGGTGCTTTGATCATCACCACAAGACTTTGCTTTTCAACAGAAGTCATGATCATTGCATCTTAGCATGCCACACAGGCAATTCACAACGTGCAACTGATGGATATCAATCACACAGAATAAATTCCAATGTCAGACACACTGTCCATTTGCAAGTCCGTTCTGGGTGTGAACGAAACCGGAGGCACTATATACCTCACAAACCCTTCGATCTCCACGTACGTCTGGACGATCACCACTCATTATCCATATTTCGGGATGCCTCCCAATCAGGACATCAGTTACCATCCAAACGAGGTGAAGATCTCCGGTCTTCGACCACCGTCTTCATCTTCGATTTCTTATCATCGATTCAGTTATTCAGAATGGGATAAACCCGGTCTTTCTGAGCAACTCGCGTATATAATAAACAAGTGCTACACAAACACTACTACACATCATTTCAATTCATTAATCACTAACCGTCAATCAGTAAGAGAACGACTTCCCAAATATTAACCCCGAAGGCCGAAACCAACATCAGATCAAAATCCAGGAAACCATTCGACTTAGCCAACCTTCAGTTAGTTTCTAAACTTCACATCCATATCGTTTATAATATTTTATAATGATTTATCGCTATTTTTATTTATTTTAAAATAGCCAATTTATTCAAACGACGCTTCAGGCCATAACACGGCTGTGGCGCTGTTTTTCTTCAGATCTGATTACACATATCTGAAAATCTAACCGTTGGATCTTCACAAAATTTACATCATTAGAAAGATCTTTTCAAATTGAATCCAACGGTTCCAATTTCGAGAAAATCCGACGGTCGGATCTCCCGGTATAATCGTTTGAAGTTTCGATTTCAAAATACGAACTACAACGTCGTTATTCGATTTAATATAATTATATTTTTTATATATAAATATAATCGATTCTGGCACTGTTTTTCTTCAGATTTGAATTAAACATTCCAGACAATCCAACCGTTGGATTTTTACAAAGTTGGTGGCGTTGGAAATATATTTCCAAAGCGAACCCAACGGTTGCGGTTTCGGGAAAATCCGATGGTCGGATCTCCCGCACTAACCGTTTGAAATCATGGTTTCAAAATACGAACTGCAGCTTCGTTATTCGATATATTTCAATTCTATTTATATATATATATATATATATATATATATATCGATTCTTCGATTTCAAAACTATATAATTTTCATACATTTGATAAAAATGATATTTTTATCTAACTGTCTTCTATTTCAACACTTCACTATTTTTAACAATTCATGTATATAATAAAAATGTGATTTTTAATGTAAAACAATTTATTTCAAAACTTGACTATTTTATATAGTTAATATAGGTGATAAAAATAGGATTTTTATTATAAAACAATTTATTTCAAAACACGATTATTTTATATAGTTCATATTGATGATAAAAATAGGATTTTTAGTATAAAACAATTTCTTTCAAAATATGAATACCATTCAACACATGAATTTCAATTCAACGAATGAATTTCGATTCAACACATGAAGGTTTTCTATAGTTTATATATAGATAAAAAGGTGATTTTTATATTTAAAACACGAATACCATTCAACACATGAATTTCTATCCAACGAATGAATATCAATTCAAAACATGAAGGTTTTCTATAGTTTATATATATAGATAAAAGGTGATTTTTATATTTAAAACACGAATACCATTCAACACATGAATTTCTATCCAACGAATGAATTTTGATTCAACACATGAAGGTTTTCTATAGTTTTTATATATAAATAAAAAGGTGATTTTTATATTTAAAACACGAATACCATTCAACACATGAATTTCTATTCAACGGATGAATTTCAATTCAACACATGAAGGTTTTCTATTCAACGAATAAATATAGTTTCAACAAATGAAAATAATTCTAACACATGAATATTATTCAAAATTTTGGCAGCATAACGGCAGGGTAGTTAAAACCGGGACCGTCCCTAGTACGGCTCCTCGCTCTACCTTAAAGCCTCACAGCTTTTGACAATGGGGAATCATGCATCTCGTTCGCATGTAGGCGGCATATATATTTTTTTCATTTCCACAAACTAATCCTATGTGGTTTCAACCAAATATTTCTCAACCACAAACGGGTATTTTTCAACCACAATTAATCAATTTGAACCACAAACAATTCTAATCAACCATTCGTAATCAACCAATTTTCACACCAATCACAACCAATAAATATCGTCCATGGTTTGTGGACGAGGGGCGTGTATATATATATATTTATATATATATATATATATATGTATATATATAAGCATTTCATTTCTATTTCAACACATATATAATTTACAACGCATATATAACTTATATATCGAATGTTCAACTTATACAACGCTTATACAAGAGGTGTACAATGCTTATATAACTCATACATCGACTATATAATTTATACATCGTCGTTTTCCATATCGTTTATAAATTAGAAATCTCACATCGGGTTCCACTCCACCAAAAATAGCAGAAGGCTCAGAAAAATATGCGGTCTCTTCTAGAATGTAGAAGACGTCCACACGAGTCCACTGTCTCTTGTTTCACTGGATTTCGACAAGAAACGAAAAAGATATGATTTTTCAAAGTTTGCAACGGTTTAAAGGTACTAAAACAGTTGAAAATAAACAAAGTCGTATACCTCTCAAAATCCTTCAAAACAGGGTTTCGATTTTCATGCAAATCCGTGTAGCGGTTGGACGATCGGAGTGTGCAGCGTCGTAGGGGGCGTGCGGCGCACGTGCGCCTGAAGGGGAGTCCACTTCGGTGGCCCCAGGCATCGACGGCGGCGGTGGGAAGTCGAGAACTTCCTGGCGTCCGTCCTCCCAAAATACCCAATGAAAAAATCCAAACTATATATGGATTTGAAGGTGGTGAGGAGCACTACAAAATTCTCCAAAGGGGCATGGGTTTTTATTGAGCGG
This sequence comes from Allium sativum, assembly GCA_030737875.1. Lineage (NCBI taxonomy): Eukaryota > Viridiplantae > Streptophyta > Magnoliopsida > Asparagales > Amaryllidaceae > Allium > Allium sativum. Next base: position 27,601,737 of record CM060926.1, on the reverse strand, counting down.
ATTAGAAGAAATCGAGGAGAGAAGGAAAGAAGGGGGTTCCGCTCGGTTATCGGCTACGGGGAGAGAGAAAAAGAATTTTCTGACCAATGAGGTTTTTTTTAATTTATATATTTTTAAATCTCTAAAATACCCTCTTACACACACGGACACCAATCCAAACCCAACGACTGTCGTCCCTAGCGTTTTACCCCTATTCCGAACACAATGGGATATGTTTCGTAGGCCCATTCAACTGTTTCAGTCAGTTTTACTTCAAATTAAAATATAAAACATTCAATATTTAATTTGAACGTACATTTCAATTTGCCAGGGCCACAAACTGATTCGAAAAATTCCAGAAAAATAAATCTGACTTTGTTTTGACGATACGGTCCCAACAAAACTAGTTTCGTCGAATTCTGAGACCGTTTGCAAAATGGCCCTTTTCTGGTTGATCCAATTTAACTATAATTGACCAAAATACATTTTCCTTTGCCACGCTCACATACTAGCTTCAAAATTCTGAAATTTGAAACCTAGTAATAACTTCACATGCCGAATCCAACAAACGTGGTTTCGTCGAATTCCGAGGTCGTTTGCAAAATGGCCATTTTCACGGGCTATATAATTTCTATAGCGACCTTTCTGAAAATTCATTTGGCCATAACTTTTGTTTTCCGCTATGAAACTTCGATTTTTTAGATTCATTAGAATGGTATTCACTAACAGATTTAAATATTTTTGGTTTCACTCAAATCCGTTTTGTTTTGCACCCGGTACAGTTAGTCAAAGTTTGAATTCAAATTTTGAAACTACCACGCCATTTCAGGCCTTGTTTATAATTAAAATTAATTATATTCCTTTTCAATTGTCGATTCAAACTCAGTTTTCATCTTTATTATTTAAAATATTTATTTTAAATAATTAAAATCCACTAAAATAGCCAATTTAAAAATTTTAAATTGGTTCAGATTTTCCAGGTCGTTACAGCTCTAGTGGTGTTCGCCACCAAAGCAGATGGTTCACTACGTCTTTGTGTGGACTATAGGGAGCTGAACAAGCCGACTAAGAAGAATAGACACCCGCTTCCCCGAATAGACGATTTGTTTGATCAACTTGTAGGTGCGTCGGTCTTCTCCCAACTTGATCTAGCTGCTGGGTTCCATCAGCTAAGGGTAGCTAAAGATAGCATTGATAAAAACGGCGTTCAGAACCCCAGACGGTTTCTTCGAGTGGCTTGTCATTCCTTTCGGTCTAACAAACGCACCCGCTTATTTCGTAGACCTGATGAGCAGGGTGTTCAGAGAATTCCTCAATAAGTTCGTGGTGGTCTTCGTAGATGATATCTTGATCTTCTCAAAGAATGAGGAAGAACATGCTCAGCATCTGAAAGAGATCATGGATACTCTCCGTGCACATCAACTAAGAGCCAAATTCTCCAAGTGCCACTTTTAGAGAAAGGAAGTAAGATTTCTGGGGCATATAGTGTCCAAAGAGGGGTTGGCTGTGGACCCCGCAAAAGTGGTGGCAGTGCAAGATTAGAAGACACCAAGAAATGCAACCGAAGTTCGAAGCTTTCTTGGGCTAGCCGGTTTTTACCGAAAGTTCGTTAGGGATTTCGCAAAAATCTCAGGTCCAATCACAAGGCTAACAAAAAAGAATCTGGCGTTCACTTGGGATTTGGATTGCGTGTTTGCTTTCCAACGATTAAAAAGGGCTCTCACAAAAGCCCCAGTTCTGACTTTGCCAGATGAAAGCAAAATGTTCACAGTATATACGGATGCTTGCGGTACGGGGCTAGTCGTTGTTCTGATGCAAGAAGGGAGGGTAGTAGCTTATGGTGGAAGAAAATTGAAAGTGCATGAAAAGAACTACCCAAACCACGATCTTGAGTTGGCCGCCATCGTCTTTGCGCTTAAGTCTTGGCGCCATTATCTCCTAGGTGAGAAGTTCGAATTATATACTGACCATAAATCATTGAAGTATCTTTTCTCGCAGAAAGATCTTAACTTAAGGCAGCAAAGGTGGATGGAGTTCCTTGCCTCGTAAGACTTTGAAATTTCCTATACTGCCGGCAAAGGCAATGTAGTAGCAGACGCGTTGAGCCGAAAGAAACTGACCTTAAGCCCTCTCTTTGTGGAAAGGCAAAGCTTGGAGTATATAGCTTGTTTTAACTTTTGGCCCTCCTCGGATTTTGTACCGGGTTTGTTAGCATCTCTCGAAGTACGCCCTACTCTCTTGGACTCAATAGGGGCTGCACAACGTGAAGACCCTCAGCTTGTTGATGTGATTGATAAACTTATTAGGGGTGAGACTTCTAGTCACCGCAGTAGATACACCATCGATGATAAGGGTTGGCTGAGACGAGATGGAAAATTATGCGTCCCACAAGCAAGGGGGTTGACGAAGAAGGTTCTCGAGGAAGCGCATCATTCCAAGATGACTATACACACTGGCGGTGACAAGATTTACAAGGATATAAAAAGAACTTTCTTTTGGAGCGGCATGAAGAAGGACGTCTCAGATTTCATTTCTAAGTGCATGACCTGCCAACAGGTCAAGGTGGAATAGAAGCAGCCTGGAGGACTGCTACATCCTCTAGAAGTTCCGCAATGGAAGTGGGATAGCATTTCAATGGACTTCATTGACGGGTTGCCTAGGTCAAGAAGAGGCAATACTAGCATTTGGGTAATAGTGGACAGGCTTACTAAAAGCGCCCACTTTATACCTATCAAGAGTAGAAGAACTGATTCGTCTCTAGCCTCTCTTTATCTCAAGGAAATAGTTCGACTCCATGGAATACCCTCCAGCATAGTGAGTGACAGAGACCCCATCTTCACGAGTGAATTTTGGCGGAGTCTGCAAGAAGCTGTCGGCACACCGTTATGCTTGAGCATGGCCTATCACCCCCAAACTGATGGTCAGACAGAAAGGGTGAATAGAGTACTAGAAGATCTTCTAAGACTGTGCGTTCTTGACTTCGGAGGGACTTGGGAGGATCACCTTTCTTTAGTGGAATTCGCCTATAACAACAGTTACCAAGCCACCATCGGTATGGCGCCCTTCGAAGCTTTGTATGGAAGACCTTGCCGGCCACCAACTTGTTGGTGGGAGTCCACTGACAAGATTATACTTGGGCCAGACTTGATTAGAGAGACTTCAGAAAAAGTGGACTTGATACGACGGAGGATGAAGACTGCCCAAGACAGACAGAAATCCTACGCCGACAAAAGAAGGACCGACCTTGAGTTTGAGGTTGGGGACAGGGTTTTCCTTAAGGTATCCCATTTAAGGAACGTCGTTCGCTTTGGATCCGCAAGAAAGTTAGCACCAAGATTTGTAGGACCGTTCCCTATCATCGAGAAGATTGGGAAAATGGCTTATAGAATTGATCTGCCTGAAAGAATGGCTGGAATTCACAACGTTTTTCACGTTTCTCATCTCCGAAAATGTCTACATGAATCAGCGGAAGTGGTGGAGCCAAGCGTTCTAGAAGAGGCCGAAGTGGAACGCAAAGCAACTGTGAGGAGAGTTCCAACTCGAATCGTAGGAACTGAAATCAAAAAGCTACGCAACCGCGAAGTGAAGCTCGTTAAGGTTCAGTGGAGCGATGCCGAGGAAGACGCGACTTGGGAAACTGAGGACAGAATACGCGCTGCCTACCCTTTTCTTTTTAAGGGTACGTCTTTGATCTCTCTTTTTCCTTAATTTATGCTTTATCTATCTTCTTAGGTATATCTCCTCGGTCCTTTTCCTAACTCCTTAGGTAGAAAACAAATGGATGCAAACATGTATTTGAAAACATGTTATGGATGATGGCTGCAAATGGTTGCTAGTGATTGCGAGTGGTTGCTCGTGAATGCATATATACACACAACCCAGGTTTTAGATCGGCTCAGTCACTTCATATTGCATGTGCATATATGTATTCTCATTTGTATATGGTTGAAACTTGATATGCTGTCATATGGTTGTCGCATTTGTATGAATAGTTGTGCACTCATGTAGAATTATGAGTAGGAAAAATTTGCATACATAATGGATTCATGACACATATATGATTTGCATTAAGGAGGTCAACTGAATCAGTAGACCGCCTGATTTCCGCATTAGATAAGGACATGTACACACACTACGCATATGATCATGAAGCATTAGAAGTCTTTTAAGGACAGTGGACGCCTGTGTTTGTTGGTTGAGTAGACGACTGGATGGTAGGATATACATTCTTCCTAAGTTGAAGATTTTGGGGATGAAATCCTTTTAAGAGGGGGAGAATTCAACATCCTGTGAATTATATAACATTAAGTTTCACAAATTAAAATGTAATTAATTCTAAATGAAAGAATTAAGGGAAACGGGTTATGCCATTGCGTTCGTCTCGGAATTCTGCTTGAGATAGATTCTGAGTTTGCGTGAATCAGACTCTGTATGAAGGAGTTATGACCTTCGGAAGTTTCAGAATAAAATTTAAAATTCAAACAGCTTGGTTTCATGTTCAAAATTCGAAAAATAAGCTCAAACTGGGCTGGGCGGGAAAATTCCCGCCCAGGGACCAGGTCAACCATAGGGTCGACCATGATGTCGACCTGGTCACCCCAGGTCGACCTTAGTGTCGACCTGGGTGTCTACCTACAAGTCGACCTACCTGGTCGACCTGGCTGGCTGGGTCTGGCTCTGGCTCGAATTTCTGTGGCTCGGTGTGTCATTAGGGCTGACATGTCACCTCTTGATTGGCTCTTTGGACTTTGTATGGTCTAGATTCCTCCTGTCTTCATCTGACGGCTCAAAACAATCTAAAAATCTATATATACACCCTAAGTCTCAACTAAAATTCACACAAAAAAATAAGATTGGAGTCGTCATGCTGCCAGGAAGGAATTGAGCGTAGCCGTCAAGAGAGAGGAGCTTAGAGGCGAATCAAATTAAGAAGAGAACTAAAGTTTAATCAAATTATTCAACGCAACGTTAATCTACCCAAAGGAACGCATCTCAATTTCAGAACTCAGAATCCAGAATTCAAGATTCTGCATTCGTTGTAAGTATAGTGATCTTTCAGAATATGAATAAAACTGTGACGTGATTCGATGTAAATGAAAATAGAATTGTGTTATTGTATAATAATGATATAAATTCTATGTATTGTAATGATTCTGTCATGACTTGTGTATTGATATTTGTGGCCTAAATTGTTTGATGCAAGCCTATTGGACAATTGTATATGAAAATAATGGCACTTGCAAGTTTGTGGCAAAAACTAGTAATTGATCCCTTTATGTTTATGTCGATGGCATGGACTATATACATTCCCTAAGTCTAAATTAAAGCTTATGTAAACATGTTCTAGATTTGAGACCTTTTATGCCTACATGACTCAAAACCTATGAACACATTCTTATGTTTATTTGCAAGTATAATTGATCTATGTTAAGTACCGTTTGGGTTACATAAACTATGCAAGTTTCATGTTGAAATAGGCTATATGATTAGATGTTAAAATTGGATATTTTGGTGAATATACAACATGTTAGTTTTGTGGTTGACATTATGCCAAGTTAAACATGTTTAAATCCAAGTTTGTATAAGTCTAAATATGACATTTTATGTGACACCTATTTAGTTGTATGCCTATTTGAATGCAAGTTCACATGACCCATTATTTATGTTAGTTGAATCGCTAAATTACAAGTTCATGCACCACACACCTTTATGTATTGTAAAATATTACATGTTCTGGATTTCCCTTTTCTCACGTTTATAAAGTTGGGCTGAATTGTGTCGAGCCCAACATTTTCTATAATGTTGCGAACGTACAAAGGGGGTAATAACGTTGGGTGTAAAACATGAAAATATATGTTGGCATGTTTGGCACATGCCAACGACAATGACATTTAAGCGGTATGAATTGTTATACCTAAGAACAAAGGACATGAAATTTACATATAAAATTGAGAAGTGATCAAATATGTAAATTTAGAAAACACGGTATGCTTAACCCGAGGTTGGATTGAGTTGTGACGTAAACCTGCCGGACCCGCCCGGCTGTCCAGTAGTCACAACAATACTTATCCAATGTGGGTGGTTAAGCATTGATCCCAATAAGGACCCGAGGTTAGACTGAGCTACGGTGTAAACCTGCCCAGAACAGACCGGCACATCCAGTAACCATAGCAATATCTATCTAATGTGAGTGGTCGGTGCTTTAAGAGGCTAAGGACAGATGGTAGGGTTAAGTTAACTAAAACACTTAACCAATTCAACATGTTAATGAAATTGATGGGTGGGGTTAGGTAAATACAGACACTTAACCACTTAGCATGTTTGACTAGAAAATCCTAGTAACGGGGACCCATTTCAGCAGTAACCCAATTAGGTATCATGGTACCCTGAAACTAGGCAGGGTGGGGTACGATTACTGGGCTGATTGTAAGCGGTCAAAGCGGCGACGGTGGGTGCAACAGTGTGGGTTCTAACGGAGTGCGGGCGTGCACACACTTTGGAGTACACAAACAGGGCACTGGGGGCACCAGTAGTATAACCTATGCATTCTAAGGTTTGTGTCGGGTCGCCACTATGGGACTTGATATACCCTATGGTGGGGACAGCATAGGTATATACAATTTCTGGGGGATGGAAGGCACAGATGATTATGCGAGTAGGAGCCAATCTTTAAAATAACGGGATCACTTACCCTCAGCATAGGGTGCATCTTTAGAAACGGGAGCATAGGGTGCATCTTTAGAAACGGGATCACTTCGCCCTCAACATGGGGTGACTGTTAAGATAATACAAGTAGGTGCAGAGATATAGTTGGGGTGCGATAGTATATTCGTTTCAGAACTACCTTATCTAGTTTATGTTACTTTCCTGTTTTCAGTTTATATCTATCATGCCCCGTTTTCTTATTCACATACTGAAGAGTCACTAAATTTACCCAGGCTTTATTTCTGACTCTATTTTCTTTTCGTCTTCTTTTCTTCCGTCCCCCCTCCAAGGTCCACAAGGAGGAAATAACTCAGCTTAGTTAGATTCTCTAAAGCTTCAAGATAGTTGATGTACGGTTTGGAGTCTCTTTTCCTTGGCTATGCCTGTTAGTCACACTCTATTGGGATTTATGTAGTTTTAATCACGTTTTATGCTTCTTTATTTAAAAACCAAGACAGAAATGATGTTGTAATGTTTTTGGAAGTTGTTATGAGACAATTATGAAAATGTGTTGTATGAACAAGTATTTTATGAAATAAAAGTCCGATGTTTTCCGCTGCTTATATATATATATATATGTGTGTGTGTGTGTGTGTGTGTGTGTGTGTGTGTGTGTGTGTTTATATCTGTCTTGTGTTTTATCTGTGACTTTTACTTACAAACCTCTACCGAAGTTAAGGTAGTCCCTTGTGAGTGAACTTAATGGAGGGTGGGGTGTTTCACGAGAGCTTCACATCAAAACTAATTTGGATAGAAAAGGAGAAAGTTAAAATTTTAGGTTAAATTAAACTAGTGTTTAATTTAATTAAAAAAATAAATTGTCATTTTGTCAAACTGGTCAATGTGAGAACTCCCTCAATTGTTTTTTTTAAGTTATTATAATCATATCTGAATATGTATTCATTGCCTGTGATTGCAGTGCTTGCTCTGTGATTGATGGATGATATTTACAGTTTTGTTGGCAAGGCCGATGGGATTGAGTGGGCCACTACCACATTATTGTTAACCATTAGAAGAGTACATAGATACAAAGCTTAGAGAAACGAAACAAAATAAAATGAAGATACAAGGCTATCAATCATTTAGAAAACAACACAACAAATACATATAATTAAAGAATTGTATCACTTCAGCTCCAAATTCCAAGATCGAAAACATAAGACATAAGCTGAATTCCATTCCTTAATCTCTACAACACAAGATTTTTGATATGCGAGTTAGCAATGGCATTTTTAGGACTGAAAATTCTCTGATTCCATATTTTCCATATAATCAGTATGAACTTCTTTAGTACATAGGCAATAAGCTTGGCTTTTATATCTCCTTTAACTATACATTTTTATATACGTTCCCATTCCTCTTCATTATGCTGTGAGACGTCTGTTCAATATGCCTTCCCCATAACTTCCTTCCAAATAAAGTTGATGTGCACACATTCAAAGTATAAATGGCCAATATTATCTGATTCATTTCCACAAAATACACAATAAATAGGCACCATTACTCCACGTGAAACAAGCTTAAATTTGGTGAATAATGCATTGTGTAAGACTTTCCACAAAAAGAAGTTTTCTCTTGCTTCATTAGCTCCTATCCACATGATTCTCGGTGACCTACAACTTGCAATATCTCTAACTCTTGTCAAACAAATGTACATATGCTTAATGGAGAATGAATCACCTGGCCAATTCCATGAAGTCTTGTCGTCGGATGGAATAAGGGGTGGCAATTCAGTAATCCATCTCCAGATTGCATTGCATTTTGGAGATGCATTTCTTGACAAGTTGAAACTACTATTTGCAATACAACTACCCACGGTTGCATGATCATGTATACCAGAAAGCATTTTCTCTAGGTATGGAATTAAATTATTGACAATAACCCTATAATAAAGCCATGGATCTTCCCAAAAGTTTATATAAGAATATGAAGATGCTTTGTATTTAAAGAATGGAATAATATCTATTCTAATTTTGAATATACTTATCCAAGTCCAAATAATATTAGGTGGAGGGTTCATTGTCCAGAAATGTTGTGTACCCAGTATACGCTTTTTGGACCATTCAACCCAAATGTTTCCAGTATTGTTAAGCAAGTTATAAATGTGCTTGATGAATGCAGCCTTATTCCATTGCATCGTATTAATTATGCCTAAACAACTTTTAACAATTGGTTTTTCAATGTATTTAAAGGAGATTGGGGCATGATATTTTATATGAATATTGCCTTTCCATAAAAATTTCATGAATGCAGATTTGATCATATGTAATAATTTTTATGGTAAGATGTAAGTTCTGATCAAATATGAATGCAAAGAAATAATGATAGATATAAGCAATGTCAACGTATCTGCTTTATTAAGATACTTGGTCGACCAACATTTCGTTCTTCTTGTGATTTTGTCAAACAGTGGAAGGCACTGTGCAGTGGTAATCCTGGCAGTAGTAAGTGGCAAGCCAAGATAAGAAGTTGTATTGAGATTTATGCTCAAACCTGTTATGCCATGGAGTTCATTTGCAAAAGCAGTAGTGTGACACCCTACGTCCGTTAATGTCACTCTTTTATAGAATGCATTAAGTTCCATGAAGCGTTGTAGGTAAGCAGAACAAAATCTCACAAGACAGATAAATAAAATAGCAACGGAAATTTAAAAGTTTATTTTTCCAATAGAAAATATTGTGTTCTCAAAATCCAGTTACAGCATCAGACTGAAATATTGGAATAAAGTACATCAAATAAAATCATCTGTCTTGTAGTAAAAATCATCAGAGTACAGAAGTAAAAAAGCCATAGTCCCTATAAGTAGCCAAAAACAAGTAGATAAGAAGTAAAAGCTGTACATCTAAGCAAATCCAAATCCAAGCAGAAACAGAAGAGAGAGTCCTAGTCAAGACTAAGCGTTCCCAACCTGAGAACTTAGCGGGGAGAAGGAAGAGAGAGAAAAGGAAACAAAACGGGTCAGACATAAAGTCTGGCGAGTCCAGTGAATTTTAGCATATAAATAAGAAAAAGCATCATGACAGACAAATAAACTGGATGAGAGATAATAATATCATATAACAGGTGTGAACATGCTGAACAGAATAAGTAGGATAAACAGTGTAGATTATGCTTCTCAAATACTTTTCTCTGCACCGATACTAGTATACCACATTAGGTGTACTTCTAGCAACGGGTTTACCCTAAACAGAAATAACAGGTACCTAAATAGAAATAATGGGTGTTACCCAAAACAAAAATAACAAGTGGCTAAATAGAAGTTGATATACCCAAATTACTACCCCTATACGATTGGCTCATTACCACGTAAATGCCCTGTGTTGGCCCCATGGTAGGATGTATTACTTCCAAAAGTGGCAACCACCAGAAGGACACAAACCTATTTATAGGTGTTACGGCGACTTATTTTCCCAAGCAATTCGGACCCATGCACACACATAACTCCATTTGAATGCGCCATCAGAACACCTCTCCACAAATGAACCTTTATAATCAGTTTAGTAAGCGTGCCCTGACCCCTGCCTAGTGCGGGGTCCCCCTTTAATACCTAAATGGGTTACTGACTGATATGGGTCCCACACAATAGATGACACAAGCCATCCCTTAGGCTTGTATCTCCAACTAACTAGGATTTTGACAGATTATGCCTAACATATTAACAAGCCCGTATAAACCCAACAGAGAACACATGTTAAGTTTAAGGGTTCTTATAACCCCTACAGATTTAATTAATATATTTACTTTACCCCACCGATTCAACATGTTTACTTAACACTACCCACAGATTAAACGAACAATAGATTAACAGGTTTATATGTATATAACCCCCACAGATTAAACAGGTTAAGTATTACAGGTTAATAGGTATGCATAACCCCCTAACATGTTTCACATGTCACTTACAATTTATTTACATGTCTCGCTTAATTTTTAAATTAATCCTACAAATTTATATGCCCATAAACCACAAGTCATATTTCACAGTATAATTTATGCCCCCAAATCCAGGTCATTATTCATAGTATAAGTTATGCCGCCAAATTACCATTCCTAATCGTTCCCAATTTAACCCAATTTCGTTTGCACGCATATTTCAGCGATATCGTCCTAGGCTCGAATGTAGCCTAGGCTATAAAAATAAAAAGGGAATGAGAGATTAGAATAGAACATGCATGTAAAATAAAATAAGCATATGATACAGAGATGGGCATATGATACCAGAAATAGTCATATAAGAACTGAACAGCAGATTAGGAATACGTGTAATAGCAGATGTGTTTAGACATGAATCGAATTCTTAACAGCCATAAGTTTTAGACCTAGATTTATAACATGTCAGGATTACTTGTTAAATGTTTATATCCAAAAGCAACCTGAACTCACAGGGACTGGATATAAAGAACAGAGAATAATTGTACTGAAGTGTAGAAGAAATTCTTGAATAAAAATAGGTTGTTGTTGAAAAGAATTGGCTAATTCAGTCCAAACTAAGGCAGCAACGAGTTGTCTCCATTGTTTTCGGTGAATAAGAACAATAGAAATGATAACCAACATATAGCCTATCGCCAATGAACTAAGCCAAGAAATCAGTCCACACTCAACAAAAAGAATTCACCTGGATCCACGTTGGGTCGACCCACCCTCACCGGGGTCGACCCACGTGGCCTTGGGTCAACCCATAGGTTGACCCAGCATAGGTGTGGGTCAGACCCAACAGGCCATTTTCCACCCTTATTTTTCCCACTTACGTTTCGAATTATTTTGAATATTCTGGGCTCGTATAAATAAATAAACATATATATATATATAGTTCCCTTGTACGTATATAAACTTGTACCTTCGTATCTTTCTCATATGATGTCCGTTTTACGCAAACTCGGAGTCTACCCTAAGCAGAATTCCGAGACGAATACAATGGTACAATCTGTTTTACTTAATTCCCAATATTTCATTAATTATTCTTTAATTTTATCATTATAATGTCCTTTAAAATTACGGAGTGTTACATTCTCCCCTCCTTAAAGGATTTCATCCTCGAAATCTCTAAGTTAAGAAGAATGTTTATCCTAACATCCATCTACTCATCCATCAATCATGGCAATCCATTGTCCTTAAGAGAATTCTAATGCTTGTATGAACATATGAAAAGGTGCGTCTATATGTATCTATGCTAATGTGAAAAATTAGGCGGCCTACTAATTCAGTTGACCTCTTTAATGCAACATATGTAAGTGTCATGAATCCAATATGTATGCAAATAGTCCTAGTATGTCATAAATACGCTACACATGTGCATAATCATTCATCCAAATGCAACATCCATACGATGATACAATCATTTCCATTCATTAACAAAAATTAAAATTCACGCATATCCATATGCAGTATGTAAGTGATTGAGCCGAAATAGTGCCTAGCGTGTGTATATATGCATCCACGAGCAAACACTAGCATCCACTTGCATCCATCAAACATAACATGTTTCAAACACATGTTTACATCCATTGGTTTCCTTCCTAAAGGTTAAGGATTCGATCGATAGGATACTCAAATGACGGAAGCAAGTATGAATAAAAGCTTGGAAAAAGAAGTTAAGAACATACCCTTAAAAAGAAAAGTGTATGAAGCACGAATCTTGTCTTCAGTCTCCCAAGTTGCATCTTCGTGGTTTTATCCCCATTAACATTTCATCAATCTGACTTCTCGATTACGAAGCTTCTTAACCTCTGATCCAAGTTTACGGGTAGGAACTCGTCTAACTGTTGCCTACCGTTCTACCTCTACTTCCTCAAGCATGCTCGACTCAACGATCTCTACTGTGTCGTGCATACACTTCCACAGATAAGAAATGTGGAAAACATCATGAATACCTGCCAATCTCTCTGGTAACTTTACTCTATAGGCCGTTTGACCTATCCTCTCCACCGTGTGAAATGGCCCTACGAACCTTGGCGCTAACTTCCCTACAGATCCAAAGCGAACCACATTCCTCAAAGGTGATACTTTGATGAAAACCATATCTCCCACCTCAAACTCAATATCAGTCCTTCTCTTATCTGCATAGGACTTCTGCCTGTCTTGAGCTGTCTTCATGCATCTGAGGATAAGATCAACCTTTTCTAAAGTTTCTCTAATCATCTAGTTCCAAGTAGAAGCCTATCTGTAAACTCCCACCAACAACTCGGTGATCTACAACGTAGTCCATACAATGCCTCGAAGGGTGTCATGCCTATACTCGCCTGATAATTGTTGTTGTAGGCTAATTCCAACCAATGGAAGATGTTCTTCTCATGTCCCTCTAAAGTCTAGGATACACATCCTTAAAATATCCTCAAGAACTCTATTCACCCTCTCAGTCTGCCCATCGGTCTGAGGGTGATACGCGGTGCTCAAACATAATTGTGTATCTAATTCCTCTTGCATGCCCTTCCAGAACTCACTCGTGAAGATGGAGTCACGATCACTCACAATGCTAGAAGGTACTCCATGAGATGGACAATCTTACAAAGTTAAATTGATGCCAACCATGTTGCCGTTCTCTTAATTTTAACAAGAATGAAATGAGCGCTCTTAGTATGCCTGTCTACTATAACTAAAATACTGGTGTTTCCTTTCCTCGATCTAGGTAAACCATCGATGAAATCTATAGAGATGCTCTCCCACTTCCACTGTGGGACCTTTAAAGGATGAAGCAAACTGCTAGGCTTTTTTTTTCAGCGTTAACTTGCTGGCAAACTAAACATCGAGAGACAAACTCCGCTACATCTTTCTTCATCTCAGTCCGAAAGAAAACCCTCTTCATATCTCTATACATCTTATCACCACCCTGATGAATAGTCATCCTCAAATGATGGGTTTCCTCAAGGACTGTCTTCAACAAACTCCTAACTCGGGGAACACAAAGCGTTCCATCCTGTTGTAGCCCTCCTCTATCATCCGTGGAATATCTACTGAGGTGACTAGAAGTCTCCCTTCTACTGAGCCATTACAAGATGTCTGCTATTTATGGGTCCTCTCATTACGAAGACCTTTTTGATCTATTAGAGTAGATCGCACCTCTAAGGATGCCAACAAACCAGGTGTGAGATTTTTAGATGGCCTAAAATTGAAGGTCAATATGTACTCTAAGCTCCGCCTCTCTACGAATCGAGGACTTAAAGTCATCCTATGCCTAATCAATGCGTTCGCCACCACATTACCCTTGCTAGGCTATAAGCAATCTCAAAATCATAGGATTCTAGGAACTCCATCCATCTCTGTTGTCTCAAGTTGAGATCCTTTCGCAAGAATAGATACTCGAGAGATTTATGATCTGTGTACAACTCGAATCTCTCTCTAAGTAGATAATGTCGCCAAGTCTTAAGCGCAAATAATATAGAAGCCAACTACAAATCATGGGTAGGGTAATTTTTCTCATGAACTATTAGCTGTCTACTACCATAGCACACTACCCTTCGCTCTTACGTAAAGACTGCACCTAGTTTTGTACTACATGCATCAGTGTAGACTGTGAACACTTTATTCCCATCAGGAAAAGTCAAGACTGGGGCTGTTTTCAGAGTCCTCTTTAACCACTGAAAAGCATCCTCACAGTTGGTGCTCCAAGAAAAGGTCAGATTCTTCTTCGTTAGTCTTGTGAGTGGGGCTGATGTCTTTGCGAAGTCCTTGATAAACTTCCTGCAGTAGCCCGCTAAATAGAGAAAACTCCTCACCTCCGTTGCATTCTTTGGAATCTTCCAATCTCGAAGTGCAATTACTTTCGTGGGATCCACCTCTATCCCATCCTTGACCACATGCCCTAGAAATCTTACTTCCTTTCTCCAAATGTGACATTTGGAGAATTTCGCTTTAAACTGGTGTACTTGGAGAGTCTTCAAAACCTCCCCTAAGTGTAGGGTATGCTCTTCCTCGCTTTTCGAGAAGATCAAAATGTCGTCCACAAAGACCACAAAGAACTTATTCAGGAACTCCCGAAACACCCTACTCATTAGATCCAAAAAATATGCGGATGCATTCGTCAACCCAAAAGGCATGATAGGCCACTCAAAGAAACCATCTGGAGTTCTGAAAGTGGTCTTGTCTGTACTGTCCTTGGCTGCTCTTAACTGATGAAACACAATGGCCAAAAAACATATGCACCAACAAGCTGGTCAAACAGATCATCAATCCTCGAAAGCGGGTGCCAAGTCTTCTTAATGAGCTTATTCAACTCCATGAAATCCACACATAAGCGAAGCGAGCCATCTGCCTTAGTTGTAAAGACGACTGGAGCACCCCACTCTGATATGCTTCGCCTAATAGACCTCTTCTCAAGTAGTTCCCCTACTTGCTTGTTAAGTTACCCTCCTTTCCCTAGGAGTCATGTGGCGCATAGGCAATGCGATAGGATTCACATTATCCACTAAGTATATCTGAAAATCAATCTCACGCCTCATAGGTAAGCCCCAAAATTCCTCAAAAACATCCGGATACTCACAGACAACATGTACAAATCGCAAATCGTCGATAGAAGCATCAATTGATTCTACGAAACTAAGCATAAAAGACCCCTTTGGGTCACAGTAAATCGAGAGTCCTTCCTCGGTAAGTCAAAAATCTAATGACCTTTTCTTACAGTCCAGAGTGGCACCATACATGGCTAGCCAATCCATTCCTAGAATCAGACCATATCCCATAAAACCAAGCATATGCGTCACACTCAAAACTCGATGCCCAACACAGATATCCTTAAACCTCGACAAATCATAGACAGATGAGTCGTGCCCCCAACGCGGTTTGAGACAATAATGGGATCAGAAATAATACTTGCACTAAGGTGCAGAGACTCAACCACAGAATCATATATAAAAGAGTGAGAAGCGTCAGTATCGAAAAGAGTCCTAATAGGGTGACCGGAAAGAGAATTCCAACTTTCAACATAAACTTGCCTACTTTGTCTGGTATACTGGCCTCGAGAGCATGCACCTGCCCTCCAGAAGATCATTCCCTTTGCCCATGTCCTTGTTTTATTGGGCACTCCTTAGAATAGTGTCCGACCTCACCATAGTGGAAGCAAGCATTCTTCCTTTTGTTACAATCTTTGACCAAATGACCCAAGCTCCCATAACCGTGACATTTCTTCTTACCTTCAGCTTTGTCATTCTTTCCGACCTTCTTTTGTTGTTCTTTCTTGGGCCACACTTTCTTGCTTTGTGTCTCATCGGTCTTAGCCTCCTTTTACTCCTTTTTTCCATCTTCATGCATCAATGCCATATTAACCAGTCTCTCAAAAGTAGCCCCCATCGGAATGTGATATAATGCCAGTGCCTGAAGGGGCTGATTCAATCCTCTTGCAAACCTCAAAGTTTTTTGTGTGAAGTATTCACCAGCTACAGATCAAACCTTGCCAACTTATTGAACTTGTTAACATACTCTTTGACAAACATGCTTCCTTGCTTAAGTACCAGAAACCTCTCCATCCTCATACTCTCTTCTGTCTGAGAAATAAACTTTGTCTCGAACGTCTATCATAAATCATCCTAAGTCCTGGACGCCCTTCTTGCGTCACTTCCCACCAGAATGAAGCCTCTTCCTTCAGCTGCCAAGCGGCCAACTGAATCTTTCTACGGTCGTTAACCTTAAAAATCCTAAATAAATCATTCGTCTCTTTTAGCCAATTCCGTGCTTCCACAAAATTCTCAATTCCTTAGAATGACTTTCCTCCTATAGCACAGAAATCCTTGCATATCTTAGAGAAATTATCCACTCGTGGAGGAGGAGGAACAGTGGATGCAGTTGGGGGATGGGCATTTGCTTGGCCTCCGACAGGCGTCGTAACCTCAAGATATCTACGGAACCAAGCCGGTATCTGAACACCCTAAGGAATATTCAGATCCCCAAACATGCTGAAAAGCAAAGTAAAAAAGGGGCTCAAACAGAGGATTTAAGACATTTTATATGGCTTTGAGGAATATGTTTTCCAAAACACTCTTTTATTTTGAAAATACTTTCTTTTTGAAACCCTTTGAAAACCATTTTTAAAAACCTTTTATCCGATCTTGTAACCTTCAGCTCTGATACCAAATGTGGCACCCCACGTCCGTTGATGTCACTCTTTAATAGAATGCATTAAGTTTGGTTAAGCGTTATAAGTAAACATAACAGATCTCACAAGACAGATATATATAAAATATCAGCGGAAATTTAAAACTTTATTTTTCCAAAAAAAAAACATGGTCTCAAAATCCAGTTATAACATCTGATTGAAATACCAGAATAAAATACATCAAATAAAAACACCTGTCTTGCACTAAAAACCATTAGAGTACAGAAGTAAAAAAGTTATAGTCCCCATAAGTAGACGTAAACAAGTAGACAAGAAGTCAAAGCGATACATCTAAGCAAATCCAAATTCAAGCATAAACAGTAGAGAGAATCTTAGTCAAGCATGAGCCTGTGCAGTTAAAGCGTTTAATGGTTTTATAGGGGGGAGGTGCACAAAGGTGTAGCGGTGATAAAGCGAGGAATTAGCGGGGACATAGCGGAGACGCAAAAAGGTTCATTAGATGTAAATCCAAATATTTGAAAATTAACTAATTATCATTTTCACATTATGTGTGTATGAAAAACTAATATTAATTAATCATATATAATGAAATCAAGGAATATTATATTATTTCATGTTGAATCTGATGAGGGTAATTAATTGTAAGCATAAGTTAGGCATATGTGCCTTAAATTTAGCCTTTTACGCTAAATTTAATAATTTTTAAAAAGAGAACTAGTCAAATCAAGTTTTATATATCAATACTACTAAAGCGGACACTAAAAAGCATTGATTTAGTGGATGCAGTGGAAAATAACGCGGCTAGAAGCGGATCTATTGTTCATCAATGATAAATTAAAATAGCATAGCGGTTGAAGAGCGCTATAGGCTATAGCATGGATATTGCGGGACTTTAGCAGTTCTTTAACTGCTTAGGCCTGAGTGTTCCCACCCTGAGAACCTGGGGGGAGAAGGAAGAGAGAGAAAAGGAAACAAAATGGGTCAGACATAAAGTCTGGCGAGTCCAGTGACTTTTAGCATATAAATAAGTAAAAGCATCATTATAGGCATATAAACTGGATGAGAAATAATAGTATAATATAACGGATATGTACAGGCTGAACAGAATAAGCAAGATAAACAGTGTAGATTATGCTTCTCAAATACTTTTCTCTGCATCAATACAAGTATACCACATTAAGTGTTTTCCAACTACTTAACAGAAACAGAATGATCCCAACAGAACATAAATGGTAGACATAGGTGTACTTCTAGCAACTGTTTTTATCCCTAAACAGAAAAAACAGGTACCTAAACAAAAATAACGGGTGTTACCACAAAAATAAATAATAGTTACCTAAAGAGAACTTGTACCCTAATTGCTACCCCCAAACGATCGGCTCCCTACCACGTAAATACCTTGTATTGGCCCCACAGTAGGGTGTACTACTTCCTAAAGTGGTAACCAACCGAAGGACACAAACCAATTTACAGGTGTTACGGTGGCTTATTTTTCCAAGCAAGCCGGACCCATGCACGCACATGACTCCGTCAGAACGCACCATCAGAACACCTCTCCCTAAATGAACCTCTTATAATAAGTTCATTAAGCATGCCCTGACCTACCTAGTGCGGGGCCCCCCCATTTAATACCTTAACGGGTTATTGACTGTTATTGGTCCCACACAACATATGACATAAGACACCCCTTAGGCTTGTATCCCCAACTAACTAGGATTTGGACAGGTTATGCCTAACAGATTAACAAGCCCGCATAACCCCAACAGATAATACACGTTAAGTTTAACGGGTTCTTATAACCCCCCACGGATTTAACAAATTTACTTAACCCCACCGATTCAACATGTTTACTTAACCATAACCATAGATTAAACAAGCCACAGATTAACAGGTTTATATGTATTTAACCCCCACATATTAAATAGGTTAAGTATTATAGGTTAATAGGTATACAAAAACCCCCCAACATGTTTCATAGGTTACTTACAGTTTCATTTACATGTCTTACTTAATTTTTTAATTAAGCCTACAAATTTATATTCCCCCAAACTACAAGTCATAATTCACAGTCTATGATATGCCCAAAATTTAGTCATATTTCATAGTATACTTTATGCCCACCGAATCCAGGTCATGATTCATAGTATAAGTTATGCCCCCAAATTACCATTCCCAATCATTCCCAATTTAACCCAATTTCATTCGTATGAATATTTTCGTGATATCGGTCTATGCTCGAAGGTAGCCTAGGCTATAAAAATAAAACGGGAATGAGAGAGAAGAATAGAATAGGCATATAAAATAAAATAAGCATATGATAACAGAGATGGGCATATGGTAGCAGAAATAGGCATATAATAATTGAATAGCAGTTAAGGATACATGTAATAACAGATCTGTTTAGACATAAATCATATTCTTAACAGCCATAGGTTTTAGATCCAGATTTATAAACATGTCAGGATTACTTGCTAAATGTTTATATCTAAAAGAAACACGAACTCATTGGATCTAAAGAACAGAGAATAATTAGGATGAAGTTGTAGAAGAAATTCTTGAATACAAATAGGCTGTTGTTGAAGAGAATATGCTAATTCAATCCAAGCTGGGGCAGCAACGAGTTGTCTCTATTGTTTTTGGTGAATAAAAACAATAAAAATATTGTCCTATATTAGCCTACTGCCAATGAACCAAGCCAAGAAATCAGTCCATGTTCAACAAAAAGAATTCGCTCGGATCCACATTGGGTCAACCCACCCTCACCGGGGTCGACCATAGGCCAACCCACGTGGCCTTGGGTCGACCCATAGGTGACCCAGCCCAGGTGTGGGTCAGATCCAATGGGCTATTTTTCCTTTTTATTTTTCCCACTTATGTTTCGAATTATTTTGAAAATTATGAGCTCATCTATATATAATTCCCTTGTACGTATACAAACTTCAAAGCTTCATATCTTTCTCATACGTGTCTGTTTTACGCAAACTCGAAGTTTATCCTAAACAGAATTCTGAGACGAACACAATGGTACAATCCATTTTACTTAATTCCCAATATTTAATTAAGTATTCTTTAATTTTATCATTATAACACCCATTAAAATTATAGGGTGTTACAAGTAGTGACTCCAGCCAGACTAAGCTTTGATTTTGAAGTGTTAATCCTTAAACCTGTAATCTATAAAATTTGTCCAAAGTACTCATGATGTTGATCATCGTATTGTTGTCATATTTGCAGAAAACAATTAAGTCATCTACAAAGAGTAAGGAGGTATTTTTGGGATCATTGCATTTGATGTGTAATTGAAAATTTCCATTGCCAATGGATTCATAAAAAAAATCTGGTAAGTAACTTTATAACTAAGATAAAAATGTAGGCAGATATAGGGCTACCTTGAATAATTCTAATTTTACCTTTGAAATATCCAACAGTGCAACCATTTATGTTGATAGAAAAATTCATAGTGGACATACATACATGTAGTTAGAACATAATATTTGCAGGAAAATTCATATAAGATAATATTCTATTCATAACATCCCAATTCAATGAATCAAAGGCTTTTCTAACATCTAGTTTGAGCTTTGCGCTTGGTGATATATTTTTCCTTTTATAGCCTTTGAGCAATTCATGTGCCATGAGAACATTATCTAAAAATTTCCTCTTGGTTAGGAAGGCAGTTTGACATGGAGAAATAAGATTAGATAACACATTATAGAGTCTATTGGCTATGACCTTAGCTATGCATTTGTAAACAGTATTACAACAAGCAATAGGCCTAAAATCATTAACATGCACAATATTCTTAATCTTAGGGATTAAAGCCAAAATTATGTTATTACATGAGTACATCATTTTAGCAGTTTTAAAGAATGTTGCTATTGCCTTACAAACATCATTCCCAACAGTATTCCAACATGTGGTGTAGAAGGTGGCATTAAAGCCATCTGGTCCCCCACATGAAGTCATGTTTAATGCAAACATGGCTGCCTTAATTTCATCATGAGTTACAATGGATCTAAGGTCGTCATGTTCATTTTGGTTTAGCTTAGGAAAAATTATACGATTTGACTCAAAAAATCATGGAATGAAATGGTTTTCATTACCAAATAAAGAAGTAAAGTACTTGATAAAAGCATGTAGAATTACCTTATTTGAAATTTTCACCTGTTCATCCTTATCAATTATGGAGAAAATATTTTCTCTAGCTTGTTTTGCTTTGCGTGCATTATGGAAGAAAGCGGTATTATTATACCTTTCATGTATCCATTTCAGCCTTGCTTTTTTGCTTCTTCATATGAGCTTCAGTATACATTGCATCCTTTAATTTTTGTGATAATTCACTTTCTTGCATAACATACATAGGATTGTTTGCATCTTCAAGCATTGCAGGTTGAATTGCTTCAAGCTAGTCACTCACCAAATCTAATAGCTTAGAACCCCTACCAAATCTTTCTTTTGCCCAGAGTTTTATTGTATGCTTCAATAGTTTGTGCTTCTTATGTAACACAAACATGAAGTTGCCATAGCATGCTTGATTCTAAGCAGTTTCCACTAAGATTTTAAAGTCATTCCCCTTTATCCAAGAATCAAAAAATTTGAAACTTGACTTTCTAATTAATCCTTGATCACTCAGTGGGAGTATCTAGGGTGAGTGATATTTACAGTTATTATTGTTAATATGATTAAATTGTGAATATTAGCGTTGATGATGGAAACACCTATATTATAATTATTGGTTGATGGATGGTATTTGATATGGATGTCTTTGTATTGTTGACACAAATGACACCACGAATATAAAAGAATTTTGGAATTGATTGAGTTTCATTCCATCGGAGTTTTAAATGAATTTTATATTCATTTAAGTGAAATTTGATAAGAAAATGGAAACGGTATTTTTAAGATCAAAATTATTTGAAAATGAATTGGATATAATTTCAAATAACTACTGAAAAGATTGAAATAGACCAAAAAGAGATGTGAATTAAAGAATAGTTTATTTTAATTCAAATTAGATTTTGAATAGTAGATTCAAAAATTGAATCCGAGTTAGGTATATAAACGATGTTTTTAACTCGAACGGATTTTTCCATTAATCTAATTTATTTTTATAATGGATGTCAAAAAAATTTGGATTTCAAAATATTATATTTTGAAAAATATTATTATTTTAAATATTATAATAATATTGAAATTAAATTTTGATTAAAATTGTAATGGAGATTGAAATCATTTTTGAATGAGGTTATAAATGTTTTATAAAAGATGTTTGAATTGATCGATGAATTTTATTATAAATAATAAAATGGTTTGAATAGGACGTGTTACGTAGCGACTGTTTGCAAATTTTGACCATTAACTTCAAATTGACATACTAGGAGATCTGACCGTCGGATTTTTCCGAAATGAAAAACGTTTAGTTCAAAATAAAAAGAGCTTTTCGATTATATGTGAAGTTTTATAATCCAATAGTTAGATTTTGAGATAAATTCAAATCGAATTTGAAAAAAAAACATCGCTAGTGCCACAAATGACCTGTAACTCTATTTTTGAAGAATGGGCTATTTTTAAATTATAAAAATAGGAAAAATTATGATAAATCATAATAAATGATTTAAAAGTGATTTGGACTAGATATATTTAGTTTTTGATAATATAAAGCTATTTTGTGAAAATTAGCTATTTTGATAAAAGTGATTAAAATAGTTTGGAGCTAATAAGTACTTAACTAAGTTAAGTTTTTTCAATATATGAATTTAGTTGGATTTGAATGGAAATAACCTTCGAATATTTCGATATTGGATTCCGTAATTATACGAATACTGTTTGAAGAATTTGCAAGATAGAGATATCATTATTCCCTATACAGTATATGTTGGTTTTAGAATTTGACATTGAATACAGGTCGATATGATTTCTATTTGAAGCCTTATATTTGATATCAAGTTGGATTTTTGGTCTGTCATGAATGATGTATTGAATAACGTTAACATCTATTCTTAAGCCAGTTACAGATAGGAATGGCTTTCAAAGTTAAGCAATCATTAAATCGTTATTCGAAAAGGAAAAATTTATTTCAAAGATTAAATAATCATTGAATAATGATTATGGAGATTAAAAGTATGTTAGATTTTTAAAAAATCTTTCAACAAAGATTTGGAATGAAAGAAGGTAATTAAACTTACCAATTATGAGGGGTATTAAATATGGAGTACCACCAGTTTTGCTCCATGGAATGAATATGATGGTAATGGGATAACGATATGAGAGATTGCCTTTATGTAAGGCTCGATAATCCCAATAAGGCTTATAAACCTTGATTCGAGTTAAATTTGCAAAAAGAGAATATATAATTTTTTGAAATGGTTTCCAAGGAAAGATTTAAACAAGATGTTTAAATGATGTAAATCTTTGATAAGATTTAAGAGAGTAATTCCCAATGTAAAGAATGATTCGTATAAAAGAATACTCTGAATTGGAATGAGATTTATGATATGTTTATATATCACTTTATTTTAAAGATGCAATATTTACCCATTCTGAATAACTAAACGATGAGTATTGAAGATACGGAAGACGGTTGTTCAAGACTGGAGATCTTCACATCGTTTGGATTATTGCTGATATCTCGATTGGGATGTACACCCAAGATGAGGTTATAAGTTGCGGTCGTCCAGACGTACCTGGAGATTGACCGGATATGCAAGGGCCTTTCTCCCTTAGGGGACGAGGAATAAGGTGCCTTCGGTTTCGTTTAAACCCAGAACGAGATTGTAGATGGATGTTTGCCTGATGTTGTAATTCATAACATAACCGATGATTAGCTACTAATGATATATCTATGGTGATGGAGAATTTATTCGATTGGCTTAACACCGTTCTTTGGGATGTATGAGCTCAAAGGTTATATTATTAATAGAAACCGATCAAATGTGTGAATTGACAATGTAGCATGCCAAGTTGCTGATAGATCAAATCTTCTTTTTGAAAAGCAGAGCTTTGTGGATGATGATCAAAGCATGGCTGATATAACATAACTTTGTGTTGGAATGTGACTTCAACAAGCCTCATAGCCCGTGAATAGCCAAAAAGAGGATGAATGACAACAGCGTCAGTACAAATGTTTCCTTGTAGATAATGGTGATCCCATGGTATGGAGCCCAAGAAATTTAATTATGTGGATGATTAAATGAGTCGCCTCGGATGATGGTCAAACAATGACTAAAGTGGCAGTGAAATACGACCTGGAAATGTTATGTTAAGGATCGAGACCCGAACTCACTGGGAATTGGTGGGTCGGCTCTGCCGATCTAGGGTTCACATGCGTGTGATCCCTGGACATCTAGCTAGAGATGGTCTGAATTGGATAAGGAAGATCCTTTGCCTTGTTCATTAATGGAAATCCAACTTCCAATACAAACCTTTCATTTTCAGTTGTAAACCTATACGGCGACATAATAGGATGGGGTATTATGCCATCTAAGATTGATACATTTATTTTTGAAATTGATTTCCGCACTATGCATTTGTAATAATAAAAGAAAATTTTTGTGTATCAAGCATGTTTGGCTATTATAATTTAAAACTATATCCTCCAGTTCGCGCTTGCATTGTGTGATAGGACGTGAGTCTTATAATAATTTCATTTTTCAAAAAGACATTTCGATTTTTTGTGATTGGTATTCATGTAGAGAAATCCCAATCCGTGTTATACGGCATGGTCCCATGATTTACCCAATTTTAAATGAAGTATAATAATTTTTTTGGATCTCACACCAGTCCCATGACTAACCTGAAGTTTATTGTTTCCCACCTAAACTCTGGGTGCAATAATATTCACATGAGCATCTATTGGTTTTGGCTCTATAGATATTCTATAAATTAGAATCTTGGATTATGTTGGGAGCTATACTCTGGATTACTTCAGGGTCTTGCGATGAATGCATTTATGTTTCTGTTGTGTATTGTTATTTACTATCCTTTGATATTTTCCACTATAAATCAATTGTCTGTACTCTAGTATTCTTGTACTCTAATGTAAAATTGTAATAATAGTAGTAAAATGTTCTTTTGTGTTTTGTTCTGATGTGTAGTATCCCATAACAGTTTGAGGATTTCTGCCTTTTAGATCGGATTTGTGTGGCTTATGGTTCATTCGAAAGGTGGGAATTTTTTTGTCGTTACGATTTATGCCCGTGATATTTTTGGGGAAATCAATAAATGATTTGGTGAGTTTGATGATATGGCATTCAATGTGAATGATTGATGTGGTATTAAAAAGTAAGACGTAGCCTTACGCCTCACAACTGGGAATTGGTATAAAATCGGGTAAGCTGCATGGCTATGTGGGTCGCTCCCATTAGGGTGTATTGTCACCTGGTGTAGAGAAAATCCATTTGCTTCTTTATTCTATCGTTGTTGTATGCTTCCGATAACGGCTGCTAATCCCAATCGTCGGTGACATACATCTTGGAAGCTCAAGCGAAGTGAGTGGACAGTCATATTTAGCTAGGTTGCAAGATGCTCTTATTGAACCCAGCACATTCCTCTAGAGATACACT
This sequence comes from Allium sativum, assembly GCA_030737875.1. Classification (NCBI taxonomy): domain Eukaryota; kingdom Viridiplantae; phylum Streptophyta; class Magnoliopsida; order Asparagales; family Amaryllidaceae; genus Allium; species Allium sativum. Next base: position 27,576,447 of record CM060926.1, on the reverse strand, counting down.
ATCAGAAGGTGGTCCCATACCTTGACATAGTTGGAATCCATACTCCAATAATTGCTTGTGGTTTGGATTGTTTACTATGTATATGGAGCGTGAGATGCAAGCATTCCGCTGGATTGCTATTTATTTGATTTTGACACTATTATAATATCAGAATGATATTGACTTAAAGAATGTTTTGGGTTATCACAAGGTAAAAACCATCCATATTTATGTGTGGATCAGTCTTACAATTATCCTTTAATTTAAAAGGATTTTTAAAAGTTAAAACAAGTGATTGGAGTTTACTCACACCAGTCCCGTGACTGACCTAGAGTTATCTTGTTTTGTTTTACCCTAAGATCTTGGGTTCCCAAATTTGTACATGAAGTCAAGTAGTTCAGAGTTTTACAAATATATTTGGAGGAGCTTGGAGTAGGAGGCTTCAGCATTAGATAACTCCTGTTTAATTTCCGCTGCGTTGCATGTATTGTACTCTGATAATAGTATGTGAATATAGTTAGAAATGTGTATTACAAAAAATTATTTTATATAATATATATTACTCGTTATGCTGTGAGATTGGTGTTTACTCTGATTCTGTAGTGATATTGTGATCTTCTTTTTTCTATTATAACTTTTCATTCTTTCTATTTCTCACCCTCTAACTTTTATTAATGGTACGATAATTTCTGGTGCTTGGTTAGTTTACACAGTATTTGTATCGATAATCAGGATGTGGAATCTGTCGGTTCGTTACAGTGATATCATAGCATAAAGTTGAGTGATAACCTTGGCTCTGTAGTGGAACTCAATAGAGATGGGGTTTGTAATACCCTAGATTGAGTTTGAGTTTTGTATACGAGAGAGCGTTTTTGTAGAATTGTATAAAAATGGTTTTATATTCTGGAGATTTATTGGTTTAGTGGATTACGAATTCCGGTTAATTGTGGTGCATCACAATGTCAATATGGACTTATAAACACTCGAATGCGATGAACCAACACTATATGTTTTGAAAAAGGGCAAATGAAATAATTTTACCTACAGCATATTTTGATATAAAGAAAGTATTCGTCTTGAATTATTATAGCATATTGGATGTGTGGTTGTTATTATAATTGAATAAGATTATAATTGTGATGGTTATAAATGACCAACTAGAATTCATAAAAGTGTAATATATGAAATCAGATGGATTAAATCTGAATTTAGACCAGAATTGGAATTAAAACTCTGTAAACTTGGAAAAATATTGTAAACGAATTTTGAATTAAGTATATGGAAATTTTAAGAACTTAGGAGATTTGGAAATGTTTTTCGAAAACATTGTGAACGATATTTTGAAACAATTTCAAAATGGATGTGTTTAAAAATAAGTTTTGAAAGTGATATAGTATTGAACTCACTTTAGTAGTTGAGAAATAACCCTGATGATCCTGGCCACATCGTTAGTGTTCATTTTTGAGTTCTAAGTGACGGATCACTACTAGAGGTTTTTTAAAAGAAAATATGGAATAATGTAATAAAAGGAGAATCTAGCCATTTTCCAATGGCTCACAAAAACAGTTTCTGTAGAAATAGCTACAGAAACTGTGATCACAAACAAACAAAAGATAAAACTCAATGAAAAACCCAAATACAGGATACAACAGATACAAAAAAACATTGACACAAGCCAGTCAGACGAGTCCACAGAAGGCAATCCTAGGGATAAAGGGCGACGCCTAGAACTCCTTAGCACCACTGATGATCCTGGTACTATACCAAAGCAAAGCCAAAGGCTGGAAGATATGAGTCACCCATGGAATTCTCCTAAAGCTCCAGCTTAACTAGCTCCTCCAGTCCGACTGGAAAAGCACTGACAACACTACCTGACCCAAAAGAGATGGAAACCAAATACCTAAAATCTAGGCCCTGCAGAAATAACAAACAACACAAGATCCAAAGGGAGGGGTAGTGTGTAGAATGTGAAGATAGCAGGGATGAGTACATAAATGAAGCAATCAACCAATTCGCTCCCTGGATGGAGTCGATACCGAGGTAATGCCAAAGGTACTGGCCAACCTCTAGACCTGGAGCCCATTGATCCTCTGAAAAGCCTACCCCGAAAGGCAAGGAATAAATCATTCCTTACCTTTCGAATGATGGTAGGAGGATCCACCGACACATCATCGAATATTTCCTTATTCCGCGAGGACTAGATATGCCAGCAGAAAAGACAAGGGATCAAATGAAAGAGGATCAATCTAATTAATTTACCTGTGATGCCGGTCCACCAGAATCTCAGTAAATCTAAAAGAGATGTAGCACTCGGCAATCCATCAGATTCCCAAAGTAATTCCAAATAGCCCTTGCACGAGACCCAGGGAAACATGAATAATGGATTCTGAACTACTATCACTGCAACATCTGCACCGGGAAACAAATAGGATGACGGTCCGTTGGAGGTTCTCATCTATTGGTAACCGGTCATGTAGAGTGTAACAACCCGGAATTTTGGAACCAATTTAAAAAATTTATTTTAGCAATTTTAATGGATTTTAATATTTAAAATAATTTATTTTAAATAATAACAACTAAAACAATTTATTTAAATTGAAATTAGAATGAATAAATTTGTTTTAATTATAAAAGGAGTTGGAAATAACGCGGTAGTTTGAAATTTTGAATTAGAAATTTGACCGGATGTACAGGATTCAAAATAAATCGGATTTTAGTGAAACCAGAATTATTTAAATCTGTTTAAAAATATCTTTCCAACGAATCTAAAAAATCGAATTTTATAGCGGTAATAAAAAGTTATAGCCAGTTGAATATTCAGAATAGTCGCTATGGAATTTAATATAATATATAGCCCGTATAAATAGCCATTTTGCAAATGACCTCCGTTTTGGATTAAACCACACCTTGGTTAGATCTGGAATGTCAAATTATTGCAGGATTCCAATTTTCATAATTTTTGGAATTAATATGTGAGTGCAGTAAATATAAACATGTTTTGTTAATTTCAGTCAAATTGGATCGACCAAAAAATGGCCATTTTTCAAACGGTCTCCAAATTCAATGAAATTAATTTTGTTAGGATTGTATCGTCAAAACAAAGCTAGATTTAATATTCGGGAATTTTGGAGTCAGTATGTGGCCTCGGTAAATTAAAATGTACGATCAAATTAAATAAGTAAATGTTTTTATAATTTAATTTAAAGAAAAGTGGGCTGAGACGATCAAATGGACTGACGAGACCTAGTCCATTGTATCCGGAATAGGGGTATTTGGCTGGGGGCAACATTCGCTGGGATAGATTTGGAGCTAGTAGGAATTGACGGGCTTTTCTGAAAAACTAGAGAATTAAATATTATAATATCATAAATACTTAGGTTATTCGAAACCCTAATGTTATTGCGCCGCCTCCAGGAAGAATCAAGGGCCGATTTTTCCAGAAATGCGATCAAAAGTTCTCCAAATTCAGAAAATAAAATTTGAGGGTTTCAAAGCCAAAAATGTTCTTCTCACTGAGTTCTTTAGTTCCAACGGTCATGATGATCCAAAGCGTCATCGGTCTTGACAATTTGAAGCTCAAATACGCTGACTTTACATCGGGTTTTGAGCCACTAGGGGGCTTCGAACTGGAGGAGGACAAGGGCTTGGGAAGAGGATGTTCGGGGCTTTCGAGAGAAGGGGTTCGATCTGGGTCCGGGGCTCTGTAGGTGGTGCGGCGGCAAGACCTAGGAGGTCGGTGATGGGTTTGAAACGAAAACGACAAGAAAGGAAGAACACACTGTGTGTTTTTTTAAGGGTAATTAAGGGTTTAAATATTAATTAATTATTTTAATTAAGTAATTAAAGTTTGTAATGCATTCAATATCTTCCTCATACGGTCTCAGAATTCAGCAAATTCAGATGCGTTGGATTTGCAGCAAAAAACTCAACAACATGGAATAGACCAGAACAGAAACTGAAGCTATGGGAATTTTGATTAAATTAAACAGTGTTTAATTTTATTAAAATCAATCGTTATCAAACAATTTCTGAAAACTGATTAAGGTGAGAAATTCTATTTTATATATATAATTAAAATTAATCAATCATAGTTGTGGTATTACTCATATGCTGTAATATCCTATTGACTGTCATACGTGATTTGATCTGTGTTTTGGTAGTTATATAGATCCATAGATAATATAATGTTTGTGTTGAATAAAACAGTTGAAAAAAAATGCCAATTTTTGTTGAAAAAGAATTATTGGATTAGAATTTTCAATTTGACAAATTAGAATGATTGGATTAAAATTGTCATTTTGACAAATTAAAATAATTGGATTAAAATTGTCATTTTAGTCAAAGTACAATTGTTAAATTAAATTTGTCAATTTTCTCAAATTAGAATAGTTGAATCAAAATTGACAATTTTGTCAAATTAGAATAGCTAAACAAAAATGATCATTTTTATTAATTAGAATAGTTGAAACAATAATTAATATTTTTGTTAATTAGAATTGAGTTAAACAAAAATTGTCATTTTTGCCAAATTAGAATAGTTGAATTAAATTTGTCATTTTTGTCAAATTAGAATAGTTGAATTAAATTTGTCATTTTTTTCAAATTCGAACAATTGAATTAAATTGTCATTTTTTAAAAATTAGAATAGTTAAAATAAAAAGGGCATTTCTGTGGAAATAAAATAGTTAAAATAAAAATTAACATTTTGTTGAAATATAAATATGTCATTCAGTTAGAATAATATTTTGTTAAATATAAATATGACATTTAGTTAGAATAATGTTTTGTTAAATAAAAAGGTGTAACAACCCGGAAAATCTGAACCGATTTAAATTTTTTAATTTGGCTACTTTAGTGGACTTTAAATATTGAAAATAAATTGTTTTAAATAATAACGACCAAAAGTCTATTTGAATCGATGTTGGAAGATTAATATATTTATTTTAATTATAAAACAAGGCCTGAAATGGCATAGTAGTTTGAAATTTTGAATTCGAACTTTGACTGACTATATCGGATGCAAAATAAAACAGATTGTAGTGAAACAAAAAAAATTAAATATGTTTATGAATATCTTTCTAACGAATCGGAAAAATCAAAATTTCATAGCGGGAATCAAAAGTTATGGCCAAATGAATTTTCAGAAAGGTCGCTATGGAGTTTATATAGCCCTTGAAAATAGACATTGTGCAAACGACCTCCGTTTTCGATGAAACCACTTTTGTTGGATCTGGAATGTCAAATTATTGCAAGGTTTCAAATTCCATAATTTTTGGAGTTAATATGTGAGCGTGGCAAAAGAAAATGTGTTTGGTTAATTTCAGTCAATTTGGATCGACCAGAAAATGGCCAATTTTCAAACGGTATCCAAATTCGACGAAACTAGTTTTGTTGGGACCGTATCATCCAAACATAGCTAGATTTATTTTTCTGGAATTTTTTGGATTAGTATGTGGCCCTGGCAAATTGAAATGTACGTTCAAATTCATATTTGAATGTTTTATATTTTAATTTGAAGAATAACTGGCTAAAACGGTCGAATGGGCCTACGAAACATATTACATTATGTCCGGAATGGGGGCATTTAGCTAGGGAGGACAGTCGTTGGGTTTGAGTTGGAGTTCGTTTGGACAAACAGATATTTTTGGAAATATAAATAGCACGGGCCAATCAGAATTTTTTTTTATAACAAATATATTCTCTCTCCCCATAACCAACAACGACCGACGGAGGAAAAGGGTTAAGCCATCTCTCTTCGATTCCGGCGAATCCGCTCCATATTAGCCTTCGCTCCAGTTGGGGGTTTTTTAAGTGCTCCATCTCCTCTTCTAATCCATCCTAGCCTCGCACCCCCTCGTCACATATTCGCGGAGAACGTACGCCCCGAAGTCGCCGACTTCAATAAGCCGTCGCTACTTAGATCTGAGATCGAGTTGGACCCAGCCATCGTGCGTGGGTGCGCGACTCGACCCTCTTCGATGTTGCACCGCCCGATCCTCTGATCGCTACACGGATTGGAAGTTATTGGCAGACCTAGTTTTGAACCATTTGCTGAAAGGTATGGCTTTGGTTTATTTAAACTGATTTTGACAAATATTGCAAACTTATAAAAAGCATATCTTTTTGCTATGTGGTCGAAATCCAGTGAAACAAGAGACATTGGACTCGTGTGGACGTCTTCTACATTCTAGAAGAGACCGGAGAATTTTTGGAGCTTCCTACGATTTTTGGAGGAGTGGAACCCAATGTGAGATTTCTAAATTATAAACGATATGGAATGGTGATGTATAAATTATATAATCGATGTATAAGTTATATAAGCATTGTACACCTCATGCATAAGCGTTGTATAAATTATATGTGCGATGTATAAGTTATATATGCATTGTAAAAATCATATGTGCCTTGAATGGAATTGAAATGATATTGAAATGAAATCGAAATATATTTATATACGTATATATATATATATGTATATGTATATATATATACACACTCCCCTCATCCACAGACCATGGACGATATATATTGATTGTGATTATTTGGATTTTGGTTGATGTGAAATTTGGTTGACGAATGCGAATGGTTGATAATGATTGTTTGTGGTTGAAACAAAATTTGAGTTGTTTGTGGAAATATCCATTGTGATATGAAAATGATCGAAATATTTAGATTATAAGGATAAGCCCCTTAGGGAGCGCTGTGAGGCGTAAGATAGTGTGAGGAGCCGTACTCGGGACGGTGCTGGTTTTTAACCCCCTGTTGTTATGCTGCCGAAATTTTCTGAAATATTTATGTGTTTGATTTATATTCACGTATTGAAATATATTCATGTGATGGAAAATATTCATGTTTGAAATAAATTGTTTTTACAATAAAAATCACATTTTTATAATATATATGAATCGCTAAAAATATTCATGTTTGAAATAAATTGTTTGAAAGATAAAAATCACATTTTTATCACCTGTATGAAGTATATAAAATAATCGTGCTTGAAATAAATTGTATTAACAATAAATATCACATTTTTATTATATATATGAAGTATTAAAAATAGTCATGTGTTGAAATAGATATTTGTTGGATAAGAATATTATTTTTATCACATATATGAAATGAAATGATGTGGAAATCGAAGAACGAATTATATATATATAATTAAAATAAATCGAATATTGAAGCTGAAGTTCGTATTTTGAAACCGTGATTTTATATGATTATTGCGGGAGATCTGACCATCGGATTTTCCCGAAACTGAAACCGTTGGGTCCTCTTTGGAAATATCTTTCCAACGACACCAAATTTGTAAAGATCCAACAGTTAGATTTTCAGATATGTGTAAGTCAAATCTGAAGAAAAACAACACCATGGCCACGTTATGGTCTGAAGCGTCGTTTTAAACAAATTAGCTATTTTTAAATAAATAAAAATAGCAATAAACCGTTATAAAATATTATAAATGATATGGAATGGAAATAAACCGAATATACTCAATAAATTGGATATTTGATGGTTGAATGTGTTTGATGTGAAAATTACATTAATGAACTGAACTACGGATGTCAAATAATTTAACCATGGAAACGAATTGATATGAATTCTAAATATACGAGAATTAATTGAAAAGGCCGAGTTAAATCTCATTTCAAATAATTGGTCGACGATTAGAAATCAAAGATAAAGACGGTGGTTGAAGACCGGAGGTCTTCAAATCATTTGGATGATTAATGATGTCTTGATTGGGAGGCATCCCAAGACAAGGTAATAAGTGGTGGTCGTCCAGACGTACTTGGAGATCGACCGGATGTGCGAGGGCCTCTCTCCTGTATTGGACATACGGGAGAGGAATAAGGTGCCTCCAGTTTCGTTCGGACCCATAACAGACTTTTAAATGGATGTGTGTCTGACATTGTAGATTGACAACGTGGCATGCAAAGATACTGTGATCAAGGCTTTTGTTGAAAAGCAGCTCCTTGAGGTTGATGATCAAAGCAGGGCTTTAAATAGCTAGATTTGTGTTTAGCGTTGATTCACGGGCCTCACACCCCGGTGTGAACCAAAAACGGGAGAAGGATCCATGGAGGACATGCGTTTCCTTCTAGCTAGGAGTGGTGTTTTGGGTTTTACACGCCCGGGCATTTTACATGTGGATGATGGATAGCAAGGCGCCTCAGTTATTTCAGTCTCTTTGGAGACGATAGTTTGGTCGGGATATTACAAGTTTACGCCTCATAGGGTGGGGAAATGCAGTGTTTAGGCATTTTAATCCACTCCGTGTGGACCGGCCCAGTGGCTTCTAAGGGTCGATGCGTTCTGATCCTGAGATATGGGCTAGATTGTCTCGAAGCGGTAAGGATGATCCCTTGCCTTGGTTCATGACAGCAATCCAATTTCCAACTACAACATCGTGCGGTTTTGATTGTGTAGCTATATATGGTGACATAGTGGTATGGAGCACTTATGCCGTTTATGATTGATACTTATGATTGAAATTGTTTTTGAAACATATAAATACTAGTAATAATATCAAATGCTTTTGTTTTATTCGTATCAAGCATATTTTGGCCATTATAAGGTAAAACTCTATCCTCCGGTTTGCGTTGCATTGTGTGATGGGAACCGAGTCTTATAATGGCTTCATTTTTGTAAAAGGCATTGCGATGTTTAAATGATTTACTTATTTTAAGCACTGGAAATCCAATGGAGTAAACCTGTTCCGCATGTTCCGCATTAACGGCATGATCCTGGGATTGGCCTTATTGTAAAATAAGTTAAGTAGATTTCTCATACCAGTCCCATGACTGACTCGTAGTTTGTTTCACTTGCAAACTCGGGTGCCCCTATTTCTACACGGGAAGCCTTGTATTCAGGTTTTAGCAGGCTCTTTCTGGATAGCTATGGAGCTGCAGACGGATTCTATCTTTTCTTTCTTTTTATGTTGTTCATGTACATATTATGTTTTGACTCCACTGTAGACATTTTATGTAAAGCTGAAACTGTATTTTGTACTAAATATGATCCTGTGTACTGCATATCTCTGATGATTATGTTTATCCAGTGTATTCTGTTGTACATTATCTGGTGTAATTATATATTTCTATCCTGCTGTTATCTGTTTATGTGTTATATTCCAAAGATTACCCTTCCCACCATGGAACGGGGGTTTGGGGTCATCACAAAAGGACATTTTGTGAAATAAAAATAGTTGAAACAAAAATGACAATTTTTTTTGAAATAAAATAGTCAATACAAAAATAACATTTTTGTTGAAAGAAAATAGTTAAAACAAAAACATCAATTTTGTTGAATATTGCATCAACAAAATCAAAGAATCATTTTTATTCATTTTGTTGAATTAGAATTGTCAACAAAATAAAATTATCATTTTTATTCATTTTGTTGAATTATAATTGTCAACAAAATAAAAAAATCATTTTTATTCATTTTTTTGAATTAGAATTGTCAACAAAATAAAATTATCACTTTTATTTGTTTTGTTGAATTAGAATTGTCAACAAAATAAAAACAATATTTTTGTTTGTTTTGTTGAATTAGAATTGCCAACAAAATAAAAACATCATTTTTGTTTGTTTCGTTGAATTAGAATTGTTTACAAATAAAAGCTTTCATTTTTATTTGTCAAATTTAACAGTGAATTGTTTACAAATAAAAGCATTCATTTTTATTTGTCAAATTTAACATTGAATTGTTTAAAAATAAAGGCATTCATTTTTATTTGACAATTCAACATTGAACTTATGTACAAATAAATGTATTCATTTTTATTTGTCGAATTCAACATTGAATTTGTGTACAAATAAAAGTATTCATTTTTATTTGTCGAATTAAACATTGAATTTGTGTACAAGGAAGAATAGTCATTTTTATTTTTGTCACTAGAATTATGAACATGTACATATGACAAAATTGTCTTTTTATTTTGTCATAAGGATTAGAAAATGTGTATTTAGAGAAAATTATCTTTTATTTTGTTGCTAGAATTAGAAAAAATGTGTGTAGACAAAATTGCCTTTTTATTTTGTCAATAGAAGAATAGAAATTGTATGCGAATAAAAATTATTTTTATTTGACAATAGAAAACATGTAGATAAGTTATGCAAATAAAACTCCTTTTTATTTTATATTAGAAAATGTCATGTTAAAATAAAAATGTCATTTATTTAGAATAACATCATGTTAAATTAAAAATTTAATTTTGTTAGGGAATGTTAGGTTGTAATAAAAATATGTCAGTGATAAAATTTACAATTTTATAGTGCATGTAGAAATGATTAAATTGATCATTAGTTAGAAATACAAAAATATGTTAAAGATTAAAAACATTATCATTATTATGTTAGCAATATTAGAAAATTGATCATAGGTTAAAAATAGGATTTGTGCTAAATTAAAACATTTTCATAATAATGTTACTATTTATATGGTAGTTGAAATTAAATTATAAATATTCATTTATAATTCTAAACAGTGAAAATTTGTTAAATAGAAAATAATTCAAACCGAATTAGAATTGGTTAAATCTATTAACCAATGATTTATTTATGTAAACTTTTGTTGTTTGAAAACCCCACATGGTTATTGGGATGATATTTGTCATACACTAGTCCTAATATTTAATTAATTGTCGATCGATGAATTGACAGTCTGTGATGAGCGTTATATATGTATTTTAATGCTCACATAGTTATAAACTTCACTTTGGATGTGAATGTATTTTTTATTGATTATTTATCATTATCGTTGCATAAATGCGATGTATGAAATCTATATAACTGAAATTATATGGTAATTGATTGAGTCGCATTCCGATTCAGAATGTTTTTAAATAAAGGATATTAAAAAAATAAAGAATCTTTTAAATAAAGAATATTTTAAAATAAAGAGTATTTTAAAATAAATTTAATGAAGAATAAAATTAAGATTTTTATGTCCATTTTTGGATGGACACAAAAATATAAAAATATGAAGTCGGGCTAAGTATAGAAACGTCGTTTTCAACCTGAACGGGTTATCGATCGATTTTATTTATTTTATAATAAATATCGAAAAGTAGAGATTTCAGAATATAATATTTTGGAAATATTATCATATTAATATGATAAAGGTATAAAATATTTAATTTTGACTTAAAATTAAAAATGGAGTTGAAATCGTTTTAAAATGAATTTATAAATATTTTATAAAATACAATTTAAATGAAAATCGATGAAATATATATAATATATATTATATATACTTAATGGCCTGAATAGAACGCGCCGCGCAGCGACCGTTTGCGAATTTCGACCATTAACTTCAAATTGATGTAACGGGAGATCTGACCGTCGGATTCTCCTAAAAATGGAACCGTTGGGTTCGTATTGAAAATATCTTTTCAATGAATATAAGAGTTTTGAAATCTAATGGTTAGATTTGGAATTATGCCCAAATCAAAATTGAAAAAGGTCGCTATGGATGTAGTTTGGTGGCCGTTATTCGAAACCGACTATACGGGCTTTGATAAAATTATCAGAAATACGAAAAAAAATTATGTAAAATCATAATTAATAATTTGGAAAGATTTTTGGATGAAAAATTTCATATATTAGTTATTAACTAGAATAAATCATTAAATTAGGATTTAATGAAGTTTTCCAATTAATTAATATTAAATTGGAGTTAAATAAAATAAATTGGATTTTTGGTTTTGTCATGAATGGTGTCTTCAATAACACTGTTTTTAAACCCAGTCGAAAAGAAAAATAAATCTTTTAATTAAGATTATTAGAGTTTCCAATTATATTTAGTAATTGGAATAAATTGAAATGTGAATTGGGTTTATCGTTAATAGTGTTTTAAACAACATTTGTTCTTTAACCCAATTAACAGTGAAAATATAATTTGGAATTTATAGCTCATTTTATTTAGATTTAAATGGAAATTTCCCAAAGTAAAGTTTTCCAATTTAATATATTAAATTGGAATCGAATGGAATTCGATTTAATAGTAATCAAGATGTGCTTCTGTAAAAGAAGGTCGTTATTATATATGGATTTTAAAAGGCTTTGCCGTTATTCCATTTATATTATTGGTCTGATACGGAAATTTATATCGATTATATATTGATTTGATTTCTGTGAAAATTCCATATTCAATGGAAGATGATTGTGGGTTTATTGTGAACTGTATTTTAAATGACATTGGTTCTTTAACCCAGTTAAAGACAAGATTTATTTCTTTAAGTTGAATAATCATAAAGTAATGATTTTTATATATTAAAACCAAATTGGAGTTTTAACGAATCATTTAAAAAAAGAAGATTAAAGAATAGATTTAAAAGAATTTATCTTTGATAAAATTAATGGGAACCATTCCCTAATAATGTGAATATTTTATTTAAAATAATATTCTGAATTGGACTGAGACGTATGATGTGTTTCTATAGCACTTAATTATTGATTATAAAATACGGAAATTATTCGGAAAGACCGGGCTCAATCCATTCTGAATAATTAGTACGACGATTAAAAGTCGAAGATGAAGACGGTGGTTGAAGAACGAAGATCTTCACATCATTTGGATGATTACTGATATCTTGATTAGAAGGCATCCCAAGACAAGGTAATAAGTGGTGATCGTTCAGACGTACTTGGAGATCGATGGATAGCGAGAACCTCTCTCCTATATTGGACATATGGGATGAGGAATAAGGTGTCTCCGGTTTCGTTCAGACACAGAACGGACTTGTAAATGGATGGTGTCTGACGTTGTATTCCTTTAAGCTGTATTGGTTGATCTCTGATAAAAATATATCTGTTGGTGGCGGAGAATTTATTCTCTTGCTTAACTCCCTTCTCTGAGACGTACGAGCTTAGAGGTTATATATTGGCAGAAATCAATGGTATGGTATAGATTGAAAATGTGGCATGCTAAGATGCAAATGATCAAGGCTTTTGCTGAAAGCAGAGTCTTGTGGTTGATGATCAAAGCACAACTTATTTAGGAATATCTTTGTGTAGCGTTACTTCACGAGCCTCACACCCCGGCATGAACTAGAAATGGGGGAGGACTTCAGGGAGGAGATGCGTTTCTTTCTAGCTAGGAGTGGTGTCAGCATTTACAAGCCCTGGCATTTTTACTTATGTGGATGATGGAATGAGGCGCCTCGGTTTTGAGTCCCTAATAGCTCTATGTGGATGTGGATGATGGAATGTGGATGATGGGGAAACGTATTGTTCAAGAATAACTAATCCACTAAATTATTTGTGGACCGACCCTGAAGATCTAAGGGCTCACCTGAGTCTGAGTCCTGAGGCACGGGCTAGAGTGTCTCGAATTCGGTAAGGATGATCCCTTGCCTTGGTTCATGATAGAAATCCAACTTCCAATATGACCCATATGGTTTTGATTGTATAACTAGTATGGCGACATAATTTATGGTAGCTATGCCGTCTGTGATTGATATATTATGATTGGAATGTTTTTGAAACATATATACACTAATAATAATATCAAATCCGTTTTATCGTATCAAGCATTTTTGACCATTATATGGTAAAAATCTATCCTCCGGTTTGCGCTGCATTGTGTGATGCGACTAGAGTCTTCTAATGGCTTCATTTTTCTAAGAAGCATTGCGTTATTTTAAACAATGTACTTTATTTATGCACTGGCAATCCAATGGAGTAAACCCGTTCCACGTTAGCGGCGTGGTCCTGTGAATAGCCTTATTATTAAATAGGTTAAGTAGATTTCTCACACCAGTCCTATGACTGACTCGTAGTTTGTTTCACTTTGCGAACTCGGGTGCCCTATTTTCCACACGGGTAGTCGAGTGGCTTGTTTTGCAGATATATAAGCAGGATTATGGATTGAAGCTTAAAGCTGTGTCGAAAGCATGATAGTCTTCCGCTGTGTTAGTTTATTTGTTCCGCTGCATTGTATTATATATATTGCAATTTATCTTCCGTTGTGTTATATCGATGTACTCTGATATTCTGTACTCTGATGTAACATTATTATGATGTTTATAAAAGTCTTCTGATATTTGTTCTGATGTGTTGTATGCCCAGAGTTAGTGTATCCGGCGATTTCCCACGAGGGGAATTTTCGGGTCATTACACAGAGTTTTCCACATAAACAAAGAAACCTTCAGGGGAAGTCAAACATCCCAGATGAAAGAAAACAGAAGGAGATGTAAAGATGGTGTCTGTACCAAATTCCCTGCCACCTTGATGAGAAGGGACTACCATCCCAACTGGTTCCACCACCGTGTGAATCCGATAAGGCCTTCACGGATTGCACTTGCTTCCACATCTCACTAGCATAGGACGAGACACCGGTGTAATTCATACCCGAAAGCCTGCGGTACTTTGTGTGGAGGAACATCGCTCAAAGGGAGTTGCTCGCTCCAAACCTCGCCCACAGCTTGTAAGCATATGCATAACAAGTGTCCTTAGGGTTACGGAGGCCCAGATGTAACAACCCGCAAATTCTGAACCAATTTAAAAAATTTATTTTAGAAATTTTAATAGTAAAAATAATTTATTTTAAATAATAACGACGAGAAAATTTATTTAAATCGAAGTTATAATGAAAATTTTATTTATATTATAAAAGGAGTTAGAAATAGCACGGTAGTTTGAAAAGTCAAACTTGAACTTTGACCGAATGTACTGGATTCAAAATTTAGCGGATTTTAGTGAAACCAAAAATATTAGAATCTATTCAAAAATATCTTTCGAACGAATTCGGAAATTCAAAATTTCATAGTAGGAATCAAAAGTTATGCCCAATTTAAAATTCATAATAGTCGCTGAAGAATTTATATTATTTTTTTAATATTAAAAATAACCATTTTTCAAACGACCACCATTTTCGATGAAACCACTTTTGTTGGAACCGGAATGTCAAATTATTGCTAGATTTCAATTTTTGGAATTTTTCGAATTAATATGTGAGCGTGGCAGAAGAAATTGTGTTTTGTTCATTTCCGTCAAATTTAATCTACTAGAAAATGGCCATTTTTCAAACGGTCTCGGAATTCGGCGAAATTAGTCTTGTTATAACTTTATCGTCAAAACAAAGCTAAATATATTTTTTATGTAATTTTTAGAGGTTGTATGTGGCCCCGGTGAATTTAAATGTAAAACCGAATTAAATTAATAAAGGATTTAAATATTAAATTAAATAAAACAGGCTAAAGACTTTCGTTTGGACTGATGGAGCCTAGCCCATTGCGCCCGGAACATGGGTATTTGCCTACGGACAATTCTTGTTGGGCTGGAATTGGAGCTGTTGTGGGTTACGGGCTTAAATTAGTAACTAAATAATTAAATAATATTTTAATATTAATATCTCATATCCCTAACCCTAGACCTAATCACGATCTAACAGTAGCCACCTTCGTTCGTTCGATGGCCATGGAAGCACCAAGCTTCTCCTCCGAATAACTTCTCCTGCACTCACTTTTAGACCCTCCTCAGTTGAGAATTTTGCTGAGCCTTCCTTCTTCTTCGATTCTATACCAGAATCACCTTGCCCCATCGCCCCTAGCTCGAGAAACGAGCCTTCGAAGTGCCGCCGGAAAAACCTCTGCCCCCTTCTACTAGCGTCGAGTTAGGGGCCCCTCCAGGCGCCGACGCGAGCCTCCAAGCGCCCCGACGTGCCGCCGCCCGATCCTCCAATCGTGCATCCAATCTTCTGAAAAGTGGATCCAAATATTTGAACCAAAACGTGAAAGCTACGGTAAAATAAAAATAAGGAATTATAACACTTAATTTTTGTTACAAATTATAAATTGAATTATAAAAATGATATCTTGTGCATACGAACACAGATTTGGACAATTTCAAAAACATTGGAACCGCGTCGTTGAATACAACTTTTTAAAGAGATTGGAACAGATTCTGAACTTGTTAGAATTTTAGATTCGCTACAAAACAAGGTGAGAAATTCTATTTTATTTCTTCTTAGATAATTAAAATTATTTATGTTTGGGTTATCATCAATCTACGGTAAAATTCTGTTTGTTATGTGACGTGATTTGATTCTATGATTGATCTGTTTATTCTGTGTGTATGTATGATAGATCTGTTGTGTAAATTTTAGATCTATATATGTTAGTCAAATAAAACATTTCAATATAGAAAAACTATGTTATTCCTTATTTTTGAAGTTGATCTAGTTTTTCAATTCAATACTCATGCTATTTGATTATTTTTGAATTGATTTAGTTGTCAATTCAATACACCATACTATGTTATTATTTTTGAATTGATTTAGTATATCAATCCAACACACAAAATCATGTTATCATTTTTGAATTGTTTTAGTTTGTCAATTCAACACACAATACTATGTTATCATTTTCGAGTTGATTTAGTTTATCAATTCAAATGCTCAATATTATGTTACATAGAAATTGACTTTTATTTGTGTTCTTTATCGCAAATATAACATAGAATTAAAAGTTCACTTTTTATTTGTATTCCATTATGCAAATAAAACATTGAAATTAAAAGTTCGCTTTTTGTTTTGCATCCTTTAATGCAAATGAACATTGAAATTAAAACTTGTTCTTTTATTTACATCCACCAATGTAAATAAACATGAAAAATAAAATTTGTTCTTTATTTTGCATTTCACAAATGCAAACATACATGAAAATTAAAACTTGTTCTTTTATCTACATTCACTAATGCAAATAAACTAAAAAATAGAATTTGTTCTTTTATTTGCATTCACTAATGCAAATATATATGTAAAAATAAAATTTGATCTTTTATTTGCATTCACAAATGCAAATATACATGAAAAATAAAGTTTGTTCTTCTATTTGCATTCACTAATGCAAATATATATAGGAACGAAATTTGTTTTTTTATCTGCATGCATATATGAATATATATACATAGAAATAAAATTGATCGTTTATTTGCATTCTCTAATGCAAATATATGCATAGAAATAAAATTGATCTTTTGATTGCATTCTCCAATGCAAATATATACATAGAAATAAAATTGATCTTTTATTTGCATTCTCTAATGCAGAGAATGCAAATATATACATAGAAATAAAATTGATCTTTTGATTGCATTCTCCAATGCAAATATATACATAGAAATAAAATTGATCTTTTATTTGCATCCTTTTATGCAAATATATATATAGAAATATAAAATGTACTTTTATTTGCATTCTTTTATGCAAATATACATAGACATAGAAAAATGCTCTTTTATTTGCATTCTTTTATGCAAATATATAATGAAATATAAAATATTCTTTTATTTGCATTCTCTAACGCAAATATGCAATGAAATAAGGAAAACTTTTTTTTTTGCTATTTTAGATGAAAACAAAACATTAGAAGTAAACTATATTTTTATTTCATATTTAAATGCCAATAAACATCATAGTAAAAGGATTATATTTTTATTTGCATTCTTTAATGCAAATAAACATTGAAATAAAAAGTTATATTTTATTTGCATTCTTTGATGCAAATAGAACATTGCAATAAAAAGACTTATTTTATTTGCATTCCTTAATGCAAATAAACATAGTATTTAAAAGTTAATTTTTTATTTGCATTCTTTAATGCAAATAAACATAGTATTTAAAAGTTAAATTTTTGTTTGCATTAACATCGTATTTAAAAGTTGAATTTGTATTTGCATTTCCTTGATGCAAATAAACTATGAAATTAAAAGTTGCATATTTGTTTGCATTCCTTGATGCAAATAAAATACTGAATTAAAGGTTAAATTTTTATTTGCATTCCTTATTGCAAATAAAACCTTGAATTAGAAAGTTGCATTTTTATCTGCATCCTTTGATGCAAATAAAACATGAAGATAAAAGTTGTATTCTTATTTGCTGTAACAACCCGTATTTTTAAATAACATGTTACAACATAAACCAAGGCAGAATTAAATGATAAAATCTGAATCGAGGGAAACGGGCTGTGCCTTTGCGTTCATCTCGGAAAAATACGCGAAATAGAGTCCGAGTTTTCGAAAATCGGAGTCTGTATGACCAAGTTATGGCCCGTCAAAGTTTTCAGAAAATTTCAAGTTCAAAAACAGTTCAAATTTGAATTCAGAATTCAAATTCAGCCAAGCAAAAGAGGCGGGAAAAATTCCCGCCACCCCCAAGTCGACTGGGGAGTCGACAGACCCCAGGTGGTGTCGACTGCCCAGTCGACACCCCTATCGACTTGGGTGGTCGGCCAGTTTGGCCTGGGTGCACCTGACTTGTTCCTCAAGACATGCTTTAGGGCTGGTGACGGATTTTAATGGCTCAGATCTGAACTAGGGTTAATCTTATGGCCTAAACTAACCTAATCTTCTATAAAAAGACCCTAAGACCAAGCCTAAACCCTCATTAATCATTCCTACAACTAAACTATGCCAAAATGTTTCTTGATCATGGCCTCCATCTTCATAACATGGCCTCCATCCTCTTCATGAAAATTTGAGTGTCCTAAGCTAGTAAAAGAGCCGCCTTTCTTCATCAAAACAAGGATCTTTCTTCATACAAATCAAAGGAGCTTATTGTTTCTCAAAACAACTTGGAGCTTATATGCAATTGCGGTTTTTTAGAGTTGCTAGTGGCTTCGTCTCAATCTTATTTCATAGGTCTTCATAGCATTGTAAGCCCTATTCTACTCTTGGATTCTAGCTATGAAGTTAAATATAACATGTTGCAAGTTTGAGTTTGGGCCTAAGTATGATTTGTGCTTTGATTCTATCATGTTATGCATAGATTTATTCTATGCATGTTTGTAAAGCTATAACCTTGACTTTGTGCATAGAAAGCTATGAGCTTTGATTCTATCATGTTATGCATAGATTTATTCTATGCATGTTTGTAAAGCTATCACCTTGACTTTGTGCATAGAAAGCTATGAGCTTTGATTTGAAATGTTGCATAAAGCAACATAGAAACTCTCATAACCCTTATGTTATCTTGCATATGATGTTATATGCGAATCACTAGATATCATCCTATGTCATTTATGGCCATGTTTCACCTATTATGCTAAAGTTGATATCATGTGTGTTTTGAGGCTTATAATGTAATATGTAAGTTTATGAACACATTTGCCTCATATGCCACCATGTTTAACTTGTGGCCAAACCTTAACCCCTCATGTTCCTTAATATGCTTGTGGCCAAATCACCCTTATGCTATTGTGCATGCTTGTGGCCAAATCACCCTTATGCTATTATGCATGCTTGTGGCCAAATCACCCTTATGCTATTATGCATGCTTGTGGCCAAATCACCCTTATGCTATTGTGCATGCTTGTGGCCAAATCACCCTTATGCTATTATGCATGCTAGTGGCCAAATCACCCTTATGCTATTTGATATGTTTGAGGCCAAGTCACCTTTTATGCTATCATACATGTTGAGGCCATATGCTAGTATGTTGAACCCCTTTTGGCCTCAAATATCACCATGTTTAACTTGTGATAGACTTTGCCATCTTATGCCCACCTTGTCATATTGTTATGTTCCCTCTTTGATCTATTTGCGTTGATGCGAATTTACGTGCGATGGGAATACGTTATGGGTAGTTGGGCAAATTTAAATAACATGAAAACATGACTTGAAAATATGACATGAAAGTTTGACATGTGTTTATGCTTGAAAACATGAACGTGGACATGACATGTAGAAAACATGGAAGTGGCCAACTCGAGGTTGGGTTGAGTTTGTAGCATAAATCTACCCGGAACCGACCGGCTTAACTAGTGGCTACAAACAATAGGACCCAATGTGAGTAGTTGGTCACATCGCACTTAAAACCCGAGGTTAGACTAGGTTGTGGTGTAAAGCTACCCGGACCCGCCCGGCTTAACTAGTAACCACAACAAAGTCTAATGTGAGAGGTTGGGGTGCATTAAGTTAATTAATGCCACATGATAGGGTTAAGTCATGGACCGCTTGAATACTTAACCAATTAAACACGATGGGTTGGTAGGGTTAAGTCATGAACTACTTGAATACTTAACCAATTAAACACGATGTATTGATAGGGTTAAGTCATGAACTGCTTGAATACACTTGACCGACTCAATACATGGTTAGGATAGGGTTAACCACACTTAACCCGCTTGAAATCCTAGTTATGAGGTCCTTTTCAGCCGTAACCCACTTGGGAGTATCTGGATACCCTGGACTAGGCTAGGGTGGGGCACGATTACTGGACTGATTGTAAGAGACCAAAAGAGACGGCTGAATGGTGCACCGGTTGTTCAGGCGGACCATGGTCGTGCACATTAAGTCCGGAGTTGAACATGAGCACCAGTAGTTTTAGACTGTGCATGCTTGAATTGTGTCTGTGGTTTACACCTTAGGGCTGGATACACCCTGGGGTGGACCTTGCACAGTTAACTACATTCCATGATTAAGCCGAATGACACCGATACACGACGAGTTAGGCTTATAGAGAGCCGATCGACTAGACCGAGTAGTTGGACCTTGGTTTAGGTCACCTCATGATGTTGGGCCAGCTTTGGGCTAAGGGATCATTTCTTGTTTATACTTGACATGGATTAGAATACTAGTACACCTGGTGCAACTTAACCTTGTATATGCGATGCCACACTTGATCTATCTTGTTAACTTTTCACCATGCCAGTTATCATCCTATGTTTCATCTCTGTTGTACATGTCCGGTTAACTTTATTAGTTTTTATACTAATAGTAGGTAGGACTTACCAGTCTTTTTGACTGACCCGTTTTCTTTTGCCTCTTTTCTTCCGTTTCCCCCCAGGTTCTCAGGGTGGGAATACTAGCACCTAGCTCGGATCTTTAGCTGCTTTTCTGGATAGCTCATGTACGGTTTGGACTTGAGCTCGCTATGGCTTACCACATCTACTTTGGGGATAGTTTACTTTATGTTATTTCCAGTTTTCAGTTTATGTTTTCTAGACTTTGTTTTGTTGGAAAATGATGACTAAGTACTTTGATGTAACTTGACTATGGTTTTGAAATGTTAGTTTTATCCGCTGCTTTATTTACTCTGCTTTTTCTTATATGTTATGTCTTGTGATATCTGCATGCATGTTTACCTCATTTAACGCCCCTCCAAAGCCAGTGCGCTTGCAAGAGTGGCATTGGCGGAGGTGGGGTGTTACATTTGCATTCCTTGATGCAAATAAATCATAAAAGTATTACCTTTTATTTGCATTTTTGATGCAAATAAAAAGCATAGTTTAAGAAGTTACACTTTTATTACAATTTAGATATAAAAAAAAGAATAGGGTTAAAAATATCATTTTATTTTTAAACTAGAGTAAATAAAAGGATTACGATAAAATGAATTCATCGTAGTTGTAATTTTGTTAAAATAAATAAAATGATTTTATTTTCATCATAGATTAGAATTAAGAAGGTATATTTTTTAGTGTCATCTTGGCTTCAATAAAAAAAGTAAAAAGATAGAGAAGGTTTATTTGTCCTCTTGTTGCAACACAAAAAGACACATTTTTTATCATTTAAATAGAATGAGACAAAATTTATTTAATTTTGTCATTTTAAAAAGGTTGAAACAAAATAATCACTTTTTTCTATTTATATTAGTTGAATCAAACATTTATTTTGTCGAATTATATTGGTTGAAATCAAAAAAGACATTTTTATCAAATAAGAATTAAATACAAATAGTATTTTGATAAAATAGAATTGTCGGCAAATGAAGGTATCACTCTTCTTATACATTTTGTTGAAATAGAATTTATATGCAAATATAAAAGTCATTTTTATTTGCAAACTTGCATTGGAACTTATATTCAATTATAAGAATCATATTATTGGACAAAATATACATTAGAATGTATAAGTGTGGTAAGGTGACATCATTATATGTTAATGCATACATTAGAATTTGTATGCAATTTAAAATAAACATTTTATGTGTTGAGTTATACCTTAAAATATATACAAATGAGATTATTTCTTTTACATTAAGAATAATTACATACAAATAAAGTATAATAAAAATTACCTTTTATTTGTCATCCACAATAATGGCATATAAATAAATCACATTTTATTAAATATTAGAAATGTATAAAGAAATTATGCGAGTCAAAAATATATTTTATTTTCAACATTAGGAGTAAAATATCATTTTTGTCCATCATTATCAACATGTTGATAGTATTAAAATTGGTTAAATTAATTAACTAATTATTTATTTATATGTATTGTTGTTGGCTGAAAACTCCACATGGGTATTGGGATGATAATTGATACACACTAGTCCCAATATTTATTCATATGTCAATCGATAGATTGACAGGCTGCGGTGAGCGTTATTATTTCATTTTAATGCTCACACAGTTGTGAACTTCACCTTGGATGTTGAATGGATGGTTTGATGATTATTTATTATTGTTGTTATTTACATACAATGTATGAAATCCATATAACCAAAGTTATATGGTAAATGATTGAGTCGCTTTCCGATTCAGAATATCCTTCATATTAAGAATATTTTTAAACAAAGGATTTCTTTTAATAAAGAATAAATCTTTCAACTAAGATTATTGGTATTTCAATTTATATTTATTTATTGGAAAAGGATTTTGGGTTTATCATGAACAATGTTTGACATTGATTCTTTAACCCAGTTAAAAATAAGGTTTATTCCTTAAATTGGAATAATTGTAAAGTAGTGATTTTTGATATTGAACTGAATTGGAATTTTAGTAAATCTTTGAAAATAAGATTTAAGAATAAATTCAAAAGATTTTATCTCTGATAAAATTAATGGGAACCTTTCCCTAATAATATGAATATTTTATTTAAAGAATATTCTGAATAGGAAAGAGGCGTTGGATGTATCCTTATAACAATTGATTTTTAATTATAAAAATACACGAGTTATTCGGAATGACCGGATTTAACCCATTCTGAATAATTACTACGACGATTAAAAGTCGAAGATGAAGACGGTGGTTGAAGAACGACGATCTTCACATCGAATGGATGAGGACTACTGATGCCTTTGATTGGAGTTGCTGCCTTGATAAGGTTCCAGTGGCAGTTATCCGGACGTATTGTTGATCATTCGGATATGCAAGGTATAAGGTGCCTCCAGTTCTGTTCAGACCCAGAACAGACTTGTAAATGGATGTATGTCTGACGTTGAATTTCGTTCTATGTAAATTGATTTTTATTAATATATTAGAGGTTGTGTGTTGATAGTTATCGATCGCATGGTATGGACTGTCAATGTGGCATGCCAAGATGCAATTGATCAAGCCTTTTGTTGAAAAGTAGAGCCTTGTGGATGAAGATCAAAGCATAGCCTAATTATGTAATAACCCGGAAAATACGGGCCAATTTAAAAATTTTAAATTGGTGATTTCAAAGGAATTTGAACAATTGAAATAGAATATTTCAATAAAATAGTGAATTGGAAATAGTGAGTAAGTTTGAAAATTTGAATTCAACCTTTGACCGACTGTGCAGGGGGGAGAATATAACGGATTTTGGTGAAACCAAAAATATTTAAATCTATTTATCAAAACCTACTAACGAATCTGAAAAATCGAAGTTTCATAACGGCAATCAAAAGTTATGGCCGAATGAATTTTCAGCAAGATCAATATATAGAATATATAGCCCAGGAAAATTGATATTTTGCATACTACCTCGGAATTCGACGAAACCACTTTTGTTGGGTCCGGGATGTCAAATTATTGCTAGGTTTCAAATTTCATAATTTTTGAAGCTAGTATGTGAGCGTGGCAAAGGGAAATGTGTTTGGTCAATTTCTGTTAAATTGGATCGACCAGAAAATGGCCATTTTTCAAACGATCTTAGAATTCGACGAAACTAGTTTTGTTGGGACCGTAGCGTCAAAACATAGCTAGATTTATTTTTCTGAAATTTTTCGAATCAGTTTGTGGCCCTGGTAAATTGAAATGTACGTTCAAAGTTAAAAATTAAATGTTTTATACTTTAATTTGAAAAATAACTGTCTGTAATAGTCGAATTGGCCAACGAAACATATCCCATTATGTCCGGGATGAGGGTATTTAGCTAGGGGCGACAGTCGTTGGGCTTGAAAAGGAGTTCGTTGGTGAAAACCCTAATTTGCTGAAATATATATATTCCGGCGAATCAGAAAATTCCATTCATTATTTAAAAAAAAACTAAAAAACCCTCGTCCCCATCTTCTCTCGACGATCATCGTCGTTCGTCGCTTCCCTCCCCTTTTCCGACCGACTCTGACACTTCCAGGCGCCGTCGCCACCACCCATCGACGCAGCTCCGCCTCCTCTTCAAATCCGACCCCAGCACCCCCTCCCTCGACGCCTCCTCCGCCTGAATCGAGCGCCCAAAGTCCAACGCTTCCCACCGCCGCCGACGACGCCACCGACCGCCGAGCTGCACCAAACCACCACCGATAGGAAGCCCGCTCGAAGCTCTTCCACGTCCAACTCCCTGATCGTCGTCTAGGTCAGCGGATTTCGCGATAATTGCAACCCTAGTTTCGAACCAAATAGAAAAGTGAGTCCTTTTTTATGTCTGCACTTTGAAAAATCATATCTTTTTGGTGTGTTGACGAAATTCGATGAAACAGGAAACATCGGGACCGCAAGGAAGCTCTCTACCGCATAGAAGAAGCCGCGGATTTTTCTGAGTCATCTACGATTTTTAGCACTCCGAAAACCAATGTGAGAAATCTAAATTAATAGAATTTGAATGGAAAATGTCGTGTATAAATTATATAAGCGAAATATAAATTACACACGTGTTGTATACCTCATGTACATGCGTAGTGTAAGCTATATAAGCGAAGTATGAATTTTACATGCATAAAATAATTGATATATGTGTTGAAATGCAAGTGAAATATAGCAATAAAAATAATATATATATATATATATATATATCTACTCCGCTCGTCCACAAACTATGGACGATATTTATTGTTGTGAATTGATGTGAAATATTGGATGAAAAATACGAATGGTTGAATAATTGTTTGTGGTTGATATTGTTTGGTTGTGGTTGAAAAATACCCATTGGTGATTGAAATGAATTGGAAATATTTGTGGAAATGAAAATAAAACATGCCGCCTGAGTGCGAATTAGATGCATGAATCCCCTTTGTCAAAAACCGCGAGGTTTTAAGGTAGAGCGAGGAGCCGTACTCGGAACGGTGCCGGTTTTAACTACCATGCCGTTATGCTGTCGAAATTTTGAATAATCTTTATGTGTTAGAATTATTTTCATATGTTGAAATTATCTTCATGCGTTGAAATTAGAGTCATGTGTTGAAACTATATCCATGTGTGAAAATGTTCATGTGTTGAAAAGTGATGTGTGAAAATTAAATTCATTTGTGGATGAATGAAGTGTTTAAACAATAAAAATCACATTTTTATAATATATATGAAGTATGAAAAATATTCGCCTTATATATAAATAGTTTCAAAAATAAAAATTCCATCTTTCTTATATGAACAACATAAATAAAATATCCATGTGTGGAAATGCTCATGTGTGTAGTGGAAAAGTTCATGTGTTGAATAAAAAGATCGAACAATAAAAATTACATTTTTATTGAAACTATGAAGTGTTGAAAACATCCATTTGTCGAATAGATATTTTAAATGATAAAAATATCATTTTTATCATATATGTGATATGCTAAAGATATGCGGACGTTGAAATAAATATTTGTGAATGAAATATTATTTTTAACATGCATAGGAACTATATAAAATAGTCATGTGTTGAAATATATTTTAGTTCGCCAAAATTATCGTCTTTGAAATGTGAAGTGTTAAAAATAGTCACTTGTTCAAATAAATATGCATGAGTTGAAATATTCATTAATTAGCTAATGATATGATTTTTTTTGCCTATGCATGCAACATTAGAATGAATGGTGTTTTTAAACCAAACTGAATCAAATATGTAGTTGAAAGGAAAATGATAAGTGATAAAAATTGTATATATGTACATGCATATTTATTGAACAGGTTATAGCAAAGGGGCTAGAGAAGAGAAATAAAATTTTGTGCCTGACAAATAGGTACACATTTACTGTTTTGTTTGGGTGATGATTTTGTGAGCCTGTTGGCTAGCCGCTTGGCTTTTTCTTTTTCTTTTTGACATGAGACGCCCGTGTGGCTATTTGGGAATTTTCCCAGCCTCTCCCGTACAAAGGAGGTTATGGCGAAATTTTCCTAAATTTAAAGGCGTTAGTGAAATAATTGAAGTGAAAACGATATATGAATTTTTGAATGAACTATATTTATATAAATATATAAATATAAATAAAATTAAAATGAAACGTGGCCGTGCAGTTCGTATTTTGAAATCGTAACTTCAAACGACTAGTGCGGGAAATCCGACCATTGGATTTTCCCGAAACCGCAATCGTTGGGTTCGCCTTGGAAATATCTTTCCAACGGCACCAACTTTGTGAAGATCCGACGGTTGGATTGTCCGGAATGTTTAATTCAAATCTGAAGAAAAACAGCGCTAGAAACGATTATATATATATATATATATATATAATTAAATTAAATCGAATAATGACGCTGTAGTTCGTAAATTGAAATCGTAACTTCAAATGGCTAGTGTGGAAGATCCGACCGTCGGATTTTCCCAAAACTGAAACCGTTGGATTCGTTTTGAAATGACCTTCCTAATGATGCCAAATTTGTGAAGATCCAACGGTTAGATCCTTAGATATGTGTAAAACAAAATTAGTGAAAAACAGCGCCAGTGCATCGGCACGACCTGAAACGTCGTTTAATTAAATATGGCCATTTTAAATTAAATAAAAATGGTGATATATCGTTATAGAATACTATAGACGATATAGAGTGGAAATAAACCAATTTTGTTGTGTTTGCTTGATATGAGATGATTGAATGTATTTAACATGAAAATTATAACTAAATAACTGAAATGTGAATGTTGAATAGTCCAACCATGTGATTAATTGATTTGAAAATCTAAATATACGTAGATTATCTGAAAAGGCCGAGTGCATCTCATTTCAAATAATCGATCGAAGTTGAGAAGTCGAAGGGTCGAAGACGGTTGAAGACCGACGATCTTCACATTGGATGGATGGACGCTACTGATGCTCATGATTGGAGTAGCTACCTTGAAGGAGCTGAAGTAGTAGCCGTCCAAACATACTGTTGATTGTACGGATATGCGAGGAATTGGAGCCTCCGGTTTCGTTCAGACCCAGAACGGACTTGTAAATGGACTGTGTGTCTGACATTGGATTTTGTTCTGTGCTGATTGATCTCTGTTAAATATATATCTGTTTGGCGGCGGAGAATTTATTCTCTTGCTTAACGCCCTTCTCTGAGACGTACGAGCTCAGAGGTTATGTGTTGATAGAAATCAGTCGCATGGAGTGGATTGCCTGTGTGGCACGCCTAAGTGGCATATGATCAAGGCTTCTGTTGCAAAGCAAAGTCTTGTGGTTAATGATCAAATCATGGTCTGTGTGACGTAGCTTTGTGTATAACGTGAATTCGCGAGCCTCACACCTCGGTATGAGTCAAAAACGGGAGAGTGACTGCAGGGAGAGCACGATGTTTCTTTCTAGCTAAGGTGGTGTTAGTGACCTACCAGCCCTGACATTATATATACTTTTCACCTGTGTGGTTGTTGGAATGCGAGGCGCCTCGATATAGGTCTGTAAGGACCAGGAAACGTGTGTTCAGGAATAACTAATCCTCAAAAGTAAGAGAGGACCGGCCCAGAAGATCCAAGGATCATAGTGGGGTCCTGGGACATTTGCTAGAGTGTCTCGAATCGGAGAGGAGCTTGCCCCTTGCCTCGACTCATGAAGGAATCCAATTTCCAATACGAAATATGCGGACGTGATTGTATTACTAGTACAGCGACATAGTGGTATGGGTCATTTATGCCGCCTATGATTTATATTTATGATTGAAATCGCTTTTGAAATATATATACACTAGTAATAATATCAAACACTTCTGTTTTATACGTATGAAGCATTTTTGGCCATTATAAGGTAAAAACTCTATCCTCCGGCTTGCGTTACATTGTGTGATGGACCTGAGTCTTATAATGGCTTCATTTTATAAAAAGCATTGCGATGATTTAATCATTTACTTTATTTCATGCACTAGCACTCATTGGAGTAAACCCGTTCCGCGAAAGTGGTGTGGTCCTTTGATTTGCCTTATTATTGTTGTTAATAAGTTAAGTACATTTCTCATACTAGTCCCATGACTGACTCGTAGTTTGTTTCACCTTGCAAACTCGGGTGCCCTCCTTTTCACACGGGCAGCCTAGTTACGGGTTTCTGAAGCACTTTTGGCTCATGGCGAGGCTTGACTACACCGCGCTGACTTGGATTTTCTCCGCCATTATTGTATCTATATTATGATTCCGCCATCGGCGATGTAGACTGATATTTATTTTGTGTACTCTTTATGTATGATTCCGCCTCAGGCGATGGAGACTGACTATGTATCATTATGCACTAAGTTGTATCCTGTACTGTGCTTCTCTGATGTGATGATATCTATATGATTCCGCTGTCATATGTTTAAATTATTCTATTTTCTATTTATGCTATTATCTGTGATCTGCTAATGATGATTAATGTGTTATATTCCAATGATTATCCTTAACACCGTGTCACGGGGTTTTGGGATCGTCACAAATTAGGCATAGCTTTGTGTATTTCGTTACCTCGCGAGCCTCACACCCCGGTAAGAGTCAAAAACGGAGCAAGGGAACGCAGGGAGTGCACACGTTTCTTTCTAGCTAGAAGTGGTGTTTGGGTTTAACACGGCCCAGCATTTTACTTGTATGGTTGATGGATTTTGAGCCGCCTTGGATTTTATTGGCTGCAATGGCCAATTTATTGGTCCAATAGGATCGGGAAGCGTGTGTTCAGGAATTGCCAATCCAACCCATTGCACTATTGGGGGACCGTCCCTGCAGGATCCAAGGGTTCGCCAACGTCCGAACCCTGAGACATTGCTAGAGTGTCTCGAATCTGTCAGGAGATCGTTCCTAGTCTTGACTCTTGATGGAAACCCAATTTCCAATACGACATCATGCGGTTTTGATTGTAGAACTAGTACGGCGACATAGTATATGGTAACTATGCCGTCTACGATTAATACATTATGATTGAAATGTTTTTAAAACATATATACACTAATAATAATATCAAATCCATTTTTATCGTATCAAGCATTTTTGGCCATTATAAGGTAAAACTCTATCCTCCGGCTTGCGTTGCATTGTGTGATGGGACCTGAGTCTTATAACGGTTTCTTTTTTCTAAAAAGCATTGCGTTGTTTTTTACGATTTACTTTATTTATGCACTGGCAATCCAATGGAGTAAACCCGTTCTGCGATAGCAGTGTGGTCCTGAGATTAGCCTCCTTATTAGTTAAGTTAAGTAAAGATTTCTCACACCAGTCCCATAACTGACCCGTAGTTTGTTTCATTTTGCAAACTCGGGTGCCCTTTTTTTCCCACAGGCAGTCGAGTAGCTTATTTTGCAGATATATTGAGCAGGATTCTGGATCGAAGCTTAGAGCTGTGTCCAGAGCATTGATAGTCTTCCGCTGTGATTAATTTAATTAGTCCGCTACATTGTATTAATTATGTTGTAATTAAATATTCCGTTGTATTATTTATCAATGTACTCTGATATTCTATACTCTGATGTAACATTATTATAATATTTATAAAAGTCTGTTGTTATTTGTTCTGATGTGTTGTATTTCCAAAGTTAACGTATTCGGGTTTTGAGCAGTCTTGGTCGATCTAACGGTCGATCGGGTCGGGTGAAATCCGGGTGGTTACACCAGACCTCCCTTACATTAGGGACGAAAAACGATGTTCCACGAGATTCAATGACGGCGGGAAGCGTTTTCCTTAGAACCCAAAAAAAGATGCTAAGGAACGGTAAGAGCGAAAGAAGGAAGAAATGGGAGTCATAACACCAAAGACATGAGTTCCAATAGAGTCAAGAGAAGACTTAATGAGAACAAGTCTTCCTGCATGAGATAGGAGAGTTGCATTCCAACGGATGATCTTACCCCTGGATTTTCCAATAAGGGGACTGCATTAACCCAAAATTTTGAAACCAGTTTGAAATTTATTTTTAATTGATTTAATGGAAATTAAATATTTTGAACGACTTATTTTGAGAATAAACAACTTGAAATTTATTTAAAATGAAGTTAGAACGTATAAATTTAAAATTTAATCAAAACAAACTCGTAATGACGCGGTAGTTTGATAATTATTTTTAAACTTTAAATGATTATACAGAATTCAGAATAAGTTAGATTTTAGTAAAACAAGAAACGCTAGAATCTATTTAATAATATCTTTCTAATGAATGTGAAAAATTGAGATTTCATTTTATAAATTATAAGTTATGACCAAATTAAAATTTAAAATAGTCATTATGTAATCGTTTATAAAATATAACGATTTATTAAATTAAATAAAAGGATTTTCATGTAAAATGAACACTGTTTGATTAGAAAATTGTAATATCGATTATAAACTCAAGTATGTTTATTTTACAGCTATATGATATTTTATTTGGATATATACGATAATATTAAATAAATTATTTATTTCAATCGTTTTTGAATTTATTAATATTTTATCAATATTACATAGCCCTTAAAATTGATATTTTGCAAATGACATCCGTTTTCGATGAAATTAATTTTGTTGAGAATATCAAATTATAGCTAGATTTCAAATTTCGTGATTTTTGGAGTCAGTATGTGACCATGCGAGATTTTAATGTTAAACATTCAATATTTTGAATTTAAAAATACGCTATCGGAGCAGACGGACTCAGAATTCGACGAAACAAGGTTCATTGGATCTGTAACGTCAAATTATAGCAGCCAGTCAATTTTCATTGCAAGCGGGATCCGTATGTGATAACACACATTTTTTTCCACAAATACAAGCAATGATTAAACAAATATGAATAAAATAAATATAAATGTTGAATATAAAAATATTTTCTCTCCACTCTAAAATACCCTTAACATTCCTAAACCTAATTTCTTCCTTCCAACAGTCAACTCTTCCTAGCCACCATGTTTTTCTCTAAAATGTGAGCTCACTACAACAAAAATACCATATTAAACGTGTAATTCTACAATGGTCAAGAAATACCAGTTGTAATAAATATTTTTTACAACTGTCATTTTCTGAAAGTTGTAAGAAATGTACTTTCAACAACTGTTTTATTCTGCCACTTTTAATAGATAAGTATTACAACATTTATTTTTTATCAATTATAATAGATTCCTATTTTTGACAAACCTTATGCTTTACAAGTTGTAATAAACGTTTGTTGATATCTTTTTCACTTGCTCGTGGTAATAATAAATTAATAATTAATATTAAATATCAATACTCATTAACTAATAAAAGCTTCATATTGAAATATAATCGTAATTAAATAATAATAATTTATTTTAAAAATGAAATAATTTTACTGACAATTAACATTAAATAATTAATAATAGTTATAACAATAATAACTAATAAATAGTTAATTCTAAATTGTAAAAAACAATAAACTTTGGCTTACATTAGAAAATTATACTTGCTCATGGCCCACATTAGGAATTGTAAAAACTTATTTTCAACAGATCATTTTTCTACATGTAATTCTAAATTGTTATATTTGATTTTATAAATTTGTATAAAATTTTAACTACAACCAATAAAAAAATTTGAATCTACCTTGCATAAAAAAGCGGTTTCCCTCTTAACGCAAAAGACAAAATTTGGTGGAAGACTGTATCTCGCTTATTACGTACACCTTTTGTGGGCCGACCTCTCCGCTTCCCTAAATCAAAGTCGATCTCCAATCTCTTCCATTGGGGCTAGGGCTTCTTATACGCCGCCTCTCTTTTTCTCGTTTCTTTTCTCCACGTTTGCTCTTCACACTTCAATCTCCTCATCATTAACCTTATCTTTTCCTATCACTGTTTTTATGTCATTAACAGATCTCATGAGCCCCTTTCAGATCTAAAATTTCGTCTCCTTCTTATGGCCTCTTTCGAGTTCCTTGATGAGCTGTCGCTGTTCACTCCTCCTTCAGAAATATGGATCTATCTTTACATGCTCCGTGCTGCAATAACATCCAAATCTAGTGCCTTTAGCCACTGTTTACTGCAGGTGGTTGCTTTTGTTTTTGGTATTTCTGGGGTTTGGACAGCGATGGTCTACGTCTAATTTCGATTTAGGTTCATATGGTGAGTTGCACATTTATGATCCGTACCGCGGCTTATGTTTTTTGGGGGTCTTGGGTCGTAGGTTATCTACTGTTCGATGGTAGTGCTTCTCCTCTACGCCCACAACCTCAGGTGATAGCTTAGCTACTTGTCTAGTGAATGTATTTATTGCTTTCACTGCTATTTTATTAGCCTGCTTCCCCTATGTCTCTTTGCTATTCAAGCTTTATATGGATTGCATGTCTTCAGGCACAAGCTATGCTTCAGGGCTAATTGTGTCATGTGAGTTATGGATGGTTCCTTGGTTAATACTGTTTTCTCCGACCCAGTATGACTCTTTGGCCATTGCTTATGTAACAGAGGAGTGTCTCCTTGGTCAATGGGTTGGTCAGCAGTATCTGTCTTTCTTTTGAAGGTCCATTTAGTTCTCTGCAGTGTGGACGTTTTTCTGGTTAGTTTCAACATGTCAATCTTTGAGTTTTTTGGGAAATTATTTGTTCACTGGTGGTTGCCTGTGTCGATGGGATGTTCGATTGATTCTGGTTTGTAATTGATCTTGATGCTCGTAAGAGTATAGCTGTTGGTTTGCAGCATGGAATTGGCTTTTGCCCTTTGTAATTTGTGACATACTCGCATGTATGTTATTTGATTTGCAAGCAGGTAAATGGTTATTCTTTAGGGTTTGCAGAGCCTTCAATCTAACTTAAAGGTAAAATGATACTAGTGTAAGTGCAATATTAAAGAATTTCATGTAAGTGTGTTGACTTATGTTTTAGGTTATTGCCCAACATGAACATTTTTATTAGATTTAAATCTGACAGACAAATATGAAACAAAGTTTGTTGATGAAGATGATGTAGGTTTTTGAGCCTTCATAGCAGCTGGAGGCTGACTAGGTTAATTAGCAGTCGCATGAGGCCGGCACTTAGTTTGAAGCAATAATACCCCGAAGCCCGAGTGAGAGTAGCAGGTAGCGAAGCATGTGCACTTGATCAATTAGGAAGAGTAATAACAGCAGGAGAAGCCAGTTTGAAGTAGCACTAGAAATGGAATGTTGTAAGTACAGTGAACGATGGATGCATGTGTACATCCAGTTGTATGCAAGCATTATTGTTCTAGCTAATTGCACTAGAGCATGATGCTAACCCCAAAATGCATCAATAAATGAAGTAGTAACTGTGGTTGAAGATCTATTTCAGGTCTTACTTAGAGGTATACATTATTAGATCATATCTATGATTCGATAAGAAATAATTTAGATAACTATAACATTGTTAAATTGCCTTCTTAAATTGAGTTATTAATTAAAATATTTTCTATTTAGAATTGTTCATGTTTTTGTAATAAAGTTATTATTCCTTTCGATATAAGTTTATTGTGTCAACGTAGGAATTACTTTCTTAGCATCTCAACTTGTGGTTTGTATAACTTCTATTATTGATTAGGATAGAATAGTCTCCAAATTAAATTTGCAAAGTGTCATAGTGAAGTTTTAATTGTACCTGAACTTGTTTTGAAAAGGAATATTGATTGACCCAAAAAAAATGAAACATGATTTCATTTTTTTATTTGCTAACAAGTGTTGTGTATTGAGTTCCTACGGCTCAACAGACTTTCAGCTAATATTCTTATTGGTTCCTACGGCTCAACAGAATTCCAGTATTGGTGAAATTCACGTAGATAATAAGCAGTTGCTGGCATTTACAGGGCTTTTAGAAGGAAATTGTGAATATACATCAGTAATGCGAGGATAACAAGGGACACATGATGCTTGTAGGTGATGTTCCCCGGGAGTAAGTATACAAATGAAACAGAGCCGTGCTATCTTTTATGAGCATTGATTTTTTTTTTTACTTTTTTCTTTTGTTCTAGCCTTCTGCTTTCTTATTTCTATATTGTGGGCATGAATGAGCATCTTCACAAATTTGAGAAGTGCAGAAACCATTGAAATATAGGAGATGAAGGGAAGTAATATGCTATGTAATATGCCAAAACTTTGAATGAGCTTTGTAATTGGGTTAAAGACTTTCAGAGGCTAACGAGGATGACGGTTGTAATTTTATACATTTTTATGTGGTATACGGTCTATAATTTGTATTATGGATATATAGTTGTGATTTTTATCAATGAATGGATCATGATGCCTTTATATTTACATCTATTTCTTGTGCTATTTATCTATTTATTATTGCATATATATATATAATCGTTGTAATAAAATATATCACAACAACTATAAACAGTTGTAAAAATTATAACAACGGTGCCATAAAAGTTGTAATAAAGTTTATTACAATAGTGAAAAAAGTTGTAAAACATACATTTCACAACTGTATCGCAATGGTGCAAAAAAGTTGTGAAAGATTTTAGTTTATTACAACTTCTTAATAGACGATGATGGCCCAATGTTGTTAAACGTTTTTTTACAACTGTTTTCCACCGATGTAATATGGTCAATTTGTTGTAGTGGCTAAATCACCTTTTAAAAATCAAAACAAATCATGTAAAAATTCTAAAATCCCAGGATAATTTTTTTTGAGTTTATGAGATGATTTTCTTCAAGTTGATATCGATTTTGAGGATGTTTGCCGTTTCAGCAGCTCCAAAGTTTAATACGTGAGCTAGGGCTTACGTTTTGGGTAGATTAAAGAACTAATGCACGAAATGGATATTATATAAGTGAATGTGATGGAAATTGGAAGATTTTGTGAAATTTTGGCGAGTTTTGATAGAAAATTGGTTCGCACCTTCTATGTCGTGTGCAGCAAGTGCTATAGGACGCAAATTTGAAGAAGAGTTCGAGTTTAACATTATGACTATGGAGTGGAAGCAGAAGTAGGTTTTTAATTGAATTTCAATAAAGAATAGAGGGAGAATGGTTGGGGTCAAGAAATTTGGTATTGGGTCGCGGGTTCCGCTGAAGCATAGAAGAAGAGGATGAGTAGAGGATTAGAAATGTAATTAACATTTTAATTTAATTATTTATATAGCTTATGACCTTTTCAATATATGCGAACTTGTAAAATCAATAACTTTCTCATACATTATTGGAATTCAGCAAAACAGGATCCATTGGAACAGTATCGATGAGAGCTTCGCAACGAAACTAATTTCGAGTGATTTAGAGCTAGTGGTAATTTATAGCAAAATAAAACGCTTGATTGAATTATCGAAAGCAATCGTTTTATAATGATTTTAAAACCGATCAAAGTGAGAAATATCTCACTCAAATTATTTTTAAAGTTATTATATTTGTGAGTGAATATATATTGATTGCGTATGATTGCAATATTTGTTTGGTAATTATGGATGTTTACAGTTTTTGTTTTATCATTATTAAACTGTTATTATTAGTGTTGACAAATAAAACATTTATATTATGAATTATTCTGGAATGACAATTTACCCACCCGTCTCTCAAATATGTTGATATGTTCACATGGACTGTATTATGAACCCCACACTGGTATTGAGACGATAATTTTACACATCGCCCAAGTGAACAAATGATAATTGGTTTTTTATTGGTTGAAAACCCACACGGGTATTGGGATTATATTTGATTTACACTAATCCCATGTGTTTAGATTGGATGTTAATCGATTGATTGATAGACCGTTATAAGCGTTATTAAATTATTTAATGCTTATACTATTGTAGATGCACTCTGGATGTGAATTGAATGTTTAATAGTTATTTATAGCTATTGTTGAATACATGCGATGTATGAAATCTTTATAATTAAAATTATATGGTAATTGATTGAGTCACATTTCAATTCAAAAATAACGAATATTTTAATATAGTATTCAGTGAAGAATCAAAATATGATTTTGATGTTTGATTTTGGATGGACACGAAAATATTGAAATATATGAAGCCGAGTTAAGTAGATGTATGCCATTTTAACTAGAATGGATTTTTCTGTCGATTTTATTCATTTTACAATGAATACCGAAAATATTTGATTTTAAAATCCGATATGTTGCAAATATTATTATTTTGATATTATAATAATATAAAATTTTCAATTGTAATTTAAAATTGAAATTGAAGTTTAAATCGTTTGAATATGAATTTATAAACAATTTCGAAAATGCATTTTGATTGGAAATCAATGAATTATATTATATATTTGAATGGTTTGAATAGAACGAGTCAAGCAGTGACCGTTTGCGAATTTTGATCATTGACTTTGAATAGACGTAACGAGAGATCCGACCATCGGATTCTCCTAAAATCGGAAACATTGGGTTCGTATCAAAAATATCATTCAAATGAATATATGAGATTTAAAATCTACTGGCTCGATTTTGTGAAATGTTAAATCAAATTTAAGTAAAAACAGCGCTAGTGCAGCTAAATGACGTGAAACGTCATTTAACTGAATGCCAATTTTTGAATGATTAAAAATAGAGAAAAAATATGTTAAATCATAATAAATGATTTGGAAAGATTTTTGCATGAAATATTCCACTTTTGTAAAGATAAAAGATATTTTTAATTAAATAAGTTGTTTATCAACTTAAGTAAAGAATGAAAGGGATTTTATGGTTTTAATATAACAAGAATTTCCAACTTATGAATTGGAAAGGATTTGAATGGAAATAATCTTCGCAATATTTCAATACTGGATTCCGTGATTATACAGATATCATTGAGGAATTTGGAAGATATAGATATCGTTATTCCTATTACAATATATGTTGGTTTCAGAATTTGATATTGATTATAGATCGATATGATTTCTATTCAGAGCCTTGTATTTAATATCAAATTGGATTTTGGGCTTGTCGTGAATTGTGTCTTAAATTATACTATTCTTAAACCCAGTTGAGAAAGGAATAAATCTTTTAATTAAGATTAATGAAGTTTTCCACTGATAAACATGATTGGAATTAAATGAAAGTTGATTTTGGGTTCATCGTGAGCGATGTGTTAAATGACATTAGTTCTTAAACCCAATTAACGGTGAAGTTATGATTTGGAATTTATAAATCTTCTAATTAAGATTTAATGAAATTTTTCCGAAGTAAAGTTTGCTATTTAATAAATTAAATTTGAATTGAACGGAATTCGATTTAGTGATATTTGAGATGGGCATCCGTGAAGGAAGTCCGTTACTATTTATGGAATTTAAAAATGCTTTGCCATTTCCCATTTATAGTACTAGTCTAATATCGAAATTTATATCGATTATATGCTATTATGATTTCTGTGAAGATTCCATTTTGATGGAAGATGATTTTGGGTCTATCGTGAGCGATGTTTTAAGCAACATCCGTTCTTTAACCTAGATAAAGACAGGATTTATTTCCTAAGATGAATAATCATTAAATAATGATTTTTGAAGATTAAAACTAATTGGAGTTTTAATGAATATTTGATTAGATTGAAATGTGAATGAGGTAATTAGATTTACCGAATTCAGGAAATGTTCGAGAATGGAGTACACTAGTTTTACTCCATGCGATAGTTAAATCTTTAATTAGATTTAAATGTTAAATGGTTATTGAATTTACCGATAAAACAATGGGTGTTAGATATGGAGTACTGCTACTTTTGCTCCATAGGATGAATAGGTTGGGATTAGGGTAATAAAATGAATGATTACTACGGTAAGGCTTGGTAATCCCGACTAGTTGATAAACCTTAATTTAGTTTAAGTTGTGAAAAGATTTTATAAATCTTTTGAAATAATTTTTAGGAATATTTGAATTAAAAGTATGTTTTGGATTGGGATGAGGCATATGATGTGTTTTTATTTTAACATGATTATAAGATATGCGAATTATTCGGAAAGACCAGGTTTAACTCATTCTTAATAACTGACATGACGACTAAAAGTTGAAAGATTTGAAGACAGTGGTTGAAAACCAGAGATTTTCACATCGAATAGATGATTACCGAAGTCTTGATTTGCCTGTACACCCAAGCCAAGGTAATAAGTAGTGATCGTCCAGACTTACTTGGAGATCGACTGGATATGTGAGGGCCTCTCTCTTGTATTGGATGTATGGGATGAGGAATATAGTGCCTCCGGTTTTGTTTAGACCCAGAACGAACTTGCAAATGGATTGTATGTTTGACATTATACTTTATGTTGTATTCTTTGATCTTTGCTAAATATATACCTGTTTGGTGGTGGAGAATTTATTCTTTTGCTTAACCCCCTTCTCTGAGACGCACGAGCTGAAAGGTAATATATTGGTAGGCATCAATGATATGGTATGAATTAACAATGTGGCATGCTAAGATGTAGTGATCAAGGTTTTTTTAAAAGCAGGGCCTTGTGGATGATGATCAAAGCACTGTTTATATAGCGTAGCATTGTGTGTTGAGACGTGACTTCGACGAGCTTCACAACTCGTGAATGATAGAGGTTGAATAATAAACGACATATAGGAATCAGACTAAGGATACAAATGTTTCCTGGGGGATCCAGGCGTAACCATTGTTTATCTAAGGTCTAGAGAAGGAATGGGATATAGGAGCCCCGATAAGGGTTACTCCACAGAGCATGAAGGATTTGGGAGCCCGCTAAAGGTGACTCCACTATAGCATGAAGGATCCAAGGGATCTGGGAGCCTCGATAAGGGTGACTCCACTGATCATGAAGGATCTGGGAGCCCGCTAAAGGTGACTCCATTATAACATGAAGGATCCTGATTTGCCCCAAAAAAGGCGATGGTTAGTGGTGGCAAGAAAGCGTCGGACATTGATGGAACCCAATTTCCAATACGAACCTTCGTGAGTTTAATTGTACCTTATGTATGTAGTCGTAGTACACTACGTTTGCTATGATTGATATATTTATTTGTGAAGATGATATTTACCCTATGCACTATGTCTATGTATAATAAAAGAGGATATTACGTATAAAGCCTTTTTGGTTATTATAAGGTAAAACTCTACCCTTTTGTTTGCGTTGCATTATGTGATGGGATTGAGTCCTATAATAGCTTCATTTTTCAAAAACATTGTGATTGGTTTATGATTGGTATTCATATGGAGGAAACCCATTCTGTGTTATATGGCGTGGTCCCGTGATTTACCCAA
This sequence comes from Allium sativum, assembly GCA_030737875.1. Lineage (NCBI taxonomy): Eukaryota > Viridiplantae > Streptophyta > Magnoliopsida > Asparagales > Amaryllidaceae > Allium > Allium sativum. Next base: position 27,537,124 of record CM060926.1, on the reverse strand, counting down.
CTTTAAAATAAAGTTAATAACTGTTTTATTACTCACACCAGTCCCATGGTTGACTCAGACTTTTTTGTTTCCATCTAAACTCTAGGTGCCCATATTTTATACACGGACAGCTAGTAGTTTAGGTTTCGTAGATTTTTCTTTTCATTGGTTCCTAGGTTATGGCTGGAGCTATATATGGAATGCATTGTATCCGTGTATTTCTTTCAGCTGTGGTAGTTGTTGTTTTCCGCTGCACATTATATTCATGTATTTTATTTCTATTGTTTTGTAATTTATTAATCTCCAATATTTTTCCGCTGTATATAATTTATTTGTACTCTGGTGTCTTGTACTCTGATGTAAAATTGTTGCAATAACAATGAAATGTTCTCATGTTTGTGTTCTGATGCATAGTGTTCTCAAAGTAGTCAGCCTTCTTGTTGGGTTTACGCTGGCTGGGAAGTCCGGATCGCTACAAGTAGTATCAGAGCTTTGGTTTCCAAAGCTAGAGAATAAGACACATTAGAACCAAACGAAAGAATTCATTGGAGATAGGATTAGTAACATTCTATAAGAGTGACAGAGATGGGGTTAGTATTGCCCTAGAATGAGTTTGAAGAGTGTTATTTCTAAAAAGGAATTTAATTTTGAAAATGATATCTTGTTGTAAAGATTGGAGTATTTTATTTGAGTTTGGACTATTGAGTATGGGAAAAATTTTCATATAAGCGTCATGAATGTATATTCGAAGTCTCAAGTATACCAGGAAGATATAAAATCACGCTCTAGTGCCCCAGAGAAGATCCTGATTATTACTTTAGTATTATCAGTATTTATGTTCAATTTTCGAAAGTGAGATGTCTGTCTATTCCAAATTACTGGTGTGAGAACCAAATCTTAGTTAGACTTTACTATTTGTGATTTGGCATTAAAAATATGATTTTAAGTATATAAAAGTTATATTTTTGAAAATCTAACCAACTAATTGGTTGTTAGTTGTGATGTGTGATTATTAGATTAACTAATAAAAATATTGGAATAATAAAACCAATATGATAATGGAAGGTAAATTAAGCCAAATCAAATCTAATATAGAACTGAATTGAAATTTTTATTGAATTGGATGTATATGTGTGTGTGCGTCTCTCTCTCTCTCTCTCTCTATATATATATATATATATATATTATATATATATATGTGTGTGTGTATGTGTGTGTGTGTGAATAGGTCATAGCATTGAAACTAAGAACATGAATAAAATTGTAAGCCCGACAAATAGGTACATATTTACTATATTCATTGGATTTTATTATTTTACGAGCCGATTGGCTAGCAACTTGGCTTTTTGGTTTTCTTTTTTATTTATGAGGGCCCAAGGTGGCAAGCTGTAGTTGTATGGATCAACACGTATAAAGGAGGTTATGGCGAAATTTTTCAGAAACTTAAGGCGTTAGCCAAATTTCAGTAATATTAGAAAGTTCTTAGAAACTGAAAGGTTGAAGAACTCAAGCCAGAATGAAAGTTGAGTTGGTTAGTTAAACAACTTTCTGCTCCGTTCCTTTTTCGAGGACGAAAAAGTTTTAAGTGGGGGAGATTGTAACAAACCGGAATTTTGGAACCAATATAAAATTTGTTTTAAATTGATTTTAATGGAAATTAAATATTTTGAAAGACATATTTTTATAATAAACGACTTAAAATTTATATAAAACGAAGTTAGGACATACAAATTTAAAATTTAATTAAAACGAACTCGTAATGGCGTGGTAGTTTGATAATTTAGTTTTAAACTTTAAATGATTATACAGAATTCAAAATAAGTTAGATTTCAGTAAAACAAGAAACGTTAAAATCTATTTAATAATATCTTTCTAGTGAATGTGAAAAATGGAGATTTCATTTCATAAATTATAAGTTATGACCAAACTAAAATTTAAAATAGTCGCAATGGAATCGTTTATAAAATATAGCAATTTATAAATTAAATAAAGGATTTTCATGTAAATTTAACACTGTTTGATTAGAAAATTTTAATATCGAGTCATAAACTCAACTATATCTATTTTATAGCTATATGATATTTTATTTGGATATATACGATAATATTAATTTATTATTATTAATTATTTATTTTAATTGTTTTTGAATTAATTAATATTTTATCGACATTACATAGCCCATAAAAATGGATATTTTGCAAACGACATCCGTTTTCAACAAAATTAATGATGATGTCGTCAACAAATGACAAGGACGATATAGAGTGCAACTCCTAGGGATGCCGAACCTACGGATATGCCTAGCTATCGTTAGTGAGTGAAGTCCACGAACGAAGGCCTCTGTAACATTGACGAATTGATAAGGGGAGAGCGGGTCTCCCTGACGTAGTCCCCTACCCACCTTGAAAAAACCGTTGGCCGATCTGTTTATGGGAATGGAAAAACAGCAGTTGGAGACAAGCCTCCAAACGATATCGATAAGGGTTTCTAGGAAGCCGAAAGCACTCAGGACCTTGATGACAAAAAGCAAGTTATGCGATCGCAAGCCTTAGCCATATCCAACTTGACGACCACATTAGATCCTCGTACCTTCCTATCGATCTGAGAAACCAACTCCTGAGCTAAAAGGACGTTATCAGTGATCAAACGTCCTTTTACAAACCCACCCTAAGAAGAAGAAATATTACACTCAAGAAATGGTGCTAGTCTAAAGGCTAGAACCTTAGAAATGACCTTGTTAGAGAATTGGCATAAGCTGATTGGATGAAAATTCGCACAAGGACAGGGATGTTTGCATTTTGAGATGAGGACCAAATTGGTGGGGTCCAACCCATATGAAGTTCTCCACTAGAGAAGAAAACTGAATGGCAAGACAAAAGTCTACCCAAATAATCGACCATACACTCCGGTAAAAGACCCCATTTGTAATGTCCCGTATTTTCTTGCCATTTTATTGAAATATTTTATTTAATCAAAATGTTGATTTGAATATATATAATCGATTTAACCATTTGATGTGAATATTTAAATTATATTAATAATACAATAATATTTTATTTTCAGAACATTTGGGAAAATGTTGAATTTGCTGTACAGTGTGAACGAGCGATTTAAAATGGTTTGAATATGGTTTATATTAAATTTTAGTGGTGATTTAATTATTAAAACAACGTTATAACGTTTAATTTATAATTTAATTATAAAACGAGCTGCAGCGGCGTGGTAGTCCGTAATTTGGCGTTTGAACTTCAAATGGTTGTACAAGGCCCAATATGAGTTGGATTTTCTCGAAACAAGAAACGTCCGAATCTGTTGGATAATATTTTTCCAATGAAAGAGAAAATTCGAGTTTATGTGTTGTAGATTTTGTTTTATGTCCAAATAAAATTTTGAAAAGGTCGCTGTGGAATTTCCTTTATATATTATAACGTTTATTTATCTATATTATAATGAGAATACCTCCATTTGAAGCTTTTGAAATGTCTAAAGTACCTTTCATATATGTGAAGGAAGTGGAGGCTATTTTGTCAATTATCCGCTCTCATTCAACCCACGTTCTTATAGCCGATGCACATTTCCCTCATCCCACTTCCTCAGTTTCTTCTATTTCATCTCTCCATTTCAGGACTCTTCTTCACGTTCTCATCCAATAATTATGCTGAAACATTTAGCATCGATCTTCCTTCCCTGCTTTCTTTAATTCCCAATCTCCTCCTTCACAATAGTTGATCTGATATAACTTCCAATCCCTAACGTAACTGAAAGAGGCAATCAATTGGACTATTTCCAATCCCTAACGTAACTTAAAGAGGCAATCAATTGGACTGCTTTGTAGCGCATCTTTCATATTGCTCTCACTGCCATGACAAGGATTCAAAAGGGGAAAATCTAAATTTTCCGAAGGGAGAAAAAGACTCCAGAACTCAATGGTAACGTTGTTTTGTTGTGAATTAATTCCATGGATGATTTGGTTATTTCTTTTGAGTTTTTAATGTTAGGATTTCTACAGTATCATGTGCGATTACAAATTACATTCTGTCGGAATAATCAGTGATTAAACTTTTTAATGTTTTCTAATGTAATTTTTTCTGTTTTGTAGGTTTCGATTTGGTCAACATAGGACATGCATACTATTATCAATTGGCTGACTGTTGGTACTATGAGGAAGAGGAGCCTAACTACTACATCCAAAGGTAAGGAGAACATACTCAAGTTGCAATTTTCACAGTTCCATTGGTAATGGAGTCTTAGAGATTAATTATTGAACAAAATTATAAACTGTTAATATAAGTTCCACTGATTTTGATATCCAGCAATGCTCTGCACTCCTCTGACAAGATTTGATGAAATAGACTCCAACAAAGAAGGCCAAAAGGCACAAAATGGTTGATTTGGAATGGGTCAACACTACGCCATAGATGACCTATCGCAACGAAAACCCATGGTGTTGCTAACTACAATGTTGTCATTGCTACGATGTTTTTTGCCTATTGCAACGCACGTTTCAATGTGTTACCATAGATATCAACATGTGTTGCAGTAGCCACGTGAATAAAATTAGTAATCCGCGTCAACAATATCCAACAGTCCAGATTAGCGATCCACATCAATCTAATTTCCTTCACCACAGCAGCGATCTTTTACCCAAATTTTCATTTTCCCGCTGTAAAATAATTCGCGTTGTCTTCACTTGAGAAAATTGACCGAACTATCTTTCCCTAAATTTTCATTTTACCGCTAAAAAATAATAAAATAATTATCGTTGTTTTCACTTTTCCACTTTCAACCCTAAATCGTTCGAACCCTAAACTAAAATCCCAATTCATATCGTAGGGAATCCCAATTCTTGTTGCCCTTCTTCTTCCCTAAATTCGCCTTCCTCTCAAAAAAAACCTCTTCTTCCTTCTCCTATCATTTTAGTTATCACTGCAGCAAAATTCGACGAGGCAACCACTAATTACGTTGTTCGCTACCAAATAAAGATCCAATTTTGCATGAAATTGCTTCGCTGTTGATCTACTTTCATTACCCTAAGGTACTGTAAACGAATTTTTTGATCTTAACTTACCTTTTTTCGATGATCCATAGTGTTGTACTTCGTCAGTCTGTACATTCATTTTTTAGGCTAATCTGTTTTAGGCTTAACATGAAGGGATTCCCTAGCCATTTAAGTCTTTTTTTCCTCAAACCTACATCGTTAAATATGTTGTTTCACAAAAGTACTTCTTTGGGTTGTGCCTATCATTCCACCTTGTGAGCACAAGTAGAAATCGTAATTCTTTGGGTGTTAGATTTTGTTGTCCACCATACTGCCTGGTGGAACATTGTCCGGGGAATGGAGGTAGAATGTGACAATGCTTTTGAGCACAAAAGTTCGCCGGATAATGTTCCACTGGGCACTATGGGACAATGCCAAATTCAGAGAGGCACTTTCGCTCCCAAGGCCCTTAATCGTAAGTGTTTGTTTATTTAGCCTTGTTAGATGTCATATAGTACACAGTGCATTTATCATATCCACATTTATGCAATCTTTGTTGGTACTTATAAGAGTACACGTCAATCACAAATTTGTTTTATGTTGATGTTTCAGGAATGTAATTGATGTTTCAGGACTGCGGATATCACTGAATATTGCATGATGCGGACATCAATTTCAACTTCAAATTCGTCAACAGCGGCTGCGAGAAAGAACTGCCACCACAATATCCCAGCAAAGTTGAGGACTGTAAAGGTGGGGTCGAATGCGGGAAAGAAGTTTTTTGGTTGCTCCATGTGGCCGGTAAGTATAAATTAGGTTTTTTTTGGTTGCGGATTTTACTCGAGAATTTAATGTATGTGCAGATTGGCGATTGCGGGTATTTTATGTGGCATGACGAAGTGTACGAAATCAACAACAATTCTGAATTGGATGATACTAGTGTTAAATTGATGGAAAAAGAAAAGACTATATTGCAATTGCTCATGGAAAAGAAGACAATTGAAGAAAAGCTGCAGAAGCAAAAGCAAAAGAGGGTAAAAGCCGATGAATTGGTGGCAGATTTGAAGGAAGAGTTGGCCCTAATGCGCATTGACTGTGGAAAACACGAGACAGGAGAAAAATTCTTTGCAAAAGCTTTAGCTATATCTTGGATCATGTTTGGAGTTCTTTTGTGTGTTGTTATGGCAATGTAGAGCAGTGAAGTAACATGAAATAGCATGCATGGGCAGTTTTCAGGTATAATTTTAAGTTTTGCCACATTGTAGATTAGTGATAATTTTTGCCACATTGCAGATTAGTATGCACTTGTATACACATTGTTTAGATCAGTATACACTTGTATACACATTGATCAGTTATGTCACTCAGTTATGTTTTAGATCAGTGCACTTGTATCCACATTGTTTAGATCAGTTATGTAACTCACACATTGTTTAGATCAGTACACTTTTATACACATTGTTTAGATCAGTATACTATGTTATACTGATGCAAATGGAATTCAGTTATGAAACACAGTTTGTGCTGAAAGGAAACTCAGTTATACTATGACCATACTTTGTGCTGAAATGCAATTCAGGCATGCATACCTCTTATTTTGTGCTGAAATGCAACTTATGTATGCAGGTGAAGGAGGCAGTGATGAGGATTTTCAAGAACTTTTGTTAATGAAGGCACTAGAGGTACGATGCAGTAGAGGCATTGAACGCATTGAAGGCTTGTGCTATATTTTGAAACTGTTTTAGTTTTATGTAAACATGAATTTAGGACTTGCTGTGTGTTTGTTTTTGAAATGTTTGTAAAATTGAACTTAGTGGCTACGTTTTGTTATTTTGTAGTTGACTACGTACTAGTGTTCCCTGGTTAATTTGAAATAAAAAGTTCTTTGTAAATTTCAGTTTGATGTTATGTTGCCATATATATGATATAATGTTGTAGTATGTGATGTTAAATGTTGCCATAGCTATGATATAGTGTTGCCATTGGGTGGCAAAATTGTTGCTATAAATTTATGCATGTGGGCCCCACAACTGGATTCCGTGGACCCGGGCTACAGATTTTCGTGGCGATTCCGTAAACACGGGTCACAGATTATAGTGGGTCCCACATTTTTGTAAATTTAGTACATGCGGCAACAACTGTGCTGATGTTGCCTTAGGATCGAAAATGTGTTGCCTTTGACTCTAAGGCAACGCGGCAAAAGGCAACCCCAAAAAAGTGTTGCCACAGATCATTTTTTGCCTGCAGCAACACTATTTGGCACCTACTGCGTCATTTCTCTGGGGTAGGCGTAGGTCATCTATGGCGTAGTGCAAGGTGAAAAATCTAATTTTTATATGTCAACATGCTTTCAAGTTTTTTTTCCTCAATTTTTGTAGGTTCAACATCTAGATTTCATTGAGAACAAAATTGGAGAGTAGTTTTGTATGTTTTGAATAGAATTGCTGATGATTAATTGGTTGAAAAGATTATTATACTGTATAGCGAATCATCTACAGTCCATTGTGTAATATTTGCATTTATGCCTTTCCTTTTCTTAAATGTGTATCTCACGACACAAATGCTTTACTGTTTACAACCAAAAATTAGAATTTCACACATTACATACCCAATTTTACAATTCCCTTTGTATCAATAGAAAGCAGCTATGTTAATCCCTTCAGAAATATTTGATTGAAGATGTAGTGGTGGATGGGGTTATATTACACATAATGAGAAATAAGTATTATTGTAATATTGAATAACATCTTGATGATTTTGTATGACATGATGTTACCTTATGTTGTTGATTGTTTTCTTGCTGAATTTGTTTCTGGAAAGAGATGATAGGCCGCCAGGGACTTCAATGGCTGAAGCTATGCAGCGTACTCAATCTTTTTTATCTAAGGGAAAAGCTTATCGCTCTTTATACCGTTATTGAGAATTCCCTACTTTTTTTTAATGATAACATTTTGTTACGTGAAAAATATATGAATATTTTGTTGTTTAATACATGGACATAACTACTCCGTTTTGGCTAGATGAAGTTATTCCTATCTCCAACGGCAATGAAATCTTCATTAACCCAAGAGCGATTGATGTATTGTACATTTTCTCTTAGAATTTGCTCATTATGAAATCTGCTTAATTTTTTTCAATAAGGTCCTATGTCTCCTTTTCATTTTTGGTAACAGTATATTGCTTCATACTAACTTTTGTAGTTAATATTAATTCCATTATCTATCTTCATAAAAGTTCAGATTCGAAGCTTTCAAAAAAATATGATCATGTTGATGGTTCATGTTTCATGCTGAAAACTCTGTGACTTCTGTGATGGCTACCAGATTCTTCCCGCGTAATCTCATTGAAGCATCCGTAGTTAAAGACATTCAAATTATAGTGGTTGCATCTGGATAAGAGAATGGGACTGCATCTGTTTCTTGCAGAAGGTACTAATGTTTCACCAACATTTGTTTTGTTTTAAGTTAGTTTTAACTCCTACCAAAAGTTATTTTATTTTAGTGGTCTCAATTATAGGTTTTTTGATTAGACATCCCAAATGGATTTTATTTATTTAATTACATATGAGAAACTAAGTTTGGATAAATGGGTAAGTAATAACACTAAATTTCTTCTACTTTGCTGTTCGACAGTAGATAACTAAGTGAAAAATAATTATGCTGATGAGAGAATAAGCCCCCTGAAGTTTCAATATGTTTACATGTACTTAAGTAGAGTTTTTTTTTAATTTATAGTTGGAAGTAGCAAATTGCAAATTTTCTATATCTCGAAAAATAACAACACTGGAAACAATGGAATTGTTTTTATCTGATTATTATCAGTAAGATATATTTCCTTAAATACTTATCTAGGAACGTGATGTTAGAAGAGTTGTGTCATTAAGGATGGCAGAGGGGCTATGAAGTTAGCGATGTGGGAGGAGGAACGGAGGAAGAGGCAAGGAGAAGGAAGCGATAAAGTTTTGGCTCTAAAATAGGTGTGGATTTAAGGGAGGAACGGGTGTCCAAAAAGTTGTGTTGTATTCCACTGAAAGATGAATATTGTAATAGAGATTTTATAGTTAGGGAAGGGATATAATAGATGAAACGAGCAAAATTGATTAACTCATAATAATGATATTAATGGGTTAACCACACGGTCTACCTTTCTTACCCAAGGTTCACTTAATATATCTCTATATGTTTACCAGCTATTGTATATACATTTATAGTGAAGCAACATTTTATCATTATGACATTACAAAATTGTTCCAACAGTTAGTTGATTTTAAGATCTTACCTTAGCTCTGTTTGGTTAGATTTTCTTTTAGATGTAGACTCGAATAGTCAGCTTATAGAAATTCCAATCTTTTGAATTATGATAACTGTGCATTAGTTTGACAATTATTAGATTTGTTGTATTACCATGGTACAAATCTGTAGTCTTCTCTCAAGGTGGATGAAAATATTTTGTGACTGCTAGCTATCCATGCACCTGTTTGTGTTTGTAACATTTTCTTCCTTCTTAAGAAAATTTTAATTGTGCACTTAGGTACAGTAGAAATGCTTGCCAAGAAATAAATACATGAAAAGTGGTTATGTATTCCTGCTAATATATTGTGTTGTGTTACCGGCGTGGCTAAAATGGATAAAGAAGAAGATTTGCACGGTTTTTATGCTCTAATATTTTATCCTTATTTAGTCATAAATGCATGAGTGTGTAAAACTAAATACACATTTGGGACAAATGGTAAGAGTTATTTATGTTATAGTCAGAATGCTCTCTTTTGAAGATTTTAATTTTTTAGACGTCACTTAGTTTAATATGGGTGATAATTATATATTAGATATAGGTTTATTAAAGTTATAATATGATATTTTATTTCGAGCTTATGAGTACTATCTATGCTATATACCATGGATTTCAAACCAAATTTACCTCAGGAGGCAAAGCATATTTGAAATTGTATGGGTCACATATTTTGTTTACGCAATGAGCCAGGAGTGCATCGAGTGTGGCTACCAAATAAGAAAACCCCTGGACTGGCAATGTCAAGAGCTTTCAGTGATTACTGCACTAAAAAATTTGGGCTTATTTCAGTTCCAGGAGTTACACAAAGGATGGTCACTAACATAGATCAGGTCATTGTGCTCGCCACTGATGGAGTTTGGGATGTGATATCTAACCAAGAAGCAGTGGACATAGTTTCATCGACAAAGGGTCTGCAAAACAGTTACTTGAAAGTGTTGTTTGTGCTTGGAAACAGAAGAGGCATTGCACCAGACGACTGCTCAGCTATTTGCATGTTTTCCCCAGGTTTAATGACTGATATTTTTTTTATGTTTTAGCGGCATGGTACAGGAAAATGTAGTGCTTGGAATTGCATAGCAGAATATAATTTTTTATGTGTTATATACTAGCAATATTATGTTAATAGTTTTATGAAGAGGAATTTAAAATCATTGTTGCAGTAAAGAAATTCGATATTACATGTCAGCACTTTTTCATTAAAAAAAATTCTATGCTATATTTTCTTCCCATTCAATATGTTATGCAAACAAATTTTGATGTACGAAAAATAACATCATGTTTCCAATTAAAAGAACTTAGCTTACATATTTGTATCAAGTATACTTTACAAATAACTTAGCTTACATATTTGTATCAAGTATACTATATATATACAACCACGTAGTAAGTGAACATGCTTTGGTTTTCATTGCAAATATGTTGTTTGTTGAAATGTGAAAGAGAAAATGGTTATTCAGGCACTTTCAAACGGTATCAATTCCTTTCTATATTCCTTATTGCATGTTATTAAACATATTGTAATATTTAGAGCAGTTTTTACCTTATACTATTGCTTTGTTATATATTGATGGTAAGGATTACTTATTTGATAATGATATTCAATTAACATAAGGACGTTAATCCTTGATTTACATGTGCTTAATTGCGGCCTTAGTATTATATTTCTAAGTCTACTTAATAAAGTATGATTTTTTTGTTTGAGCATATGTTTTTGTTAATATTCTCTTACATTATCAACTGGAAAAATAACTCATCCATAATTGGCTTTGCTATTGCCTAATTTGATAAAAGAAAAGTCTGTTGCTATTCAGAAGAGAACTAACTAATTTGTTTCAGCTTGCGCACAAAGCTAACATGGGCGCACAATATGTGCATCGCCTTGGGCAGATGTTAAAGGGAGCACCGATCCAACTTGGAATGAGGCAGCATGGACAACCAAATCCAAGTCTAAGCCATGAGTAGATGGCGTGCGGACTAGAGCGGTAGGAGAATGAGCATGCAAATGAGACAGAGCAACCTAATTTAAATGAACTACTCCAGCTTGAGCTAAGGAGGAAGAGAGAGCTTGAGTATCCCATGTAATTGGAGCATCAGAGTGCCCTGGGGAAAAGGCGTGAGACTGGACTGCTTTTGAGGTGAGGCCTAGGCAAGAAACTGAGTAGCTGGAGTAGCATCATGAGCAGGCAGGTACAATATAGCATGAACCTCACCAGGGACAGAACCAATTTGGATGCTGCAGTAGCAGCTGTAGCATTGGTTGAGGCAGCAGAGGTTTGGGCAGAAAACTGAGCAACTGTAGAAGTGACATAAGTATGAGGGGACAACATAGCGTGAGGATTACTAAGGACACACAAGTTCCCAAATCCTTTTGCTTGGACCTTGGTTAGGTTTCATGTTCAGGTTTTTTTAACCAGCCTTCCATGCGATTTTAACCGTATCATATACTGTTGTATGTACTTAGTGCCTCAAAGCTGCTATATGTAATTAGTGGTTCCTAAATGCATGGTAGGATGTATACATAGGTGGATGTGAACATGGATATAGATGTGAATGTCTGTAGCTTCTGAAATAAGTCAGTCCTCTCAAAGTTTTATTTGACATGTCTGTTGTGTTCTAGGAGACTATGATTTTTGCCCTGTACCATTTGCGGCCTTAACCATTTGAATTGTAAACTATAAATTTTGACCAAAGCGGCAATGTATCCAAGAGTTGCATGTGAACTGTCTCTATGATTTCAACTTGAAAACGATATATTTTGCAAGAGTTACCAGTATATGTTTGTAATATGAGTTTGTTTCCATGAGATGGCATCCTATATTGATTTCTGTACACTTATATTTGGCAGGAATCTTAAAAATGTGATGATTTGTTTATTTTATGTAGTTGGATCCATTATGAGGCTATACAAAATTTGTGAAGAATATATTATAGTCAAAGTTGTCAATCTCCACTTTGGGATTGTAATATATGCAGCAACAAATACTCTTTGCAGGAGGTAGCAAGTTAGGTGATAATGGTTAAAATAATGAGCCATACGTTTAAACGTATTAAATATGTTGTTCAAGCCAACATGCGTTTGTAAGCAAGTGAATAAAAAGGCAATACACATTTTGTAGTAAACAAAGATGCATGTAGCAGCATGATATTTAATCTATTGTTTTAAGAATTAAGTGTTGATTTGTTCTAAAACTCTTCAATTTTATTAAATATAGCATGAAAGGCAATATACTTATGCATTATGATTTCATTAGAAATATATTCGCTGATGGAATATTTGATCATCTATTAGCATGGTCGAACGAATGTATCCATGTGATATATTTTTATGTCTAATACTGTTTTTAGGTGGATATATGGTTGCATGCAGATTATTATTTGTTCATAGAGATAAATATAATTGGTATTCTACAAATTTGTGTTTGTCTTCATTATAACCGATTATGTCTAAAATAAGAACTATTGTCTTGGTCTAAACCTAAGAAAATAAGAATTGTGTTTGTCACATTTTTCTTCGCACACGTCCAACGGACGTGCACAACGTACTGGTATAAATAAAGGGGTTTTTAAATTTTTATAATATCGATTTGGCTTCAAACTCAACCCAAGCTATTTTATCTTGGTAATATACGATATTCTGGTCGTGTATGGCCAATTTCAATATATTATTATTATTATATTGAAGTATTTAAAATTGGTTTAGTTTCTTTGAATTGGGCAGTTATAAAAGGGACTTTACTAAAACAACCTCTGTTTTGGACAAAACAAATTTCTTTGAGACCGTAACGGCAAACTATTGCTAGATTTCAAGTGGCGCGTCAATCGGGGTTAATTTGTGAGCATGGCAAAATAAAATACAAATAAAAAAATGACAATTTGGACATGAACGAGCGCCATTGGAGCAAACAAACTCGGAATTCGAAGAAACAAGTTTCGTTAGGACCGTATCATCAAATTATACTATGCCGTCGATTCGCATCTCGAACGGGGTTTGTATGTGAGCGCAGCAGCGAATAAACGATGTCTGAAATTGTGATAAGCAGGAAATAAAAATCTTCGGTCGTTGTCAGACATCACATCAAGTTAAAATAATAATTTTGTCGCTTATATAAACCCCCCAACTCTGATTTTCCCTAGCCAAGTTCATCCTCCTCATCAATTTTGTAATAAAGCCCCTCTTTACAAATTTAATTATATCTTCCAATCCGTGATGATTTTGCTAGGGGGACTTGAAGAAAAGTGATAGATCAGGATGTTATCTAGCTACTGGAGAAAATTGGGGAAGTTTCATTGAGTTAGGTGGGTCGGAATCGTCCAAAAACCCAAACAGGACATTTTCATTTTTCTTCAAAATTGGGGAGTTTGGGTTGATTTGAGGAGACGGGACCTTAGGGGTTTTGTAGAGGAGAGACAAGGCTTCGATTTGGTGGTGGTCTCGAGTTCTCTGGTGGTCCGTGGTGGCGTGGGGGTCGAGATGAACGGAGAGTGTTATTTTGGGTTCGGTTTTGAAAGTCATAAGGGGTTTTGGCCATTTTCCGGCGGTTGGAGGGCTGTTGGACATCGGGGCTCTAACGGGTAAGATGCTGGGTGGCATGGTGGTTCGAATGGTGGTGGTGGTGAAGGGTACGTGATCCATGGACGGAGAATTTTGGCGATGAACGGTCTTCATTCGAACGTAAGTACTGGCGAATGGGGGCGACTATGGGTGGCGAGCTTCAAGGGGTAGGAAGAAGAGGTCAAGGGGGTTCGGTCGCTGGCAGTATTGGGGGTCCGATCATCATAAATTGGCAGAGCAAATCAAAGGGGAGATTGAGTTTCCGTTCGTTCAGAAGAAAAGGGGAAAGTCGGGCTCGAGTTGTTTAGGGAGGAAGAAACACGTTTTTGATTTAGTCTGAGGATGACGTGGCCGGGTTTAAAAGGTAATTAAGGTAAAGACATTTAATTATTTAATTTAATTATTAATTAGTAGTTAGTTAATTATCGTTTAAACTTTATAAATTTGAAACGGTCGTAACTTACTCGTACGTTAACGGATTTCAGCGAAACTGGATCCGTTGTGATCGCAGGGACGAGACCTAGACAATGGCACTGACTAGACACTGATTTGACGCAGTTGAAAAATCCAGCTAATTTTGAACGCTCGACTGAAATTGAAAGGAACAAACGCATTCATCGTCAACCAAATAAACCGGTGAGTTAATTCTCGCACCTTCTGGAATCCTATGATGTGGTAAATTCATATTAAAATACAATTTACCTTTAAAAATATAAATTGGTTGATTGGTTACTATTGGTTGTTTATTGTTTGGTTGGTTGCTGTATTTGTCATTGTAAAATATTAGGTTATTGAAATTTATTTCATATATTATTACGAAATGTATAACGAGCTATGGTGCAGAGAAGAACACGTTGGAGGGATCCGACCGGATTCATCAACTATTATATATGTTGTTTTTTTGTTTTATATTGTTGGTATTTGAATTGATTGAACCCCATACGGTAGAAAACCTGCTTGACTGTGATGGTTGAATAGATATTCACATGTGTCATGTTTAAAATCAATCGACCGGGTTGATTGGGTAATTGGAAGTGAATGGCCTAAAATGTATAGTTTTAAACGTCGTTCTACCATTCAGTGAATTGACGTAGCTTTGAAGTTATAAATTATTTTATAACTGAACTAAAGTTTCTCAGTTATTTTTATAAGTAATAAAATTAGAAATTTATAAATATATATTTTAAATCAAGATTATATAAGTGATTTATACAGGTCTTAAAAAGCTAGAAAACCAAAGAAATTACCTACGTATTGGTAAAGTAGAATAATTGTATTTTAATACAATTAAATGGTGTTATAAATTAATTAAGTTATTTAATTAATTTAAAAAGGGGAAATGGCAAATGAAAATCAGTTAATAGGTAACTGACATGTACGGTTGGCAAATCAACAGTTTTTTATTAAAATTGACGAATGGGATTAATTTGGGTTAAATTTACTGAATATTCGTTAAATTTAACTAATAGTGAAATTATTAGTCAATCTCCGATTAACTATAAATTAAAGTGATTGTTGAATTGTTTTAATGAAGTAAACTTTTTATAAGCTTTTAAATTTTTTAATAATCCTATCTTGATTAGTATCAAAGTTAACCAGTGTTGATATAGTAAATATTAAAGTTAATTATTATTTTAATTAATAATAATTAAAGCGATGGTTTTAATTTGGAATTCAATGTAGAAGTGTTTAAGTGACAAATGGTTTGATCGAAAAGGGCGATAAGAGCTTTATAAAGGGATTCATAATCCAGGTTTTCAAAACGAGATTTGTAGATTGGATTGGAAAGTAAATATAGAGATGTAAATAAGGTTTCACTTGATTAAGTAACGAGAATCCGATCGAAATGAAATGCTTAAAGAAGATTTCAAATGTAAGAAATGATTTATAAAACCAGATTTGAAATCAAGGTGATAAATGATATTTTAATATCAGTGGTTAAGTGACGAACTGATATTATTCTGAGATAAGAACGTTGTCGATCAAGGTCTGAGAGGTAAATAAAATAACCCAACTTGAACGGCTCCATTATTGTCGAGAAATGGTATTGGTTTGAAACGAATAAAAGGTGTTGAAATTAGTATGGTATTCCATACGAGATGTAATGAACATAAGTGCAAGATTTTTTATTATAAATATTACTACAATAGTGTTTTCAATATAAGTATGAAAGTTTGGTTTAAATCATATAGTTGACAGTTACTTTAACCATATTAGAATTGGTAACTTGTTTTCATACATTTAAGTATATATATATGTATACATTGAGATGATTGAATATAATGAAATTAAGTGAAATGCTTCCAATATATTGGAAGGTTAGAAGTTTATTAACTATTTTGTTAAATATATTTTTAAGAGGGCAAGCAGTGCTAAGTATTGAATCAGCAACTCGTTTCATTCACACATTTGTTATTTGATAGTTAAATCACCGACTATCAAACCTGACCAAAACGATTGTTGGCATGGAAAGACCAAGATCAAATTTATATTCGAAAACCATTCCAACCAACAAATATGGAAGATATTAGAAGAAGATCGAGATGGAGTGTTGAAGACCGTAGATCTTCATAAACGGAAGAATCACTAAGATTCTCTGCCTTGCAAGCAGAGATAAACTATGAATCTGTCATGGTTGAAATCTACGGATTGCAAGGACTTCTCACTACTGATCCTTGGGGTGATGCCTATATGAGATGCAGTAGGGGAGTGCCTTCGGTTCATCATGTTCCTGGATGACTTGTATGGACGAGTGTCTGACAGAGTATTTCCAAAGTGGTCACGTACGTTGATTTCTTCAAACGTATTTCTATTGATGGCGGAGGAGGTTGTACACCTTCTCTTAGCTAACCGCAGAGTATTTTTGTGGACATCCATTAGTGATATCTGGCGGATCTGATGATGTGGCATTCAAAGTGAATAGCGGCCAAATGTTCTAAAGGAAAATTCTAGCCTCAAGCCTCATCAACCGGGAAATGACAAAAATCGGGCAGGCAGCATGGCTATGTGGGTCGCTCCCATTAGGGTGTATGATCACCTATCTAGAGAAATTCCATTTGCTTCTTTAATCTATATTCGATGTTGTCCCTTTTCGCGAGGCAGTTGCTGATCCCAACCGTCGGTGATATACATTCGATACACTCAAGCGAAATGAGTGGTCGGTCATATGAGGGCCGGGTTGCAAGACGTTCTTATACAACCCAGTGTATTTGCCTCTAGAGATACACTATCGGCAGTGGTCCCATACCTTGTCAAGTTGGAATCCAATATCCAATAAGCTCCCGCGGTTTTGGTTAATATACTATATATGTGGAGCGTGAGATGCAAGCGTTCCGCTAAATTGATATTTATTTGTATTTAGACACTATAATAATATCAGATCAAAGTATGATTTCAAAACGTTTTGGGTCATAGTAAGGTAAAAACCGTCTGTGTTTGTGTGTGGGATGTTCTTACTATTATCCTTTGATTTCATAAAGGATTTTCCAGAGTTAAACAAGTTGTGTGTTTCTGTGAATTTATCACTGAAAGTATTCCAGACTGACCCGGTGTATTTTGTTTGCTTCAACTGTGCTCGTGCCAGACCGAGTGTATTTACATGTTAGGTTCTCTTGGAGTTTCAGGAGCTAGAAGCAGGAGGCTTCACCACTAGTTATATAAAGTTATTATTCCGCTATGTCTGACACATGTTGTAATATGATGGTTGGTATTTATATACAATTCTTTTGTATAAAAAGATTTGTTATATTATATTTTATTCGTTCCGCTGTGAGATTCTGATGTGTTGTTCTTCTTCTTTCTTCTATTCTAATATTCTTTCTTTCTTTTCTCACCCTATAAATTCTTTCTAATAACAATCTGAGGTTCGATACTTGGGTTTTTGGCAAGTAATACGGGTTTACGTATTGTTATCGAAAATTCGAGTGTCGAGTTTTTTCCCGGGTCGTTACACCATTGAAACCATTAGGCCCACTCACACTATCCTTACTTATAGAAAATATGCAAGCACGTATTTCCTCCGCGGAAGGAGGTGCGACAAGATCAGAGCTATCGGAAGGAAGGATCAATCTTGGAATGAAAGAAAGGAGGATCGGGTCGGAGACCGACACAGAGGGAAAACCTAGGAAAGACTGGAAATGAGAGAGAACAGTTTCTTTGACTTCACTTGGAGTGGAAGCCAAAGATTGATCTGGCCGCAGAACCAGATGAATCGTAGGAAGCCTATTCTTCTTATGGATAAAAGAGTGACAAAACTTAGAGTTAGTATCGCCTTCAACAATTCACTTGATCCTCACCTTCTGGAAAATATGGTCATGTTCAGTACGAAGCTCCGAGGGGAAGGCCAATTGGGCTATCGCCCAAGCCTCCTTGTTTGCAGAAGATGGATCCTCATCAAAAGATGATTTTTCTAAGATTAAGATTCTTCGGATGCTCGAACGTGAACGAAGATATTACTAAAAAATTAACATTCCACGCCTTAAAGAAAGCCTTAAGACGCTTTAATTTACAAGTTAACACAACACACGGAGAGCCCATAACAAGGGAGTTCCAAGAGTCCTCCAGTACATCATGGAATGTGTGGTGTGATCTCCACATACTCTAGAACCGAATAGAAGAAGGGCCAGAAATAGAAAGTGGAGAATAGCAAAGCACTATAGGAGCATGGTCCTAGAATGTGCGATGCAGATGGGAGACAAAGAATGTGAACGGAAGTTGTGACGACTCGCCCTGCACTAGCCGACATTTACCTGAAATGCGTTGTGCCAATGCCCAACTAGCATAGGAAGGTCGCCAAAGAAAGGAACTTGAACTAACAAGGAACCTATAGAATGTCTCACAGCGCATGGGATAAAATATAATAATAACATAATTTTGACATAAAACAGGTGAGACAGTGCATAAGCTGAAAACTAAACCATCATAGCAGCGGATAATCCAAAATACAGCTTATGTTCCACATCATCATTATTACAACTTTTAAAAATTGTCTCTAAAGCAAAATAAGAAAGGTACACTAATAATGCCCAAAGTAGTGACCAACAACGACACAAGGTGAATATATAGAGAATAGTATGTTTAAGCCTCTTGCTCATCTCCGGACAGCTACTCGTGCACAACCAGCCAACCTGTCTCTAGTCTGCCCGTTTAATAGCACCCAGAGTAATAAGAAGAGACATAAAACTCTAGGTCAGACCAAAGTCTGGTATGAGCGATAAGCAACAAAACAGAACAATAACAAGTATAATCCAATCATACTTGAACCTGGACCTGCAACCAAAGAGTTAGCACGACAAGATGTACAGTACTCTAAGGTAATACTATCATAAAGTGTAAATGGGGGTGTGGGTCATGGTGATAGCAAACATCAAACATAGCAAACATCCTCACATCTCTCACTCAGTGCGTAAAGCATACGATATCCACCACCCGATCACCTAATC